>OU342631.1:54651100-55389725 GCA_910589415.1 Malachius bipustulatus | reverse complement strand
TGCTGAGCGAGCGACTTTACGCCGGGGACACAGAAGAGGACCACGTAGCCCGCATAACACCTACGCTGCGACCGGAGTTGGCAGCACTCGTGTCGGTGCACTCCCCTGAGACCTTCGACCAGCTGCAGACGCTGGCCGTGAGACTGGAGCCCTGCTTCCCGGCGAGGAGGATCGCCACCCCGACTCCAGCACCCAGAGAAGCCCTGCCGCCACCGTGCCGTTTCTGCCCCGGACATCATTGGCACCGGGACTGTCCACAGCGCCCCGGCCAGAACCAGGGAAACGCCAGAAGCGCCGGGACCGAGCTGCCTCATGCCACCGGCGCTACGTCGCAGCCCCAACAGCAATAGAGGTAGCAGCATCCAGCCCCCACATCTGGATCAACCTGGGGGAGCGCCGTCTACGAGCCCTCGTAGACACCGGCGCTAATGTAAATTTGATCCGGTTGCCCCTGGTGTCCGCGCTGCCGATCACGCCGCTGCAGCAGCCCTTCCGCATCGTCACGGTCACCGGCGAGGCCATCCAGCTGCGCGGGACCGTGGAGCTGGACATCATCATCGACGGGGTTCGAGACCGCATTCCTTTCTACGTGGCCGATCAAGCAAGCCTGGACCTGGTGCTGGGCATGCCCTGGCTGAACAGCCAGCGGGCGATCATCGATACATCCCGGCGATGCATACTTTACGGCTGCCGGGACCGTCGACTAGTTTATTGGGCAGCATCGCCAAGCCGCACCCGGACCAACCAGACGCGCATCCCCAGCGGTCTCTCGGACCGCCTGAAGCCGGCCATCCGACCCGTCCTCGAGGACTTCTGGGACCTGTTCGACCCGGAGAGCGGCCCGACCACCACCGCCAGCACGCAGCACCGCATCACCCTCATGGACCCCAGTAAGGTTGCCTACACTCGACCTTACCGGGTCAATGAGGCCAAGAAGAGGGTCATTCAAGAGGAGGTCCAGAGGCTACTCCGAGACGGCCTCATCCGCCCGTCTCGCTCAAATTTTTGCAGCGCCATAGTCGTCGTCAAGAAGAAGAGCGGCGAGCCCCGACTATGCCTCGACTTCCGGCCCCTGAACGCGATCACTACGAGCGAAGCCACACCGCTGCCGTTGGTGCAAGACTGCCTCAAGGACCTGGGGGACTCCAGGATCTTCACAACGCTCGACCTGCACCAGGGCTACTGGTAGATTCCGCTGGAAGAGGGCAGCAAGAAGTACACCGCCTTCGCGACTCCGGACGGCGCTCTGTATGAGTTTAACGTCATGCCGTTCGGACTGAAGAACGCCCCGGCCACCTTCCAGCGGTTCATGGCCCAGCAGGTCCTGGCGGGCCTCCCCGAGAACTGTGCGACGTGCTACCTAGACGACGTGATCATCCACAGCCGCTGCGAGGAGGATCATATCAGGCACCTGCGGCTGGTGCTCGAACGTCTCCAGCAGCATGGGCTGAAGGTCGCCCTGGAAAAATGTGTTTTCAGCAGCCAGAGCCTGGACTACCTCGGTCACCAGGTCACAGCAGACGGCAACCGACCCAGTCCCGTCCACGTCCACCAGGTGGTCGACTACCCGGTGCCAACCAGCAGGACCACTCTGCGAAAGTTCCTCGGAGTCATAGGTTGGCTCCGGGAATACATACCCAACTTCGCTGCCACCGCCGCCCCGCTGACGGACTTACTCAGCAAACAGTCCCGCTGGAAATGGGGCCCCGAGGCGGACGCAGCATTTGAGGCCTTGAAGGGGGCCGTGAAGGAGCCGATCACCCTCCATCGACCGACTCCGGGCCGCCCCTTCATTCTGCAGACGGACGCCAGCGGACTCGGAATGTCGGCCGTCCTATTCCAGGAGGGCCCAGAGGGAGCCCGCCACATTGTCGCCTTCGGCAGCGCCAAGTTCACCCCAGCGGAGAGGCGATACCACATTAACGAGCAGGAGTGCCTCGCAGTCATCTGGGGCATAAAACGGTACCGCGACTACCTGGAAGGGGGCCGTTTTACGCTAAGGACGGACAACCGGTCGCTGCAGTGGCTGGCCAAGAGCAGGGACGAGCGCGCCAAGTTAACCAGGTGGTCCCTACTCCTTCAAGAGTACGATTTCACGGTGGAGCACTGCCCAGGACGCCTCAACGAGCTGCCCGACCTGTTGTCCCGAGAGCCGAGCGAGGATGCCGATCGCCACGCGGAAATCAACACTGACCGGTGTTGTCTACCGGCAGCCAAGGCCGGGCTTGTAGCCGCTCTCGAAGACGAAGCGGACGACCCTCCACCGGCCGGACCTGTCCAACCAGCGGCGCCCGACGAGCCAGCAGCCCCCGCCAGACCGGAACAGCCCCGCGACCTGCCACCCGGCGGGGTCCAGACCCTGGAGACGTTGGCTGGGGACATCAAAAAGGCCCAGCTTCGAGACCCGGACATCCGCGGCCTAATAGAACAGGTCATCGCAGCCCACCAGGCCCCGCTGCCCCGGACGCGGCAACAACAGGACCTGGTGAACCACTACGTCGTTGCAGAGGGGCAGCTCTTCTTCACGGGACCACAGGGGAACCTGAAGCTCGTCGTCCCGGAGGATTGCCGCCAATATGTCATTTTCAGCTGCCATGACGCTGCCCTGGCCGGACACCCGGGAGCTGACCAGACCGCGGAGGAGATCCTGGACCTGTTTTACTGGCGGGACGTCCGTGCCGACGTTCGCCGGTACGTAGCTGGTTGTCTCCTCTGCGCACAATACAAAAGAAGGCCGCCCGGACCAGGAGTGCCACTCAGACCTCGCCAGCCCACGAAGCCATGGGATACTGTTGCCTGCAACATCATGGGACCGTACGAGCCAACACCGCAGGGTAACCGCTTCATCCTGGTGGTCACCGACCTACTCTCCAGGTGGACCGAAGCGTTCCCACTCCAAAGGACCCAGACGAAGGACATCGCCCCCCTGCTAGAAGTAGGAGTCTTCCAGAGATTTGGATACCCCAGGGCGATTATCACAGACAACGGGCCCCAGTTCACCAGCCACCACTGGAAAAATTTGTGTCTCCGACAATGGCATGCGGAACACTGGGCCACGGCGACTTACCACCCACAGGCCAACCCCACGGAGAGGAGGAACCAGGAACTTAAGAAGGTGATCCGCCTGCAGCTCCATGGGCACCCTGTAAATCAGTGGGACCAGTACCTAGGGCGGGCCCTGTTCATCCTGCGACGCCGCCGCAACGCCGCCACCCGGATGTCACCAGCAGAAGTCCTCCTGGGCCGCAACCTGGCCACCCCGGGCAGCTGGCAGCTACCGACCCAACAGCCCCGATATCCACAACAGCGCCGCCGCCTCCGAGTCGCCAGGCGTAACCAGCAGGAATATCAACAGAGGCGCTACCCCGCTGAAGGGCAGTTCCCCACCTTCCAGCCAGGCCAAGCTGTCCTGGTCCGCCAACGAGCGCCCGCTCACCAGCCTTTCGGACCCAAGTGGCTGGGTCCCTTCCACATAAACCGCCCGGCAGGACCGACATCCTACTACGTCGATGAGGCCCAACAGACCACTAAGCGACATGTGACCGACATCAGGCCCGTGCCCCCAAGACAGCGAACAAACTGATACGTGAGTTAATACTGTGTTGTGCAATTTTCACCTCGGACTCCCTACGGATAAATTGTAAATCTTGTAAATATATTTTAGTTAAGTTAGCATAAGTCAACATTGTACATACATCAATATTCTCTCGTTTGTTATTCTGTTTTGGTTTTTGTAAATAAATACATGTTGGGGAGGGGGCGTTGTTGTCGGGGAAATGTTGAGTGAGCCGAACATCTAGACCTCTCTAGATTGAGTATGACCAGTCCACGAAAAGGGGGGCGACTGTTACCGAAGACCGTTTTGACTTCGGTTCTGCACGAAGGGGTCTACCAAACTGATCATAACTCAATCTCGAGAAATCGAGCGCTCTCATTGGCCAGCGCTCTACGCTCGCTCTGACCAATGAGACGCCGAGTCATTAGAGAGTCATTAATATCTCATAATATTAAACTCTCATTAGGGCTAATTATCCTGGCTCAAGGGATAAAAAGGAGCGCACGATCTCCGAAAGGCACTACTTCGCCACCAGCGCTCAACTCAACATCACCCGACTACAACTCCTGCTCGACGACATCTTCAACCGAACTGGCTCTTTTTCTTCTTCATCAACCGCTACCAGACCTTCGATCTTCGACTCCAGTACCTCGGCGTACTTATTATACTTAAGACACTTGAGTTCTTGTTCGCACAAGGTACACCGCACGGTAACAATGTGGACCGAAACAATTAGAAGCACTGAACTTTTTCGTTTTTTGTTTTTATAGGACACTCACTTGTAAAGTGTTCGTTCACGCACTTCACACATCGCGGTTCCATGTTACAATTTGTGCTACCGTGTCCGTACCGTTGACATCTATGGCACTGCGTCACTCTCTGCTTTTTCTGGTAGGGCTCCCATTTTATTTTTATATGATCAAGATCTTGAATACTTTTGATTGATCGTATGTTCTTCTCTTTTGATTCCTGTTAAGAAGGAGTAGAAATGATGATTTTTCCCTTTTAGCTTCGTGCAGGAGTTCACGTTCGGATGTTGTTCTTTAAGTTGTTTGATAACTTCGTCTTCTGTGAGGTGAGGGGCCGCCTTGAGGACGATTTTCTTGTCTTGAGTGTTTCGTGGCTTATATGTGAAGAATTCAATTTTTTCCATTTTAAAATCTTCAATGATTCTTTTGTGAATCTCTTCGTTCTCGGCGTAGATATTAATATTTGTAGAAAGCAATCTCATTGAGTACTTACCCTTTGTTATACAATTTTTTGATTGATGTTCTGATTAAATTTTTTGTAGTCGGTGATTTTTTTGTATACTACAATCGGGGGTGGTTTCTTTTTCGGTTTTTCTTGGTTTGATTCGTTGATCGGTATGTCAACTTCTTCATTTTCTAGCACTCCGAATTTGTTCGTAGTTTGTATACATACACGTCATCGTCTGGGAAGTTGATGGCAGGCTGATTGATGGCAGGTTGGCGACACAGTCGACATCCATATTTGTTTGCTTTCTTGCCTCAGAGACTTTTGCTTTGAGGTGATATTTCATCTTCTGTATTTGGTTGAGTTTAGTCAGCAGGTCTCTCTCGAGCCTTTTTGATTTTTTGTTCGTTGCCGATACCTCGCTTGCATCGAGGTACCGGAATTTCTTCTTCACTTTAAGCTGCGTACTCACTAGAGCACGAGCCCCGAACGAGCGCCCCGAACAGAGCTGAACCGCTCAGATGTGGACGGGCATCCGAACAGAGCCAAGCACGCTCAGGTTGTTCGGCGAACGTGCTCAGACCGATCCGAGCTCTGTCGGTACATCAAAGGATGTTCGCGTTCAGTCTGGACGAGATTAACCAGCTCTACTGCCGAACTAAGTGCCTACGAACAACTGGATCAGTGCCGAACCGAATGCTCGTTCGGGGCTCGGGTGAAAAATATAAACGCCCCGAATGCTCGGCTCTGCTCTGTTCGGCGCGCTCGTTCGGAGCAAATGCTCTAATGAGTACGCAGCTTTAGACAGCTGTTTTTTTTTGTTAATTGATTTGAATGTGTAATTTTTTTTTCGTCGTTGTGGACGCACGTGGAGACTTCAGTACTATGACGCTGTTATTTAGAGAACTTCTTTACTCTGATCGTGTCTCGTCAGGACCGCTCTCTCGTTTTGTCGTCTTACCTCGTCTCGTCTGATCTCGTTGTTCCGAGATTTCTCTTTATATAGACGCGGCGGCCCGCGCTGCCCTACTTCCGATGGAATGACGGTTAACAAAGAATTATGCTGCCGCCGGCCCACTATCATGAATTTTGTTGTGCTTATTTTAATCGTATCTCTGTTATCGCGGAATTTAGCATGTTGGGTCCGCGGCTACCGCTCGGAATTATCCTGACCGTGAATTATCTAATTTTTTTATAGAATCGACCGACGTATTCGCTTGCTTTTTTTTGTACTTTCCTATCGGTTACGCCCCGGTTTAATTTCATGGCGTGTTTTTACCTGGTTCCCGTGTAGGAATCTTTAAGAAATTTCGGCTACTGACGTCTATTTATTTGTTTTACTGATTGGCTAATTTTCGCTCCCGTAGGTAGAACATTTCTCAATTTTCTATTGTGCTGTGATTCACTTGTTGTTAATGTAACTTTCCACCTGGCCCTCACCGAGGTAATCCATTTATACTTCAACCGGCTCAGCTCAGCGGCATTGCAAAGACACCACACATTTCTGTACACATCTGGCTAGTTCCTACATACTCCTGGCCGTTCCATCGCTTTTTTAAAGATGCTAGAATAACACCAGAGCGGCGTTTTATTTCATGAATATTTAATGCGAAGGCAGAGAATCATTTCTCCAGCGCAATAGCTCGTTATCGCACTCTATTTTCCTAACATCTATACCTTTAGATGATTACGTACATCCACTATCACTATCTGCTTTTTCGTTTGATTTGGATATAACAATACAAACAAATATAAATTTCTTTTTAGCAATCACATAGCTCCTATTGGAATTAAGTAGATGGACTGAGACATTCGAAGATAATAATTATCAGAGAACTACCAGAAAATAAAACTAATGAACTGGAAAAGCTGAGTAAACACCAGCTAAGATGGGAAATTGGACTTCTAACAGGCATTGCTCACTAATGAAACACCTCACAATAATAGGAGTGAAAACCCAGATTTGAGGAGTTGCGGGGAGGGAGAGGAAACCCCATACCACCTAATGTGTGAATGCCCAGCACTAGAGGGAACTAGACTTCCAGTATTTGGGACCGAAATTGCAGAACCAAAAGAAATAGAACAAGCAGCAAGCACCCATTGGACTCATACTGAAATATTTTCGGATGAGCTAATTATCCAAAGGAGTACAATAGGCGTACGAGGGCTTGGAACCTACCCTAGAAGTAATAATAATAATACTGAGAAGTGATTCCACAATAAATATTTAGAACTGGTACACAATAGTCTATAATCTCAAGAATGCTACCTCGTACTATGAGACATCTGTAGCAAATATAGATCCTGTCCAGAGTAATCTGGTATCAACACCACGACAAAAAAAAAACTAATATATACGGATCACTGTGCATGGAATTGAATCTTGGTTGACGGAGCTGTCAAACCTTACTTTGTAGTTTTCATCAAAGCAACCTTATAATAATAGTTATATCTTGTATTTTTTAATACCTACCTGCTTGAAACAAATATTGATTTCTTTAATATTTTCAAAACCAGTTAAAATTGCATTTAAAGGTATCCTGGTTGGTGAATTGACTGAAGCCAGCAACTGTTCCAAATTTAATGCTTGAAAATAAACATTGCAAAGGTCACATAGTTCTTTTACCTAAAATGTAGTCTAATAACAATAAACTTTTACAAAGCTTAGTAAGGAATTTACCTTTAAAGGGTCATATTCTTCGTGTCTTAAATTTTCCAAATATTCGTTAACATGCATTTCTAAGTAAAACTCCTTCCAACTTCTCATCTGTTTGTTGATTTGAGAAATCACCGATGAGTTAGACGATACTAAAGATAGGCCATCTAAGTTTTTCTCGTTTTCAATTCTATTTTCGCTTTCTATTACTTGATTTATTTTAATCTCCGCCACTCCTGTTGGTAAACGTTTTGCCCATCTCCCTAAATAACATCTTTTCCAAAACACGTCACTGTCAATTTTAGAGACTGTTAACTCTAGAGGCATATCCGTTGATAATAATTGTAATAAAAGAAGTTTATGAATAGGAGATATAATTTCTTCTAAAACTGGATTATCTGAAAATGTTTTTTGTGTAAAATAAACTTGTATATTTTATGGCACCAAATACATAATATTCTATAAATCTATTTTGTAACATTTATTTATTTCTCATTTGGATGCAATATGTTATGTATGGGATGATGGCAAAACCATTCAAAGAATTATGGAATCCACGCGACTGCCAACCGAATTTTCGTAAGGTTACTATGAAAACTAATCCTGTCTGAGATTGAATCTTACAATGAAATCAATAAAATCTGTCGTATAAATGTCTTATTTTCTCTTCTTATTTGAGTGGTCTCAGTGAAAAACTATCAATCTTACAGCGGGTATTATAAAGGCTCATTAAGTCAACGGGCAGATTTCTGTGGCCATTTCTGAAGAAGATATCGAGTCTAAGTGGAAAATTTTTTAATTTATCTATTCTTGACATGAAAGTAATTACAAAAATGTTTCCACTTAGTCTCATTAAAAGTCAAATAAAAAGTCATTTGACGTCGATATTACCTTCAAAAACGAGCACAAAAATCTACCCGTTAGCCTAATGAGCCTTTATAATACTGGCTGTAAACGTTTTCTTATAATAATAATAATAATAATAATAATAATACAGCGCACATTTTACGGAAGATTTTGTAGCGCTGAACAATAGTCATCCGTCTAAAAGAAACACCTTAGGAGCATGGTTTGCACCCGGTGTTTACTAGCAAATATTTTAAATACCTTAGCCTGAAGCTAAGTGAAGCATTTAATATAATAATAATAATAATAATTATTATTATTATTTTATTAGCTCGAAACTCAATAAATTGAACGAACAAGTCAAAAAAAGCAATAATCATAATACAATAATTACATAATAATTTTTACAATTCTTTCAGAAGTTCTCCATTAAATTCCTGTAGACTGTACAAACAATTTTCAATCATAAATTTCTTCATTGTAATTCTGAATGTCTTTAGATGCAAATTTCTGATTTCTAACGGTAACAGGTTAAACAACTTTACATCTATCGGATTTGACTTTGTTATAATCTATGCTGTGGAAGCACTAACTGGTGTTTACCTCGTGTGTCGTACTGATGAGTGTCAGTGTGACATCTAAATCCCTTATTTTCCCTAATTGAACACAAATTAGTAAAAACAACCATAGAGTACAACGACATGATCTTCAATGTCTCAAAGATTGGCCTACAATGTTCATCAAATCTTGCACCCACTATCGCTCTTACAGCAGCCTTTTGTATTTTGAAGACCCTGGTTAAGTGCACTTCTGCAGCCCTTCCCCACAACATAATTATACCCCATAAGAAAGACGAGAGTGAAAAAGGGCAAAATATGCCATGAGAGCAGCCTCACTTCCAACCTCCTTCCTAATTCGTCTAACCGCGTATACAGACTTTGAAAGGCATTGACACAGATTGCCC
Source organism: Malachius bipustulatus (assembly GCA_910589415.1). Taxonomy (NCBI): domain Eukaryota; kingdom Metazoa; phylum Arthropoda; class Insecta; order Coleoptera; family Melyridae; genus Malachius; species Malachius bipustulatus. The sequence continues at coordinate 55,380,509 of OU342631.1, read as the reverse complement.
ACGTGTACATCAAAGTTAAGCTTTGAGTCTAAATGGATTCCTAAAAATTTTACATGTTGTGTCTGAACACCCTTATTAGCCAATGAAAAATGTATCACGGATGTCTTGCTAACATTAAGATAAAGTTTATTCGCTTCGAACCATGTTCTAGACTGAGCAATTATCTCATCTGATGAAGGCAGATTCTCTGTGCCTGTCACAGTAAAACTGGCATCATCAGCATAGAGCACTGTTGATGTGTTAGTAGAGTTCATATGTCTAGGAAGATCATTAATATACAATAGAAAAAGTAGAGGACCCAAAACGGAGCCCTGTGGGACCACCCGTATGTTATTGCGTTCCCCGCTGGCATGTTGACCAAGATACACATATTGCGATCTGTCTTGTAAGTACGATTTCATTAAATCCAAACAATGACCCCGAATACCATACCAGCTCAATTTCGAGAACAAAACCTCATGATCCACACAGTCAAATGCACTCGTTAGATCTGTAAAAACAGTATAGCAGCACCGCTTACCCTCAAACGCCTGAATAATGAACCTGTACAAATTCATAACTGCATCAGTTGTATTTAGGCCTGTACGAAAGCCATACTGACTTCGGCTTAGTAAACTGTGCCTATCCAAGAACTTCATAACCTGATCCAGAATAATCATTTCAACAACTTTTGAGAATATTGGCGTAATGGAGATAGGTCTATAATTATTGATGCAGTCAACATCACCCTTTTTGTGACACGGCAATACTTTCGTTCTCTTTAAAAGCTGAGGGAGACAGCCTTCCTCTATGATCTTATTTGCCACAAATGATAATGGTTCTGACAATGCAAAAGCACACTCTTTAACTATATATGAAGACAAGCCATATATATCCTCAGTTTTCTTGTTTTTAACCCTCATCAAAATAACCCTAATGTCGTCTGGTGTAACCGGTTTAATATAAAATGAACTTGTCATACTGCCAGTTTGTCCAAGGAAGTCGGTAGCAGTATTTTGTCCGGATGGAAACTGGTTCACGACATTATTCACACTGGTAGTAAAGTGAGAATTGAAGTCATCAGCGGTAAAAGGTATATCGTCTAAGTTTCCACGCCTATTAGTTTTACCCAGTGTGTTATTAACAAGATTCCAAATAGATTTAGATTTATTGTCTGAACTACTTATAACTTCTAAGTCATGTCTACGTTTATCTTCATTTAACATTTGACTGTATAAATTTTTATATTGTTTGTATACTTTTTTATTTTCAACTGAGGGATGCTGCTTACATATATCATATAGAAAGAGTGCAGTCTCCCTCATTCGTTTAGCCTCTGGTGTTAACCATGTATTTCCGTGTACATATTTCTTTGGTCGAAAACATCTTAGTGGATGACTGCTGTTGAAGTGATGCAAAAATTTACCCAAAAATAATGTCACTTGTTGCATAATATATCAAATTATTATAAAAGTTTACCAAAAAAAAACTGCCAATACGAAAATCAGTATTTATTTTATGATTTATGCCACATTAGAAGCTTTTTACATGTTTTTGTTTGTATTAGAAAAACCCAAATTTAGTTTTCCGCTCTAAAAGTCTTTGTTAAATGAAGTTAGTGTGTTAAATGAAGTTATTGGGTGATTTTAGGAATTCAGTTTCTGTTACCTCAACTAAATCTCCAACCTTCATGGTAATAAAAATATATAAACATCGTAAGTTCTTAACATCACAACCTTAAGTTCACGATAGAAAGAGAACAAAACAACTCTGTGCCCTTTCTAGATACGAGAACCATCCGTACTGAGAATCAAACAGTTATGCTGGATTGGTACCAAAAATCCACAAGCAGCGGCAGATATTTGAACTACCACTCATATCATGATGAAAGGATTAAAATCAACTTAGTGTTAGGATTAAAAAATAGAATAAAAAAGATTTGCCACCCCTCTTTATTCAATAACAACATTGATAAACTATACAAAATCCTTATTGACAACTCATATCCTATAAAAAAATTGCGTAAGCTCTTGTTCAGCAACCCCTCATATGATTTACGGAACAACCCACCAACGACTCAGACTACTCAACTAATAAGAGAGCCTGTACTCTACGCGTGACTAGTATCACAGGAGAAGTATGTCATAATAATATGATTGCAAAAAAAAACATGAACCTATTTGGCCATTACTTTCAACATAAAGATAAAACTTCTAAGCGTAAAACTCAAAAAGTAGTATACAGGGTGCATCATATATCTTTCTCTATATTGCTATCTCGTAAACGGTAAGAGATACAGAGTCAGTTAAATTAGAAAAAAGATGCGCAATTTTGTGGCCATCTCGAATCATTCAAGACATACAAAATATCTGTGACCGTTCCTGAAATATCCTGAAAAAACAAAGTCTAGATTTTTTATTTTCATCATAATATATCTTTTTTATTATTGTAAATTAATAAATAATTTTTTGTAGGCTTACATAAGTCACTAAGAGCTATCCATCTGACGTTTTAAAAATTTTCAAAGCCGACTAGATCCCAGAATTTTCATAGTCAACTTTTTTTTATGGCCGCCATATTTTTTTTTATGTCGTTCGGTATGAAAAAATAATGAAAACCAAAAGTTAATAAACTTAAAAAAATAAATTTAAAAAATGTTTGTTCTTCTTTCTTCTTTAGAAAAAAAGTTTTTAGACCGATATCATAGAGAAATTAAAAAACATATTTCAGCGGATGTTTTTTTTTTGTTTTTCTTCGATAATGTCGGCGAGCTACCTACCTAATGATTATTTACAAATAATAATGTTTAATAGAGCAGTTGAATATTATAAATTCATTAGAAACATTTGCAGGGCTATTAATGCTCTAACCTAGGGTTTCCTAATGCAGAATAACACACAGAGCCATCTAGTCATCTCGACGCTGTAATCTCATAATGCGGTGTTAAACAACGCTCTATTAAAAATTATTATTGGTAAATAATAATCATGACAGACTTCATGAAAACTTGCTTTTAATTGGCATTTCTGCCGCTTTTCATAAAAGTATCACTAGTGTGTGTCACTTTTAGGCACTTGTGCCTAAAAGAATATCATTCCGAAACTAAAATGACAACCAAAATGGCAACTTTATGAAACAATTTAACAAAAAATTTTTAAGCCTAATTCAGACGTTATTTCAAAATTGTTCAATTTCATTGGTATTTATATACACTGAGAAAAATTTTTCATTGGCGGAAGTAAATTTGCAATTCCGCCAATTAAATTATTTAATTGATAACGAGCAATTAAATATTTAGTTGCGTCAACTAAATTATTTAGTTCCGTCAACTAAATTATTTAGTTCCAGAATTTGAGATATCCAACCAAGAATTAGTTGCCATAAGATACTGTATAAAAGTGATTGCAAATAAAACTTTCTGCTGTGAACTAAATAATAATTCAGTGAACCACACTAAGCTTTCTTATGTCAATTTAATAAAACTGCGCAGAACTATTATCAGGTTCTCTCAATATTACTTTGAGTTCTCTCAACTAAATGAAACTCTTCTCCGAATCCAATCTTAGTTTGGATTTTTCCTACCTATACCTTATCTAACCTACCTAACCTAAAAATTTGGTATTATTTTATTGAACTTTTCGTTTTGAAATTTTTTATTTATTGGTTGCGATTTCGGTTCTTGGTGAAATAAAAATATTATCAAGAACCGAAATCCCAAGCAATAAATAAAATATTTCTACCCAATAAAGGTACAAAATGCGCAGTGCCACGGCTCTCCTCATCCCGATCAACAATATAACAATAAAAAGTATCTGCACATTTTGCTGTCCATATTAATCATCCATTTGTCCATAGTAATGTTAAATATATAAATTACCTTTAATTATTGTTATACCGGGTGTCCCATTAGTGCGGGATTCTTCTCTGGCAGCTTCACTTTTGAAGCTATAAAAAAAGATGAGGGAGAAAAATTGTATGGTTTGAAGAGACCTTCAACCTAAAATAATTTTCAGCTACACAGGATGGCCCAATATCGCTGTACGCCTTACAACTTTGTTATTTTAAATAGGACACCCTATATATTATTACATTTTCAGATTATCTGAAAAAAATCATTAAGAATGGTTTTCACAGTTTCAGTATAATGTGAATAGTTTTTGAGTTATAAACAAGTGAAAATTGCCATTTTCCATTTTCAAAGCAGCTTACAATGAAAACGGCTCAAGACAGCAGAAAAAGGTTTACATGTCTCTATCTTAACTTTTTACAAGGTATCCTATGATGTGGATGAAATTGTTATACAGGGTGATGAAAAATCTGAAAATTTTCATCACCCTGTATAACAATTTCATCCACATCATAGGATACCTTGTAAAAAGTTAAGATAGAGACATGTAAACCTTTTTCTGCTGTCTTGAGCCGTTTTCATTGTAAGCTGCTTTGAAAATGGAAAATGGCAATTTTCACTTGTTTATAACTCAAAAACTATTCACATTATACTGAAACTGTGAAAACCATTCTTAATGATTTTTTTCAGACAATCTGAAAATGTAATAATATATAGGGTGTCCTATTTAAAATAACAAAGTTGTAAGGCGTACAGCGATATTGGGCCATCCTGTGTAGCTGAAAATTATTTTAGGTTGAAGGTCTCTTCAAACCATACAATTTTTCTCCCTCATCTTTTTTTATAGCTTCAAAAGTGAAGCTGCCAGAGAAGAATCCCGCACTAATGGGACACCCGGTATACGCGTAGACCGGGACGAGTCAAAACTGTACCATTTATTGGTTTGGTTTGTCTGAAATCCATTTAAGTAGGTACCTATACCAAGCTAACAGTAATGACGGCTTTCTGTGATTTGAACTTCACGATTTGTCAGATTTATACAAACAAAGCTGCAAAAGAATATCAAAAATAAAACCGAATTATTTATTTACATTAAATAAGCAAGAAAAGTTTACTTAAGATAAATTATTAGCAACAACCACGTTTGACGAACGCCTACATCATGATGGCGTCTTTAATGGCGACTGATGCATGTGTTTTTATCTGAGGTTGCACAGTTAGATGAATCTATTAGAGTAAATAAATAAATATTTATTGCCATAATTCTGGTATAATTCCCTCAATACAAACGTTTCTATTATTGAACCCTCTCAGTACACTACGCAAGAAATTTTTACTTGACACAATCATACCATAGTTGGAATAATGAAAATCTGATATATTTCACGCAATTGTGTTTGGAATATTCTGTTAAACATTTATTCCTACCTCCGACAAGAAATAGTATATTATTTTATACGGAGGGAAAGTGACACTTTTCATGGCGCGCTCGTGTTTATCAGCCGAACGAAGTGAGGCTGATAATAGAGAGCAAGCCATGAAAAGTCACTTTTCCTCCAAATAAAATATACTATTTTTTCTTCAAACGTGGGCAAATTTAAGCAAGAACATCATTTTTAATTATTGAAGGAAAGCGAATTTTCAAAAGGTTTGGACTGGTATAAGTAGGTGAGTATGGAGTATGGGCTGCTTCTATAGAAACGCGGCGCTGTCAAATTGATACTGTCATCAACGTCAGTGAACATCGAGAAATTATTATTGAAATTATTAAAGAAAATTAATAAAATAATAATTATGTAACTAAACTACTAATCATCGCAAAATCAAAATTAAAAACGTTATAAAAGTTTGTAAGTAAGTTATAAAATTAATGATAACATCTACCTACCTCTTGCTAGACCCTGCTTGGTCAATTTTTTAATTTTCTGTTAATGATGATGCCATGCAGTCAGTCAGAAGTTGAATGTTAAATGTGTAGGTCATTGTAGGTAGGTATACCTTATAACTGCGTGCACTAATACCTACCTAATAATAAAAATATAAGATGTTGGATTCCTTTATGTACCTAGGTACCTATATGGTTATAATTATTATCCTTGTGTTCAATATTCAAATTTCAATACGGAATAATAATTATTTTTGTTTACCTCGCAATAACCCAACTTTTTTTCTGACGTTTGAGCCGACTGAGCCGAGCACGAGCTCGACTCGACTAAAGTCGACTGTCGAGTGTCGACCGTCCGGCTTCGGGTATAATTATGACGTTTCACAGAATTACTTCGTTTCGGTGTAGATTTTCCAAAGATTATGTTTGATTAATACCGAATTCCTTTTAACCTTATTAGATAATAATAAACTAGAGAGTTTTCATATCTTAGGTTGAATTTTATTGATGAATATACGGGCCTATAATACATTAATAAAATTTCAATAGTTGATTCTTAATACAGGTAGCTATGTGTTTGTATGTTGATGTTGCTATGGCACCACTTTAGCTCCGGCGGAGGTAAAGTGTTGCTTGGCAACACTTTAGCTCCGGCGGAGGAAAAGTGAAACTTTGAGACCGGCTACTGAGTCGAGTAATGTCTGATTTACTGACGTTTGAAGAAAAAACCTATTTGTCTTAATAATTTCTAACTTCTAAGAATCTTTGATTTCTTTAAACAAGATAACTTTATATGTTTAGTTGCTGGAATTAAATTATGTTCCAGTACAGATTCTTAGATTGTTAGCTATGAGTAATATTATTATACCAATATGAAAAATACTTCGTTACACAAAATGAGCTTCAATTAAATTATTTAATTCAATCAATTGCTCAATTTTAGTGAATCCAACTAAAATTTGGTACTGTAAATGATAAAGTTGTTCTTATAACTAAATAAATTCTCTGGAGGAAATACCTTCAGCCTTTAGTTCTTTCAAGAATAATATTTCTCTCAGTGTACAAGGCGTCAATTTGAAAACTTGCAACCCCGAATTCTCCCTTAAAAAATGTTTCTCATAGAAATCCCGAAACAGGTCAATTGTTTAATTTAATTAATGTTCTATTGACGTAATTTACTATTTTCCCGAGCGACGAAAAATAATTTCCAACACCCTGTATAAAAATTTCATCTACATAATAGGATAAAGTTTTAAAAGTTAAGATAGGGCCATAAAATGTTTTCCGATATCTTGAGCCGTTTTCAAAACAAACTGCTTTGAAAAAGAAAAACTGCCATTTTCACTTCTTTATAACTCATAAGCTACTCAGTTTAAACTCCAACTGTGAAAACCATTCTTACTGGATTTTTACAATCTGAAAGTGTATGAATCAACCTGAAAAGTATCCCACTTAAAAAATATATAAAAAAATATAAAGAAATAGACACATCACTGAGTTGAGGAACACCTTGTATAAAAATTTTTACGTTCAATAAATAAACGAACATAAATTAAATTGAAAAATTGACCTGTTTCGGGATTTTTTTGAGAAGCATTTTTTAAGGGAGAATTTAACGGTGGCAAGTTTTAAAATCGACACCCTGTATAAAAAATGCAATTCACAATATACGACTCGTTCAGTGCTGATGATAACTGAATCTGGAAAGTTGAAAATTTTGTACTATTGAGTATCGAGTCTCGAAAAGCTAAAAGTTTCGATTTCCTTGATTTTATTATAAGGCACTTGACTATCTTGTACGCAATCGCATTTTACTCCATTACCATAGAAGATTACGTAGAAAATTTTTATAATTAAAGAACAGTAATTTACGGTTAATAGTAAATAATTAAAACCAGTGTGCTGTTTCTATAGCCAGTTTATAGATAATAAAACAAAAACAATAATTAGACAATAATAATTATTACAATAATAAAAAAAATTATAATTTAACTTTTTAAATCCTACCTGTCCAGTTGTTTCCGATAGTTCTTATACAGAGACTTTGCAAAGTCTTGGGTATATTTCTGTCCCAATTGAAATTGTCGCTCCAAATTTTAGTCTCATTCTCGTTCGGTCCTTTTAATCTCTCATACACCTTGTAAGTATTAATGTTAACTGTACACGGGATAATCATTGTTAACAGATTTTGAAAATCAACGTTGCTTCTCTGAAAACTTTCGCAGGTAATATTTTTATTGAATCGATTTTCTTTCTCTACTGATCGCCATGGTTACATAAATATGATACCAACCTGTACCGGTTGTAATATTATGGGAAAGTTTACTGAGAGTACAGTCGACAGGGAAAGTATCGTTACACGATCATATTCCTAGTGGAATATTCTGTATGCGGTATAAACGCCCTCTGGGCATTACTAAGGCACACTTTTCTATAAAGTTTTTTTTTTGTGGCGGGGGGGGGGGGTTCTAGCAAACAGATGCAAGTCTTTCATTGTTAATATCGAGGCTATTTTTTATTTTCCGACAAAAAGGACGGAGAAAAACGGGACGCTTCGAGTTTGCCTCTCATAAATGTTGTCGTATCATCAACCCTTATCATTGTGGTCATTGTGGGGTGCAACTTTAATATATATATATTTATATAAATATACATATTAATATATAGATATTAATATACAGGGTGTCCCAGCTTATTCGAAGCGGTCTCTGTACGCCAAACGATGGATTTTTTCCACAAAATTTTTGCAAATTCAAGTACAGAATCACAATGGCCATAATTTAAAATTATTTTGGAGTATACAGAGTGTCCCATATGACAGTGGCATATCAAAGTTATGTTTTTTTAAATGGAATGCTCCTATGTTATTGCATTTTTAGATTGTCTGAGAAGAGGAAATAAGATTGGCTTCTACAGTTGGTGTTTAAATTCAGAAGTTTTTGAGTTATAAACAAGTGAAAATCGTCATTTTTCAAGTTCAAAGCCCTGTGCAACGAAAACGCCTGAAGATAGAGAAAAACGGCTTACATGTCCCTATTTTACTTTTTCATGTACTATCCTATGATGTAGATGAAATGTTTATACAGGGTGATAAAAAATTTGAAAAATTTTGAGATTTCTCCACGAGTCGCCAAATAAAAAAATCAAAGAAAGTACAAATTTTTCTATACCATAGGATAGCACATAAAAAGTTAAAATAGGGACATGTAAGCCATTTTTCTCTATCTTGAACCGTTTTCATTGTTTCCATTTACTCCAAAATAATTTTAAATTATGGCCATTGTGATCCTGTACTTGAATTTGCAAATTTTTTTTTGAAAAAATCAATCGTTTGGCCTATAGAGACCGCTTCGAATAAGCTGGGACACCCTGTATAGAGAAAACTCTCGCTTCTACTAAAGACAAATGTGTCTTTGTATAATCAAATTTGGCACAAACATGAGTTGCTTGGTCTGAATCGCACATTGTTCCGATTCCTAAGCCCTAAGCCCAATAAACCAACCAACCAAATAAACTCTTATCGTCCTATTTCCTTTACACATTAGTGCGGCAAAGTAGTTTTTATACTAGAATTCTAAATAAAAAAAATTCAAATGTAGCCGTCCAGAAAACTAATAAAATAAATTTCATTTTTCATTATTAAAAATTATCGCATCATGCACCAACAAGGAGACACATGAAGGTATTCAAATATCTATTGGGAAGTTTAATTTTTTATACAGGGTGCTCAAAAGCCAGCTACAAACTTTGAAGATTTCGAATCAATTTTTCTTGTTTATTTTAAATACAACGCCCTGTATATTATGATGTCATCAATTAGGTATTGAAGTCCTCCTTCAACCTATTATAGGGTCTCCTATACCTAACTCTCATAGTTTAAAAGTTTCATTTCTAAAAAAAAAAAATTTAGGAAAAGTTAAAAAAGTTAATAATTGCACTGTTACGAAAATTAAATGAAATAAGACTTTGCAAAAGTCTTTGAAAATGTTAACCGTAACTGCAAAAGGAAATAGAAGTTCAATAATATGCATATTTGTGACCCAGAATTTCTAACTTTGATGACCTCGTGTGGCACCGTGAAGAGGTTTAGAGAGCATTATTGTATTAAGATTTTTTACTCAAAATGGTCCAAGGAAGGTCGCCACGTGTAGCTCTTACACTCATACCTGGACACCCTGTATTGCTCTCTAGGTCGCATACATTGGTTTGCGTAATGCCCTTTTTGCTGACAGTTCCAGCAATTGACCTCCGACTGTTCCCGATTGATAGGCTCTGTGAAACGAACAGTTCTTCTTTGGAAGTCATTACGTTGATTTTCCTGATATGAAGGTCTGTTTAACCAATTTTGAGGTTGTCTCGTTGCTTGCACCTCCTTTAACATGGTTTCCACTTCTTTTGCTTTCTCAATTAGCGTAGAAATGTTTTCAATTTCACATGTCCATAGCATCTGTCGAACTTCTGGTCTTAAGTTACGCATTATTAACATAACCTCCTGGGTTGCGCTAATATTTCCGTGTCGGCGGATCAAAGTTTGCATATCGGTGATATAGGAGCACACTGGTTCATATTGTCGTTGTAATTTTCGAGTTATTTGCATTTCTAACTCGAATTCGTAATTAACTGGGAAATAATATTGCTTAAAATCGATCACAAAATTTTCCCAATATGCCCAATTATGACTATTATTTCTATACCACATTAACGCTCCTTTATCCAGGATTTGTGGCAGTGCTACCAGCAGTCTTTCAGGTAATACGTTGAAGTATTCCTTCACTTCTTCTAGCCTTTCTAGAAATGCTGTGGGATCCGATGTCCCATCAAAATAAATATTCCACCCGGACATATTTAGTGGTTCCTGTCTTTGCTGCTGCATATTAATTTGCGGTGCTCTTAGATTGTGATTATTATTATTTACAAAGTGTGTCGTTATAACTGACTTTGTTTCTTCTTTCTTGCTTATTCCAGGTCCTGACACAAACGGATCTGTCGGGACTTGTGAGAATGTCGAAGTTTTAGGGGTACCATTACCATTACCATTTCTTAGAAACCTTGCTAACTTTTTTCTTTTCTCATCTACACTTCCTTGTGTGTCTAATCCAAATTTTTCTAATTCTTCGTCTATTTCAGCTTTTCTCAACTTGTATATCCATCCTTACTCTAGGATCTCCTAACTCTGGGTCTCTTTCTGATGAACTCTCATCTTTTAAGCTTTCTTGCGATCCATGTTTACTATTTGATGCTATTTCTTTTTCTCCACCTCCCATTTTGAAAATTATTAATTACTTTTCTTATTATTATTTCCTATAACTGTTTTATCTAATTATCGTTGCCTTCCTAACTTATAAATATAGGATCATAGCAGCGGTTTCTGCTTATAATCCTAATATTTATCCTATACGAACTAATATGATTAGATTACTTGGTATCCTATAACCCTGTTATATCCTAGGAACCTACTCTGGTCTCCCTATAACGCTTTAGTTATCTCCTGGATACTCTAGTTGAATAAAATCTGTTCTGGTATCATTTATAACCACTCTGTTATATCTAATGACCCTAATGCCAGTTTTACTACTAATCTAATCTCCCTGCTCGGTGTAATTAATTGTTCCTAACGAAAATTAGCTCGGGTTTCTGCCCTTTATTTCATTTTCTAACGGCCCCGTACCTCTAATTTAATTAATTGGAACAAAACTTACTTACTTGGGCTCCAAACGTATGGTTACCCAACCCGAATACCGAACAATCCGAAAAATAACAGAATCTGCTCGGGCGCCAAATGTCACGCCCTAAAACTGGCCCTACAAACCTAACAATAAGGGACCTGTTCGGGCGCCAAATGTCACGGTACAAATTCCGGTGACGTATTATTTAGCGATATACAGGGTGTTGTATTACTCGTAATAACCCTCGGACGCCAACTTTATTTTCCCTGTATCTACAGGTGACGAGGTCAGTTCCCCGCAGGAGATATCTGCTGGATCTCCGTTTATGCTTTTACCCGCAATAACTCAGTGAAGATTTCAATCCAGGAATTCAATGTGTTTATTAATTCGTTATTTTAGTTGGGAAGTAGGCTTTAATCACTTTCCAACTAATTCTGGAGAAAACGCTTAATTTAAAAGGTGGTAGCAGAACTTTATAATTTATTAGGCAACGATAAAACAGTAATTTTAATTAGAAAACAATTTAATTCTCTTTCTGAGTAAGTATGTACATTTATAAACGAAACAGGTGATTAGTCAAGAAAAATTATACAATCGTGCAACACTGCATGCTACTAAACTACCGCGATGAGAACTGAAATACAACGGTAGTGAAATGAAAATTATTATTATTATTATTTACGTCCATTCCATTAATTTGGTGCTAAATCTAGCCCCTACAATAATTAACTATGCTCATGCAAGCGAAATGAGTGGTGAGTTAGGTGAAAGGTGATTACGATTCCCTGTGCATTCCCCATGCAAACAAAATAGCAATTATGGCAACAATAAACAAACGAGATACCAAACAAGCAAGCTTCATTATTAATTAATATAAAATTTCCCCCCTTGGGTGCAGCCTGATATTATTCCTAGAGATTTTAAATTAATTCAAAGTAGTTACGGGATATCCTCGTCGGGCTCCCCTCCCACCGACACACATCCTCCATCTTAGGGAACATCACTCCGCTAAAAGGAACACACGTGACGACAAGAAAGTACCCAAGGAAAGCAGTCGTTCCCACTATATTACTTTCCCGCCCAGTTCGAGTCCTTCACTTCCATCTTCCCGAGCACCGATTTCCTCTATTTAGAACGCACTCACCACAAAGGAAACCGACACCCGACCTATGAAGTGTCGGGAAAAGGGCGGCAAGCAAATAACTAAAACATCTCTTTCTGGATCGGACGGTTGGCCAGACCCGCTCTGGAACTTACCTTGCTTGTATTCAGCTGAGAGCTGTAATCGTAATCATGTAATAATCTCGCTCCATCTACTTATATAGGCGAGACAGAGTTGCTGTGGTTACGCACTGCGCTGCCGCCTTGTCATTGGTGGGGCGTGTCGGTCGGCTATCGCGACTCGGCTCGGTCCGCGTCCGCGGAAGCAGACGAGTCGCATTATAGCGTACTGTTTATTTCCTTCCAAATATTTATTACTTGAAATGTAATTTAAAAATAGATCCTAGTACTTATTGCTATGCTATTTAGGCTTAATCTCTTCCTTAATTAATAATCTATTTACTGAGTGTTTTTGAGTCCCTATCTCTATTCATAATCTTGATGACGCTCGAAACAACACCGGAAGCATACCTACCTAGGCTGTGTTGTTCTCGTGAATCTAATTTTCTATTTACAATTAAAATTATAATTTACATCTGTTAACTATGATGTTTGGTCTCAAAATTATCCTTATTCCATTACCTATCAAATGATATTACTTACATTCCCCTATCAATTTCTCTAATCTCTATAACGCTCGAGATATACTAAAATGTCAAGTGAATGGCAATGAACTTTACAACTATTTCTTTATAACGAGAGACTTCGTTATACTACATTACCTTACACATTACAAAAATTTATAATAAATGTTCAAACTGTCCACTATTATGCTCAAAATACTTTTGAGGTCTTCTTCAAAATGGCCTTGTCACTTCCATTAACGTCTCAATCGTAACCCCATTAAACGATTCTTGTATTTTCCATGTCGAGTCTTTTGGAGTAGTAGCAAGCGTCTGATAGACAATATCGTCAACACGTGCCCAAAAAAAGAAATTAATCTTAGTTAGGTCTGGTGTTCTAGCTGGTAAGGTTGATGTGGCTCCCCCTGCCTATCCATCTATTTTCATACTTTTGGTTTAAGAAAGTTCTCACGGCAAGAGAATAATACACAGGATATACATCGTGTTGAAACCGCAGGTTTTCTAGAAAATTTTGGGGGAGATTTTGGATCATTTTTAATAATGAAAAACGAAATTTATTTCATTAGTTTTCTGGACGGCTACATTTGAATTTTTTCAAAAAAATTGATATAGCGCATAAACCGGGAGGGTTAGTGAAGGCAACATTATGTCATTTTACTCAGAAATTAGATCTCAATCCAAAACTTGAAAAAAAATGTACCCTCGTATTTGAAATAAGCAAGTTGATGTTGTGATTTCATAAAAGGACCACCCTGTATATTACAAAAATATTTTTAAAAAGTGGGGCAAATCGTACTTGGTGGAGCGGCATATGAGTTTTTTTAGAATTATTTAGAATTCTAGTATAAAAGCTACTTTGCCGCACTAATGAGCAACCCTGTATATTTCAAAGAGCCTAAAATGCAAAAAGCTGCCCTACCTACCATATCTACCAATGAAATGGTAAGATATTTTATCTCCTATGAAAAAAGTACTTTAAATGTAAGTGTTGACCATTCCAGTCCATAAATTCACTTTCTGTGGATACTGTGTCCTGGTGAACTGGTACCGGGGCAAATGATCAATTTCAGGTAAAGAAGAGCCACTGGTCAAACATAGTGTACATTTTAATTTTCTCATCAGTTGTATACATTTTGATGATGTAAGGAAGTACCTACTTACGCTAATGTGTACCTGATGGATGACCAGTTTTAATCATAAACGTCAAACTAATAATTTAGTCCGAAGTGGGTATTATTGCAAAGTATGAACGACTTTGCCTGGCAACGGATAAATTTACATAGCAATGCTTCAAAAGCGCATCTCCTATGTCCTGTCTTAAAAAACGCACTGTACAGGTCTTTGTATTAAAGAAGTCACTTAGCGCCATAACCCTGTATACAGGATGGGTCACTTAAGATGCAAAGCTCGATTACACCTACACCGTTAAAGATAGCAAAATGAACCAAAAAGTGCTGCAAACGGGACGCCAACGTGCAGTTTGTAAAATTATTTTCAGGTACAGTGTTGTGTATTTGGGAGCAGTGTAGTTGTAGGTACTATTGTAATAATATTGAATTATACACAAATTAACTTTATTCGATCCTTAGCACTAATATATTATGTACGTAAAAAGATTATAAAAAAGCTTGGAGTAATAATATTTATCGTTGGTGAATGTACTGTAGTTCAGACCAATGTGTAATGTAATGTAATTCTAATGCTGCAGTGGCAGTTATGTTTCTTGGTCCTTAAATTACCTTTTTAAAAAGGCTGTCTACACTTAAGGGTTGCAGGAAACAAGGGGTGAGACCACTAAAGTTTAAACACGAAAGGATTTAAAACCATGTATTTTATCAAGAACAGTGACATGTGTAATCGACAAAGTACAAGAGTAGTCTGGCAATCTTAGTGCCGTTCACATACATCGTGAATTACATGATTATGCTTATTTCTAGTAATGTAAAATATCCTGCTGCCGCGTAAGCTTTTATTATGTTTAGATAGGGGTTTATCGCCTGGATGATTTGGCTGCAGTGTATCCACGACTCTCGGCCAAGAGCCGGTAGTTTACAGTGTTGTCGCTATGTAATATATTTCCCTAATATGGAAGACTTTGAGACATCTCTCCCTTTTCTATTTTAACTTAAAACTACTAATAAGCTAAACAAAGTAATTAAGATATGTAACTATCTGAATGAGAATATGTTTGTAATTATTATACTTATACATAAACATGGTTACCTTAAGTAAAACAACATATTAAACAATAATAATTATAGGTTCAATCTAACAACTGGCTTCCTTATTCTAAAAAATTCCCGGAGACCCATTGCGAGGAACAATGATAATGATAAAGGAAAAAGTCTTATTCTCGCTAAATTTGAGACTTTATTTTTTCTTCTATTTGGTTACATGTTTCGGCTCTTCGGCCATCATCAGACCATAAAATAAACTGTAAGTGAAAAGGTATATTGTGAGTATAAAACTCAGTCATAACTAGCTGGATTGGAAATATAAAAATACAAAAGATATTAATCAGTTAAGGTGTACAACTTACAGTAGTCTCTATGTCATAACAGACAATTTCGGCTCATCAAGTAGGTTGAAGCAAAACATCACACACATCAGTTGCGGGGTTAAAATAACATGCAATCGAAACAAGGGGTGTTCCGACATAGAGTCATCTTGAACTCGTCTAGGAAGTCAAAGACCATAGAGAAAGATAATATAATAGAGTGTTCGATTACACGTTAGACTCTAGGTAACCTGCGACGGTGGCGACTACCTGGGCTACCGGAGATATTATTGGTAAGCGCGGGATATTCAAATTTAAATTTATACCTAATTATTATTTGAAACATTATTTTTACGGTTGAAGTGTCGCCACTTCAACAAATAAACTTAGAGGCATCAATATAAAACTTCTTTATTCTTAATAGATGCACAATATATACGAGTATACTTAATAATTATTGTAACAAATGCTTCCCACAAAATTTTCTTCACATAAAAATACAGGTCCAGTTTTTACGGAAGATGCTTCTATTTAACCAGTTTTCTCAACGTGGAAAGACTTTTCCAGGAAAATAAAATTATGATAATAATATTGTTGTTAATCATTTTAACATAAAAGGCATTGCAGCCATCATCTGCTGGATCGTGCACCTCAGACGCCGTCGCTTGGTTAAGATGTGTATACCTATTGCTACGATCCACCGAAGTGGTAGGTAACGTAACTGAGTCCTCTTCAAAAGGGAAGCCGAAAAAGGATCTATCTGAAAAAAATTACAAAAAACTAAATTTTTTTGATTATTAATTAGTTTCCAGTGAAGCAGCAGACGTTTTAAAGAAAAACTTCAAGAGTCAGAAGGCGATTTATCCTTCTACAGAGGATTAGCCCTCTTATTCTCAAAAATTACGAAAAAATTTACGCATATTATTCTTTAGACAAAAATAAGCAAACTTTTTCTTCATACTCCTCCCTTCTTTTGTAAAAAATACCAAGACAAATAATGCATAGACCTTCATTTGATGATTTTACTGAGAAGGAAGATTTTTAGCAGAGAAACTCCAAGAAACAAAAAAATACTTATTTTTATCAAAGAATATGCCTGAATTTTTTCAGAGTTTTTCGGGCAACAAATAAGCGGCCCATTATTTGAGGTTTCCAGCTCCGAAGAGGGCCACGTGAACTTCTTTACTTAATAAAATGCCCAATAGTAATGTACCAAACTAAACAAGTATAAACAGAGAAGATAACACACACCGCAGCATCACCTCAGAATCTCATAGCATCTCAAAAGATTTGTATTCGTTCATCTACTTCATCTACCTTCTAATAGTGTTTTAATGCAGTTTTTCTTGGGTGTTGTATTCATAACTTTGATAAAATGATATAACGATAAAATGATCGTTGTGATTAGAACTGCTTTTAAACCAAGACGCAGACAGAATGTGGTTCCTAAAACAATTATTTCGCATTCAGGAAGAGTTTTTTCGGTTTATTTAAAATAATTTTTATTACCTACAAGAGCATGAAACAGCATTGCTCTTTCTTCACTTACCTTTCAAAAGTCAACAAATTAATATGCGAAAGTTTTACGTTATACTGTTATTAATTGGGTAAATTATTATAAATTATATTTCTAAATAGTTTCAAGGTAAAGTTCATCTTAAATTTATTATTAGTTTGATAAAATACTCAAATTAAATAAATCAAATTTTACACAATTGCAAAACTAAACGTCAGATTATGTCAAAATGAGAATTTTTATCTAAAGGCAGCTTCATTTTAGTTTAGAAATCGTCCGCAATGCGCGATGCGCTACCGGAATGCGCGTGAACAGTGTACCCATTTTCGTCCGTCGATCTGACGGTCTCTTTATAGTATGTTGTCTCTGTCAAAGACCAGACAAATATAAAACATTGACTAAAACAACAAGGGAAACGGAAAAGGCATCGAATTCCTTGTTAAAAATTTAAAAATTCTCGAAGGCACATGTGCTCGAGTCTCCTGTAGGAGAACCCACAAAATGGAAGCTGCATATAGATATCAGTGCAGATATGATTTCTTTTTATATTTTTTATAAAATCTAGAAATTTGAGAGGAAACCATCATGTTATTTTAGGTTAATTAATTCGAAAAGTTTTTTAAAAAACGTTTTGAACGATGTCTATATCAAACATTGACAGGTGACAACTGACAAAATGGTGAAAAGAAGGGCAGAAAGAGTATGAAGTTTCATTGAATGACTGATGGCAGATTGTTGACAAGCGATGTAAAGTCGGTCTGGCAAAAAGAAGAAGAAAGATGAGAAGTGGGGACTTCTATAAGCCGGCGGGAAAATTTGAAAATTTGAAAATTAGATGTGGTCAAAGAACAAGGAAATATGTTGTGAGAATTGACAAATCCAGGTAGTGGTATGTAATTAAGAGATGGGTTTTTTTATATTGTATATTATTAAGGTAGAGGGGAAGTGTTGTTGCTATTAATTATAGGGCGATGTTGTCTCAATATTTCGAAAGTAGGTGGGAATGAATTAGTCATCATGGAATTTAGAGAGTTCAAGTTTTCGTCGTTGATATGTTTGAAAATTTCAAGTTCTTCGAGAATTGATTGTTTATGGCCTGAGGGGCATTGATGAAGTAAGTCTACGTCTCTGTCTATGTCAAAATGGTGGTTATGTAATCTGAGATGTTTCCCAAATATGGACTTATCGTTATCTGGTATTCTATAGCTGCGTAAGTGTTCATCAATTCTGGTTTTTAAGCTTCTACCACTTCTTCCAATGTAAACTGTATTGCAATCTGGATCTCCACAACGAAGTCTACACACTCCGCATTTATTTAGTCTTGGGATCTGGTCTTTTGTTTTTGACAAGGTGTTGAAACAAGGTGTTGTTAGGTTTAAATGCGGTTTTATAGTCGGTATAGGATTCGAAGACTCTACTGATTTGTTGTGAAACTTCACCAAAGAAAGTGAGGGGTACGAACTTTCTGTTGGAATCTCTATCTACTGCATAGGCTTCAGATCTAAGTAATTGACTTCTCTTTCTATTGATCAATTTATCTATTATAGTTGGATTATAGCCATTTGTCTGTGCTAAAAAGTTGATGGTGTCTACTTCATTGTTGAAACAACTTGAATTTAATGGAATTTTTAAAAGGCGATCTATGTAGCATCTGAAGGCAGCCATTTTGTGTTGATATGGATGACATGAGGTATCTGGGATGCAGTGGTTCGTTGAAGTTGGTTTTCTGTAGATGTCGAATTTGATTTCGTGGTCTGATATCGAAAGTTGGAGGTCAAGAAAGTTTATTTTGCCTTCTTTTTCTATTTCCATGGTGAAATTGATATTGGAGTGGGTTATGTTGATCCAGTCTAGAAGTAAATTTGGGGGGTCCGTTGAGTTGTTCCAGCAGATAATTATGTCATCAACGTAGCGGTACCAGAAAAGAATATTTTTTCGGTGCGGATTGGAAGAGTGAAAAACTATGTTATCTTCAAAGAATGACATAAATACTTCTGCCATGAAGGGTGATAAACAGTTACCCATACTTAGACCGTCTGGTTGTAAGTAAACGGTGTTGTCAAATGAGAAGAAATTCTGTTTCAAGCAAAGAGAAGTTAGTTGGAAGATACTCTCAGCCATGTCATTGTCTATTTGTGAGTGATGTATGATGTTCTTGAGGATTTGTAAAGTTTGTGGAACTGGTACAGTGGTGAAAAGGTTAGAGACGTCGAGTGAGATAAGGGTATGTGAGTCTGGGATATGTAACTGTGTTTTGGATGGAAGTCTAAAATAGAAGGAAG
This sequence comes from Malachius bipustulatus, assembly GCA_910589415.1. Lineage (NCBI taxonomy): Eukaryota > Metazoa > Arthropoda > Insecta > Coleoptera > Melyridae > Malachius > Malachius bipustulatus. The sequence continues at coordinate 55,361,092 of OU342631.1, read as the reverse complement.
AAGTTTGTTGAGTTTTTCGGAAAGATGGTAGGCTAAGCTACCTGTAAAGGCAACAACTGGTCTTATGGGGACATTTTGTTTATGTATTTTAGGGAGACCATATAGTCTAGGGATATTATGGTTCATGGGTATTAACTGTTTTATGTTATCAAAAATTACTGGGCCATATTTGTTAAGTGTAGTCTTAAAAGAAATGTAATATTTTTTATAGCAATCAATATCAGCTGGGATGAAACCGTTGTCTGTGAGGAAAGTGTTGACCTTATTTATGTATTCGTTCCTAGGAAGAACAACCATACAATTGCCCTTATCAGCCTTTGAAATAAAAAGATCATTGTTTTTGACCTTGATTCTCACTTTTTTTAAACAAGAAAGAAATTTATGAATGGCAGGTGAAGTTTATATTCTTATGCCCGTATTCACAAACGATAATTTCCTAAATAATTACGTAATTATTTAAATGAGTGAGATGGAGATATGCAGTTTTTTTGCAATAGAATGAGATGGGGATAATTGATTACGTAATTATTTAGGAAATTATCGTTTGTGAATACGGGCGTTAGTCTTTTAAAAGCAAGGAGAATGTCAGAAGTCTTGCTTCTTATGGTATTGATTACGTTAATGTTCTCAAATTTATGAGATCTTATAATTGACTCAACTTCAGCCACCAAAGTTTCAATGATTCTATGCTTATTAAGTTCGGGTAATGAAAATTTAAGTCCTTGGTCAAGTAAAAGTTTTTCATCATTGTCAAATTGAACAGGTGAATTTGACATTCACCTGCCATTCATAAATTTTCTTTCTTGTTTAAAAAAAGTGAGAATCAAAGTCCCCACTTCTCATCTTTCTTCTTCTTTTTGCCAGACCGACTTTACATCGCTTGTCAACAATCTGCCATCAGTCATTCAATGAAACTTCATACTCTTTCTGCCCTTCTTTTCACCATTTTGTCAGTTGTCACCTGTCAATGTTTGATATAGACATCGTTCAAAACATTTTTTTAAAAACTTTTCGAATTAATTAACCTAAAATAACATGATGGTTTCCTCTCAAATTTCTAGATTTTATAAAAAATATAAAAAGAAATCATATCTGCACTGATATCTATATGCAGCTTCCATTTTGTGGGTTCTCCTACAGGAGACTCGAGCACATGTGCCTTCGAGAATTTTTAAATTTTTAACAAGGAATTCGATGCCTTTTCCGTTTCCCTTGTTGTTTTAGTCAATGTTTTATATTTGTCTGGTCTTTGACTTCCTAGACGAGTTCAAGATGACTCTATGTCGGAACACCCCTTGTTTCGATTGCATGTTATTTTAACCCCGCAACTGATGTGTGTGATGTTTTGCTTCAACCTACTTGATGAGCCGAAATTGTCTGTTATGACATAGAGACTACTGTAAGTTGTACACCTTAACTGATTAATATCTTTTGTATTTTTATATTTCCAATCCAGCTAGTTATGACTGAGTTTTATACTCACAATATACCTTTTCACTTACAGTTTATTTTATGGTCTGATGATGGCCGAAGAGCCGAAACATGTAACCAAATAGAAGAAAAAATAAAGTCTCAAATTTAGCGAGAATAAGACTTTTTCCTTTATCATTTTCCTTATTCTAGTTGTTCTTAAAATATTAGGTGGTGTAACATTTATATTATTATCATTTACCGGAATGTCAGTCATTGCCTCTGTTGAAGTATCCGGTATAATCGAACGTATTTGATTAACGTGTCTGCGCCACGTCATTCCATTGTCTAGTTTAATTAAATAGCGTAATCTACCTAATTTTTTGTGAACAATTCCAAATTTCCATTTTTCATGATGAATGTAATCCCTAACTGATTTCCTAACACAAGTGAAATTTGCCTATTAGTTTTCCGTGAGTGAAATTTATTACACACTTCCGAAATGGGTAAAAGCAACAAAGTTACGGGAACACCAACCAAAAGGACGGATACATCATCGGACCAAGAGGTTACTACAGTACAGCATACAGTACACACTACGTTTACAATTGAAAATTTCAATCAAAATACGACAACATTTGAAAGATGGTTGAAAAGGTTGGAATCAGCTTTTAGGGTTTTAAGACTTTGACATTAAATAATTTCCAAACTACACGATAAATTCTTTTTTAAGTAGAACAATAATTTTATTAATATAATGGCCTTTTGTCTGAAAAGTTTCCTAAAATTCCTTCTCGTTTAGGCGCTATTTGAGGACAACGAAGATCCTTCATTCAGTGTTTGAGCTGAAAATTATGTGGGATGAAAACGGAACGCGACTCCTGATTTGACATTATTATTATTATGACAGTTTAGAGTCAGTCAGATTAGTGTAAAGTTAAGAGTAAGACGAGTGTACAGAGACTATTAGTACGACGTAAAGACGAGAGAAGAATTATTAAAGACGAAGACGAGATAGGTGTTCAAGACGAGAAGACGAATGTTTAATTAATATTGAAGACGAATTTAAATGTGTTAATTAACCTAAATAAAAATTCTACAATTACATCTATTGATATTTAAAAATGACGTTACCTTGGTTATCTACGCTTTAAAGAGTAATAATTTAATTTTTGCAATGTCAAATTTGACAGTTGTAATTTTATTCTAAAAAGGTTAAGCACCTGTCAAACAAACTCATTATCATTATTGAAGACTCATGTCGTGTAAGTCGATGAGGCAAGATATGGGGCATGTAAATTGCATTATGATAAAATTCTTATTAAAAATTTATGGATTTCTACCTTGTCGCTGATGTGAGGACGACTTCCTATTGTGTGATTTTTGGATTTAATTGCTCTTGTTTCTAAAGTTTCATCTGTAGTCCAGACCTTCTTTTTAACTACTTTTAACTACAGCTTTAATCACATGAGCAAATGAAAACGAATTCAGGTGGGCTTTGAAAAACATTTTATTTGAATGTTGACATCAAAATAAATTTTCTTTGATTGAAGGACAATAAAACGGAATAAACATCAGTATTCATACTTGTAAAACATTAAAATAACGCAGTAATAACAATATGATGACAAAGAAGTGAAATACAAACTAAAACCTAAAACCAATATCAAATTAAACAATAGAGAATCAAAATAAACAAATTAAACAATAGGTAACGTAAGCTAAAGTAATTGCTCAAAATGTGAGCCGTTTACTTCAAGACATTTCCTACATCTTTTAAGGACATCGTCAGTAGCTTTTTGTAAAACTGTATGCTTTTCTCTTATTTCATGCGTTGCAGCCACCACTCGAGCTACAAGGTCTTCGTCTGACTGAACAGGTGTTGCGTAAACTAATGACTTAATGTGACCCCAGAAATAAAAATCCAAATTATTTAAATCTGGAGATCTTGCAGGCCAGTTTACGGGTCCACCTCGTCCTATCCATTTATTGGGGAACAGGGTATCTAGGGATCTTCGAACTTGCCTACTAAAGTGACAAGGCGCTCCATCATGCTGAAACAACATCCTTCTCCTAAGGTCTAAAGGCACATCTTCTAACAGCTCTGCCAGATGATTTACCAGTAAGTTACGGTAGATAAATCCGTCCAGTCGGTTCGGAAAAAGAAATGGGCCTATTAGTTGATGGTTTACCATTCCCATCCAAATATTTATTGAGAAACGCTGTTGGTAACTCCTTACATGTTTAGAATGAGGATTTTCTTCGACCCATCTGTGAGAGTTACGATTATTAAAAACTCCCTCTCTAGAAAAAGTCGCTTCATCGCTAAATAAAATGCGAGCGTGAAAATTTGGTTGGAGGCCACCTTTTCTCAGAAGCCATCTACAGAAGTCTACACGAGGCTGATGGTCTTCTGGTAGTAGCCGTTGAACTCTCTGCAGATGATAAGGAAACATAAGCTGGTCATGTAAAACGCGCCAGACTGCCATGTTTCCACAGCCCATTGTACTCGCCAGAATTCTCATACTCAAGGCTGGGTTGTCTTCGATGCGATTTAGTACTTCTTCCTCAAAATTTGGCGTTCTTCTTCCACGAACATTATTTCCTATATTACCTCGATTGAAACTACCAGTTTCAAGCAACCTATTATGCACTCTCAGAAAAGTGCTGTGATGAGGAACTCGTCTATCAGGGAACCTCTCACGGTAGATTCTTTGGGCTAATCGTCCATTTCGCTTAGCTTCGCCAAAAATTAAATGAATATCTACAAATTCTTGAGTAGTAAAATTCATTTCATCAAGAAAATAAAAACTGAGTTTGTTTGAAAAGAATTAAATTACAACTGTCAAATTTGACATTGCAATAATTAAATTACTCTTTAAAGCGTAGATAACCAAGGTAACGTAAGTGGTAACCAAAGGTAACCAAGGTAACCAAGTGCGTCCATTTTTAAATATCAATAGATGTAATTTTCAGGTCAAACACTGATGCCCGTATTCACAAACGATAATTTCCTAAATAATTACGTAATTATTTAAATGAGTGAGATAGAGATATGCAGTTTTTTTGCAATAGAATGAGATGGGGATAATTAATTACGTAATTATTTAGGAAATTATCGTTTGTGAATACGGGCGTGAATGAAGTATCTTCGTTTTCCTCAAATAGCGCCTGAACGAGAAGGAATTTCAGGAAACATTTCAGACAAAGATTATAGGCCATTATATTAATAAAATTATTGTTCTACTTAAAAAAGAATTTATCGTGCAGTTTTGAAATTATTTAATGTCAAAGTCTTGGGCATGTCGCCATTTTGAATCCAACAGAGATAGAACCTTGACTTCAATATGAAAGATGTAACTGAGGCTAAGGAGTTTCCAAAGCTAGTTTCAGTTTGGGTGAGAACCTAAAAATGTCGAAACTGGAGCCAAAAAACTAAAAACCGAAAGTCTGCCATATTTCCGCAACGAAGGTCCAAATCCAAAAACTTCAAATAAAAAAACGTTTCGTCTTGACGAGACCTACACGGCCCTTACCGTTGTCTAAATCGAGCTGGTACACCCTGTATAGTTGTACGTGAAAAGATTATAAAAAAGCTTGGAGTAATATTTATCGTTGGTGAATGTACTGTAGTTCAGACCAATGTGTAATGTAATGTAATGCTAATGCTGCAGTGGCTGCAGTGTATCCACGACTCTCGGCCAAGAGCCGGTAGTTTACAGTGTTGTCGCTATGTAATATATTTCCCTAATATGGAAGACATAACACACAGGATTGCCAAAAATCGCTTGACGCTACGCAACTTTATTATTTAAAATAGGACACCCTCTATGTATATTAATACATCTTCAGATTTTATAAAAAAAAAAAATTGAAAAGAACACGTTTCATATAATCGACTTCTTTAACAAGAATAATTTATGAATTATAAGCAAATAAAAATCGCTATTTTCCATTTTCAAAGCAGTTTAAAAAAACGTAAAAAAAAAACAGCTTACATATGTCCGTATCTCAACTTTTCATCTGGTATCCTACAGTGTAGTTGGAATTTTTATAAAGGGTGATGAAAAATCTGCTAATTGTCATCACCTTGTATAATAATTTCAGCTAGGTACATGATAGGATACCTCATAAAAAGTTAGATAGGAACATGTGAATAGTTTTCCTTCATTTTGAATCGTTTTCAGTAAGTATAAGCTGGAGAATTGCGATTTTCACTTCTTTATAACTCATAAACTGCTCATTACAAACTTCAACTTTAAAAACAATTCCTATTAACTTTTCTCAAACAATATGAACATGTTGTAATATACACGATGTCCTATTTCAGTTAAAAAAGTTGCATGGTTCACAGCAATATTGGGACATCCTGTATACCTGTAAATAATTTTACAAACTGTACTTTGAACTCCCGTTTGCAGCACTTTTTGGTTCATTCGCTATCTTTAACGGTGTAGGTGTAATCGAGCTTTTCATCTTTGGTGACTCGTATAAAAATCTGCCATTTAGAAATTAGTTTATAAAAAATAATCATTATCGGAAACAATAGTTATTCGAAATATTTTTTCGTACCACATTCAGGTTCCCAATAAGATACAGGGACAAGTTATATGAGACACAAGGAAAACAAACTTCTCACACCAGCGACAACCAGTAATGTGTTATGCACTACTAGAAATTGCCTAACTATAGAAATGAATTATTGGAGTCAGCCCAAGAACGACTGATAATATTAATTATTATTATTATTCGGATTTCTCAAGGACCTGAACCTCGTAAATTGAGAAGTTCAATAACACCCAACCGTTTACAACAATTATTATTTTGTAATATAAGATTAATATGTCATTGGATCAACATCAACTAACTTATAAAATAATTTTCTCAAAAAAAAAGAAAGGCCTCAAGGTCAAAAACTTTCCAAAAAATTTATGAAGCATATCGAAAAGGTGCAGCAATGAAAAATAAATCATCACGTAAGTAGGTAGTGTGCTGTAGCTTCACAAACTTAATTAACCAGGTATTTATCCAATTAATCTCTGTCTTCGGCTCTTCGGAAGAAATTAGTAACTTTCTTATTTTGAGAACCTACAGTTTTTACAGTAATACGTCGGTTGAACTTTTTTTTTCGTCAGTCAAGGATTCACTAATAAATGTAGGTAAGTATTTTAGTCGCGTCAATGAAGAGGTACGTAGAACAGATACAGGGTTTATCATTTCCAACTAGCTCACCATTGGGATCTGCTAATCCATATAGGAGATAATACAGATGAGTCTGTTAAATAAGACAAAAGTTTGATTGTTTCTTTTGCTTGATAAAAATCTGAAACAAAATATAGAACAACTTCTGTCGTTACTGAAAGATACTGAAAAATCGAGTTTTTTTTTTGGCATATCTTTCTTATTATTGAATAAGTAACTCAATAATTTATTGTAAGTTTAAATAAATCGTCGAAAGCTATCTATTTGACAGTACTTACAAAAATTTCCAAGCCAACTAGATCCTAGAATTTTCACATGTAATACCACTAGAGGTCAAATTATTTCCGGTAATTTTATCGAGCTCACGAATATTTTGAAAAATATTCCTAAGCGAGAACAAAATTTCCTGATATAGTTTGATTTCGAGTAGTATTTGTAAAGAAAATTTCACAACAAAATTAGTTTTGAATAGAAAAATTACGATTTAATTGTTAAATAAAAATATGACATGGCGATGTAACATGGCGGCGTAACATGGTCACGTGACAACGTCAAAGTGACGTTTAATAAACGCGCCGCCATTATTAGCGCTGTCAAACACAAATTTTATTTTCTGACCTTCACCAGCCGAGTGTGGTTTTTGATAATAAGTCGACAATTATTGCGGTATAATAGTATGATTATAGTATTGATTAGATGCCATTATTTCCAAAGCGCAAGGATTTGCTCAGCAGATGGTTTCTAGCAACAACGAGTGCCATACAATTAATTATAAATTACAATAAAACAAAGTGGAGAGTTATTCGAACCAAAGTACATATTAAGTAAAAAGAAGACGTATGTTTGGGTTCTAGGGCTCATAGACAAAGCCAAAAGCAGACAAAAACAATGTTGAAGACATGGATGGCCATTTCGCTATAATTAGAGCTCATCGGCATGTTATATCAGCAATCGTAATTGTCTACTTCCTGCTAAAGATCAGTTGATACTATACAGGGTTATTCACGGTATACGCCACGGAAGTTTATGGCCGTGTCTCTGGATTTTTGGATCTTTTTATTTTTGGAGTGGATAGAGATCCGGCAGAGCTACGTTTCAAAATTATATTCATAATGTACAGGTTGTCCCAAAAGCATGAAACATATCAAAGTTATGTTTTTTAAATGGAATGCTCCTATGTTATTGCATTTTTAGATTGTCTGAGAAGAAAAAATAAGATTGGCTTTTACAGTTGGTGTTCAAATTCAGAAGTTTGTGAGTTATAAACAAGTGAAAATCGTCATTTTTCAAGTTCAAGGCCCTGTACAACGAAAACGGTTCAAGATAGAGAAAAACGGCTTATATGTCCCTATTTTAGCTTTTGATGTACTATCCAATGATGTAGATGAAATGTTTATACAGGGTGATAAAAAATTTTAAAAATTCTGAGATTTCTTCACGCGTCGACAAATAAAAGAATCAAAGAAAGTACAAATGTTTCTATACCATACAATAGTACATGAAAAAGTAAAATAAGGACATGTAAGTCGTTTTTCTCTATCTTAAGCAGTTTTCCTTGCACAGGGCCTTGAACTTGAAAAATGACGATTTTCACTTGTTTATAACTCACAAACTTCTGAATTTAAACACCAACTGTAAAAACCAATCTTATTTTTTCTTCTCAGACAATCTAAAAATGCAATAACATAGGAGCATTCCATTTAAAAAAACATAACTTTGATATGTTTCATGCTTTTGGGACAGCCTGCATATTATGAATATAATTTTAAAACGTACCTCTGCCGGATCTCTATCCACTCCAAAAATAAAAAGATCCTAAAATCCAGAGACACGGCCATAATCTTCCGTGGCGTATACCGTGAATAATCCTGTATATGGACAATTCACATGGAACTCCGGGACTTGTATCAAGTAGTGACATCTGTGTAAGTGACGGAAATTAAGTATAGAGATAAAGTGGTCGAACCCCCTTGAATTCGCCGTGAGTTAATCCGAAAAATTAGGTAAGTACCTACCAATTTCAAATAGAATTACTAAATTAGGTAAATTAGGTTTCTTCAGATCATTTTTTGGATAGTGAATCGTGATTTGATACGTAGTAATACGCGAAAACATCACTTTGATAAAAAATTATAATATATAAATTTTAACAAAACGCATTGTTTGATTATTAATAACAGCAACAGTCAACAGTTGACGTTTATAAAGTTCCGGGTTGTCACTTTTAAACGTCAAAAAATTTCCACTATAATACCCTCCAGCTTACCCCAGCAGGAGAAAATTTCCGATATAATACACAAATAATCATGGCAACGGTAAGCAATACCCGTACTTTATTGGCTGAAAATTGATGGCGTGAAATTTTCATAGTGTAGCGTGCGCTTTTCCGTATCTGTTTCGAATGAATTTTCGGATAGAAAAGGCGTAGGAAAATGGCGTCCTTTTGGAATGCTACTCTCCGCTGGTTTTATAGTTTGAGGCATTGTAGCGAGATCGAATGATGGGACTGTTAATTCCAGTCCGTCATCTGCCAGCCAGAAGAGCTAAACGTCAGAGCAGTAGAGTAAAGGAGGATGCGTGAGTGTATCGATTGAATTCTGAGACGGTCGGAACCGACGAGATGAACGTCTGATCTTTCTTCGTCCCTTTTCCTTTGAGATGCTGGTGAAGTAAACTTGGTTCAGTGAAGTGATTTTATTTAGTTGTTGTTTTATGTAGTGGTGGTTAAAACGCAGGTAGGATGAGCCTGTCGATCCTGATTAACATGGAGTAGTAAAAGAAGCTCGGCTGGGTATAATGGCGTGCCTATTTCGGTAATAATAAATTGACGGTTGGTTGATTCAGATTAGTAATTATTTTTAATTTAATTTCAGGGCTTCTATTTTTTCTACTTTCCGTTTGGCCTTTCCTTGTGGTTCTGGTTTTCGTCTTCCGTTTTCGTTTCGGAATGTTCCGATTGTAGTTTCTGGTAGTGGATCATCATTTATTCAAGAGTTTAGCTGAGGTGCGCAGTTTGGGAGGAATGGCGTCTTTGGATAAAGCGGAGCCATCTTCCTTTGTTTTTTTTTATGGTCTAGACTAGTGATGGTGGTCAGACATCATCAACAATGGAAGGAGGAAGCGTCATTTTCCATCTTACTCTTTGGATCATCCCGTCTCACTTGCTTTCCAACTAGAATTACGACTTGGACGACAAGGTACCTTATCAGAATTATTTTGTAATTAATTTCTGTTCTCTAAAGGAAAACAAAAAAAAAATACATCAACCAAATGATGTTATTGAAGTGATTTAGTTTGGAACTTTGTTACCTGTAAATGAGTTGAGAATATCTAATCGATATTATAATTTTAGTATAGTGCTAAATTTATTTATACCAAGTGGTACAATGTTGTCATTATTTTCTTATTATTATTAAGGTAAATTTTTAATTTAGTAAAGTTATAATTGGCCAAATTAAGTAGGATTAGGTATGTAAATTTTAGTAAACACCTATTGAGGGTGGTATGGTGGTCATTAATAGACCAAGATCTTTTAAAATGAATAATGACTTTGTCTAATCTTTGATATTATGTATAATGCTTAGTTGATAAGGGAAAAATCCTAATTTTAAGTTGATAATCTCACGATACAATACTATCAATTTCTGGGAAATTTAATTTTATTTAATTGGAGCATTCCAATAAATTGTTAATTATTAGTGTGTGTTTTATTTTAGTGTTTGTGTGACCTGTAATTTAAATAATTCACAACGTAGGGCAGGTCAAGCTTTTTGGAAACTTTTTAGAGACAAAATTTATCTAGACGATCATTTAAACAAAATTTGTAACTTCATTTTAAGATCTTTAACACCCTCATCTGTCCTGCTTTGGGTTCAAATAAATTAGAAAGTACCCAAACGGGGTCAGAGTGAATAGCACCTTCTGCTCGCACACATATTTTTTTTCTTTTTGACATAGTTATCTGAAATTTAAAATCGAGCGAGAAAAGAAAGGCCTACAATAGTCAATTTTTGTTTTTCTTATTGTCGCCATATTGGTTTTTCATGACATTCATGACATAATAAATACGTAAAACAGGCAACAAATGGAAGTCCTCGGAAACAGCACTGGTTTTTGATTCAGGCTCAGAAAAAACTAAGTTCTACTCTTCAACCAGCTTAAAACACAAGAAAAAATCGACCACGTACTTTTTATACATGCTTTCTCTGGTTGTGATACCACATCATCTATTTTCGGGTATGGTAAAACAAAATTGATTTCAACGTTTAAAAAAAATCATCTGCAACAAATTTTGTACTATTTTAAATAAAAAAAAACGAACCACGAACTGATTGCGCAACAGGAAAAGACGTCTTTATCTACGGCGGAAACAACGAAAAATCTTACGAATTTCGTTTCAACTTTTTCTCCCGCATGGGACAAATCGGATCTTACTTCTTTATCTTTACCACAATCGGAGTTAGCTGCTGAGCAGCATTTATTTCGAACTTGCTATCAAACACAAACATGGCTTGGCAATATCTTGGAAGCGGAAACCTGGGGCTGGAAAAGACATAAATGTGGATTAGAACCCGTAATGCGCACCAAAGATCCAATTCCATCTTCACTTCTCATGGTTTTTTCGTGTCCATGCTTGTGGCGGCAGAAAAGCAGGACTGAAATGCTCTGCAGCTTCCAAAAACTGCTCAGGTCAAAGTTGTTTAAGCGTCGCGGTTATCACTGACGACAGCAGCGATGATGAAGACAGTTACGATTTGCCAACCACAGTTCCCCTGCCTCGCTATAGCCGAGCTAAAAATGCAAACAAAATTTCTTGTGCAATATTAAACAAAGACAATGAGGAAGGGCTGACCCATCAAAACGTGCTAGAAAAAAATAAAATTCTAATTTTGACACTTGTAAAATCACAGTATTCCATTGATTTCACAAACATATACTAATTGTACTTTGTTTAACTGAATATTACTTGATTTTCCTCAAAAAATACACTCATATGTTTTTTACTTTAAATTTAGCAACTAAGCATGCAATAAAGAAAGTTTTCAAAATAAAGATTATTAACTCGTGTGTTTTGCAATTTCAAATATTGAATATTTATGAACAATAACGTAGAAATTTTGCACATTAAATGCAAATTAAAACAAATGCTCAATTTTTCATGCGCGTTTTCGACTCGTTGACGAATTCGTCAATTCAAAATTGTACATCACCGACATGCACATGTTTGCGCGTAGATTGCCGGAGACTGGATTATTGGATTTTCAAGATTGACCTACCACTGCACAGGTAATTGACTGTTCTTCAAAAAAATACTGGAGCATTCCAGCGTTAAAATGCAAAAAAATAAGTAATTTGCAAAAAACCTTATTCGAAAGACAAATTTTTAACTTTACACCTCAATATTTTTTTTATTATCAGTGTAACAAAATATGTAATTATTTGTATACAAAAATGTAAGTAATTTCATAACGAAGAGAATGATATGCCATTTGCTTATGTGCGATAAATAGGAGCCAAAATATTCGTGAAAATATGAAGCAGAACTCTTTTCTGCATAACTTCGAAAAAAAATTCGCACGGTGCTGCAAATTCGGATTTAACATCTCTTAATGGTGCTCTATCGAATTTCGTATAGTACGTAATTTGTGCATGGTAGCGCAAACTCAAAATACCATTCTACTGGCCTAATACATTTTAAAGCAATTAGAACGATTGTAATACAATTAATGAAATTTGATTAAGGGCCAAAATGTTAATAAAATTTTGTAAGTTTTTTTTCTAATATTCATCTAAAATGATTGACATACAAATAATATAATATATTATTATTATATTTTCTTAATTGAATAAAGATGATTTGATATCTAAATTTTTTTAGTTTTTTGATGATTTCATCACTATGTAAGTTTTCTATTGTTAGTCCAAATTAACATTACCTACCTTATGTAATTATTATGAAAGAAAAAATATCGGAAGAACCAAAAATCATTTAAAAATTAATTTAAATTGAGTTTGGTTGTTATCTTTATCGGATTTCCACTAAAAAAGTGTAAATGCTACTTAGATTCTCAACGTCTTTCATAAAGTTCAGTCGCCGACGGTGTGGTGTTAATGGCACCACAGATCGCCAGACAAGCTTGTCTCTGTAGGCTAGAGTGCTTTAGTTTGGCCATGGCCTGCTGGCTTTTTGACCACCAAGCGGTACGGCCATATGCAATCATAGGTCTGACGACCGTTACGTGAAGCAAGTATATTTATTTGGGTCCGATTACTCATGTTTTATCACAGATCCTTTTACACGTCCATAAGGAGAAATTGGCTCTGTGCTCTGTGTATTATAACTTTTTCCAGATTGGAGTAAGTAAGCTTTTTATCCAGGATAACTCCTAGGTACTTGGCTTCCCCAAATGGAATGGTTTATCCTAGAAGAGTTGGGTGCGTTAAATCGTTCAACCTTCTCTTTCTGGAAAATAGTACTCTGTCTATCAAATCAAATCTTCCTTTGATCAGAATGACCAAGTCATCAGCATATGCCTGAACGTCGACAGTTCATAGTGATAGAACGGCTAAAAGATCATCAACGAGAAGAGACCAGAGCAATGAGAGAGGACTCCTCCTTGCGGACACCCCCTCGCGGGCCTAAAGTCGATATTTTTATTGTTTTCCAAACGTGGTGAAGCACATGTACGGACACGTCAGCTAAAGAGTTCAGTGAAAATTTTAGCTCCATGGAATTTCAGTTGAGCAGTACAGACAGTAATTGGTATTTTTTCGACATTAAATTTCAATCTACTATTTCAATATAATTTCGATCGTTAAAATGGAACACGCACTCTTGAATTTTTTCTTTGAATACAAAAATTAAACTTTGTGTAAGGGACGATTTCTGAAGCCGTCTCTACGGCGTCAAGATAAGCTCTGACCACGATAAGGTAAAATAAATCTGTCACAAAATATTGAAATTAGCATGTTAGAATATGCTTTCAACCTTCAGAAAGACCTGCAATGTTACAAATAACAACCCGTCGATTGATATACTCCAGACTCTCCTTAAAAGGAACGTGAGAACACCGGGGGCTGAGTTTTATTTTACCAGTCAATTGCCCCGACAGCGAGCGTGAGTTCGGACAGGCCTTCTGTGCTGTTATTAATATCGAATTTGTTATTAATATTTTGACACTCTGTGTTGACTTGTGTGTGTGATTGACTAGAAAGGATTAATTACCTTACCATTAATTAAAGGTGAGTTTTCTCACTGAGTACATTATCAATTGTTATTATTATGAAGAAAAATTATGATAGTGGCCTTGCTAGAATTCTACACTAATTAATAATAAAACCAGAATGACTAGTTCGCATGATACAACCTTCTTTGATATTAGATCGAAGCTATTTGATGCAATGTGCAGTAAAGCATAAGATTATTATTAAGTTTTCCTTCTATTAATTTTCCTAGAAACTATGGGGTAGGTGTATCTCCTATAGACCTCTCCCTTGAAATGGATGGTATAATGTGCCTGGCCGCTTTTTCTACATTCAAGGGGAGAGATTACTGGAAAGGAGCGTTCTGGCGGTCAGACGTCCTCACTCGAAAACTATGGTGGTTTTCTTCCAGTTAGTCTAGCCTCGGAGCCGGATCGTTTGGGAAGACCGCAAGAAATTGTGTGCCCCTTTATTATTTTCAGGGCTATCCCGCCTATGGCGGACCCCTATATCTTCGACTTGTTATTTTATTTACCCAACTATAGCGGTCTCATTTTATTATTGGATTATTATTTGAAGAAGCAGAGATTATGAGTCAGACGTCAGGCGTGGTGGTTTATTATTATATTTTATTGAAGTTCCGTGGGGACACAGGCGATCCCCTCGCGATGCCCTATGCTTTAAGCTCTGGTTTGATAGTGGTCAACTTATAAGTGTACGTCTAATAATCAATTATCAAGCACTATGGTAAGAAGTAGAATGCGGAATGCGGCATCTCGACAAGCGGCTGCCAACCCCCATGCAGCTGCCGCCATCATCAGGACTAGGCTGCCGCCATTATCAGGACCTGGCTGCCAACATCAGGAGCGAGTGCTGCTGCAGGCAGGAACTGCTTGCTACCACCGAGCGGCATTGTGACGTTGCTCGACAAGGACGAGACTTCTAGCTACCTATTCACTGGCTGCTGTCAACCATAGTCCATATGAAGAAGTGCATAAAATAATTACATGAGATAAGCACCATAAGAGGCGGGTCAGGCATGGAAGCATACTGCCGGTCGGATGTTGGGTGCAGCACGTAGCCCCTCCATGCCCACTTATTTATATATTTTTATTTTATCATTTTATGTTATTTTGAGCCTCAACCCAAACCGTTACCCTACGTCGAGCTCTTTAGGTGCCCTTCCCTGTAGGGTTTTTATATTTTTATATTATTGGATATTTGACACTGATTTTATATACAGGGACGCGCCGAACCTGTTGTTCATTCTTTCTGCACAGCAGCTTATCTTTTCCTTAAGTAGTAGCTAACTGAATGAATATTTAGATTGCATCATTTCGAAGTAAATGCATCATAACTGGGTACTCATAAGTGTCTTTTTATTCTAGAAGACAGAATAATTACAAAAATTCATTACGACACTTCCAGGTCAGTTGCTTCACAAGTCCTAAAGACGAGCTTCACGTCCTTTAATAAACTCACATAAACTCACATATTGTAGTGGATCTATAGCAAAGTGATTTCTACGATTTATCCTGACAAATTAGCCACATCGGCAGATCAATGATTTGATCTTGAAGCCTTAATTACCTGACAATGCAGGGCTGTTGACTGACTGAGTAATGAGACGAAAAATTAGCAATAATTATTATGCTGAAATATAATCATGTCTCCACCACTGATATTTTATATTTAAATGATTTTGTCACAGTCTCTGCTTTACGAAATAATTTTATGGCTTATTTAGTTACTTATTTCTTTATTTCCCATCTGCACCCCTACATTTGTGAAATTAATTATCTCTACCAATACTCAAGGATTACAAGGCTCCAACCATTTTAAGAAACATTTTTTATAAAGTCAATCAAAATTTTAAAATAGTCGAGATAATATTTTTTTGATTTCTGACTATTGGGGCATAGGCGATTCAATAAGCTTTATAAGTAGGTGTCTAAAATTATAACTTTGAAAAAAACCTCTTCTGGGAGTTATTAATCAATTTGTAAGTGTCTTAAGAGAAGAAAGCAGTCAAAAATGTTTTTCCACTCACTTTCCTCTCTGGAAGAGGGTTTCAATTTGTTAATTATTTTTTGTCTTGTATCCCTGTTTGTTTATATGGGAAAATTTTAACCGGATTTGCCATTATCACCCTTCCACAGCATAGTTTGATCACGTATTCTCGCCATCCATGGCGGACACTTTTATACGTATTTAACCTGATCTGCTGTTTTTCATTCAAATTTCGTTGATGATTGCCAATCACATTCATAGTCATTACAGAGTTCTGAATAGCTACATTAATTCAGAAATGAACTCTAAATGTCGACTAATGAATAAAATAAATTCAGTAAACTTTTTTTTAAATAAGCCTTATTTTATTAATAATATATCAAATTGTGTCGACTAGTTGTGGATAGTTCTTCCATCGGATAATAATCTTCTAGAAACACCCTGCGAATTTGCCTTCGAAGTAGAACGAGGTTGCACTCCAAGAAAACATAAATGATTAAGTAACATTAAATATGAGGACTGTTTGTCCACCCACTGTGTCAACCTTAAAGTATTGTGATCATACATATAAATAAACAACAACTTTACGGCGAACTAAAATGATCATAACAAACACCACATTAAAATATCTTGCTTCTGCTTAAGATCACGTAATCCTTGCTTACAACAATGGAATGAATGGATAACTGATTTGAATCCAGTTTAATTAATCATTCAAATTTAGATCCGCCTAATCACTTGTGATTCACGTTACTTCTGTTAATCCTTATTTCAAGATCATTTGATATAAAGGAGGTTGCCATTAGCAGTCGGAATATTGACATTAAAAGAAATGTATTTCTTGCATTAACAAATAATTTTACATTCATGTTATTTCAGTTCAAATTATTAATAAAATTTTAACGTCACCGCAAGTTTTTTTTGTTGAAAAAAAAAGAGATTTTTTTTTAAGTTTTTTGAATTTGGCATTTTGTAAGTGACACTTCCCTGTCGTTTTTTTGCACGGCCAGATGAGAGTCGTGAGTAATGCCTTTATTTTGATACCGCCAAAAATGTTTAAATCACAATTTACACCGTCACTATAATGACATTTGGTAAAAAGAAGTACGATTTTCCATATTCTTGAATTTGACGTTTAAAAAATTACAGTTCAAATTTTAATTTCGCTTTTTTCTCAGAAGAGGATCGTAACCTGGAGTCTTTTCGTTACGTCAAAATTACAAAATAAACTTCGATTTTCAGAATCGTCAAAAATTATTTCCTTTGTTCGAAACACCCATTTTCCCCTTTATGGCCATGTAATCTGCTATTTGGAAGCCATTTTTTCCGGAACTATGCACGAAAACGAAAAATGGTTTTCGGGAACCTTTATTTTGCAATTACTCCAGAGTGCAAGTGTGCGAATTTTAGCCGTTTTTATTTATTTACTTTTTTTTCAAATCGAAGGGGGCCTTTGTTTTTTTTCGGACTGAAATTGTTTGTCCGTTTTCTCCAAAACGGTGCGCGTTTTGGGAGGATAATTGTTTTCGGTCGACAGAGTTTGTCGATTGGAAGCGTGACGTGAAATTGCGATCGCGAAATTTTCCAAAATGGCCGCTACAGACGCTTTTGAAAATTTGCAAAAAAAAAATTTAAATCGACTTTGACGGCTCACAGGATACAGACGGTTGCGTCGATTGCGACGATACTTTGCAGTTTGAAAGAACGATTCCTTAGTAACACGCCGATGCCTTTGCGATCATCCCCCGATCGACGAGACCAAAGTTACGGTAAAAAATGTGCGAGCGGTACAATTTGCCGTTCAAAATCTTTACGATTTCCGAGCAAAATCTAAAAAAATAAATTGTAATGATGATAATAATAATAGTCCGATAAAGTTTAAAAAGTCATACGTATCGATTAAGAAAACACATCCTTTTAATTGTTCGATTTATTTTGTTTCCTATACGTGGTTTTCATATAGTAACCGTCCAGTTTGTCTAAACATTCCATCCCGCATAAATAAGTATACGTCAACATTGGTTCTGAATGAGAATTAAATTAACAGCACAAAGGGTAGTTTGTCATTACGTGAATAAATTTTATGTAGTTGTCTGTGACGTCACATCTGACTTTTTAAACTTAATCCTACTATAGCGGGGGAATGAGCGCATAAGCCCGGCTTCGACGGGTCGCTATCACGAGTTGTCGCCCGCTAACAGCCGTGGCTTATTATTGACAATTTCTTAAAATTGTCATATCTTCATTATTAAAAGACCAATGTGGATAATTTTTTCACAATCATTTTGGTGAATTAATTGTCGTTGCGACTGTTCTTCTAATTTTCTCAATCATGCATAAAGAATATGACAAAAAAATAAAAAAATCATTAATTTTTCAATTTTTTAATAAAAATAAGAGTGTAAGCTAATTTTCGAGCAGCGAGAAAATTTTTTATTTTACGTTTAAAGTACCAACATAATCGAGACGAAATAAAGCCAATACTTCAAGTTATATGTTGAAGAAAAAAGAATGGAAAAATATTTCACGATTAAGAAAATACAGGGAGATACAAATGACCTGGCGGGAAACAGTCGAAATGACATACCGAAGTTTTTCCTGATTTTGACAGTTTTTACAACGGTTAAGAAAAAAAATATATGTATCTTTTTTGTAGGTAAGGAACGTCTCTATCATAGTGTTTTGTTATTTTTTTGATCGGTGACAATATTTCGAAAAAAATTCGAAAGTATGCGTTCAAGTGTAGCATTTTATCAATTATTTTTTTAAAGAAACGATTCCCGCACAAAAACAGGGAATTTTCCGGGAAAATGTTTCGTATAGTTAAATAGCATTCGAAGAATTACTAAAATAAGGTCTGATTTGATTTTTCGCTTTGTTTTTTGAATATGTCGGTTTTTCCGACTTTTTACGTGAAAATCATCATTATCTTTTTTGTAGGTAATGAACGTCTCTATTTCACCCTTTTGTTGTTTTTTCGATCGGTCAAATAAATTTTTTTAAAAATTCTAAAATATGCGAAAAATGACTTTTTTAGGCAAAAAGTTTTTTACCGCTCACCTATTTTTTTTTTTCGAAAAACAATTTCCACAAAGTTTGTACGCCTATGCTTTCTCCAAGTAACCGTGTAAACAGAATCTCTTCGCGATGTACCGTTACCGAGAAAAAGTCCTAAAGGTGGGACGTTGCAAAAAAAAAAAATACGGCCTTGAACGGGGACATTAATCGAGCAAAATTTCAGGTCTCTACGACGAAAAATGGCGGCTCTAGAGTGTTACATTCGGGGCGACATTCGGCGTATACTTCAGAGAACACCGTTCCGGTCTCTGAAGTAATGAAAATCGTGAGAAGAGCACGATGCAATTCATAACATTCAGATCTGATCAATGAAGTTGAAAAGCTTGGTTTGAGACCATAAAGTGATAGTAGCTGGGAAGGGCAGATCGTGAGTCTGCCCTTTGTGCCCATTGCACTCCGCAGTACTATGTTTTGAGATGTTCACTTATTAAAGAGTTCTGACGCATCGTGAGTCTGCCCTTTGCGTCCTGTCTGATACTTGGAGCGGGTGCATCGCGAGTCTGCCCTTTGCACCCATTGCACAACTCACGTGCCAAGACATGATTAGTAGCTGGAGCGGGCGCATCGCGAGTCTGCCCTTTGCGCCCATTGCACCGCTCAGTGCTAATCGGAGAGATAACACATGGCGAATCTGGTTGTTTGTGCTATGGCCACCGCCTTCCTACACGAAAGAATCTGAGAGTCGATCATGTAATATTCAGCCATCGATGTTCACATAACCTTTTTGAATTAGGGGCCGGGCGCTCATACTGTTTTTCTTTTATTTATAGATGATCGATCTGACAACTGTCAGATCAGGCAGAAGACCTTGGACCTGGTTCAGAACACTCCATCCTGACTCACCCCTTTGAAAGTATCATTTTATTTTTATGCATTTGTTTTTATTCATTTACTCATAAAATAAAGTTGTCATTAATCTTCTTCCAATCAATTAATTTAATCACCAAATTACACCACCTCCTACACTACCTAATAAATTTTGTGTTATTAGTAAAATCATTGCCGTCTTCTAATGTCTCTCATTTAATTTGTAACTCAAAATAGCATAAAATTAATTAATTAATGAAACATCCATTTATTTACGTATACTTATCTACGTATGGTTTGTCCAGTGAGTGTTGTCCGGTTAGATGCCACACTGATCCTGACTGTAAACGATTTGATTTTATCGTACAATTATACATAAAAAATTAATTTATATAGGGTGATCAGTAACTCGCGCACTCAGAGCATGCTGCGGTAAACTTCACTTTTTAAGAGTGGTACATTTTCTTACTGCAGTATTGTAAGTTCTTTTCTTCCAAAGATATGACCATTTTTGCAAAAAAAATGGTATTGTTATTATTTTTATTTCCATAGCAGGGAAGGTATTTGAATATTTTATTTATTCTAAGTTGAGTTTAGGCGGTTAACTTCAAATTTCGTTCAGATTTAGGTATGGTATCAATTTCCAACATTCTCAATTCCTCTGTAAAGAGGTTTTGTGAAAAAAAATTTATGAATTATAAGTATGGTATCCGTTCCAGACATTACAGTAAACTGAATTTTTCATTAATTTTTATCACGGTTGTTGAAAAAATTACCTTTAAACTCGGATGAGGGAAACTCTGTAACTTGAAAACCAACCATTGGATTCAATTTTTTTTGCAGAATATCCTTAATTTTAATGGGCTCTATATCGCCCTGTATTCGGAGTGCGCGAGTTACTGATCACCCTGTATAATAATTATTATAATAATATGTATTATAAATTAACATATTTATTAGAATACAATAATTGATTCGATTCGTACAATTCTAATAAATAATAATTAGTACGAATTAAATCGCATTAAATCAAATCGTTTATAGTCAGGATCAGTGAGGCATCTTACCGGACAACACTCGCTGGACAAACCATATGTACCGGTTGGGCAACTGAGAATAAGCGCCGGCCATATCTCAGGAACGGCTCGTCACACAGCTTTAGGGTAAAATTTTTCAGCAGTGACCCAAAAAAATCGCTGTAAAATATTTTTGAGCTTCTAAAACTACCGCTACGGGGCGTAATAGTCATGGCAGAATGGAAAATGGGTACTTTCTCCGTATTTTTTCAATTAAGAGTGTATTCAAAACACATGTAGTCTAGTCCCCAAATCATTTGGATTTTTTTTTAAACTTCTTGTCATAACCTCAAAAATAAAGTGGTGGGAATACATCAAAATTTTGTTTATTCAAAAGTCGATTATTCCGGTTAACCTCAACGGAATTTACCAAGATTAGTCTCGTTACAAAGCGTTTTCCTTCCTCTGTCGACTACATTTTTCTAATTTTTCATTTTGTTACCACCGTAACCGCTGGAGGGCGTTATCTGACATGAAAGGAAATATGGCGATTTTTCTTAAAAAAATTTAATAGAATGGTATATTTATTTTTACATAGTGAAAAAGACAATTATATTCTTAAGGTGTTAGCAGCTGAATATCTTTCGTCTCACTGTAGATGCCAGCAAAGTTAATTTTATGAATTTTTTTTTGTGTTTGGCCTCCGCACGGATCAAATGGAAATCATCCCACGGTTAAAATTGCTGAAGCATGCTTATGGCGATCAAAAGTCTCCATGAGCGTGAAGTGAATATGTATACAGGGTGATGAAAAATCGCCTATTCTCTATTTTTTTCTGTTCACCATTGGTAATTTTGTTATTATTGGAGCTATGAAGTCGTTGCAATTAGCAAAAAGGAATAATTTTTGTCTTTTATTACAGTGGTGAAAACAGAAGAACAATTGAAAGTTCACGTCATCGAGATATTCCCAAAAAGAGATATTCCCAAAAAGAGATATTGGCCTGTGTATATGGATTAAAACAGTCTGTAAGGTGTTGGCTTGAAGATTTGATGAAACATTAAAACAATACAATTTTAAAAACAGCGAAATAGACCGTTGTTTGTATTTTCTAGACAAAGGTCATACAAAATAAGTAAAAATATAATGTAATAATATAATATTAATGTAAATATAATTTAAATATAATATAATTTATAAAAAGTAATGTATAAGTAAAAATATTTACGTTATTCTACAGGGTGATCCCGAAATGGCGGACACGGTATACAGGGTGTTGTAGAGGATGTTCAGAAACACTGTAAATTTAAAACAAAAATGGTTTCCTCGGCTTCGTTACCGAGATATAGGTGTCCTTTTTCAAAAATTAAAATCAAAATGGCAGTCAACTTTAAACAACCAACACTCGCAAAGCACATGGTTTCACATAACTATAACGATAGTGTTTGCTTTTTATTATTTTTATTATCGGGAACGGAATTACAGGCATTAAAAGTTTACCCATTCCTTGAGTTCAAAACAATTTTTCAATGTGGCATCGTTGTTCAAATTCGAGCTCAACAATGCAATTAAAATAAATTTTGAATAACATCATCAAATATGTATCCGCGCAACGATTATTGTTTTTAACTTTGTTGGATTTGCCATTTCATATGTTTCCATGGTAACATCTATATGGGTATTACTGTAGACCTAGACATTATTTTTCTCCCTGAAGAAACGTATCCAGTGCAGTGTTGTGACGTTTTTGTCCACAAAAGTGGTCATATCTTCTTAAGCGGGCCATACTGGAGAAAAGAGTATAAGTGAACTTAGAATCTTTAATCCACAATGGATGCTGTGGTGGTGTCCGTGTCCGCCATTTCGGGATCACCCTGTATATGTAATAATGATAATAATAATAAAGTTTATTTCCCAACAGATCAAGTGCCAATTACAGGTAAAAATATAAACCATCGATGAGTAATACAAACAAAAAACAAAAGAAAATACTAGAAGTATATGAAAGGTATAAATACAAAATAATCAAATAAATCTCAAACAGCACGGTGAAAAAGAACCACAATGCTAACAGTGCATAGTCAATATGTGTCGCGTAAAAACAGACCCCTTCATAAGTACATCTCATGCAGCGTGTATCGATCACACAGGCAATCAACTCATTTATGAAGCCCCAATAACAGTACCTACAGTCCTTAGCCAAAATAATCAGCGCCAGCCATAAAAAAATAATAAATATCTTATGACTGTGGTAAAGCCCAAGTGTCAGAAGTTTTCAAGTAGCCTCAAGGACCTCTGACGTAACTTAACGACTGCTGTGAAGCAGCCGGGACCCCCTTTTTAACGTACCTCCCGGAGCACGATAGCAGTGCTAATTATAGCACCAGCCATAATTAGTTCATTAGCAGTGCATCAGAACAAGTCACACTCTCTACAAAATGCGTTGCAAGTGGTGATAGCTAATTGTTTTGTAGATCTTTAGTTTAGTTCTTATGGACAGTTTGCTTTTTTTATTTAATAGACTGTACGTCGTTGTTACGGTAGTTTTCACTTTATTTAATGTATTTTTAATGTGTTCTTTGTAAGTAAGTTTGTTATCTATAGTCACTCCAAGGTATTTTACTGTTTTTGAACATTTTATTTTTATTTTGCTTAGTATTATTTGTTCAAAATTTTCGGTAAACTTTTCTTCTTGGCCCAAAGTGTATGGCTTCAGTTTTGTGTACGTTTTATTCGCCAATGAGCCATCCATTTTTCCACTTGTGCCAAGTGTTGATTTATGAAGTTCACTGTGGAATTTGGTGGGCGTGATGTGGCTAGTTTTTTTTATTGAAATGGCACAAGCACTGCAGTGAAATCTCTATGGCGCTCTGGGAGCGGTGCATGAGCGGAGATATCGATTCAAGTTCACTTTGAATCATTGCAAGTTGTATTCCTCAGGAAACACTTTGCCTGGAATACTGTTCCAAAGAGATGCGTTTCTGTACATGAAATAAGTCTGAAGTAAGGTGGTGCGAGATGTAACGAGCTGAACCTGATAGGGATGAGCTACTGCGGCTTCGGTCTAGATGGAATCAAACGGGCCATGTCTTCTGAACACTTCCCATAAAAATGTCTGTAAAACAGGCTTAGGTCAGATACTTTTCTTCGATGTTAAAGACTATCTAGATGTTTTGTCAAATCTGGGCCCCCGATCAAATGGATGGCTCTTTTCTGAATGCAGTCAAGTAATCTCAGCGTATGTTTAGGAGCTGAGCTCCAAACATGTGAGCAGTACTCCAAGGATGGTCGTACACAGGATCTCAGTTTTAGTGTATTTTTTAACAAAAAAATACACTATTGAGGACGACATCACTTTCCAAAAATCACCCAAACTCATCAAATGTCCACCGATCATGACCCCCAGATTACGAAAAAGTGGTTTTCCAAAATTCACCTGCCCACGATATATATATATATATTTATATATATATATATATATATATATATATATATATATATTTATATATATATATATTTCTCCAAAATCGCGAAATTTCGATTTTAAAAACGCTCCTGTGGCTTTATCTTTTAAGATTAGTGAACGAAATTTTGGGTCCTTGTAAAATTTGGGAATGACGTTGGATTTTCGTTGAAAAACTTTCCAAAAGTCCCATCACTTCTACAGGGTGTCCCTTCAAAATTCCAGGTATCCGGTTTTTGTCATCTCATTTCAGGTCGCAGTTTTGAATCTAGGAGGCTGAAATTTTTGTGGGAGTAAGATATCTATAAAAACTGGTCTGGTATTGTACTTGAGCAAAATCGGTCGAGCCGTTTCAAAGTGGCGGTCATTTTAATTTTTGAAAAATGTGCTAATATTTGAACCCCTGTATGAGCAAGATGGGAAAAAAACTTTGAAATCAAATTAACAGGATTTGAAGAAAATTATTGGAAATTTGAGTTAATGCAATAAAATTAGCATATTTTCCATTAATAAGCCAGTGTCGTGGGTAGGAAAAAGGGTGAAAATGTGTCAATTCTATAACCGTTTATGAGTCCATTTTTGAAGAAGTTGAACCGAAATTTTCCATTTTTTTTGCTTTAACATATAATTTGATGTCTTAGCTTCAATTCTCCTCGATTAATGTAGCACTTTAAACGAAAAACAAAAAAGTTTTTCGCTTGTGCAAAATTAGCTTGCACTTATTAAATCGATGAAATAGTTCGCAATTTCTTTTTTATTTTTTTTCACATTCAATTATGAATGGTTCTGAAAATTAGAAGAGCAATCGCAACGACAATTAAATCACCTACATGCGGGTGAAAAAAGTATTCAAATTGATCTTTTAATAACTAAGATATGACTAGTTTAAAAAATAAAATGTGTAGGATGAAGTATTGGACGTACTACATATACCTACTCGATCAAATTTGAAACAAATTTGAAAGGCCCCTTGACTGAGTTAGTTAGGCAAGGGTGTCCTTGCCTAAATAGTAAACTGTTGAAGCGGGTTCGAAACCACGAGAGGGCTATTCTTTTTTTTTGGTAGGTAGGTGGTTTTCCGCTTTTCCCCCCCAAAAAATCGGATTATTTTTTCATTATATTCATTATAAAAAAAAAATAGGAAGAAAATATTTATTATTGAATCGCATAAAAATACACTATTTCTGCGATTGATGCGCAAGAAGGTTTTTTTTTTTGAGGTATGAATAAAAAATTCTTGGCCTCTTCAGTTATTTGTTCACGATGTTGGAATGGTGTATTATCAACTCTGTTGTATCTAATTTTTTTATTTTGTTGGTAAGATGGCTCAGTTAATGTTTCTTACTGTTTTGTTCAAATGGCTCTTTTTAACTATTTTTTTTTTCATTTTCTTCTTTTTTCCTGTTTTTTAAATTATTTCTTGAAAAAATGGCTCTTAACTTCAATTTAACAATGGTTCTTAATCTAATATTTATAATGTGCCAGTTAGGCGAAAAACGTTGATGATTTGACAACAGGTTCTTATTATCTAAGTTTTACAATTTTGAAAAATTATTCTATTTACAAGTAATTAATTTCGTTCTCATGCTTACAGGAGTACCTAAATTCTACATTAATTCTAATTTTGATTTATTTCATTTTGCGTTTTTTTGTTTTATTGGGTATTTCATGCTCATCAGCAAAACGAACTGTACTCAATATGCTCTTATTTCGGCTCAGGCTTTCTTTGATTGAATTTTGTATAATTGTAGGAAAATTAATTAGGTAGTACTGGTAGTAGGTATTGGTTTCAAGGTTCAAAAATTATTAACAAAGTTTATTAAATGAAAGTGTTTAAAGACACAATTAAATGAGAAACGACTAATAATTAATTAATTGATAACTTCTTTGGGAACACCTTGGCCCCTTGGCACGATCGAACCCCATCTGAAATAATACGTCTTAATTAAATAGGTTGACCGGACCACGTCTTATTCGCGTCTTACCGCTTCGGTGTTTATTCTACACTATCAAGGCGTGCCCTGTTCCCTTGGGCTTCTCCCGCAGTCAGAGGTAGGGGGATGATAAAGAGAGTGATCTCCACTAACCCATCCTACAACTCGGCCATCCTTCTCTGTATTCGCCTCGAATGGATCTTCTTCGGCTCCTTCTTCGTAGTCTTGTTCTGGAAACCCCCATGGTTTCAGTAGGTCGGCGCTGGCCTGCGTCTTTCTTGAATCCACTTGGTTACCAATTTTTCTCACTTCATATCGGTCGTTTCCAATAAATTTAGTCACTTGGTAAGGACCCATAAATTTTGGAAGTAACTTAGAACAAGCGGCGTACTGGGTTTTTTGAATGGCTACCACATCTTCTATTTTGTATTTGCTGGTCTTTTCTCTTCTTATTGTAGGTTTTAATATTCTCCTTCTGAATCTTTCCGATCTGTTCTCTGGCATTTTTATAAGTTCTTCTCTATTTTCTATAAAACACTTCATAAATTCTTCTTCTATAATTCTTGTAATTTTATGTCTTCCGGCCTTCTCATCTTCACACCAAAAATAACTTCAAAGGGCGTAATACCTATGATTCGTTGATAGGTGCTGTTCAGAGCTGATTGCAACTTCGACACGTGCTTGTACCAACTTTCGGGATTTTCAGTTGACAGCTTCGTGAGAACGGGAATGATAATACGATTAACTCTCTCAATTTGTCCGTTTCCTCTAGGTACTCCTATAGTAATCTTGATGTGCTTGATTTTATTGCTTTCACAGTATTCATCAAAGGCGGCTGAACGAAGGGAAGATCCACGATCAGAAATAAGAACTTCTGTTTCCAAATACACTTTGTTGAATTGCCAGACAATTAACTACTTCATTAGTCTTCGTGGTTTTTGTTGGGTAGATCCATACAAACTTGGAAAATGCGTCAATAACAGTGAAAAGATAATTATAACCTTTCTTAGTCTGAGTCATTGGTCCTAGATGATCAACGTGGTACACTTGGAGAGATTGATTTCCCTTTTCGATAGGATACAAAAATCGTTTCTAACAATAATATATTTGGTCTTCTTTAAGGCGAAATGGCCATTCTCGTGTGCATTCTTAATTATTTCGTTTTGCATTTTTGAAGGAATCACCAAGAGTCTGCCATCTTGTACTTCTTTATACAATAAATTCATGTTCATAACACAATCTTCGTAGGGTTGAGTCTTGAGAACGTCGCAGATAATTTTCAAATGTTCATCAGCTTGCTGTGCGCTGCGCAATCTTTCCAGAAACTCACTTTTAATCTTCATTACAATCGGGTTTCTACTTAGAGCATCACCATGCTTCATTCTAACACCAGGCAATGTTCCATTGAATAATCGAATTCTTGGAGAAGAAGTGCCCATCTTGCAACTCTCGTGTTTAGATCTTTCTTCGCCATGGTCTGCGTGAATTCACAACAGTCAGGGACAATTTTGAAATTCAGTCCAAGAAGATAAACTCTAAATTTTTTCAACGCCTCGATCACTGCCAACACTTCCAATTTGTAGCTGTCATACTTCTTCTCAGCATCCGTAGTCTTCTTACTCATACAAATAGGGTGCATTTTTCCATCGACATCATCTCTTTGCAATAATACAGCTCCATAACCTTCTTTACTGGCATCCGAGTGGACTTCTGTCTCCCTCTCATAATTAAATATTTTCATAAATAAACTTTCTGTCCTTTTTCAATAAATCACTCAGATGTCGGGCGATAGTCGAATAATTTGGCACAAACTTCCTAAAGTATCCAGTAAGTCCAAGATAACTTTGAATTTGCTTTGTAGTCGTGGGTTTGGGGAACTTCATTACAGCAGCTATTTTTCTCGTTGATGGTTTTACGGATCCGTTTTCTATTGGGTGGCCTAGATATTCAACTCCAGTCTTCATAAATTAGCATTATTTCCAATTTATTTGTAGTCCATACTCTTCAGCTCTTATCAAAACAGTTTTTTTCAATCTTTCAAGTGCTTCGTTTTCTTCTACGGCTGGGATTACTATGTCATCCATGTAAGTCAAAACAATTCCCTTCTGGATCAAATCCTTGAATACGTCGTTAGTATCTTTGAAATACTGCAGGTCAATTACATAACCCGAAAGGAGCTTTGAGAAATTCAAACTGGCCTCCAGGTGTCACGAACAAAGTATATTTTCGACTATCCGGCTCAATCAAAACATGAAAGAATCCATTTTTAAGATACAGAGTGGTAAATAATTTTGCTTTCGTCAGCTTATCAATTTGGTCTTCAATCACAGGGAGTGGATAACGATCCTTAATAATTTTCTTATAATCAATACAAATCCTCTTCTCACCTGTCTTCTTTTTTACTATTACAATTGGACATGCATAATCAGATGTACTTGGCACAATTATACCCTCTTTTATCCACTCCTGCGTTTGTCTTTAAACTTCAGCTTGTACAGACATCGGTAATCTTCTTGGGTGTTGATACACAGGGTTTTCATCCGTCAATAAAATTTTCATTGAAATATTTGATTTGTGTTCATCTTTCAGTTTATAATTTTTAATCATATCTCTCACTTCTTTTTCATACCTGGTATCACCAACATCAAGATCCTCGTCGGAAGGTTCAATGGTCAACATGGAATATTCAGAAATTATTTCCCTACTGGATTTGTTTTTTTTTTTCTTCTGCACACGTCATAACTATCTCAGTATCCCTTTCAGTTGACACAATCTAAATTTTGTCAGAATTTGCCACCATGTGGTGTACCCAAAATAACCGTCATATTTATAAGCATTTTCTCATCTGGTATCACATGTACTATCGTCTTGAATTTTAGTCTGCAACTTGCAGATTAGCTTCAAATTGCCCCAACGTTTTTACCAATCCATTTCCAAAACCTGTCAAAGTATTGAGTTTTCTTTCTAATTTTAGAACTGGCAAATCAAAAAAAGTTGATAGTGCTATCAGATTAAAATCCACACCTACATCAATAAAAGCACTGGTTTTCATATCATCTATTTCAATTACTTTATTCATTCCATGATCATCTAATTCTGAATTTCGAATCTTCAATGTTCGTTTACGATGTTCGTCGGTTTCTCCTTGTTTATTCATCGCCTTATTTGGACAACCAGTGGCAGTGTGGCCCAAATTTCTTACAAGAGAAACACTTTATACCCTTCGTTCTATCTCTGCAATTATTTGACTTGTGGCCCACCCTACCACGGTTAAAACATCTGTCTTTAGTTGTAGCGGTTTCTTGTCGCCTTGATCTCGTCTCAGACTTGATTTGAAATCATTTCTTCTTTTCTCTCGACTATAGTCTTAAATTTAGAATAAATCTTAAGTTTGTCCTTCAATTCTTCTAAACTTTTGGCGCCATATAAAATTGCTTTATTTATTTCTTCGTCTGGATCATAGTCGCTCGCCCAATTTTTTTTCGAAAAACTATTCCCATAAAGTTGGTATGTCTGTGCTTCTCCTAAATAGCCGTGCCAACGGAAGCCTTCCTTGTCACACCCTTACCTAAAAAAGTCCAGATAGGTGGTACGGCCCAAAACAACATGCGGCCCTGAACGTGGAATGCATTCATAAACAGAAATCGACGTTTATGTGTGTATATAACAACCAGAGTTATGCCTTACATTTGCCGGAATATCGTCAGATTGTTCCATTTTATGAACGAAATTCGAACGAGAAAGAAAAGGGAATAATAATTCAAAAGTATTAGATTAGGTACCTATGTAACTGTCAGATTCACACTTTTTTTAAATTTAATACTAATTTTTGTAATTTACTAATATTATGCACAGAATTGATTCACACATGTGTTTCTTCAAAACTCCGAGTGCACTTCAAGCGTCGTCATCGGCAATTTATGAACGATGCTAGATTTTTATCCAATCAAGCGAACTGGTTATTTTATGAACGTATCCAGAGTTTTTCATGTATGATGCAAAGTGTAATTATTCATGAACGCACCCCAGAACAAAATAAGAAAAATAAGACATTTAAAATAGATGACAGTGATTTTATCGTAGGATTCAATCTAAGACATGAAATTTTTTTCCAGGGCCTACCTAAACTATGTTTTCATTTGCTCACACGATATATTAATAATCATCTTAATTAAATAAGAACATTACATTTGTGACTTTCTTCTTTTTTCTTTCGTGTTTTCTTCTCTTTCTTCGTCTTTTCTTCGTCTTCTGGTTGTCTTCTGGTTAACAAATACGCGACCGGAGAGCGGACGACCACCGTGACCGTTGTGGTTCCAATCCTGCGAGTCTGCGAGCCCTGCGACGACGAATTTACACTTGACGCGGACCGCGCGGATTTCAATACAACAACACCTGAACTATTGCAACTTCTTACACTTCAATTTTAAATGTAGACATAGAATTCACTTCAGTCCACGCTTTAGTTAATATTATTAACATTAAAACACACTGATTAAACGCAATTTACCGCGTATAGAACCGTTCAATGTCCTTTAATTACCTATCTACCTATATGTATATCCCGGCGACGAGCCCCCAAAGTTGTAGGAAAAATAATTAGGTAGTACTGGTAGTAGGTATTGGTTTCAGCGTTCAACAATTATTAACAAAGCTTATTAAATTAAAGTATTTAAATACACAATTAAATGAGAAACGACTAATAATTAATTAATTGATAACTTCTTTGGGAACACCTTGGCCTCTTGGCACGATCGAACCCCATCTGAAATAATACGTCTTAATTAAATAGGTTGACCGGACCACGTCTTATTCGCGTCTTACCGCTTCGGTGTTTATTCTACCACTATCCAGGCGTGCCCTGTTCCCTTGGGCTTCTCCCGCATTCAGAGGTGGTGGGATGGTAAAGCGAGTGATCTTCACTAACCTTACATTAATGGATTTTCGTGATGTTTTAAATGTTTCAAAGGATTCAATTTCAGTTTTATCTCTCAACTGTTGGTTTGAGATATACCAGGGAGCATCGGTCGCCGCTCTGATGGTCTTGTGTATTACTATTTGAACAATGCTCTTCTGATTCTCAGAGCAAAGTTGCCAAGTGGGACCGGCGAACGTTGCTGTTGATATTATTATTGATTTGATAATTTTAATTTTGTTTTCAATGCTTAACTTATTTTTACGGCCGATAATAGGGTTTATTCTATTGAGTTGCATTTTTAATTTGTTTTTGATTGCAGTGACTTGTCTGGTATAAGTGAGATATTCATCTAGGATGACGCCTAGGTATTTGGCACTTTTCAGCCAGGGTATGCGGATGTTATTGGTAATTATTCCTTCCGGGATTCTTCTGTTCGTTCCTTCCGGGATTCTTCTGTTCTTTGCCAAGTTTCGAAAGTACACTGCCGCAGTTTTGTTAATATTAACCTTTATTCTCCACTTATCGAACCATGAGCAAATTTTGTTCATGGCCGACTGGAAAGTTTTGTTGATGGCGGTGGGTTGTTTGCTCGAATAGTAAATCGTTGTGTCATCAGCAAATTGAGTTATTTATGCGTTTTTTAGAACGGGTGTGTCTGCTATGTACAGATTGTAAAGAGTTGGACCCAGCACTGATCCCTGAGGGACTCCAGCTTGGACCCTGAATAATTTTGATGTGGCATTTTCAGTTTTTACGTAAAAACTCCTGTTGTTTAAGTAATTCCGGATGAGGGCTATTAGATTTTATTTTAATTCAAAATGCATTAGTTTGAAGATAAGGCCGTTATGCCAAACTTTGTCGAAAGCTTTTTCTACGTCTAGAAAGATTGCTCCTGTGGACTTGGATAGATTTAAGTTGTAAGTGATGTGCTCAGTGATTCGTAAAATTTGTTGGATTGATGAGTGATTATTTTGCGAAAACCGAATTGGTGATCGGGGAGGAGTCTTTTTTGTTCTATTTCGTCATTTATCCTGTTGAGAATGACCATCTCAACTACTTTGCTCAAGGCCGGCAGGAGGCTTATTGATCGGTAGCTGATTGGGTCATTTCTAGGTTTACCAGGTTTTGGGATCATTGTGACTCCCGCAGTCTTACATTGGACTGAGAATTTCTTTAATTCAAGTATGGCGTTTGCAATGTTCGTAAATTATTTAAAGCCAGCCTCGGTCAGATTTTTCAGTGAGGGGTTCGTGATATTGCCTAAACCAGGGGATTTCCTACTTTTTAGATTACCGATAATTTGTTTAATTTCGGTTTTGTCTATCAGTTTTATTGATAGACAATTCAGTGTGAAAAGAGATTTTGAAGAGTCTAGGTCAACAGTTCTGGTAGATTTTTCATGTTTCGGTGAGATGTCATTTGGGTAGAATTGCCTACTGAGAGATTCGGCGAACAATTCTGATGGTCAGAACTAAGTTCGTTTAGCGTCTCTATTTCAAAGTGATAGGGTAGGTTCTTAATGATGGCAATGTCTAGTAGGTCTGTTTTGCCAGTTCATTTGTCTTTGTATGTGGAATCTGAGGGAGCCGTAATGGCTAAAAGTAAATAAATTTTGATTCTGGACAATTTCTTGCATTGGCGTTGTTTACCTTGGAGTTACATAAACGATGCTTCGCATTTGTGCTTCGGCTAGTATTGTGGATCTAGTCGAGTTAAATATTGTTGTCATGCCGTTAGTGGTAGGTTTTTTGTTAGGGCGAGGGTAGCCGGAAAATATACGTACCGGTCCTCTGTCAGTCGAAATCTCAATGCCATTGGCTTCGAGGTTTTCGGTTGCTGGGACTGGAAGTTCCGTGTGTTTAATGGTCTTTTTAACCAGTGTGGTTGTTCTGTCCGACTGGGTAGGTTTGTCTCGTCGGTAGGTAGTAGTAGTAGTAGTATGGCGGGTTGGGGTGGTGCACCCCAAACGACTAGGCCACCGAGGGCCCTTTTCGCCGTACCCGAACCATGGTGAAACTCCTACTCGAACCTCCTCGACCTTTTAATAAAGTCCAGAAGGTTGTTGTATGAGAGGAGTTTCATACAAAAGTTTCGTCTGTAGGTACAATACCCGCTCACGTTCAGCGAGTGACACGGTTTTAGGAATGTTTCACTCATTAACATGACGTCAATGTCGTGGTCCTGAATGAAAGTTCTCAGTTCGTTCTTCTTATTGTTCAAGCAATCACAGTTCC
Organism: Malachius bipustulatus; assembly: GCA_910589415.1. NCBI lineage: Eukaryota > Metazoa > Arthropoda > Insecta > Coleoptera > Melyridae > Malachius > Malachius bipustulatus. The sequence goes on along the minus strand of OU342631.1, from coordinate 55,327,817 downwards.
AGAAAGCCATTTTTGTGTGCTTCGCTTTCATTTTGGCTTTGCTGGTATAACTTTTATTTGTTTGGAATAGATAGAATTTTGTTGAGGCGGATTTCTTTTTGTTTTCGGGTTTTAAATTGATTTAATTTGTTTGTTTGGTTAACTCTATTACGTCTTTGATCTCTGAAAAGAAATTTTCTACTTTCTTGGGATTGGCATCAGTGGACGAAAAAAGTTCAAAGCATTCTACCAAGGCTGCGATTCATTTCATCGTCAGAACCTGCTAGCTTGTTGTTGGTCTGAAGTTGGTCGGTGTTTGATTGAGAGGCTTTTTTCTCTAGTGGTTTGAGTTCATTCTACGGGTTAGAGGGTGGTGTTTGAATATTATGTGCTTTTGATTTGGCGTTGCCAGTTTTTGAATTCGGGTTTTTAGGACAGTTCTTTATGTATATAGATAAGTTCGCGCCTGAGCAGTTCGCGCATTTAGGTGGAGTTGTTTTCGATTTTGGCATAAGTGAGTGGAATGGTTGTCCCCGCAATTGCCAAAAATTTTGACATTTTTGGCATTGGATTATGCCTGATCTGATCTTGAGTGACTCAGTTAATAAATGTCTAGTCCACAACAAGATTTTAAAATTGTAAATGGACTTATAATCTTTTTCAATCTCAATTAGGACAAGTGGGGCAGGTTCGCCGTCGCGACCCTTCATTCTCGTTATTTTTACTACCGGGAGGCCTTGATCGTTCAGGCTATCTCCTATTTCCTGTTCTGAATTCTCTTGCGGTATACCCCGCATTACTACTTTCAGTTTTTTCTCACTACTCAGTTGGAAAGTGTGAAACTGAATTTGTTCACCTTTGAAAGTTTTAAATAGTTTGCGATAATCGTGTTCAGTTCGACCTGTATGCCTGATAAAATTGATTTCGCTTTTGTATAGGTAATTTTCCTGATTTTGAGCAAGTTACAAATATTACTCCATTTGTTTTTTCCCTTCTAATTATTGGGGATATGTTTTCAGCTTTTTGTGGTCTAAAGCTGTTTGAAGGTTGGGATGAGTCATTCGGGAGGTATCATTCATTTCATTATTAGTAGCAAGAATCTAATACCTGTTACTGGTTTCAACTGGGCTTAGACCCTGTATGAGTTACATCTCCATCTTCAAAGTCGGTGACGGAATTACATTTTTCTTTGAGCAAGACTACGGCCTTATAGATGGGTGACTTTACGTCTCCTCGCCTAGCTCGTTTACGGTTCTCGTCGTGGGGGGCGCCAGGGTGACACGTGCAGGTTTCCTGCTCTTCACTTGATTCGCACCTTAGCACTTTCACTGTCTTGGAATGTCCACTTTCACTATTCACCTCTATTCACACTATCTCTACTATGATTGTTCGGCTGTTCACATATTCAATTAACACTATCGATACGGTGTCGATTTATCCGTTTGGAATGTAGAACGGCTGCAAAGCGACAGGCACGCTACCGTATCTAGGTTGAAACTTTGAAGGATGGTCTTATTTGAGCCTTTTATAAGAGGAGAAGCTGTTCAGGTGTATAAAATTTCTACGCGCGGAAGAGTGTTCCAAGTTTTTGAGAAGCCCTGTTCGCCAATTTCGCAACATGATCATGCCAAGACATGTTCGCTCCGAGGCTCACGCCAAGCAAACGAAGAGATGACGATGGAAGAAGAGTGTGTCCCGTCATTGCCATATCTGGCTCCACAACTTTGACTTTTTGGAGGAGATGACCGACTGTGTCTTTCCAGCATTAAACTGCACCTAATGTTTGCTAAGATTTCTTGCTCTCTGCAAAAATGTGCGCCGGTGGCCGAAGTTCGCGCATCTAAGGTATAGGAAGATATAAGTGTACTGTCATCGGCAAAACTGTATATTGGTTTTTTTTTTGTTTTGAGCAGATCGTTAATATAAATAAGAAAGAGAGTCGCAGATAAAATTGATCCCTGAGGTACGCCGGCATTGACAGAAAAGGTTTCTGAAAGAACACCATCGACGGCCACTCGCAAGGAGCGACCTCCGAGGTAACTCTTATATATTACTGAGAGTAGTGCTTCTGGCCGGTAGTTGTTTGGTATGGTCTTTTTGCCTTTCTTGGGAATGGGCTCGACACGCGCGCGTTTCCAACATGGAGGATATATATTTTTTTAGGACATGTTTAAGGGTCGACAGAAAACAGGTGACATCTCACTAGCGCAATTTTTAATTACGATAACTGATACGTCATCGGGACCAGAAGCTTTGTTTGGGTCCAAGGCTAACATAAGCGACTTATGACCCGCTGTCGGAATACAATGTCTGACATTTTGAATTCTACGGATAAAAGGGGCGGTTTTTCCCTGAAAATCGTCGGAAGAGTATGAAGCGAATAATTGCGCCAACAGGTTGTCCTTCTCAGAAGCTGTCGATGCAATAGTCCCGTCTATCCAGGTAAGTGGTGGAATGATCGATTTGGTGAAATTCTGGCTAACTGTCTTAGTGACCGACCAAAAAGATTTCGAACCGTTGGGGCAGGAGAGAAGTGTATTCCTGATTCTCTGGTTATGAGTTCCTTAGTGTGGTCTATTATTTCTTTGCATCTGTTTCAAGCACGGATGGAGTTGTGGTGATTTGTGCCGTCGGGGCTCCTTCGCCACTGCTGAAAAGCAAGTTGTTTGGATGCGACAGCTTTCTTGCATTTTTTTAGTGAACCAAGGTTTGCTGTTTGAGGCCCGTTTTGTGGAAAAAGGAATGTAGGCTTCCATGCCAGTTAATACGACTTGAACAACTTCCCTAGTAGAAACAGATGGATCATCAGAGTCGAAACAGACGCTCCTCCATGGAAAAATTCGATAGCTTCGGAGAGAACATGTCTTGGCATGATCATGTTGCAGGTCAGGCGAAGAGTGCTTCTCAAAAACTTGGAACACTCTTCCGTACGAAGAAATTTTATACACCACAACAGCTTCTCCTCTTATACAAGGCTCAAATCCGACCATCCTTGGAGTACTGCTCATATATTTGGAGCTCAGCTCCTAGACATACGCTGAGACTACTCGACTCTATTCAGAAGAGAGGCATACGCTTGATTGGGGACCCAGATTTGACAAAAAATTTAGACACTCTCGAACATCGAAGAAGAGTAGCTGACCTGAGTCTGTTTTACAGATATTTTAATGGAAAGTGTTCAAAAGACGTGGCCCGCTTGATCCCACCAAGAACAAGACCGGGCAGAAATACACGTCGAGCCGCAGACGCTCATCCGTATCAGGTTCAGCTCGTTACACCTCGTACCACCCTATTTCAGACTTCTTTTATGTATAGAACCGCATCACTTTGGAATAGCATTCCAAAGGGCGTGTTTCCCGAAATATACAACTTCCAGAGATTCGAGGCCAACGTGAATCGATATCTCCGCTCATGCACCGTTTCCAGAGCATCATAGGGATTTCCCTGCAGTGCATGTGCATTTTCAATTAAAAAAAAGTGTTCTTACCATTTGGCCGATCTATAGTGCCAGACTACACGTGGCTTAGTTGCTTCTTTGACACTAATTGGTAGGACACATGATGTTGAGACGAGTTTATGGTCTGAAAAACCCAATGGAGCCTTCACTGTGACGGTACAAATTTGAGGCTTCGGGGTCAAAAACAGATCCGAAAGGCAAGCGAAGTCTCCCTCGTGATCGGGAATGCGGGTTAGTTCGTCAACGAGTTGCGTAAAGCCACAGCAAATCTGCAGCTTCTCGTCCTTCTCCGTCATTAATATTAGAGTGTTTAAGCCAGTTTGTGTTATGTACATTGAAGTCTCCCAAGATTTCTATCTCGGCTTTAGGATAATTTATCTGTAGAAAATTAACAGTATTTTTCAGGGACAAAAAAGCGCTCTGTACTGCTTATCGCTTGGTGGTCAGTATAAGAAACAGACAAATCTAGTCATTTGGTGGCCTGTTATTCTAAGCTACATGACATCAAAATCCTGAGTCTTCCTCACGTTGGCAAGAGATGTCACTTCTGAGAAAAACTCCAATGTCGAAGTTAAGTCTAAATCCGGTATAAAAGTCATATCCAGGGTAAAGGTAATTAACTGTGTTTGGTGACGCTTGGACTTTTGTTTCACACTGTGCTAGAATATGAGACTTATTTTCCTGCAGATTTTGGTGTATTGAATTGATGTTGATGTTTAAACCTCTAATGTTACAAAAGCCAACTATAAATTTTCCCCCCACCTGGAACTCCGAATGGGAGGTCGTTTTTACTCCGGAAAATTTTAACCCCGGGAACGCCATCCATGCATGTTTTTGTTTCTGACACCATGGACCGGAATCTCTGGCACAGCAACGAAACATCAGGCGTGGTCCTGGCTGAAGATGACCATGCGGTACAGGTAAACAGTGGCTCAGTTCTCGGGGAGCTCGCCAGGACCTAGTGGGCCATGAACCGCTGGAAGGTAGCGAAATCGTTCTTCAGACCAAACGGAATTACGTTAAATTCGTAAAGGGCACTGTCCGGTATGGCGGAGGTGGTGTACTGCTTGCTGCTTTCTTCCTACGTGATTTGCCAGTAACTCTGGCACAGGTTAATGATGAAGAACATGGCGGCGTCTCCCAGATGAATCCCCGCAAGCAATCGCTGATGATCGGCAAAGGGGCTGCTTCGCTGACGGTGTTGCCGTTGAGCTGCCGAAAATCCACGCCGAGGCGCGGTGTGCCGTCCTTCTTCTTGACGAGGACGAGAGCGCTGCAGAAGCTGAACCGGGACGGGCGAATGCGGCCGTCCCTCAAGAGCTGTTTCACCTCGGCACGGATGAGGTGACGCTTCTCGTCGTTCACCCTGTATGGCCTGGTGTAGGCTTCTGCAGGGCAGTCTCCAGGTGTTGCGGGAACCCGTGCGGGACACCAGGCAGGTTGGACCGCGGCCTGATGGTGGAGTTGGCCCAGTATGCGATTAGCTGCCCGGTGCCATAGTGGATGCAGCTCCGAGCAACGTCGATGACCCCGTGCTGCTGCTCCAACCAGCTCGGAGGAGTCCGCGACGTGGTGACCCTGGTCTCTTCGCCGTCGATATCCAGAGTCACTTCGGTGGTGTCTCGAAGAGGCCGCCCGCCAGGTCTCGGCGAAATATAACTTTTTTTTATAAACATTTAGAATAAGTTGGAAACAAATGCTACTGTAAACAAATAATTGATAAATTATAATCTACAGAGAAAGAGCACATAAACCTACCAACCTTTTAATTTTATATTTTCAAAATTCCAATAATAGAGACCAGTATGATAATAAAGAATATAACTTACGGTTTATGTCGAAGAAATCAACTAACTGCTCACAGATGCAACAAAACCGGCTCAATGCTACATACACTCTTAAGCTATAAACTAGAAAAGTTTATGAAGAACCTACCACACCAACAAAGAGGAAAATACATAACCCCTACATACCACCAAACCATATCCTTCAACTAATCAGACAAAAGAGCCAACTCCGAAGACAGTGGCAAAACAACAGAGATCCCATAACAAAAAACCTGCTCAATAACCTAAAACACAGAATTAAGCGAGGACGCGACGCTTATCGCATAGAAACTTTCCAACGACACAGCAGCGATTTATTTATTTATTTATCTATTTATTTATTTATTTATTTAATACTCCCATCAACAAGCCAATAGCTTATATCGGATGGGGAAAAGTACACAAATTAATATAAACTTACAACAATATGAAATAAAAAACGTAATTAAGAGTTTACAATATTTAAAAAAAAAACAGAAAGACTACTTGTGACTACTCAAACACCAGCTGGTGAGGCAGGCTATATCAGGTCAATGTGTTAAGTTAAAAAAAGAAACAACAAAAAAAAAAAATAATAATAAATGAAAGTAAAGGCAAACTAAGGAGTAGAAGAACTAGACGCCGCCAGTAAAAATCGTCTAAGTTGAAGTTCGCTACACGAAAACAGATCAAGGTTCCCATCAACCCTATTAGCAATGTCACACATGCGATTTAAAGGAGAAAACAAAAGAGTATTTGTCCTTGCGGTTTTAACTCGCAGAAGATGTTGTTGCCTCAGTGTAACTTGGGGAGCATGGAAAGAAATCTGGGAAAGGATATCAGGAGAGTCAATGCGTCCATTCAACAAACCCCAAAGGAAACGCACAGAGGTGTACGTACGTCTCGCTTCAAGACTGTTGAAGTCAAACTCAGCAAGAAGATCAGAGTGCGGGAAGCCTACAGGAGGATAAGTACCTGTGAATTTAAAATGAAGAAACTTCAGGAAACGTCGGTGTACTCTCTCCAGATCACTAACTTGACATCTATATACAGGCGACCAGATAATCGAACCGTATTCGAGCTTGGGTAGAATGAAGGCATGAAATAAAGTTACGAGGGTAGTGACCTTTCTAAAATCCCAAGTATTACGAATAATGTGACCTAGTGCCCTAAACGCAGAGGAGCAAGTATTTTCAATATGTCTATTGAAAGAGAGTTTGGGAGTAAATATTATACCAAGGTCTTTGAATTCAGAGATCCTCTGGAGAGAGTGGTCCCCAATTGAGTATGACGCTTGGAGCATATTACACTTAAGACTGTAGGACATAACATAGCACTTAGAAGTGTTTAATGGTAATTGGTTACTACTGCACCATGTGTTGAGACGGTCAAGGGAGCGTTGGAGCCGCTGACAATCTTCAAGCGACTTCACTTCACAGTAAATTTTTAAATCGTCTGCATAGAGAAGATGATTGACCTCAAGACCATCGACGATGTCATTAATAAATAAATTGAAGAATAGCGGACCTAATTTAGAGCCCTGAAAGACACCCGACTTGACTGGATAATCGGTAGAGTTAGTGCCGTAATACGAAACATACTGAGATCGGTCGGATAAATAATTTGTGAAAAAGTTAATAAGGGCATCAGAAAAACTGAAATTTGATAGTTTTAAAAGAAGTAAGTCATGGTTTACTTTATCGAAGGCCCTAGAAAAATCCATATATACTACATCAACCTGGGAACGACAGTCGATAATCTCTGAGACGTATTGGGAGAAAGTAAACAGGTTGGTAATAGTGGACCGACCTTTCATGAAACCGTGCTGAGCTGAAGAGATGAGAAATCTAACGTGCGGGTATAACACTCTGCATAAAAGTTCCTCGAATGCCTTCCCAAAGTTGGGTGCTATACAAATTTGCCTGTAATTGCAGATCTCAGTTTTGTCGCCTTTCTTGAAGACGGGTATCACCTTGGAACGTTTCCACCGAGTCGGATATCTTCCAGAAACAATTGAAAGGTTCAAAATTTTGGTGAGGGGGTAGGAGAATATTGAAGCACAGTCACGTAGGAGAAAAGAGGGAATGCCATCTGGACCGGTAGTTTTAGAGTTTTTGAAAGCTTTCAGAACACGGCATACTTCAGACTCAGTAAATGATGACACGGTAAGCGTAGAAACATTTGATGCCGAGAATGTATTCACATACGTGTTTTTGTTCACAGCTACCGGTGATTGATCGAAGAAGTCGCGGAAGGACATAAGAATATTGGGAAGACCAGTTACAGAGCTACCACTGCATTTCATAGTATCTGGAGGGCCGGGAGGACCTCGACGTTTATTGACAAACGACCAAAATTTTTTTGGATCACTAACTAAGTGTTCTTCAGTCTGGGAAATGAAGCTCTGATACGAATGTGCAATATCACGCTTAAGTGATGACCTGAGGTGTTTGAATTCTCTATGAGCGTTACAGTTACCAGACCGTTTAAAAGAACGATGAAGATAGGCTTTCCTTTTTAAGTCAGCTATAATTGAATCCGTAAACCAAGGTGGATATCTATACTTAGGAGCAGGTTTTGTTTTGGGGACGAATAATTCGAATGCATTAAACAGTACTGAATAAAACAGATCACAGGCCGCGTCAACATCCGTACAAGCATCAAGTATCGAGCTCCAACCAACAGCAGAGAGATGTTCATACAAGCCCTGAAAATTTGCCAGTTTAAAATTGAACGAAGGGACAGAAGACTTTGGGTTCTTAGTGTTTGTAGGTAAATCTACCGAGTCAGATGGGAAATGAATTTCCAGAGCAGGATGGTGATTATCCTCTCTAACCAGAGGATCCTCAGCTCTAAGGGAATCCAGAGGGAAATCCGAGAGAACGAGGTCCAGAATACAATTATTGCAGTTCTTCACAGAGTTAAGCTGAACAAGATTTAGTGCTTCAAATGTTTGGTATAAATGTCTAACGTTGGAATCAGTTGCACCACCTGAAGAGGTTTTAATAGTAGCCAGCCTAGGACAATTGAAATCGCCTAATATTATTACTCGGTTATTGGTGTAAAGGGCCTCAAGATCGATGAGATAATCACAGAAGGACAGATACTCATGCGAAGATAAACTAGGTGGAATGTACACAGATAATATGAGGGTGGGGCTACGAGAAAATTTAACAGAAACACACACAATATCAATAGATGGAACACACAGCTCACGTGCTAAAGGAACAAGGGTTGAATGAAATTTTGTATTTACAGCAATCAGAACCCCACCTCCTCGAGAAACCCCCACCGCAGAAAGATTCCTATCTTTACGGTAGACATTATATCTGGACGTGTCCACGAAAGCGTCATCCTGGGTGTCAGAAACGAGCCATGTCTCACTCAAGACAATGAAATCATATTCAGTCACAATGGTGTTATTGAAAAAGGATAAAAACTTATTGTTCAGGCTTCTGACATTCTGGTAATATCCATTTACTCGAATTGAGGATCTCACTGAACCAAATAGATTATCTGGATTAGCAGGCTCAGCGGAAACGCGATTACAAGATAATTGCTATGAATCACCCAGTATATCCCCCCTCAATAACTGTAACTTCCTCCTATAGACCTCGCACTCGTGATCCCAAGCAGCATGTGTAACACTGATCCCAGGTACAATTTTACTAAAGTTGATGCAGTTAATACATTGTAAGTCAGTGGATGTGCAGCACTTGACGGCATGACTACCAGCACATCTAGGACAAATTATCTCACTCCTACATTTTCTAGAGACGTGGTGGAAACTGCAACAGTTGTAACAACGGATAAGGTCAATAGCGTCAAAAACTGGACAGGAATCGAATCCAACCACCACCCTACCAGCATGAAGAACTCTCTTATAGGTAGATACATCCACCTGAATGACAGCCTGATAAACCTGAGTCCTATTCCTCACTGGTGTTAGAGAGACAAGATCGACTTTACAATCATTATTAAACAAGGTATTGTTTTGGGCTGTTAGATACCGCAACAAAGACTCCGAGTCGAGCTTCTCAGACAGGCCCACAATCCTGACCCGAGGGTGCAGTCTAGCAACTTCATTGACATCATATCTATCAGACAGCTTTTCCTTAGTCATCTTCTTCAATCTATCAGCATGTTCAGCAGAGGAGCAATCAACAACCAGCGCCCCACCAGAGACATGCCTCACCCCGACTATGCCCACATCTGAAGCCACCGGATCAATTGACTTTAACAGATCCATCTTCGTAGAGGAGTTTTTTTGCTTCGGGTCTTTTGGTTTTATGACGACTGGAATTTTCTTTGTTGTAGCTTCGCTATAGGACAAAGGTGGACGCTGTATCCCCGTGCCAGCGCATGATATGGTCGGCGAACCAGATCCACGTGTAGAAGCAAGAATTTTTCTCAACTCCTGGTTCTCAGATTTGATGAGCTTCATCTCTTCCAACAGCTTTTCATTGACCTCGCATTGAGTTCGCAAAGACTATCGCACATTCGCAAATTTATCGAACCAAGACCCCGGCCTCTGGAAAACCACAAAGAGAATATTAAATCAGCACGATGCCATTCCTACCATAATTAATGACAATACAATAGCGGAATCCGATGAAGAAAAATCAGAAGTATTTGCCTCACATTTATAAAAAAATTTCACTCCTAATTTAAACAACGTCCCCGCACACCATCTACTACAAGTTATCTCTTACACGGAATCACACATACCGATCCCAAATGATGCCACTGATCAGCGAGTCCAACTGAAATAGCCACTATCATCAAAACTCTACCTGTAAAGAAAGCCCCCGGTCACGATCTAATTCCAAACGTACTCCTCCACCGCAATAATCACAAGAAATTGTAATTTAAACACGGCGGCTCTCCAACTTCAGTCCTCAATAAATATAGCACACGGCTGGTATCAAAATTGGGGTATAACAATCAACATCAATAAATGCGAGGCCAAGATATTTACACTACGAAAAATAACTGATATACCAAACCTAAAAATCGGCGAACAAACAATTAATTGGAAGCCACCATCAGAACCGGTTAAATATCTTGGTGTCTACTTAGACACACGTCTCACCTAATCTTACCACATAAATAAGAAACTCAATCAGGAACATACCAGATTGGGACAACTATATCCATTGATCAACCGGAAGTCTTCACTGAACATTAAATGTGTCCTATAACTCTATAGATCTCTGATTCGTCCACTCATCACATATCCCTGTCCAGTATGGAGTACCACTTCAAATACCAACTATCGAAAACTGCAAAACGTTGCAAAACAAAACACTCCGTATAGCACTTAACGCGCCTTGGTTTGTAAGAAATAAGCAGATACATGACGAATTGACGATATCAACAATACAAGATTTTATCACCACAAGAAAACACTTTGAGAAACTCACCAACTGGGACGGAAATCAGATACACCAACTTGGACAACAAAATATTCATACAAGACTCAGACGAAAACTGCCCCAATATCTTATTATAGGAGATAATAATCACCCCCATGTCAGGTCAGGTCTAGCCAATCAGAATAAAAGTGACAGCGATTGAATCCTATCAAGATCAAGTATCCCAGGCCACAATATGGACCTCTTCTGGTAATACGTGCATTAAGACTGTTAATTATATGAGCAATTATTGTTAATTAATGTATATCAATACTATGAATAACACTGTAAATAAGTGTTGAACTGGTATAGTAATTTAATATAATAAAAAAAAAGTTTATGAACAACGAAAATAGCTAAAATCACACTGTTCGTTTTTACAGATAATGACAAAAATTCTAGAAAAATCCAATATTCCAATTTACACTAGAGCAATAATTGGAACTCAGTAAGAAAAAACAAAAACAACTCAATTTAACAAGTACAAAATATATGCAGTGAAATATACTTAAATTCAGCACAAAATATATAAATATATATATTCCTTTCTATCACTGTGAGCTCCATCCACACAAAAAATACGGTTGAAGTGAGGTCCGCGACAAAGTGAGGTCCAATATACGGACCCCACTTTGTAAACGCCTTCAGATCTTCCACAGTGACTGTTACTGGCCTGTAAAATGCAAATTAGACATAATTGACTGGACCTCACTTGATGAATGATACGGTAAAATTTGTATATTTTAGTTCAGAGGAGGACCGTGGGTGGCGTGCCGGTAAGATGTATATTCTGAATACGTGTATAGTCGTTAAACGGACTACAGTAGAAGTGAGGACCGGAGACTCGGCAACGCAGCTGGTCCTCACTTATCGCTCTGCGTACAACCATCATAACGTATATCACTGGGATTCAATAAATCCATATTTGACCTTGGCGTTCTCGAGTTCGTAGGAATCGTTCATCCGGAGCTTCCCCCGGCGGTCTAGACAACTATAGGTAGCTTATTCTCTCGCTTTTTGACGAAGAGTAGTACGATGTTTTTTGACGAGCAGTTTCATGACTATAATGATATTGTATTCCTTGAACCATTTTTACTTTTTAACCATACTATTTTTAAATAATTTTAGTTGTTTTTAAATTACTATTGTTAAATCACAGAAAAAATTATAAAACATAACGTGAACTATGCTCAAATCAAGCCAAAATGTGAAATCTTTTTTTCAATTATTAATACCTACTTATAGAATAACTGGAAACAATTAAAAGTACATTATTTTAATAGGTAGGCATACTTACCTCTACTATCTACCTATACGCGTTTTCTTTACTTTTTAAATTCTTTAGCAGGTACAATAATTATTATCAAGCGTTGCAACGTAAAATCATAATACCCAAGTAGAATAAGTAGGTACCTACAATTTTTTATTGGTGATTTATTAATTTATGTGTACCTACCTACCTATCTACATTTAATTATTCGCGTAATAAATTAATATGTTCTTTCTTTCGATGAGTTAGACACGAGATAAAACATTCTTTAAACCGTCCCTAGTAAAATTTTAAATAAATATGCACAGATAAACATAATCTAAATGTAGTCAATTTCGTATTAATTCCCAACAAAATTACTATGAAATAAAAAATTTTGAAGAAAACTATTCCAAAATGTACCTAAGTCAACCTTTCATTATTTAGTATGTTTAGGGTACCTACTTACGGCTTAAGGTAACGTAATGAAATGAGTATTAAAAAAAATTGGACTTTTAGGTACGTATAAGTGAAACATAATGAACTAGAACTTAAAATACACACGGAACATCCATCTAAATTACTCACTAAAATTAAGTTAAGCCGAATAATTGAACTGTCAAAAATATCATTATTAGATCTGTACAATTATTGCCGGGCTTTCATTTCAGTATCTGAATAAAAAATCAATTTGAAAGCTAACAAAAGGTACATTATTGTAAGATTTTTGTAGACATTTTAAGTGTAAGTATGTACCTACCTATTTTTTACTTATAATACTGAAACTTATCTATTGAAAGATGTAAAGGCTAGGAAGATTTGCGCGTGCTTGTTGATGCGATAAGTAGGTAGCTGGAACTCAATTATTAAATATTTGACTGATAAAAGAAATTTATAAAAACAAAGGTCCTTTTAGAGGGAACCTTAAGAGGCTTTCTCTGCCTCTTTTTTCATTTGGAACCAAATTTTCTTTAAATAATATTGCCAATTGAAAGAGATTCTATTGAGAAATGAAGAAAATAGGTAGACTTACATCATAGGTACCTACTATTTATTTGTAATCTTTCAAGTAATATTCATAGTCACGAGTCACGATACACTGAAACACGGTATGTCCGAACGCAGATTGGCTCCACTTCGACAGAACCGTGACGTTACTTGTTACAAAAAAACAGTCCTGCCCATTTAATCCCGTGTAAATACCATCTGCTTTATCACAGAATACCGCAACATAAAATATAAAAATCTGAAAATTTTACATATTTTACATATTAGTGACAAAAAATAAGATACAACTTGGGCTAATCATTTTTATAAAATGTGACTCTAAATCCAAAAACTCCTCTATTATTTTTTTCAATTTTTTTTGCAGCCCCCTCCTATTAATCTTGCACCCCTTAGAAGGGGTAATTCCCCTCTGGAATTTTCAAATGTACCTAAACGGGGTCGGTGCAAAGAAATTATGAAAATTGACCTTCAAAATCCAAGAATTTCATGGTTTCTGTTCAGGTTGCTTTCTTGTTTGAAAGTTTAAGAGGGGTAATCACCCCCGTTGAGGGGGTTGTATGAAAAAAGGTGACGACAATTTAAAACTAAAATCGAGTGTTTTCCGTACTTTCGAAAATTTTGGATTTGTCTCGAAAGTTAATTATTTTACAAATACTGAATTTATGCCAGACTCTGGCGCACCCATCAGTATTCTAAAGGCCCATTTAACTAAAGGGAATATTTCTGATACAACACTAATATCGACGTCAAATTACTTTTATTAACATTTTTGTAATCCCTTTCATGCCAAGAGTCACTGAATTGCTATATTTTCCACCTATGGCCAATGGCTATACTTTTTCTAGAAACGGCTCCAGAAATCTTCCCGTTAACTTAATGAGCCTTTATAATACTGGCTGTAAGACTCACACCACCACATATAAGATACCTATAAATACCCATGAATCGATAGTTAATAATAATAATAATATTGATTTTATTGAGATAAAAATATATTTTCTTTTCATAGTTTTTTTATGAGATTTTTCAAAGATGTGAAAAAATTAGATACTAAAGAAATTTTGAAATTACACTGCTTACACGGGCCATTTTGAAACTTTCATAATAATTTGGAGTTTCGATTTTTATGAAGTAAAACTGCCATAAGAATATAATTCTACAGAATACTGAACAATATTTAAAAAAAAACAGCCTGCATGAACAAACCAATCATTGTTTACCTATGCAGGATGCGTAAAAAGTATTGCACCAAGCGTGATTACGCAGAGGGGGTTTGACATTTGGTAGGGTTGATGTTGAATTACACATAAATACCCATACGTTGATTTGAGTTTCATTTGTTTTGTGAGACTGGCGTTTGTCTAAGGCCGCCATCTTGGTTTTTATTAAATGGCAGCCTAAGTTTTTAAAACAATTCCAAATCTATTTTACGTTCTTATATATTTTCCAAAAAAAAAAGATTAGGAAAAAATATTAAAACGTAAAATAGATTTGGAATTTTTTTTTAAACTTTTAGACAAACCTTTGAAATTTTTTTTTATATATGGTTTATACAGGAACAGAGAAGATTTGTAACAGCTGTTGTTTATTCAAAAAATGTCCATCATTATTAACAAGTTATTAGACCTCATGCACTTTCCTACCCCTGAAGAAGAACTAAAATAAAGTTTGAAAGCTTGGGTTTTGAGAAAAAATAGTAATTTCATTATCGACTGCTGTTCCAAATAATTAATCTACATATTTAATTAATCAGTCAACAATTTGATCAATTTATTACAATTTAATCTAGAACAGACACGAGATCACTCGTTTCCTTAGAAACGAAAACGAAATTCAACATGAGAAAACCTTATTCGAATAAATATGATTTTAGTAGAAGCCAGGATGAGGCAGACAAGGAACTGAAGGAAGATTTAATTTTTAATTAAAAAATATAATATTATTACCTATCAAATGACATACCACACTACCCCCTTAATGTTTCAAAATTCCAGAGGGGTAACTACCCCTGTAAAAAATTATAATCTGAAAACAAAAATCGACGGGTTTGGATTAGCCTCAAATGTCGTCCATTTTACTTTTATTGAATTTAGGCGAGCTTTAAAACCACATTTTATAGAAATGATCAGGCCAGGTTGTTTCTTATTTTCTGTGACCAAAATTGGGCAATATTTATCTGGAAATGTATAATTATTGCAGTTAAATATCGTAGCAACCTAAACCCAAACTTGTAAAATTTTCAGAATTTCATCTTTTATGTTGATGGTATTTTCAGAGATGGGTAAAATGGTTTTCAAAATGTATTTAAAATAGAAAGAACAAAATGCTTTCTGATAAACTATTTAAAATGGAAAATACAAAATACTTTCAGATTTTCCAATTTTACGATACAAAAAAGAAAATTGGTATTTGAAATTGAAATATAAAATGGAAAATGGTCCTGTCCTTCGTTAGTGGATTTTCTTATCTGATTATTTATCATTTTAATTTTTTAGTAAAATATTAAACTTAAATTTACTGTTTCTTATTTGTGTATTTATAATAAACAACTGTTTTGCTATACCTATGCTTGCTTTTATTCATCTGTTTATTGTACCTACGAATCCACTAACGAAGGACAGGACCATTTTCCAATTTTACGATACAAAAAAGAAAATTGGTATTTGAAATTGAAATATAAAATGGAAAATGGTCCTGTCCTTCGTTAGTGGATTCGTAGGTACAATAAACAAATGAATAAAAGCAAGCATAGGTATAGCAAAACAGTTTATTATAAATACACAAATAAGAAACAGTAAATTTAAGTTTAATATTTTACTAAAAAATTAAAATGATAAATAATCAGATAAGAAATCAAAGTGTTATCTTTTACAAAAAAAGTTAATAAATTAGAAATACTTATAGTAAATGAAGTTTAATAGGTATCTTACTAAAAGAATTTACAAATAAATACAAAACATAAAAAAAAAGTGGATGTAATAATCTTCTACCAAACAATAATTATTGATTATTTTTAAGCAACATAGTAAGAAAAATAAAAACTGAAAATTATTGTACCTAATTTCAATAATAAAATAAAACCCGAAAAATTATGTTTTATTTATCTTGATGGAGACGATTTTTTCTACAAACTCAACCCGAGTTAAGGAAGTTATCTCTCAATTTTTTTTATAGATTATTTTTCTATTATATCAAAGTTAATGTAGTAGAAATAATTTAAATTTAATTTAATAAATTTTCATTGTACAGTGTAGATGCTACAGAGTAGAATGCTGCTCCCGCCAATTCCACCATATTTATTTCCAATTAATTTCTAGTAACAGTTTGTTGAAACCTTAGACAATACAGGGTGTCCCAGCTTATTCGAAGCGGTCTCTGTAGGCCAAACGATGGATTTTTTCCAAAAATTTTTTGCACATTCAAGTACAGGATCACAATTGCCAAAATTTAAAATTATTTTGGAGTATACAGAGTGTCCCATATGACAGTGGCATATCAAAGTTATGTTTTTTTAAATGGAATGCTCCTAGGTTATTGCATTTTTAGATTGTCTGAGAAGAGAAAATAAGATTGGCTTTTACAGTTGGTGTTTAAATTAAGAAGTTTTTCAGTTATAAACAAGTGAAAATCGTCATTTTTCAAGTTCAAGGCCCTGTACAACGAAAACGGTTCAAGATAGAGAAAAACGGCTTACATGTCCCTATTTTAACTTTTCATTTACTATCCTATGATGTGGATGAAATGTTTGTACAGGGTGATAAAAAATTTGAAAAATTCTGAGATTTCTCCACGCGTCGCCAAATAAAAAAATCAAAGAAAGTACAAATGTTTCTATACCATATAGGATAGTACATGAAAAGTTAAAATAGGGACATGTAAGCCGTTTTTCTCTATTCTTAGCCGTTTTCGTTGTACAGGGCCTTGAACTTCAAAAATGACGATTTTCACTTGTTTATAACTCAAAAACTTCTTAATTTAAACACCAACTGTAAAAGCCAATCTTATTTTCTCTTCTCAGACAATCTAAAAATGCAATAACATAGGAGCATTCCATTTGAAAAAACATAACTTTGATATGCCACTCTCATATGGGACACTCTGTATTCTCCAAAATAATTTTAAATTATGGTGATTGTGATTCTGTACTTGAATTTTCAAAAAATTTTCTGAAAAAGTCCATCGTTTGGCCTACAGAGACCGCTTCGAATAAGCTGGGACAACCTGTATAATAAATATTTATTTATTATGATAATATTTTATTTAATAGTATAAGGTTGAAACATTAGACAGTAGGACATTGGCTATTGAGAATATGACAAGTATAAAATATTAGCGACACTACCAGCTGGTATTCATTCACTCCTGATTTCATCGATCGGTAGTGCCAGACATTTCACGCCGCTGCCCCACCGACTAGGGCCCAAGCCAAGACCATTCGAACCACCCGTCCCGTAGTGTATACTATGATTTTTATAAGAAGGCAAGAGTCTGGGCGTGAACTACGCATCTTGCCGGTTTTAATTGTTCCACCCATTGAACTGATAAACGCTGTTTCACCATAACAGACTAGAAATAACATCAGTGGCGCCGCGCTAATAATAAAAAATATTTTATATTTTTAATATATTTTAAATGTTTAGGTATAAATGATAAGTCAATTATCAATCTTCAATTAAAAAATCAATATGGACATCTACGTTTAGTATTCCAATTTATATGAATTAGTCTCGGTTAAATTATTTCGAATTTATTTAAGATAAGGTACCTATGCGGAAAAAAAACTAAAATAGTAGATGTGTACTTATTTTACTGGCAAGCAATATATTAATAACAAATTAATAACAATAATATATTAATCAATAAAACACATGATTACAAAAACATCGGTACCTACACACGACACGATGACAGAAACCACCTATTTTAAATAAATATACGACACGAGCTAAACAGTACACACCACTGACTTTTTACTTGTTCGATGAACGGCGGAGTTACTCTTATCAGCCTTATCTGGTTGGTTGCTTTTTTTTACGCGGACACCGACTAACATTGTTGATATTGGACAATAAACATTTATGGATTCGGAGCCCAATCTGCGCACCAACCAATTCTCGTCAAACTCTCGCCTTCCTATAGTATTCAGGCTGTAGGTAGTAGTAAGTTACCGTAGCCGTATCCGTAGTTATGAAAGTAGGTATTCCATGTTCCATGAGATTTCTAAAGCAGTCTGACGCATCGGGGTTTTCTAGTTTTTACCCCGCGGCCTGCATTTGTCTCCTCCGTTATTGGAAATTGTCCATAGTATTGGCAATTATCCATTGTATCGCCATGTACGAACTTTCCCTTATTATTGTTATTTACATAAGTGCACCTTTTCCATTTATCACTGTAATAATTACTTATTAGACGAAATACAACTAGTTAACTCTGTTATTTATTTTATTAATGAAAGTCCCGCTCGTGCATGGTTACACAAGTCAAATTTCAGTAAAGATATAAGACCATTATGTTATCCAGAAATAAATATTATTTACAGGGTGTTCGGTAACGGGCCAGTCCAGACCAAACGTCATGTATAAAATCGTATTTGAAACATAAAAAAGAAAAACGTTTTTCAGATCGGGATGATTTATTTTAAATTTCAGAGCTGTCTTAGTTTTACATTTTTTGGAAATATTTCCCAACGAAGCCCGATATCTGAAAAAAACGTTATTCTTTTCTTATGTTTAAAAAACGATTTTATACATGATGTTTAATTTTGGCTGGCCCATTACCGAACACCCTGTATATACGGTGTTCCCTAATTAAATGTTAATATTTAAGGGGGTATTTTTTTTGGTAAGTTAAAAAAAAAACTTCCTGAGAACGTGTGTTTAAAAATCTTAACTTTTGAGATACAGAGTGGTAAAGTTTATGAAAAATAATTAATTTTTTTATATCTTTAATACCTACCGCTCTAGATATTTCAATGAAATTTCGTATACATGCAGGAAGGCATAGTATTATGCATCAAGAGGCATTTTTTCATGTCCTCCATTTCATTATATTTCCAGCAGTGACGTTCGTGCAGAATTTTACCTGCATAATTTGGCAGACATTGATAAACATTGATGGTACATACGCCATACGCCACTGATTTTTTTTTATAGATTCATTTTTGAAATGCCCATTCCTTTCTAAGCAAATTTGATTACTTGATTTTTTCAGATCGATGCACGCTTTCCGCCTAAAAAAATAAAGTCTATTTCTCTCCATGGTCGCAAGATTATCGTTAAAAATGCTTTGATGAAAAAAAAAAATAAAAAAAACGATCGTCACCAGTAGAAATAAAATGAAATGTGGTACACGAAAAAATGCCTCTTGAAGCGTAATACCGGTGTACGAAATTTGAATAATATATCTAGAGAGCGGTATTACAGATATTATGTAAAAAATTATTTATTTTTCATAAACTTCGCCACCTTGTATCTCAAAAGTTAAGACTTCTGGTTTGGAGTTTCAATTGAAACATCACGCACTGACGTTTGATAAATGAGAAAAGCATTTCACAAATTAGGAAAAACAAAAGACGAATATCAAAAGAAAAAGACTGTAAGATTTGACTCTCTTGTGCACTATCGCTGATGATTATGTTTGTGTTATTTTCATTTTAAATAGATTTATTTCAAATAGGTTTATTCTATCTTAAGTAGGTATTTAAAATAGATTTATTCAAAATAGTAACCCACCTCTGGGTATTTTGTGATAAAGCAGACGTTATTTACATTAGATTCGTAGATGATTTTTTAGAACAAGTGACATCACGGTTCTGCCGATGCGGAGCCAACCTGCTGCGGCAGGTCATACTGTGTTTCAGTGTATCATACTAAAGCGCTATGCTTGGCATCTGGCAACAGTGCTGGGTCTCACTTTCTACGAATCATGTAATATACGGACCTCATTAAATGCGGAGAGCATAAATAAATATACCGACCTCACTTTGATATTCACGCAAACTGTCCTCACTATGTTCCTATATACATGAAAATTATAACTTGGCTCTGTTCTGTTTTCCCTGCGTATACTCTCCAGCCATCTATCGCCCATCTCAAGATTTAACAATCAGAACATTTACTATGCCTGTAGAATGCTTTCTTCTGGTGGTCCTCACTTGATGGGTAGAACAGTTGGTCCTCGCTTTGATAGTTGGCCAAGTATATATATATATACCTGTATATAATCAAAATATATTTTTATTTATTTTACTGCTTGAAACAACTTCCAATACCGACCGAGTGCACACGCGTGGATTCTGAGAAATGTCAGTTATCGTTCCTATTCACAGCTTTGCTCTGTTTATCAAATAGAGCTCATACGAAGCGGTCTCTGTAGGCCAAACGATAGATTTTTTCCAAAAACTTTTTGCAAATTCAAGTACAGGATCACAATGGCCATAATTTAAAATTATTTTGGAGTATACAGAGTGTCCCATATGACAGTGGCATATCAAAGTTATGTTTTTTTAAACGGAATGCTCCTGTGTTATTGCATTTTTGGATTATCTGAGAAGAGAAAATAAGATTGGCTTTTACAGTTGGTGTTTAAATTCAGAAGTTTTTGAGTTACAAACAAGTGAAAATCGTCATTTTTCGAGTTCAAGGCCCTGTACAACGAAAACGGCTGAAGATAGAGAAAAACGGCTTACATGTCCCTATTTTAACTTTTCATGTACTATCCTATGATGTAGATGAAATGTTTATACAAGGTGATAAAAAATTTGAAAAATTCTGAGATTCACGCGTCGCCAAATAAAAAAATCAAAGAAAGTACATATGTTTCTATACCATAGTATAGTACATAAAAAGTTAAAATAGGGACATGTAAGCCGTTTTTCTCTATCTTGAACCGTTTTCGTTGTACAGGGCATTGATCTTCAAAAATGACGATTTTCACTTGTTTATAGCTCAAAAACTTCTGAATTTAAACACCAACTGTAAAAGTCAATCTTATTTTCTCTTCTCAGACAATCTAAAAATGAAATAACATTGGAGCATTCCATTTAAAAAAACATAACTTTGATATGCCACTGTCATATGGGACACTCTGTATACTCCAAAATAATTTTAAATTATGGCCATTGTGATCCTGTACTTGAATTTTCAAAAAGTTTTTTGAAAAAGTCCATCGTTTGGCTTACAGAGACCGCTTCGAATAAGCTGGGACACCCTTTATACAGGGTTATTCACGGTATACGCCACGGAAGTTTATGGCCGTGTCTCTGGATTTAAGGATCTTTTTATTTTTGCAGTGGATAGAGACCCGGCAGAGGTACGTTTTAAAATTATATTCATAATGTACAGGCTGTCCCAAAAGCATGAAACATATCAAAGTTATGTTTTTTTAAATGGCATGCTCCTATGTTATCGCATTTTTAGATTGTCTGAGAAGAGAAAATAAGATTGGCTTTTACAGTTGGTGTTTAAATTCAGAAGTTTTGGAGTTATAAACAAGTGAAAATCGTCATTTTTCAAGTCCAAGGCCCTTTATAACGAAAGCGGTTCAAGATAGAGAAAAACGGCTTACATGTCCCTATTTTACTTTCTCATGTACTATACTATGATGTGGATAAAATGTTCGAACAGGGTGATAAAAAATTTGAAAAATTCTGAGATTTCTCCTCGCGTCGCCAAATAAAAAAATCAAAGAAAGTACAAATATTTCTATACCTAAGTACATAAGTACATAAAAAGTTAAAATAGGGACATGTAAGCCGTTTTTCTCTATCTTGAACCGCTTTCGTTGTACAGGGCCTTGAACTTGAAAAATGACGATTTTCACTTGTCTTTTTTCTCTTTTCGCAGCTTGCCCATTGAAGTATCTCTCTTATCTGAATTTGAAAAATTATTATGTCTCGGCATTTTTTAATTTTCTAACTACTAGCAGTAAGCAAAAAATTCTAAACAGTACCTAGTAGAGGAAATTATTAACCGTCAATTATCTCGAAAACCACTAACTTTTGAGACTGACAATCAGTATATATTTTTTTCTCAAAAATGATGTAGTTCTAATATTTCACAATAAAATGCGCGATACCTGAAGGATAAAAAAGTTATGTGTTCATTTACGTCGTCAACACGTGGCGCCCTCTATAAAATACATCGACACGGATATTAAATTATTATTTCTCATACCGTAAAACATCTATCCCCAAATTTTCGCGTTCGTACCTTTATAATTTTTCAAGATATTTTGAAAAGCAAATTTTGAAGTCTCAACTTTGCCACCCTGTATCTTTTTTATTATCAAGATTTTGTTAGAGCAAGTAGTGTCAGATCGTAATATTTTTAAACCAAGAATCTCCCATTTCACCACGGACCATTACTTACGGAACAGCCTGTATATAAGTTATAGTTCCATCCACCTAGACCTAGAATATGACACCAACATCAGCAGTATTCTTATATTTCCTGATGTGTAGTTCTAGTGAATAAGTCAAGGAACTTGGTCAGAGACCTGTGTGTAATGCAATAATTGTGCAATTTATCATTTTAAGGCCCGTATTCACAAAGCGTTTCTGTCCTGTAATATCTCGAAAATTATTAAATAAATGGGATGGAGATATGCAGTTTTTATGCGTTAGAGTGAGATGGGTATAATTGATTATGTAATTATTTAGGAAATTATTCTTTGTGAATACAGGCGTAAGCCTCTTCGAAATAATATTATAATAATTTAGTCTAGAATTGTAACTCGTAACGAACAGATGTAACTTTATGAATAAATTCCTTTTTTTAAATCTATCAACGGCATATCAAAATATAAGTTATGTGCAAATATACCACTTGCCCGATGTAATGGAGAATTATCACTTTATCAGGCACACACCATCTGCGGCCGCAATCCAGAAAATTTTACCTCAGAATAGCTACTCATATCAGAAACTCAATCACTGTGCTAGGTTCCTTTATTCGGCAACTCCTTCGTACTCCTGTACATAGTCATCTTCAGTGTTTATGCAGTGTTTTTGACTGCCAGTCCTAACGAAAATTCTACCTTGATAGGTCCACACATTTCTGTTCCCAAGATCTCTTCTAGCCGTCTCCACCAATCTATGTTGCTTGCTAGTCAAGTTGTCGACAATAACAACTCCGAAACCCTTCAGCCTGCTTCGATTGCGCATTATCAGCTGCTTAGTCCCAAAATTGGCAAGTCGCAACCATATCGGCCTTGGCTGATCAGTCGATTTCTTCCCTACACGCATACAATAATCAATGTGTCCTGCAGACACTTGTAGCTGCAGCCTGCTTTGAAAAAACCAGACAACAAGATAGGTGTATCCTCAGCATCCATCTCCTTTAAGCCATAGATTCTTACGTTATTTTTCTTTAGTTGTTGTTCGCAGATATCTATCCTCTTAATTAGTCCGGTATTAACATCGGTGAGCTCCTGAATATCCATCACCTGCTTTTCCACTTTAACCTTCATTTCAGCGAATTGAATTGTTTCAATCACTTTATCAGCAACGTCTGATATGAATCCATCGGTAAATACCTGTGTTATTGTTTTAACAATTAATTTCTTAATATCACTCACTTGCGATTGTGTAAGTGGCATACTGAAAATATAAATGGAACACTGGAACACTAGGTAATCGCGTAGCACAAATATAACTTTTAAAGACTATTCCTTCCTAGCAAAATGTACAATTTAAACAGAGCGGCCAAGACGAGAACCTGACTGTTCGAGCTTCATGACAACCATGACGATATTCGGCCAAAAATCGAAAATGGCGGATTTTGTTTTTTTCGCAAGTAAATCCGAGACTGTTAATTTGATAGCTGTCAAAATGTGACATTTAAGCTATTTGACATGTGATATTTGAGCACTTTTTTAAGACGAATAAGACGATCTTTATGACCGCCATGTTGGATTCTCATGTCATTCTGTATTAACAGAATCAAGGAAACCAAAAATCTACACATTAAAAAAAACTTCAAAATTTTCGTCTTGTTTTTTCGAAAAAAAAAAAGTTTCATCACCGAATGACGCCGTGTCCTAGCTGCATCCGGGTAATGCGTTGCGTGCGATGCGGGGAACGCACGCAACGCAAACTCGCACGAGAAATTTTGAGTGTGTCCTAACTGAATGCGTGCGGTGCGGGCGAGAAAATGGTTTCCAATCCGACTATTTCTGGTGCAGCTTCAGATTAAATACGTTTTAATTTGGAAACCAGTAGGTTGTTGGAGCTTGAAAGACTTGAAAATCACAGAAAGAAACATGTTACTTAAGAGAAAGAAACAATAAGACGCAAGTAATCTATAGAAATAGGTATAGATTTGATAGATAGATAAATAGCAGGTAGGTTAAATATAAAAAGGTCTACAATAGAAGTTAATAGACCTCATACTTACTTTAAAACCCTAAATTCGAGACATTTTCACATTCCCAGTGTACCTTGACTCTTGTTCTTGTAAAATAGATTTCTCTTATTGCACAAAATGTTTCGCTTTGGCACGAAGGCAATCGAAATTAAAAAAAGTTCCTGCCCGCAGTAAAAAATCGCAAGATTTTGACAGATGAAAATACTAAATATTTCCATTTAAAACAATGCGTGCGTTGCGGTGTCGTTTTATCGTACGACTTTGCGGGCAAACGCGTCTACTGAGGACACTCCCATTGCTTTGCATGTGTTTTATTTTAATCGTTCCCCGCAACGCACGCACGCAACTCACGCAACGCAGTCCCCGGATGCAGCTAGGACGCGGCGTGACGTCGTGTGACGTTGCAATATGACATGACATTGCTTAACTAATGGTTTTTATGACATTCGGTTGAAGAAAGGGGTTTTTTAAGAATAAAATTTTGAAGAATTTTTTTTTTTAATGTGATAGATTTTTGGGTTACCTAATTCTTTTACAGAATGATATGGAAATCCAACATGGCGGTCATAAGAAAAACGAAAGTTGAGGCAATTCCGCTTCACGGCCTTCTTCATCAGCGAAGTGTTTGAGTATTTAAGCCAGTTGATGTTATGTACATTAAAATCTCCCAAGATGGCTATCTCGGCTTTCGGGCAGTTTATCTGTTCATACAGGTAAACAGTCAACAGTTTTTGTCAGGGAAAAAAAAGTTTCCTATACTGTGTATCGCGGGGTGGTCGGTAAAAACAACAAATAAATCTCGTCGTTTGTCGGTCTATTATCCTAAGCCACATGACATCAAAGTCATGGGGCTCAAAGACTTCCACACGTTGGCAGGAGAGGTCACTTCTGACAAAAATGCCAATTCCGAAGTTACGTCTAAATCTGGAATGAAAGTCATATTCTGGATAAAGATAATTAACTGTACTTGATGACGCTTGGACTTTTGCTTCGCAAAGTGCTAGAATGTGAGGTTTATTTGCCTGAAGATGTTGTTGGAATTTTCCTATTCTGGAGGTGTTATTATTCTTTCTCCTGCATGAATGGGCTCCTGGATTAGCCACCGCCCGGAGATCCGAATGGGGGATCGTTTCACCTCCGGAAAAATTTAACCACAGGAACGCCATGCATGCATCTACATCATAGGATAGAACATGAAAAGTTACAATAGAGACATGTAGCCGTTTTTCTCTGTCTTGAGCCGTTTTCGTTGTAGAGGGCCTTGAATTTCTAAAATTGCGATTTTCACTTGTTTTTAACTCAAAAACTCCTCAATTTAAATATCAACAAGCTGTAAAAACCATTCTTATTTTTTCTTCTCAGACAATCTAAAAATGCAATAACATAGGAGCAGGCCATTAAAAAAAGCATAATTTTGATATGTTTCATTTTTTTGGGACACTCTGTACATTATGAATATAATTTTAAAATGTCCCTCTGGCGGGCCTGCATCCTTTCCAGAAACAACATTTCCTTAAAATCAAGGGACACAGCCATAATCGTCCGTCCCGTCTACCGTGAATAACCCTGCATATCTATAACATAGAGTAGTTAACAATTCGGTGCTCATCATTAGAATCTCGAAATTAATTTTTTCCTTCATCATTTTTATTATTGAAAATAAATTAATTATATTTTGTAGGTTTACAATAGTCATCAACAGCTATTCATTTGGAATTTAAAAAAAATTTCATACATCACTAGATCCTGGGTTTTCATAGTTGACTTCTGTTTTTCTTATGGCAGCCAAATTCGTGTCATCCGGTTTTTAAAAAATCTAGGAAACAAAAATCTATCACATTAAAAAAAATCTTCAAAATTGTATTTTTCTTTCTTAGAAAAAACCTTTCTTTAACCGAATGTCTTAAAAAGAACAATAAGGCAAGAAATGTCACGTTGCGACGTCATATCAACGTCATTCGGAGAAATATATATTTTTTTATTATATAGAAAAAAGAAGAATAGGATAACAATTAGGAAGATTTTTTTTTTGAATGACACGAAATAACAATCTGCAGCGATAAGAAAAACAAAAGTCGACTATGAAAACTCTGAATATAGTGGGCTTTGAAAATTTTTGAAGGGTCAAACCTTTGACGACTTATAGTAAACCTAAAAAAAAACTTTAATCAATTTTCAACAAAACAATAAAAAAGCTATAATTGAAAAAATTAATCTCGATTTTCCAATTTTTTCGGAATCATTGTTTCCATCAATGTTCTTTCAGGTTCTTAAGCCTAGAATTGTGCAACTTTTCTCTAATTTAACAGACCCATCTTTTACCGTCTCCGAGATCCCAGTGGTGAGCATCTAATTGTTAACCACCCTGTATATCTAATTCGCCAATTCAAATTTAAACCAATCATTACGATGTTTTTGTCCCACTTATACAAGAAAAAATAGATTGAAGCTATTTTCTTTTATTACTAGATGTAATTATTTTTCATATCCTTTTCGTATTAAACCTTCTTGGCTAGCTATCCATAACATGTACTTACATGACATTTATTTCGAATAGACCGTAATTTACAGTGAATATCTTGGCGGCGAACGCCCACAAATCTGCAGATTTAACTGCCATGGAATTTATTGCGCTCAGGTTTCTACCCAATATTTAGTCATCTTACAACGCCAATTTAATGGAAGCCAATGACTTCAGGGACATCGACCAAGGTGACCCCCGCTTAACCCGAAACTCTAACACCCTGACTATGACCGGGGGGCTAAAGTATATAAATACAATGTTGTCACGCTAGACAAGATCAAAAAGACTTTATTAGTAAAGACCTTTGATAACCAATGTTAATGATAAAGAAATAGATGTGATTAGTAGGTCAGAGACTATAGGTACTAATGATGGAAATAAATATTTATTTTATTTACTGGATAAATTCCCACAAATTAACAATACATTAATATTATTTTATTCATTTGCCTCGCTCATACATATAGGATAATAAGGTCGGTCACTTCAAGTTGGACAATTATTATTATTAAAACAGTTTGATCTTTTTGTACTGACTAATATTTCGGAAAATTTCATTAATAATTATCCTTCTATGCATCTATAAATAATATAGGGAGTGATTCATTAGGGATGGACCAAACGAAACATGGTGATCTAAAAGCTTAATACGCAGCGATCTGACCTCCATATATGTACATGGTGTTAGTAAATAAGTGCGACAAACTTCAGGGGGTGATTCTACATGAAAAAATAATGACAGTTTGCTATATAAACGTATGTGCGCAAATGCTTCTTTTTCTAGATACAGGGTGTTATAGGTTTATTTAAAAACTGACGATTTATTTATTATTTGCTCTGAAACCGGTCGAGATATGCAAATGAAATTTGGTGAGTTTTAAGAGGAAGTGATTGCGCATTTTTTGACATGCAATTAAGAATTTTATATTCACATACGGGTAATGATCTTAATTTTTTTAAAAAAAAAGGTACGCCACTGAGATTTTTTATAAAAACTGTCATTATTTTTTGACTCAGAATCACCCCCTGAAGTTGTCGCACATATTTATTGGCACTCTGTATACAGGGTGGGCCACGGTATACGAAACGGAAGATTATGGCCGTGTCTCTGGATTTTAGGATCTTTTTATTTTTGGAGTGGATAGAGATCCGGCAGAGGTACGTTTTAAAATTATATTCATAATGTACAGGTGTCCCAAAAGCATAAAACATATCAAAGTTATGTTTTTTTAAATGGAATGCTCCTATGTTATTGCATTTTTAGATTGTCTGAAAAGAGAAAATAAGATTGGCTTTTACAGTTGGTGCTTAAATTCAGAAGTTTTTGAGTTATAAACAAGTGAAAATCGTCATTTTTCAAGTTCATGGCCCTGTACAACGAAAACGGCTGAAGATAGAGAAAAACGGCTTACATGTCCCTATTTTAACTTTTTATGTACTATCCTATGGTATAGAAACATTTGTGCTTTCTTTGATTTTTTTTATTTGGCGACGCGTGGAGAAATCTCAGAATTTTTCAAATTTTTTATCACCCTGTATAAACATTTCATCTACATCATTTGATAGTACATGAACGACGATACATTTAAATATCTTGGAGCTCAGTTCAACTTTATGGGAACGACGAAATGCTCAATCAAGAATCTAGATGAACAGCTTGGACGTATAATGAAAGCTCCCTTGAAGCCGTGGCAGAAGCTGAAGATCCTCAAGCGACACTTTTTAGTTAGTGCCCCGACGAGAGATGAATCGTTTAAAGGCGGCTAGAAACAGATCTGTCGAAAGATCCGACACTAATTCAATATGTAAGGCCTTAGTGACCGAACATACGAATAAGCAAAATATAAGCCTTTTGGCTTTTAACTCCGCGTTTTCTAGTTAGTGTGATAGCTAAAGGTCCTGCGTAATCAACACCACACTTAGCGAAAGGTTTGTGTTGACTGCCGCGAAATTCAGGTAGGCTTCCCATCAACGGCGAAGATGATTTTGGATTATTTTTAAAAACAAGGGTTGCAAGAATGAACCACCCTGCGTACAAGACTGTATCCAATATTTATGGCATACTAGAGCTAACAATAAAGTAGGTCCTGCATGACATCGTAATATATGATGATACTCGACCAATAACTGAACGATGCGATCTCTGGATCGTAACAAAATAGGGTGTTGTTGTTCATAACTAAGCGGTGCATTCTGTAAGCGACCGCCTACTCTGAGGATCTCGTCTTCTAGAACTGGGTTGAGTTTACGTTGTTTGAGACGACAGGATTTTCCTGACTTCAAAGTTTGGATATCGTCTTGAAAATGTAACTGCTGAACATATTTTAAAATGTAATTCTCGGCTTTGTGCAAATCCGAAACCGACACTGGTCCCTTAGAACTCAGTTTTTTCAAGAAGCGTAAAATTAAAACCACTACCCTGGGTAATTTACTCCATGAGGAAACTCGATCAGCGAGAGTATAGATTGGATGAGGCTCGGGATTAGCGATTTGTATAACTAGTGACAATATCTTAGTTTCAGGCATATCAGCGGGAGCGGATTCTTTTATGAAAGGCATGATAGACCATTGGTGTTGCGGGGAGGAGATCCAAGAAGGTCCTTGGAACCACATTTTATTATCGATCAATTTACTGGGAGTAACAGAGCGAGATATTATGTCACTGGGATTGTCCTTTCCTGGAACATGATACCAATGCTCGGGATCGACAATTTGTTGAATAGCGGCGGTTCTATTGATAATAAATGTTTGCCATCTATACGGGGACGAGTGTATCCATGCCAAAGTGATAGTGGAGTCAGAGAATTTTATTGCACAACGAGAATGGAAACTATTAATCACTGATTGTATGAGTAATGCGAGAAGATGAGCAGCACACAATTCCAATCTTGCGAGTGATACCTTTTTCAAGACGAGATTTCGCGCAGAGAAGAGAAACATTAGTTGCTTTCGAAGTCAGCGAACAAATGCGAATATATATCACTGCACCATAACACTTTTCGCTAGCGTCTGCGAATAGAGTTACAAATGCGTTTTCAAAAATACCTATGTGACGAGGAATATTAACCTGCGAAAAATTAACGAGCTCAGAATGAATTTGAAACCACACTCTCGAAAGGTCGTCTGGCAGCTCTTCATCCCTGCCCAGCTCACGCTTCGAGCACTCTTGTACTAGAAGTTTCATGCATGCTGTTAAAGGAGCGATCATACCTAGGGGATCAAAAAAGGTCAAAATAGGGCCCAGGAGACAGCAAAACATGTACTGTGTGAATGCGAGGCTCTGGACCGCAGAAGACAGGAGATATACGGACAACAAAAAATGCGTCCGGAAGAATATGAAACTCATTCAGTAACGGGGCTGTACAAGTTAGTTCAGGGAACCAGACTGATGGAATGGGTGTCATGAAGCAAAAGGGGGTGCACAATAAGCCCATGAGGCTGAGGTGCTTCCGGTGACCAAGAATCAGACGGCCCTCGAAAGGAGGGAGTTTTAGTGGGTGGGACTCCCACATAACCCAATGCATGGGTATCCATAATGGATTTATCCTCCGTTTTCAAAAAAAAAATGTCTGAATCTAGTTTCTTTTCCAACGATAATAATCTGCCCTTAGCGGTAAAATCCCCCCTTAGCGGTAAAATAAGAGTCCCCCAATTGATCAGGAGTCTCTTTAAATAATAATAATAATAATGTTTATTTTTGAAGAATATTACTTTCTTTATAACTATAATACTATAAATAATATAATACTTAATTAAATCTACATTAAATCAAACCTACTTTCGTATACATTTTTTTCCTATACTACCTAGCTAATTATTTCTTTTTGCTTATTTTGCACTATCATGTTTTATTTTTATTCTCAATGCCTATTTTTATGTCTAAGATCGCGTGGTCAGTAATTTTATCATCGTTATTGTTGTTTACAATATCCATTTCATACCTATATGTGTTATGTTTATCAACAATGCAACAATCTAATAGTGTCCTACTTTCACTTTGTCCATTGATTTCTACCAAATATTCACCATTTTCTTCTTTTTGTGTTCTATTTTCTTCTTGTATACACCACAATTTACATCAAAAACATCATGACTTACATCCATATTCAAATTCAATTTTCTATTCACCTCAACTCAGTTGATACATTTCTTCTTTTTTTCGCTGTCTTTTGATAAATGTTCTCCGCTGCATCTGAAACACGGAATTCTATTTTTACATGCTTCTTTTTTATGATCGTATCCCCCACAATTGAGGCATCGCTTTATATATACGTGCTCGTAAACATAACAGCTATCCCAACCAATGTTAATTTTTTGCATCTCCATTATCTGCTTGAACGATGACTCATCCACTTCTGCAATCAAGTCCCAGTATCTCTTTTTCTTTGTTTCTAACAATTTAACTATCTTTATTTGACTCACATAGTTGTTCTGTTGTTTAATTTGACTGATTATTTCTTCATCTTCATTTACCTCACTCAGCCCACGTATTTTTATTATTATTTTTAAGTTCTCAATTATATCTGCTTTATAATCTGTCATCTTCTTACTAACTTCTGCTTTAAGATTTTCGCCATCCTGTTTTGTGTCACAATTTACTATAATAGCACCACCTTTTGTTTTCTTTATGCTTTTCACTTTGTTGGAGACAGGATCAACAGTATCCCTCAATTCCTTTTCAATGTTTTCATGTTCCTTTTTAACTTCATTTTTATTTATCTCATTTTTAGGTTTAATAATCACAGGTGTGATTGTTTCCTTAATTGCATCCTTATAGGATATCTTCTCCTTTTTATCTTCCAACTTTTTTACTATCTTATCTATATTATTTGCTAATACCTTTTGTTATGCCGCTTGTTCTTGCATTTTTGCATCCATTTTGTAAATGAATTGAACTATCATGTCCAATCCACCTTCTAAAATCCTTTGTTTGTAAATTTTATAATCATTTCTACAGGGTTGACAAATAAACCAAAGTGTAGTACTCTTCTTCAGTACCTTACGTTCATTGTCTGAAATATTCATACACACTTTGTGTACTGGTTTTCTACATAATCCACAATTCCAACCTTGCTCTCCACTTTCAACCTCCTTTGTACACACACTACACTTGCTACTCATTTCAGCTATATTAATATCCTTTTACGTTTAAATTCTTCGGTTTGTTCATACTATACTAATATCGCAGTCCGGCAACGATGTGCATCGTGCCGCTGCTAACACACTTAAAGGGCAACGAAACGACGTATCGACCATCTGGTTCGCGCAAAACATGATTATTGAAGATTTCCTCTCTTCTTTGTTCCTCAGGACTAAGAAATTCACGTGAAGGAACCGATACTAAATCCCAGAATTTCTGTAGCATTTCATCTAAGCCTGTTTCCTTTCTCTGGATGACTGCGTGTAGGCCGTAAGAATTATTTGGCTCAATTGCTGCACATTTATACCTCAGTCGACCAACAGATATAGTAATAAAACTGCTCACAAACTTTTAAGGTCCAAGTAGTCACATCTGTAGGCAGATAGTGCCTTATTTATTGGTTACCTGGTTCCGGTAAACCAATGAGAAGGGCATTCTAAGGTTTGTGTATATAATTCTTGTGTATAAGGTCTGCCTACCTGGATTGTAAACTTACCGCGCACTTTTATTACTATATCTTTTGGCCGACTGAGGTATAGCTTCGCCCATCATTAAATAACCAAGTGTGGATTGGACCGCGATTATTCCGGAGTTAGGGTGAATGATCTTTTTTTATAACAACAGATGCGGAAACAACCCTGAACCGATGACGCAATCGATTTCTGAAGGAGAGAAAAATTTGTCGTCTGCTAAGAGATCTTGAAATAATCTAGAGCTTCTGTGCTTAGTTGCGCGGTGGGCAAATTCCCTGTAATCTTTTCAACAACTGCGGCTTTTATCGTGTATTGATAGCGAGAGTCAAATCTAGATCGAAAACTGATAAGAGTATATCCTAGGATAGGACGCACCAACATACCGATCCCATGTACTGATGATGATTGATAATTAATGATCAAGTTTAATCGTTTACAGCAAGATTCAGTAATAAAATTAGCATTTGAGCCGGTGTCTAATAATATTCGAATACTGCAGTTCAAGTCGCCTTTACTGCTATCACAAACATAAACTCGAGCGGTAGGTGAAACATCAGTATAAGGACTCGAAGAATTTGTATTCGTAAATAAGCAGTCCTTGCTCGGGGTTTCATGCATTTGCATTTTATTTTTAAAAACACTATCTGCTGCGTTCACATCTGGGACAGTAGCGTGCGACTCAGTTGCAGGAACGGTTTTTGTCATGGTAGACAGCGATAATGGTTTATTATCTTGAGAGGCCTGGGAGGAATTGAAACTATTGAAATGTAATAACGAATGATGGCGTCTGTTACATTTGAAGCAGGTTCTTGAGGATCTACACTGTCTAGTTTCATGAAAACCTAGACAGTTTTTACAGTATGCGTTTTTTGACACTATATCGTATCTAGCGGAAACATCCAAGCTAACAAACTTTGGACAGCGGAATAGAGGGTGCTTGTCATCTGATTGACAAACATTGCATGAGCGAACTGATGAGTTACTATTTATTACAATTGAATGGAAAGCAAATTTTTCTAATTAAGCATACGTAGGTATTTTTCCAAGCGGGAATTTGCTCAAAAAAGTTAACAGTGTCCTTATCGAGTTTATTCAGAGCGACATGCGTGATAACAAAGTCAGCAAAAATCTGGTAGGTTGACGGCTTTTAAAGCGGAAACTGAAGATCCAGAAAATTGTCTAAATTTTGCGGTGAAGCATTGACAATGGGTTTAGACTTAAACATATATTATCTAAATACTGAACAACGAGAGTGCGAGAATCTTGATATTTTTCAATCAGCAAGTTCCAAATAATAGGGTAGTTAGAAGCAGTTGGCAGCACCTCGGCGGTGACCGACAAGGCCGATCCGGAAAGTTTGGATATTAAGTACTGAACGCGTTCAGCGTCCGTGAGCCTGTTTATTTTCGTGAATCAGTTCTCTAAAATTGTGATAAAATAATGGCCAACGAATAGGGTTACCATTAAATCCTACTAGCTCTAATATCGGTAGTTTTTGTTGCGGTTGAGTTACAGCAGGAATATTAGGTTCGGTTTTGATTTTGGTCAAGTCAGCTAAACTTTGTTCAGTAGTTTTTATGTGACAATAGATCTCATCAAATGCTTCTGCAGCTTTAAAAGAGGGAGCATAATCGGGTTTTAATTTCAATTTTTCAATGTTCACATCCTACACAACCTGCATAAATTCATCCCTAACTTTATCTAGAGTTTTTGTACGTGTTAGAAATCTTTGATTTCCCTTTGGTGTTCCAACTGATTTACAGTCTATTTTTTATTTAGATGGACTTGTCAAACAGCTGTCAAGTTGGTACCCTGTGCAATCTTTAAACAGTAATTTTCATATTGTAGGATGGTAAACCTGTTTTCTTGACCTTGAAAAAAATGTACGTTTGTGACTAAAGTAACGGCAACATTCCTCGATTCGGGTATAGGCTATGACGTCACCTGCAAAACATGTTTGCTTGTTGTAAGTTGCACTGTTATCCTTGTTTAATAGTTATTTAATTTTTGAGGATAAATTTAACTGTTGATTGACTATCTAATGACGTTTTGCGAAAACTAGGTCTGGGTCCTCAGTCGGTACTCTAGTCACAGCGAAACGCTAAGAAACTTGAAAAGTTGAAGTTGTCAAATTCACAAACCAAATTATCAATAAAATGCTGAGGCAGGTAAATTTATTTCAAAAGAAAGAACAGAATGAATAATCAAATGCTATAAACAATAGCGATTGAAAGATGTTTCTCCAGATTAAGCAAAAATACAGTTTAATCAGATTCCTTGAGAAATTCTTAAAAAATTATTAAATAATGTAAGTACAGCTTGACAAGAATATCTTGGCGGTTGTTAAAGGAGAGAGAGGTCCTAGAACGAGACAGAAAATCACCCCACCACCTTATCTGTTTTAGTACATTCTATGTAATAAATTTTGTAAAATGTATGGAAATTGATACTTGACATTTAAATTTTATTATGAGCTAGAAGCTAATTTGGCTGCGTTCAATTAATATGAAAAAATGAAAATCTAAAATAAACACGGGAGTTTTAGTTAGAACATTGACTGGTTTCTATCAACCTTCATCTAATATTGTTAGAGAATAATACCAGTAGGAATTTTTCTTGGTGTAAGCCATTTAAAATGCAGACCATGGATGTAAAATTTATTAAAAACTCTGCGACACTTTCGGGGACAATACAAATAATTATAGGTACATACTAAATGTGCTATTCTATATAAATATAAATTAACAATTATTCGCAAACAAATAAATTATGTAAATAATATGAGCATGAGAAGAATGGATATACGTTTCATCTATGTACACTATATTTCTACCTGCTTCGGCTCTATAATTTCTCATACCCTTCTAAGAAACTGAAGACGCAAGTATCGCACTTCTTGCTTTTCCATCAAAATTTTTCTATTGGATCTTGTTTTTCTCCACCGACAGCCCAGTTTATGGATAATCTTTCTGACACTTTCTCTTGATCCATTGTATTCGTTATCTTCTGTAAATTTTGCAGTGATCCTCTCGAACGTTGGAGTAATTTTTTCGGCTGTATGAAAATTGTGTATAATTCGACGCAGTAAACATTGACCACAGTCATCCAAATTGGTTTTTGTTGCTAATTTAGTTCTTTTTTTATCAGAAGAAGTAAATTTATCCGTTTGGCCATCGATGATTCTGCTTGTTTCCACCACACAATCCTTTGAACAGTCCGTTCACTAATGCCTGTCGCAGCAGCAACCCGTTTTTGAACTTGATTAATTGGTAAAATAGGACCACGATTTTTAGATTCACCAAGAA
The DNA here is from genome assembly GCA_910589415.1 of Malachius bipustulatus. Lineage (NCBI taxonomy): Eukaryota > Metazoa > Arthropoda > Insecta > Coleoptera > Melyridae > Malachius > Malachius bipustulatus. Next base: position 55,292,100 of record OU342631.1, on the reverse strand, counting down.
AATATTTATAAACGTTATTAATAATTTCACGGCTTTGACCGGAAAGGGTTTTATTAGCAATAACTTGGCTGTTAAAATTTTTCATTTCAAAAGCTTGCAATACGTTTGTAATAATTAACTGTCACAAACATAATAAAACATAAACGTCAAATATCAATGTCAAAACATTGTTCAAAAATCAAAATTTATTACATAGATGCCCGTATTCACAAACGATAATTTCCTAAATAATTACGTAATCAATTATCCCCATCTCATTCTATTGCAAAAAAACTGCATATCTCCATCTCACTCATTTAAATAATTACGTAATTATTTAGGAAATTATCGTTTGTGAATACGGGCAAGAATGTACTAAAACAGATATGGTGGTGGGGTGATTTTCTGTCTCGTTCTAGGACCTCTCTCTCCTTTAACAACCGCCAAGATATTCTTGTCGAGGAGTACCTCTATTTGTCAATAAAAATCTACTATTTTCAACATTTTTACATAAAACTAAGAAGGAATCGGTCTAATCCTACATACACAAGATTTATAAGAGTAAATAGCTAGGTACTTACATTTACAAGTCTCTAAAATTTTACAATTTACCTTTAAAAATTGCGTTTATAGTTTTTTGAATTTTAAATTTTGAAATAAAATGACATTTCAACTAATCGACATAACCTAAATTAATTTAGTAACTATTCTAGTAACAACTATCACCATAACCAACCTAATCAGTCTTGTTGCCAATCGTTCCCCTAAAATTTTGACTTAGTGAAATCCATCTAAATAAAAAATAAAGTATACTTATATCATATAAATTTTGAGCGACAGAAAATAAGCTCTGTTGCTTAGCTTCTAATACCTTCAATTCAATGTAGACATTTCAAAAATGATATCTACTACGCGATAAGACAGCGACAATGTTGGCGTTTAATTTTATGAATAAATGAATGATTCAAATTTATCAAAAAGATTTAATATTAAGCGTGTATTATGTATTATTGAGGATATATGGACTGTAATATGTAATGATCCGGCTCGAAGGATCATAAATTATGGTGGGAAATTCAATAAAAAAAGGAGTTACCTTGTTTGGTTGGTCGCTGGAGATTTTCTTTTTCCTAAACCGTAATTTTGTTGTAACACTTTCTCTCCGACAGGCACTGTTTTGATAATGATCGTGTAACTCAACGGTATTTGTTTTATAGCGGGATTAATTATTGATTTTATTTCAATAGCGGGTAAGCGGGTTTTTAAAGAAAACAATCGATCTAAGTATCGGCGATTTTTCGACTGCGGCGGAGTGTCTCTTTCTTGGTTTCTCTCTCTTCTTGTACCTTCTCGCTGCGCGGACGATTGGTAACTTAGAGGAGTAGGTAAAAGGATAGCGGGAATTTCAAATTTATGGATAAGTCTGCTTAGTGTAATTTTGTGCAGTGTGAGATGAGAATTTAAATGTGGCCAAACCAGAATGATATATCAATTAATGTTTACATTCTGAAGAAGATTAAGAAATGCTATACAGTTCAGCTTTCTTTCCTAACTAAAAATAAAAGAGTGAAGCATGTGAACTTACTACTTTTTCATGATCAGTATAATAAAGATTGTGAGGTGACTCCCACATATCATTATGCTTGGGTGAAAAGTCTTTCACGTTTATTGTCAACTCAGCTAATGAAGCTCTTGTGTGACCGTTGTCTACATTACTTTCATACAGAATCCGGCAGAGATGAGCATTATGATGACTGCATCAAATTGAATGACTGTAAAATAACTTTGCCCACTGAAGAAAATAAATATGTCCAGTTTAAAAATTTCAAGAACAAAATTAAGGCCGCATTCATCGTCTATGCTGACCTGGAGTGTCTGCTAGAGCCATGCGATGTTAAGAATAAAGATATCAGAAGCATCAACTATGTAGCATTGCATATTATGTGAAGTGTTCGTATGATGACTCATTATCGTTCTATCGATCATACCGCGGCAAAGATTGTATAAGCTGGTTTACAAATGAGCTCAAGAATTTCGCTGAAGATTTGGAAACAGTCTCTCTGTGCCCCATCCCCATAGATCCGCTCACTCTAGCTGAGCAATCATACTATAATAATGCTACACACTGCTATACATGTAGTATACAACCTTTCACTTCTGAAGATAAAAAGGTACGAGATCTTTTTAACTTGGCTTCTGGAAATAATGACATGGGTGGTAAAACTAATTTTCGAGGACCCGCACACGAGGCCTGCAACATCAATTTCCAAGACACTCACACCGTACCTATTGTGTTCCATAACTTAAGCGGGTATGACTCTCATTTCATTATCAAAAACTTAGCTGCTGAGATAGCTGGACGAGTTAATGTTTTACCAATTAATAAAGAAAAATATTTGAAATTATTAACAAGAAAAGGAGTCTATCCCTATGACGACTTTGATTGCTATGATAAATTCAATGAGATCAGCTTCCTGATAAAGCCGACTTTTATAACAAGCTCGATGATAGCAATATAACTAACTGATGAGGATTATACTCATACTCTGCAAGTGTGGAATACATTTAATTGTAAAAATCTCGGGGAATACTCAGATTTATATCTCGAGACTGATGTTATGTTACTTGCTGATGTATTTGAGCAATTTCGTCGGAGCTGCTTAAGCATTTATAAGCTTGATCCTGCTCATTATTTTACATTACCTGGGTAAACTTGCGATTGTATGTTGAAGCATACTCACATCACTCTTGAATTATTGACTGATGTTGATAAGTTGATGCTTGTGGAATGTGGGATTCTGGGAGGTCTCAGCCAATGCTCTCTTAGATATGCCAAATCGAACAACAAATATATTATCGATTATAATACGGCTGAGATTAGTAAATATCTTACTTATTTTGATATTAGTAATCAATATAGTTGGGCTATGTCACAATATCTACCTTATGGCGAGTTTAATTGGGTGCACCCTAAAAATTTTGATGTTATGAGTACTGATGATGATGCTGATAAGGGGTATATTCTTGAGGTGGACTTGGAATATCCTATGAGTTTGCTTGATATGCATTCCGATATTCCCTTTTGCCCTGAACATCGCCGTTTTGGCAAGACGATGGAAAATATACGTAAACATAGCGTTGTGAAACTGGTTACAAAATGACAGGGCCGCTATGGGACAGAAGCTTTGATTGCTAAGCCAGAGTTTAAAAATATCGTAATTTTTGATGAGAGTTTGGTCGCCATTGAACTTAACAAAACTGATATCTAATTTAACAAGCCAATTTATGTAGGAATGAGTAAATTGGATATATCAAAAACTAAAATTTTCACTATAAAGAGTTCCACTATGATTACATGAAGTTATTATTTGCTGATAAGTGTGGAGCTGCTTATACAGATACGGATTCCATTATTTACTTAACAGAATGTCCTGATATCTATGATATTATTCAGCGTGATTATTATGATAAATTTGATACTAGTGATTATCTCAGAGATAATATTTATAACATTCCACAAGTCAATAAGAAAGTGCTGGGCCTAATAAAAGATGAAATGAATGGTGAAATAATGACTGAATTTGTTAGCTTGAGATCGAAAATGTAATTTTCGACCTATCAGAGTTGATGGTCTTGACCATGTTAAAAATGTTAAGGGAGCGAAGAATCATATAGTTAAAAATCGAATCTCTTTTGATGACTATTTCGTGTGTTTGCGTGATGAAACTGAGAAGTCCGTTGAGCAAAAGCTAATCAATCTAGACTAATCAAAGTCTAGCATCACTAATATCAAAATTGCCTTAAGCCCCCATGATAATAAAAGATGCCTAATAAATGGAAGGTATGACACACTACCTTGGGGACTCTATTCTATTAGGGCATCTGCTCAGAATCCTACTCGCAAAAGAAATAATGATAATGTTGAAGTCATACCTGCCAAACTAAGGAAAACCTGTTAACGTGACCTTACTCCCAGGGCTTACCGACCTATCAGCCTCTCCTTTCTTCCTAAAGACGTTGGAGAGCCTTATTGATAGATACATTAGGGATACGGCATTGAAGGTAAACCCTCTTAGCCAACACCAATACGCCTACCAAACAGGCAAGTCAACTGACCTGGCGTTAGATGACCTTAAGTCCCTGATCAGAGAAATGATCAGGCCAAACACCGTCTGCCGATGGATCGAGGAGAGCCTTATAACTAGGCAAATCTCCTCAGAATTATTGGGAGGTACTTCCAGGACCCTAAAAACGACCAATGGCTGTCCGCAGGGAGGGGTCCTGTCTCCTCTGCTGTGGACTGCCCTGGTCGACAACCTTTTAAGAACGCTGACCAATGAGTGGTTCTGCTTCCTTGGATACGCGGATGATCTAGTAGTCGTAGTGAGGGGCAAGTTCCTGGCCACGGTTTCGGAGAGGGTGCAATCACCACTAAACAAGGTTAACCACTGGTGTGTTGTGGTCCAAAACCATAGTGGTTCCCTTTACTAAAAAGACTAATCTAGTCGAACTACATCGACTGTCACTAAATGGGGAGGAGATTCCATACGCAACAGAAGCGAAATATCTGGGAGTAATATTCGACCAGAGACTTACATGGAATCAACACCTTACTAAAACGGCCCAGAGAGCTGCCATAAGCTTAGGCAGATGCAGAAGACTCTGTGGTAAAAGTTGAGGATTGAACCTTAAAATTACCCAGTGGCTATACACTCAGGTCGTAAGTCCGATGATAACCTACGGGTCAGTGGTATGTTGGACGAAGACCACCCAGCTGCAGGCGCAAAAGCTCCTGGAAAAAACTCAACGACTAGACTGCCTGAGCATAACAGGAGCAATGACAATAACCCCAACTGCAGCACTAGAGGTTTTACTCAATTTTCCATCATTACACATATACGGTGTGTCCCCGGATAGGTGAAACGACTCTTATAAAAGACAACAATTTTTTGATTTTAATTTTAATTTTTTGGGGTTCAGCCTTGTTTGACTAAAGAATAATTTCTAACAAAATTTTAGTTTTGAAAAATCAAGTACGCCTTGGAAATTTCCAAGAAACCGGTTTTTCTGTTGAGTAAAGTGCCTTTTATGTGACAAATACGACAAAATGTTATTTGAAAAAGTTGTTTAGAATCAACATTTAGGTCCGTATACCAAATTTCAAAATCATAGACCAACTTTGATCTTTTACATTTACTTTTATGTTTATTTCACAAATCAAAGAATTTCATTTGTAACAAAGACTGATATTGACAAATTGCTATTGCTATGGGTACAATTTGGTTTTTCCATGGCAGTCATTGTTTCAAATTATGAAATTCTTTGATTTGTAAAATTAACATAAAAATAAATGAAAAAAATAAAAGTTGGCCTATGATTTTGAAATTTCGTATAGGGACCTAAATGTTGATTCTGAACAACTTTTCCAAATAACATTTTGTCGTATTTGCCACATAAAAGGCACTTTACTCAACAGAAAAACCGGTTTCTTGGAAATTTCCAAGGCATGCTTGATTTTTCAAAACTAAAATTTTGTTAGAAATTACTCTTTCGCCAAGCAGGGTTGAACCCGAAAAAATTAAAATTGAAATCAAAAAATTTTTGTCTTTTATAAGAGTCGTTTCACCTATCCGGGGACACACGGTATGTATAAGGTACAGCGAATCAGATAATCTGCCGACTCATGACACCGGTTATACCGAGGCATGGATCTACCCAACAATAACTGAGAGAATCCATCCAGGCAGATCCCATCCTGGGTGTGCCTAGTGACGAGATACCACCTCAGTTCTGCTTAAACAAAAAATTCCACATCCTTTTCCCCCTTAAACGAGATCCCAGTGTTCGCTCACTCGATCTGGTTGCAGACCGAGACTCACTAATTCAGTTCTGTCTTGATACAGCTGATTGTCAGTCGTTATCGATCAGGTGATTGTATCAGAATGCCCAGTTATTTCTTAAAATGCAGTTCTGCAGTAACTCCAACGACTCCATCCACTAAGTGTTATGGTTTGTGTCTTAAATGCTTAGGCATAGGCATAGATGAACCTGATCCTGCGAAGCTGGCAGCAAACACTTGGAGATGTTCTACCTGTGTCGGCAATGTCAAGTCTCCGCAGGTGGCAGTTATAGAGGAAGTTATGAAGCTTCAGTTTGAGTCATTCCAATCTACGATAATGGAAGTCATAAGTAAGGAATTCTCAAAGATTAATAGCAGGCTGAGTATATTGGAAAAGGACGTTGGTGTTATAAGGAATGAGCTAAATCAGTTGAAGCAGTATTCTATCCTGCTGGGGTCTCGGTGATGATGGGGTCTCGGTGGATTGCAACATCGCTGATGTTGCATCTCCTGGAATATCCGACATGATTTCGGAAATTGAAGATCGTAGGAGACGCTGCTGTAATGTGATTCTTTATAGGTAATGTTGACGAGTCGACGGCTGAAGGTGTTAGTGATAGGGTTCTCGATGATCTGAACCGAGTCAACCAGATTCCTTGCCAAGCCAAAAAAGATCGTTCGGATTGGCCGGGCAGGGAGTGAGGCTAATGAAACAAAAGCCACTTTCATGCTGATTTGACAAGTTGGTAGCGTGAAAGGAGCAGATTGGTGGTTAAGGAGTTCAAAAGCAGGATTGTGGCTGATGAGAAGGATATAAGGCTGAGATATAAAAATGGCTATCCACATATGGTAGAGAAGAAGAAGAAGACTCAATCAAATCCTCAAAAAACCTCTAGGATTCCAACAGAATTTTGTCTGCTACTTGCGGAATTTTCGTGGTATGCGAGCAAAAACTTCTAATTTTTATGTAAATGTGCATGATATAGACGTAGATTGTGTCGAATTGACTGAGACGTGGTTATCCTCGGAGATCCTGAGTTCGTAGTATTTCTCGGATCGGTTCATTGTCTATCGCAGAGATCGTTAGTTTGATCTAGTGGATAAAACGCGTGGTGGTGGCGTAATACTGGCTATAAAGAGTAAATTTATTTTCCCTTCACTAAATCTGAATTTTCTTTTGGATATTGTTCCATTGATCGAGTGTGTTGGCTCCAAGGTGAAATTATGTAGTAGATTTTTGCATATACAGGGTGTCCCAGCTCATTCGAAGCGGTCTCTGTGGGCCAAATGATAAATTTTTTCAAAAAAATTTTTGCAAATTCAAGTACAGGATCACAATGGCCATTGTTTAAAATTATTTTGGACTATACAGAGTGTCCCATATTAGAGTGGCATATCAAAGTAATGTTTTTTTTTTAAATGGAATGCTCCTATGTTATTGCATTTTTAGATTGTCCGAGAAGAAAAAATAAGATTGGTTTTTACAGTTGGTGTTTAAATTCAGAAGTTTGTGAGTTCCACTCGCTTGAACTCCACTTTCGACATGCTTTCACGCATTTTACAAGTGAAAGATGCTGTTATTGCTACCCTTGCAATTTTAGATAATAACTTGAACACAATCTCCGCTTGGGAATGGACTATTATTGAACAAGTAGCAGAAATTTTGGAAATATTTTACGCGGTAACTGTTGAAATAAGTGCTGAAAAGGTTACTACAATATCAAAACTTTTAGTTTTTTCAAATGTTTTGAAAAATAAAATAGATAGTTATCTATCAAAATGGAGTACCTTTTGTCTCTGCTCTTGAACCAGAAGCTACAAACCTTATAATTTCTTTAAAAGATCAAACCCATAAACGTTTCAATTATTCAGAAAACAACGAACTCTGTGTTCAAGCAACGCTGCTAGATCCGCGTTTAAAAAGGCATGGATACCCGAGTGAAAAGTACAAAGCTGCATATAACTCTTTAACTAGCTCTCTTAAAACTATCAACGATTCATCGTCCTATGTTCAAGAAATTCCTCCGCCAGCAACTGTACAGCCCTATCAACACCAAAGTATGATACTCTTTTATGGACCGATTTTGACAAATCTGTTTCCAAAACCAAATTTCCTACCAATCCCCTGGCTGCAGGAGTTGTAGAGGTAGATAACGTTTTAAAGGAGCCTGTTATTCCGAGACATGAGAATCCTCTCCAGTGGTGGAAAAATAAGAACTATGTGGGGAAATTACTGCAGACATACAGGCACACTTAAACGGGACGATTGGACAAAACCCATGGGAAACACGAGTATTGATGACACTCCGCCTTTTATCATATCTCTTGGGGGAAGCAGTTCGGAATCTTCTGACAAAAGTATGGAAGAATAAATCTTTTTAGGTCTTATATCTCATATCATGATTATCATGCATCATAGTCCAACATGTTATACTTTTAATAACAAATTGTGGAAATTGCACCTGTATATTTTAGGTCCGAATAGTGTTCCTCAATTTGGATTAATATATCGCTCATGTCCCTAAACTTAATTCTGAATTGAACACCACCATGCGAGTTATTACTGGCTGTTTTAAGTCAGCTCCAACACCTTGGCTATACCGCTAATTTCACACATTATACCACCAATAATCAGAAGACAGGTTAAACGGCGGCGGCTAAGCGAGAATTCGAGATACCCACAAGATCTCTAAAATCCTCCTACTACTAGATTGAAATCATGAAATCCATTTTGGCAAAAAAATCATGAGACCTTTTAATTGCATTGCAGAGTCCAAGATCCAGAATGGAAAGCTCTGGTGTAAACTAAACCACTTAAGAACTATGACCATGAACGCTGTAATTCAATGTTATTCAAATGGATGGCAGTTGCAAGTCTAAATTCTCCTATTTGCATCGAAGTTGTGGAAACAATTAGTCACATTGTAGAAGAGTGTTAAGCAACTAAATTTGATATTTATTATTCGATTTTTTTGTACCTTTGGCAACATTGCTTTATTCGGAGAATGACAATATCAAAAACACTCGTAGCCTAGAATATTACCACTTGTCAGTGTATGTCAAGTATGTCAGTAACACTGTCAAATGTATGATATTGGGTTGATCGTTCTCATATTCCATAGCCAGCTTGATCCGAATAGAGTTGGAATACACTATAGTCATAGAATGAACATCTCTGATTATAGTTTAAGGTATTTGCTACGACTTTGCACCCAGTGTAAGAAAAAATGTCACTCCAAAGAGAGGATTAGTTTTGAGACCAATTCTGCATTCAAATTTTAATTCACGTGCCCAAGTTGATTTGATTGACATGCAATCGCAAAACTACAACGGTTATCGTTTTATTATGGTTTATTAAGATCATCTAACAAAGTTCGTGTTGCGGAAACCTATACCGAAACCAAAAAAAAAAAACCTAAACCAAAAGGGCAGAAGAAGTCGCATGTAATATGTTAGATAGTTACACCACTTTTGGAGCACCGTTAATTCTCCATCCCGACAATGGTCGACAGTTCTTTGTCCGAGTTCTTTCTGTCAATTCAGTTCTTGTAGAACTGAATGCCATGTGACCAGAAGTAAAAAATTGTACATGGAACATCTAGGTACACCCAGAGTGAAGGATTGGTGGAGCGTACCAATATAGAAATTGGAGAAATGTTGGGAGCATGGATGGATGAAAATAAAACCAAAGATTAATCTGCAGCAATCAAATTTATGCAATTCAAGAAAAACCGTGCACTACATTCTAGTTAAAGTGCTTTTAGAGCGCTGCGATGCTTAAAATTTCCCAAGTTCAATTCCCAATTACTTTTCTTCCACTAGGAATTGGAGGAGTGTAACGTTTTATTACGAGATTAATAAAAGAAAAGAAAAATTGTTAATTAAGACCCAGGCTATATTTAAATAAAGCAGGGAAGCCTACTAATCTCAAGTAGTGGCATTGCTGCTGGCTACATAAAAACAGACAAATGAAACACTGAGATAAAAAAAAGGTTTTAATAAATTGAAAATTACAAAATGAATTAAAGGAAAAAGAGAACGTGGCTTTACATTTACAAATGAAGAAAACAAAATAGATTGTCTATGGATGCTGGACTTGGATGAAGAAGTCTGACTTGTGGTCTACTTATCTTCGTGACGGTTCATGTGAGGGGATTCAGATTTAAAATTCCAGATGAAATAAGGGATCTCAGTGGAAGAATCCAAGCTTAAAATTCCAGGTGAAATAAGAGCTCTAGGTGAAGTAAGTGCTCCAGGTAAAGGCTGCAAAGTATGCACAATAAATAACTTTCTTTCCTTGCTTTTGATCATACCCGCCGGCTCTACAAGGCTTCTTTTCAATTTACAAGATAATTTTAACGATGCAAAGCCACGTAGAGACGACAGGTATGTCGACAAGTAACTGAATTATTGAAATAAATTAAAGACAGGTAGGTATAAGATTATGGTGTGAAAAATATTATCATCCATGTGCAACACCATTTAAATAAACATTGATTAAGGTACTTACGAACGGAATAAAAAGGTGATTCGAAGAATAGAACCGAGTAGAAATAAATGGACACCAGCGAGTGCCTGGTGGAATATTGGGTAGTCGGAATGAAAAATGGATGTACGTATAATAAATTGATTATAAAATAAAAATCGTTGGACGACGTGCAACAGACGATATTTGCGGTATTTCCGATATTTGATGCCTGACAGAAGGATAGAAAGACCGACGGACCGAAGGCGGTCACTCCTAAAGACTGCAATGATCTTTAGTTACGCGACTGCGCAGATTCGGAAAAGGAAAGCGGAACGAAATGAAAATTAAATTGAAAAGTTAAAAGTAAGTAATTGTAACAGTGGCCTGTTACAAGATCACCATCAAATATGAGGCTATGTTCGGATGCTCTGCTAGAGTAGACTAGCTTCTGCTGACATTCCACATGATGAAATTGATAATCTGACCACCGAAGATGTTGAAGGTGTGGTTAAAGAAATGGGAGGAAAGTGTAATCACTTCGAGGATCCCGATTCACTTAGTGAAAGAGAAAAGGACGAAATACAGTTCTTGAAAACGTCGAATTGGAACTGGTTAATGAAATACTTGATGCTGGAAAATTGACTACAAACGGTAAGTTCGTTTTACATTCTTAAATAACCCGCCAAGCCACCGAAATATATAACATTCTATTGAATTTTGGTTGAAGAAGACAACATCGTTTGCAACCAGTGCTGTATAGCATTATCACTTGGCGAAAATTATAATAAATTTCGAATATCCCTTCATTGCGAACGAAAGAGAAACATTGTTGATGAGGGTAAAAGATCTGAAGAATGCTTAGAATAACAAGCTAGCAAAAGCTAGCTTATGAAGCTATCCAACCAAAAATTCTCGGAAGCTCAAGTTGGAGGCACGAATCGTGTACTCATACTGGACGTAGACAGAGCTGGTGGTTCTCCTCATTATACTAGTTGTTATAGTAGTGTAAAAGATTCCGGTGTTTATGAGCTTTGAGAGGTTTTTTTTAAGATTAAAAATATAAATCCAGAATAATTCTGAGATTTTAGTTACACCTCATGGCGTTTTAAAGCATAAGTTTACCCGATCGGAATTTAACCGCTGCTTTGAAAATTATATTTTACTGGAGCGCCTCAGCGAGTTCGCAAAAAATAAAGTAATTTCTTACATTCAGTATTATAAAAGCTCATTAAGTTAACTTAATAAAAGAAAATATTAAGTCAGATAAGTCAATAATAATCATCGTATATCTATATCAACATTTCCCAAACGTTTTTGGTCATTATCGTTAATTACCCTGGCAAATACGCTAAGTAAGTATCGGCTGTTCGCGGAGCGCGCGCCCCCTCGTGGAATTTTTCCGCACTTTTGTGCGGCATATTAATCCTTGACAGCTCGTTTCCATTGAAACATACCGACCCCTAGTCTGTGCAGAATTTTTTTTTTATCATTTCCTTCTATTCGAAGTCCATGATAATATGAGTCGAGTGTTGAAATACATAAATACCTAAACTAGTGTAGACTAATAGGATCACTAGGAATACGTCCGAGCGTAAATGATGGTGCGAGTCGGTGAATCGAATCTACCAGCAAGGAATCTATATTTCAGGTCTGACTGGTCGTCCGGGGATTCCCCTGATACGCGTGCTAACGACGACGGTAAAAGGAGCCTGTAGTCTGATAGGAACCGCTACCGATGGTATAGAATTCTTGTGTGAAGAAATGATTGCTGTATTAAAATATATTAGGGAAAGATTTTACAACAAGATGGAAGCAGCTGTATCAGAACAAACTTATTCCCGGCATACACAAAATTAAGAAAAGTGGGGATATAAGTTCCGGGAAATGAACGAGTGTAGAGCGTCGGAAAGGAGAGGCGCAACTAGAGACTCACTGGGTATTAGGCGGTGAAATAAGCTAGACCTGCTGGTCTATTTTAATTCCTGAAATATAATGAAATATAAGCGATTACAATAATAAGATACCATAATTAAATGAAAGTATCCTAAATTTGTTTCATATCAAATACGGTAATTTATTGAGTCATAATATCTTAGAATCAGTGGAAAAGTTATGATAAGTCATCATGTTGATGTTGGAAGAATTTGAAGAGAGTCCGTAGTATTGAAGCCAAAGAACTATGTACCTGCAAAGGACGACGCGAGATTACAAGGTCAGATCTTTTCAATTAAAGTGAGAGCTTTATTTTCCAACTCCAGTCCAAATTGGAAAACGAATCAAACTATTTAAGTGATTGAAAGGATTGTAATATCCAAAATTTGAATTTAAATACTAATGAAATTACTAATAAATAGGATCTTCCTGAAATAACTAACCATGAAGTAATAACGACAGTTGGAATAAAAGTTACCACCAAATTATTATTTACTCTGTGAATAATTTGAATTGTTGATTTTATTTTGTTACTATAAACGGTATGATTATAAAAATGTTGTGTGGATTTTTGTGGACTTATAGATTTGAACTTTCATAACCAGATCAGTGTATAATTACGCAATTAGAAGATACATTATATTCTGAAGGAGAGAGGCTTGCAAACAAATACATTGACTAAACTTATTACTCATTGGTGCTGCATAAAATTATTACATATAAATTTTATTATAAATTCTGTCTAGTGAAAAGACAAATTTAATTAATATTCTTTTGATTATCAAATAACAATTAAATGACTAATAAAGTGTCTAATAAAATTTGTCTACATGACATTTAAGCATGGATAAAAATGAAATAAGCTTTGAGCTTTTATGAATAAACATTATGATAATAGAATGCACATGGGTACAGGGTGGGGCCTGTATGCTATGTCTGCATCTCTATCTTTACAAAATAAATAAAACGACCTAGTTTTCCCAAGAAAAAAAAGTCAGATATGTGATTTTTCTCTCATAGAAATCGCGACTGGGAGCTTGGCTTAATTGATCAGCAATCATCATCACTAAAGAAAAAACTCCTACGAACGTATGTGTCTTTGTATATGACGCCAGGGGCTTTTCGCAAAGCAATTTGTGAAGAGCGTGTGTATAAAAACGCCAATGATTGGAAAATCATAAACTATAAATAAGAAATAGTTAGTTAAGATAAGAATAGGTAGGTAGAGTGTGACTGTGTGGCAATGAATGTGAAACACCTGTCCATATATGAAAAATATACGTTCTCGAAATGTTAGGTAACGATATTAATGGGTTATTTTTGGTCACCTGCATTTTTGAAGGTTGGACAGTCAGATTTGTTGGAAATAAAGGGCCTCTGATTGACTTGGATAGTTTGTTGCAAATGCCGTAAGCATTATGCAGGGAACCTAGTGATTAGGTGAAAGGACTTATTTCTTGAAATAGGTAAAATAAAAGATCACCAAAACCACAATTATTTAACAAATGTTTTTACCGAATTATTAAATCAATGACTTCAAAGAAAACACAGAGGGATCGATAATCTCGATTACGACGTAAAATTCGTCGAAAATGTTTCATCATGCATACCTATTAGCAGATATCAGAGACGTTCGCCTCAGGGCACAATGACGTCATTACTCATGTCAACTTTCTCAGTCTCAAATGAGCTTTAAAATAAGCATCAAACAACTTCTATTATAATTCCTAATACATATCTAATACAGATCTACGAATTATTCGTCATTTGACAAGAAAGCAAAACATAGCAAATAAATAGAAAGTCGAAATACACTTTTCTAAGTCCAAAAGAATGATCAGTGAAATAAATTGCTTTCCTTGAACTTCTAAAATACTTTCAAAATATTCTGAACTGTTATTTCAATAATAGGAAGAGTCACTCCTGACTTTCCACATCCAATAAGACAATTTTTACTTTTCTGCTCTCAGAGAAATTAGGACAAATATGATAATTCCTGACCATGTCATTTTTGCTAACTGACGGTTCATGGGGCTCTGTTCTGAAAGACTTTCTAGGATCGTAGCCGTTACATTGAGCATTAGCCCTAGACGCTTTTGCTTTTTGATTAGCTCGGGTCCGCTTAGACTAGCTCTATGGCTTTCTAGGCGTGTATCAGAGTCTTGCGCTCTCTGTAGAAAAACAATGTCGGTACTAGGACTGAGCACCGTGGATCAGACAGGTCTCAGAAAGGCAACGTCAGAAACTCAGTTCAGAATCACTAAAATCTTCTAGTAAGAAAGTAACACGCTTTGAAATGCGTAGAAACTTTTTAGCGTGCTCTCGTCTTTCCGTTGTTGGACTCTAGGCTCCTTCAGCGTGTGGAATTCGAGTCTTTCTTCCGAGTAACCTATATCTTAGTGTTTCCCTAGATTAAATCGTCATCAAGCTCCAACATAATTTAGATATCCGGCCGGCGAGCGAAGTGTTACTGTGCCTTCGTGGGTAAGTAACAATATATATATATATTTATATAAAAAAAGCAAACAAATAAATAAATAATAAATTGATATGCAAATAAATAAAATACCGCCGGCGAGCGAAGGTCTGGTTTGCTGTGCCCTCGTGGGGAGCAAACATATAAAACATTGTAATAAATAATATTCCGCTGACGAGCGATGCCGCAAAGCGATGCCGCTGACGAGCGATGTGTGGTCGAATTGTTCTAATTGGTTGAATTGGTCTAATTTTGGGAATCACGCCGTTGTGCGTATCTATAACTTGGTAAATAAAACAGTAACCCATTAATATATCAAAAGAGAGAAGGGAAAACTCGGCGTTGATAAATTTAACAAGTCAAAATAATCAAAATCACATATATTTAAGACAGTCTCAAAACTTGTCCAAAGGTGACAGACACAAGCCAAAATGGCCACATATTGGAAACAAACATTAAATTTGTCCACAGGTGACATCAGTAAAAAAATTTACATAAACAAAAATTAAACAAGTCCAAAGGTGACAAAAGTTAAAACGACCAACATTAGCCGAAACTGGCAATATCTTATGAGCAAATAAAAGCTAAGTCAAAATTGAGAACCAATATATAAATAACTTATTGACCAAATAACACCGGTGAGCGTATTATGACATTGACCTATAGTGCCGGCGAGCTTATTATGACAAGTTATTAGATTTGCCCAAACTGGCAACACTTATTATGTCAGGAAATATGAAAAACTATTATAAAACAATCAAATAAAATAAATTAATGAATTCAACCAAAATAAACGAGATTAGCCTAAAAGTGTGAAAATGAATATGACTAAATACAAAATTAATCCGAAAGCCATTTGTTAAGAAATGAACCATAAAGTTTATTAAATCAGTAACAATCAAATCTTATATGCAGTCATCAACATAAATGTTCATGAATCAAATAAGCAAGCTTATCTATTTCAGAATGTGTACAACGAAACGAAACTTTTATAAAATTTCTAAACAACCAGAGATAGACAAAGTATTTTAAATTGAGAGTCTTTAAAGTGACAAGCTGGAAGCTGAAAATTATTGTTCTTTAATTAAGTGTATAATAAGCACTTGCATATAAAGATTTAGGTACTGTCTAATTTCTTATTTCTCTAGAAACTGAGGACAAATGGTAAAGGTCAAAATACCACAAGGGTCTCCAGATCAAGGGATAAATCGAACCAACCTGAAGATTCAGATGAATTATTTCTATAAGTAAAGCCTAAAGTACCGCGAGAACTCATTGAAAATTTCATATAAGATCTAGCGAATCACAGTTGACAGGAAAATTAGTACATTTCTGAAAGAATTGCAAATTGTAAATTTCTGATAAACAATCAAAGTCAAAACTGTGAATAATTATTAAAGAAATTATAATTCAGTCTAATCGAAGAATATGAGCTGACAATTAAATAATTAATCTAATAAATTAAAACATAAATTCCAATCGAACCAGATTTTAAATAAATGAAACTGTTAGTTGCTGTAAAATTATGTAGACACGGGAAAATATAATTTCATAAAGACTAGATGAATAACCGTTGCTGGTGTTAAAAGTCAGATCCTTCAATAATAATCCAATTCTCGAGGCAGAGATAATTTGTGTGTTTATATATTAGACCATTTATGCATCTGTTTGAATGATTTCACAAGTGTGTAATACGCAGCAGCCCTCGAAAATAATGAGTTAATTCCTCAGGAATGTTATAATACAATACAGACTTTAGGTGTGTAAACTATTTTTAGATGACGAAATATCAACGAAGGGAAATTAAAATTTGAATTAATAAAAACTGGGATCTTCATTTCGCTCCAATACAAGCTATCTTTTATTTATAATTTACACACAGTGTCGTTAAGTAAAATCGAAACAAGACTGGAATTCTGTCTAATAAAAATCATGAAAGCAAAAGCATTTTAGTTTCAAACAAAGGCATTTTTGGAATGAATAGATTCCGTTGAAAAATCAAACTATCTAGTTATTATTTATACAAGGAGCATACACAAAGTTTTAAACATCTTAAACAAACTGATGTATGATTATTAATAAATAAATTGTAATCAAATTACTGGAATAATTTGAAAGAGTAAATAATTTCATTTGAAATCAGAGATCTTGGTCAGTAAAATAGACACACATGATACTGAAGTCATAAAACCAAGTTATCGCCATATAAAGGCAGAAACTTAGATAAATGAGTTCTCTAGGTAACACAGGTACTAACAGGGAATAGGAAAACTCAAACACATGATTCGTATACTGAACGAATTCTCTTAGTTAGAATGTCTTGTAAATAATTAAGCCCAGAAACGATTCTACAAGGTGGAGGCTCCTCTTCTATTCAATTTAATAGCATTAAGGCGAATTGTAAGTAATACCAAATTGATGTTAAATGTATAAAACTGATAATATTCCCAACACCTTGCTAGACAATGTAACAATTCAAATAAATGAGGGCTAAGGAAAAGAATTTTGTCTCATTGGTATCGTATCTCCTCCCATACAAAATTTTCCATCGTTCCGGACTATGAGACCGACTACAGAAATCAGGGAATCACAGGGATATTTAACACAATCAGCATAGACCCAGGTAAACACCGTTACACCATAAAATGAAACCTTTTTTAAAATCATTATTTGGAAGTGTATTTCTAGATTTTTGAATTTATTATGACTACAATTATTATTAAAAGTCATTTCCAAGCACCCAGTCTCGACTGCTTTCGTTTTAAATCGTTGACAAATGGGCGAAATCTCATGATGAGTTTTCACATGAGCGATGTTAGAGAATACGTTTACATGGAACTTTTCTTCAAGGAACCGCTCATTTAGAGAGACTCCTGGTGCACATAGCACTCGTAGAAATGAAAAAAAGCTATTATTGTCCCATTGTTCAGATAATTGTTCCATTTAAAAAATATCACCTTTCTTATCAACATAATAAAGTTCATATTTCATCTCATGTTTTCGGGTTTTTTATTCAGCTTATGTAAAAAGTCGAATTGTTTTGGACACATTTTGCAACAACAGTAAAGCAGGAAAATGTTACTGTATACATTCCAATGCTCAGAAACTGATTTATTGACCATGATTTAGAACCCTTCGCCTGAAATACAGCTCGAAAAAAATTATAGCAGTAGTTATTGTTTTATTTACTTAAACGTCATCTTAAATTAACTAAATTTTTTAACTTTAATTTACTAACTAAATTTTTAACTTTAATTTACTATCTAAAAAAAGATTCAGGAGTAATAAATGCGTATGTAATTAAGCATATAAGGTACTCGTGTACAACAAACCCTTCCAGATTTTTTTATATCCCTGAACGACCAACGACCTCAAGTTTGCAATGAGAAATACATTAAAGTGAATAGCGGGCAAGCAGGACTTGCCGCATGAAAATGTCAAATTTGCCTACTTGGTGGCACCACAATAGTTACTTATTTAGCCTATAAGCGCTGTCACTGCAAGGACGGTTGTAAAAATTATAAGTGCGTATGTCGCGCAAATCAGAAAATTTGTAATTCGAAGTGCCATGGACCACTCTTTTGCCAGAACAAAAATGACAAATATCCAGTTCTGTGCAATATTATTTGTAAAATTATTTCTTTGGCTTTTGGTTTTGTTCCAATTATTACTTTAGTTTTTTTGGTTACTTAAGTAAGACTAATTAAGTGTGAATACTATTTCCTTCACCTAGTACCTACTTACCTTAAACAATAAATAATAAGTAATCCGAGAAAACACATTGTGTAGTTTCAATAATAATCATTGTATATCTATATTAACATTTCCCAAACGTTTTTGACCGTTATCGTTAATTACCCTGGCAAAGATGCTAATAATATGAAAATATTAACTATATTGCCAGCCTGTAACGGTCTATAACGTCAATACCCAGGCATTATCGATATTGAGAGAAAAAATGGGTGATCACGTCATTGTCCGGCCTTTATCGCCAATGTCTAATTATCGTCTTTGTCCGTAACATATACAGTGAGGACGTTT
Source organism: Malachius bipustulatus (assembly GCA_910589415.1). Taxonomy (NCBI): domain Eukaryota; kingdom Metazoa; phylum Arthropoda; class Insecta; order Coleoptera; family Melyridae; genus Malachius; species Malachius bipustulatus. The sequence continues at coordinate 55,273,365 of OU342631.1, read as the reverse complement.
ATAGTCCCCCTTGACCTGAAATTTGAACCGAATGAACTAGAACTTTGAAATTAAAAATTAAATCAAATGGCATTAATTATACTACTTTTTGACGTAAAACTGTAAATCACATGAGGGGGAGTCATGTGAGACACAAAAATTATGTTAGTTGACAATTTTGACAGTCTTTGTGTCAAAAAAAAAAAACGTTTATAGTATAAGTTCACCAGATCCGAATTTAACCGCTGCGTTGAAAACTCTATTTTACTGGAGAGCCTCAGTGATTTCGCAAAAAATATAGAAATTTCACTACAGTCAGTATTATAAAGTCTCAATAAGTTAACGAGCATATTTCTGGAGCCTTTTCTAGAAAAGATATCGACGGTAGGTGGAAAATAATAGCAATTTAGTTTCTCTTGACATGAAAGGGATTATAAAATTTTTGACCCTCTCAATTTTTGATCCGAATTAGATAGAATAGAAAAAAATTAATCCAAATGTCACAGATGACGTTGTAGTCGCTGTGAACTTCAAAATAAGATTATTTTTGTGTAGAAAATTGAAATACTTTTAAAATGACCCCCCCTCCATACCAATCAAAGTTTTGAAGTTGACAGTGACTGGACTGCATTGTCATCTTTGACATTTGACAGATCAGTTTTATATCAAAATGCTCATTCAGTTAAAAATTTAAGTTTATGGCCCGGAGACTATAAACGTCCTCACTGAAACAAAGGCTGTCACAATTTATAACTAACATAATTTTTGTGCTGATAATTTAAATACCTTTAGAATGAGGTCTCACATCATGACCTCGCAATGTCATTGTAGTTGGTAGCGACTGCAACGTCATCTTGGACATTTGACAGATTAGCTTTACGTCAAACAGTAGTAAAACTGATGACATTTGATTTAGTTTTTGTTTGAAAGTTCTAGCTCATTCGGTTAAAAATTTAAGTTTAGGGGGGGGGACTATAAACGTCCTCACTTTATATGTAATTAAATAATGTAGTTATATCATAGCTCGATTTAAGCGGAACAAAGTTCTGCGACGGTCGGTCTATATGGGTTCTTTTTTCATCGGTAAGATCCGAGTTTCCAGCGAATCCGAGAACCATCCGGTCTCGTTTAGTTCGAATGAACGAGACTCTACTATTTCAAATACTCTATGTTTTCTAATTCCGGTCGGTTTTCAAACAATAATAACAGTAGGTTATTGTTATTAGATGTACCTACCGCGAATTTCTACTTAGGTGTATAGTTTTTCGGTCAAAGTTCTTTAAAAATTATAAGTAGTTGCGCTAGCTAAAACAAAATACTCATCATAAAGCGGGATGGTCGTCATGGTCACAGATGAAAGCATCTATGAGATTCAAGGATGCTAAAAGCATGAAATGCAATAATTTATTGCATCGATTTGCATATAAGATTTAATGCCAGAATACAGGTAGAGGTATTCTACGTATCAGGCATGTATTCAACCAAGCTATACTATAACGAACCAATCTGTTCTAAGTTCACTCAAAATTCGACACCTCACGGGGAAGTCCTAGTAATTATAACAATAAATAAATGCCACCAGTGTAATAGTTATCAAGGATTTGAATCTAATTTTACTGAGAAAACAAACATCTTCTCAAAGCCACAATTATGTAATATAAATAGGATGTAGGTAGGTATATACATGCATTTTTATTAGGTAGGTACGATTGTCATAGTGTATTCCTATTTTTTCTATTAACACAAAACTAGTTTCGTCAATATTACTAGTACATAAATGAGTAAAACATATCCACATTAAATATAAGGTGTAAGTAGGTATACCTATATAAAAGATCGTGTGCAGATCCGGAGCAGCACAGTCTTCGAGAAGTGGTGATTCAACAACAATGATGACCATGAAAAGGAACAAAATCACTTTGATCGTTTCGCTGATTTTAATGTCTCATGCTCGACAGTGTAAGTTATAAAAGGTGCCGTTGCTTACTAATGAAATAATTGTGTGAATAAGTTTGTTTGACATTTTAGTTGATTAACGTGATTTTTTTTCGTGTAGCTCATGGATATAATGGAGGAGCCGGAACCCAAACTTATTCGGGAAGTTTAAGTAAGTGTTTACATTTTTTTTATAAATATATCAGTCGATTAAGTGTAAAAAATGTAGAGTAGTTTTTAAGTTTATCGCAAAGAAGAATACTTTAAGTTAGATAGGTGCATAACATGTGTGCATTATGAACTTTAAAATTGCCGGTCAAGTTCAAGAGCGAATAAATTAAAAACATTACTTATAGTAGTTATTTTTCTAAATATCTACAGGATGGGGCGCGACGAACGCATCGGTTTGTGTAGCGTAAATCGTGTACGATTTAAAAAAAAATGGTTGGTCTTATACAGGATCGTAGTGCCAACAACTTAAAATTATATATCAAAGCGTCATATCAAAGTTATGTTTTTTTTTAATGGAATATGTTGTCACATTTTTAGATTGACTGCGAAGAAAAAATAAGATTGGCTTTTACAGTTGGTATTTAAATTGAGAAGTTTATGAGTTACAAACAAGTAAAAATCGCCATTTTTCAAGTTCAAGGCCCTGTACAAGGAAAACGGCTCAAGATAGAGAAAAACGGCTTACACGTCCCTATTTTAACTTTGCATCTACTATTCTATGATGTAAATGAAATGTTTATAACGGGGTGATAAACAAAATTAAAAATTCTGATATTTCTCCACGCGTCGTCAAATAAAAAAAAATCAAAGAAAGTACAAATGTTTCTGTACCATAGACAGTAAATAAAAAGTTAAAATAGGGACATGTAAGTCGGTTTTCTCTATCTTGAGCCGTTTTCGTTGTACAGGGCCTTGAACTTCGAAAATTGCGATTTTCACACTTGTTTATAACTCACAAATTTCTCAATTTAAACACCAACAACAACTGTAAAAGCCAATCTTATTTTTTCTTCTCAGACAATCTAAAAATGCGATATCATAGGAGCATTTCATTTAAAAAAATCATAACTTTGATATGACACTCTCATATGGGACATGCTGTATAGTCCAAAATAATTTTAATTTGTAGGCACTACGACTCTGTATAAGACTCAATTTAATTTTTTTTTAATTGTGCACGATTTAGGCTACACAGAGCGAGGCGTTTGTCGCGCCCCATGCACCCTAGATAACAATAATTATTCTTCACTACTTAGTACTCGTACCTTAATAAATAAAAATTACAATAAAGTAAATATCTCTAGAGATTTTTCAGGACTTTTACAAAAGGACCCCACATTTTAGTTTGTTTTATGAAATTAATTCATATTTTATTAACAATAGTCAAACATACACTCTGTCGTCATTTTATTTTCCGAACGTAGGGAATTCCCATGCAAATATTAATAATTGCTGTTAATATTGACTCCCCTAATTATTTCACAGTAAAATTGTTAATGCAACACTTGTTGAGATTGAAAAACTGCTTCTGTTGCTGCAGTTGCATTTTAAGTCTGTTGAACCATTTTCCAGAAAATCGAGAAAAAGTTTTCAATTTATCATATATCTTTATCATTTATTTATTCATGTTTTATTGTGACGTGATTTTCGTCATTTGACCTCAATTTTAATTGTTAAAGTCCAGGCAATACTGAAAAATGATGACACAAATTGAAAACGTTTTCTCGATTTGCTCGAAAATTACTCTACAAACTTAAAACGTAAGTACGCCAACAGAAGCATCTTTTCAACATCAACCAGTGTTATACATATTTAACATTTTATTGTAAAATAGTTAGAGAAGCATTATATTTATAGCAATTGATATTTAGCAATTATATTTGCTAGGTACCTATATTAATTTACAATAAATAAATAAATCTATAATGAATCAAATACCATTCCCATTACAATAACGGACGTCTATGAAATAACTAACTTCAACCTGTTCGCCTTTTGATTGCTTCATGACTGGCTACTTCAGATTAGCGTTTCTGGAGAATCTGTGACGTACATTTGTTCTTTTAATTTCACGTTCGATCCACCTACTTGAACAGAAATATTTTTCTTGCATTCGTAAATAGGTACTCATTGTAACTCTACTTAGAATAAAAACGTATTTTTATACGTTGATAAAATTATGAATATTTTCGCCTATTGGGAATTGGGTTGTTAAAATTTTTCATGGTCGTATCGTATTAGTATGTATGCATGTATTATTTCTATTGTCTACTGTGACAATTCCAGTCAATTTCCTTTGAAAACATACTCTGAAATGGATAACCGTTATCCATTTCAGAGTATGTTTTCAAAGGAAATTGACTGAAATTGTCACAGTAGACAATAGAAATAATACATACATACTAATACGATACGACCATGAAAAATTTTAACAACCCACATTAGTATATGCTGCACATTAGTGCGTTGTTCTTCCCTAGCGACTCGCCTGTTGGAGATAAAAAAAAAGATGTGAGAGAAAAGTTGTATGGTTTGAAGAGACCTATATACCTAGCCTAAAATTATTTACAGCAATACAGTTAAGGCATTATCGCTGTACGGCATACAATGTTATTTTAAATAGAACACCCTGTATGTTATTACATTTTTAAATTGTCTGAGAAAAATCAGTAAGAATGGTTTTCACAGTTGGAGTTTAAATTGAGTAGCTTATGAATTATAAACAAGTGAAAATCGCGATGTTCCATTTTCAAAGCAGTTCACAATGAAAACGACTCCAAATACCTATCCGAAAACGGTTTACATATCCCTTATATTATTAAAAAATCTTTCATTATGACTATGAGTATCACGTCATGTACTTCAATTAGCACAACTACTGTTCAAAATTTCAAATTATTCCAATCAGCCAATTTTTATATAAAATACGACTTTTTTCTTAAAACTTCAACACCTTCTATTTTCGTAACGAAGCATTTCCCAAATATAGTTCATAAAGCAAACTTATATTATTTTTCGATTCTCTATCGTTCCCTGGAGTTAACAAGATAAAACCTGAATCACCCTGTATAGCTAATATCAATTAAAAAATCTGTGCAAATGCTGAGTTCCGTATCTCAAACGGTTCCCCAAATATCTTCAAAAAACTGGAAAAATAATCTTTTTTGAACACCCTGTATTTAAAAACGGTGCATTTCCGGACAAACATTTTCATTTTTTTTTTTTTTTTACAAAGACTCATCCTTCAAAAACAGTGTGCCTACTTGAGTTGCAATCATATGGATAACTTTTTATTGCTACCGGAAGTAAAAAGTTATTCTTCATAAAAAGTACCTAGTAGGTACATGGTCTAAAATCTTAAACAGAGAAATAGGATACCTACCAAATTTTGGCAGCCGTTTACGAGATTAAAAAAAAAAAAGAGTTTTCCCCTAGTGTAAAGGCGTCTATTCATCTGAACACGAACGCGACGAACGAGAACGAGGCAAGGTGAGGCCGAACGAATGCCTCGTTTGTATGTTTTTTTTTTTGCAAACGATGTGTACCGCCCAACGAACAGAGCACCCATCCTGCTGTGTGGATAATAATTATTATAAAATAAAGGACACTGTCAGTGATCTTTCAAGGTAGTGAGCATCGAGATGATAGTAGCCAAACTTAAAATTCTTTTGTTGTCCCAACTCATTTGTTTTTGTTGTCCCACCTGATCACAAACTTTCAAATATTATTTTAATTATCTATGTACATTTTCAAATCTAGTACATAAATTGGACGTGACAGAAGAAGCGAGGCGAGAAAAACATAAAAGCGATAAAGGTATGCCATCTACATATAATCAAATTTTTCTGTGAAGTACCGACTTCCATCGGATGACATTCGAACTGACGGATGACATCGTGCCACACGCAGTTTTCCGCGCTTCTGTAACATACGTACAACACGTCCACATACGTATTATCGTTCGGCCTCGGCTTGCCTCGTTCCCGTTAATGCTCAGATTAGTACGCGCCTTGAAGTACCTTTATTTTTGACAATGGCGAAGATTGTTGTCAAAAAATTAAACGGAACTGAAAACCACATTCAAATATGAAACCATATTCATTAGCGTTGAAAATAGTTACTTATTATACAAGGGAAAAATTGTGTATAATATACTTTTTTTCTGTGAGAAGAAAAACCCAATGTTAAATCATCGAAAATAGTATACTCTATTATATGAGCGATTATGAAGTCATTATTCACGAGATGATGATAATGCTGCGAGCTTTAGCGAGTGGCATTGTCATCATCAAGTGAATAATGGCTATGATTGCGAATGTAATACTGTGCTTTTTCTACTCTTTTATACATATAAAAAAAATTTAAGCAAAATATTTTTTTATTCATTTTACTGCTTGGAACAAGTTCCAGTACCGAGTAACTGAGTGCACACGCGTGGATTCTGAGAAATGTCAGTTATGGTTCCTATTCACAGCTTTGCTCTGTTTATCAAATATACAGCTTTTGATTGGTTCGCGGGCGGGTATTATGAAGTGCTAGCAGCTGTAATTGGACAAGAGTCGGGTATTATGAGCTATAATTCAATACCTAACATTATTAATTAACCTACAATGCCTATTAAAATAACCTTCGTATTTCATAAAAAAATAATAATAATAATAATTGGAATATTATTCAATAAGAGTAGAAAAACGTAATAATGGGTGTATTAATTATAGTTCTTTGAAATGTAATTTGATCATCATGCATGTTTGCTAAATTGATTTTGATGTTTTCATTAAATTTTGACCTATTCTTGAAGCCCTTTAGTCAGCTCACTATTAATTAATTTAAGTCCCTTAGTTTTGACGTCACAGGCTGATGGAAACTTTTTTTACATCACATCAATAATTATTATAAAAATCATCTTTTTGAATAAGTTAAGAAAATTTTAGAAATTCATATTGGAATAAAAAACACATATTCTGTGTTTTGACATTCAGTGCTATGAGGGCGTTCGAAACGGAGTTTTCTTGTATCTAGAAGTTGTTATCGGATTGACTGCGTGAATCTGTGTCGATTATCATACCACATTATTATACTGAAATCAGCAGGATATTGAACGTTTTATTCAATAATCGTAGAGAAATATTATATTTTATTTTAAAACGTCAGGTAACATCATGATTCTAACAACTACTTGTAAATTATTATTATGTGTCTACTATAAGTAACTTATTTGGTATCTGACCCTACAAAAAATATGATCATCGGCCCAGCAAGAACATAGAAATACGTAAGAACCTTAGCGGAATACAGGGTGTCCGGAAATTGCGCATAATTTACGGACACAAATAAGCATATTAGCTGTTGACATCCTGGTGAATCATTCGCTTTTTCAGCCAGTCTAGGTAAAACTCTATGAAAAAAACCTTAGCGACACCATACTGTTCATATTGATTTTAGATTTTGTAACTAATCTATTGCATCTTTGAGTAAGCCGGCTGATATCATGGTCACCATCTCAAAATTTACTTGCTGGGCACTCTTCGTCAATGTGATTAATTGTCTCCTCAACTTCGCCACAAATAACCAATAAAGACAGGAAGGAATAATAAAAGTAATAATAGCACTACATTTAATCATTAATCTAATAATAAGTCTGTCAGTTATATTTCTTCATCACCTGTATCCCCACTACTGTTATTTGTATTTACAATAATTTGAGGAATGTCTGACACATCTAACGCCACTTCTCTAGTCCACTACCTCATCAGTCATCACTTCCTCATCATGTCGCACACTGTGGTCCCACATCTCCGGCGTCACATCATCCAATGCTTTTCACCAGAACCGCAGAGCCTTCCAAGGCCTTCCATCGCAGAACATCCTTCACCTTTCATGCCATCGTGACTTGAAACTTTTATGTGTTTTTTTTTATTTATTTTTTTTTCAAAAAGTTGCATCATCGTTTACAAGAATATGGTATTACAAAGGAAGAGTCTGGAAAATGAACAATAATAGTACCTACCTACCTACTTAAAACAAGGAGTTTAGGACTGCGCATACAAACTGTGTAGAAATATTGATTTATGGAATAATTGATTATTATATGATTCTGAATACTAAATTATCAACTGGCAAGTTTTGCATTAATTAAATTTATAATTTGGGTACACACAAACTTTCCAATAAATAGTATATTGTGAAACAAGTGCACAAAGTAGCATATTTCTCACGAGTGTGAAAATATTGCGTTACGAGACGTAAGTCGAGCACGTGTGTCACACTATGCTTTTCCTACAAGCATAACAAGACAATTTTTTTATTCAATAAAACATTAAATACTGTTTAAAAAGCGACTGTTTTACCCATCACTATTGTAGTCACAGTGAGTTCTCAGTTACCGCCCATCACTATTGCATACATCAAACCAGTGCGGAAACGATTTTTGGCTATGCCTTATGTTACTTTGTCGCAGTTTTGTATACCTACGTAAGAAATCTGCTAGTTTGCACACAAAAAACGATGCGCAAAGCAGTGTTTTGTATAGTGGTCGTAGGAAAATATTCTTTACAAAATATTATTATGATTTTTTAGCCTATTATATGAATTAACTAACACCAATTGAGTATAATCAAGAGAAACCTTAAATCTTATTTCCAAATAAATTAAAATTGGTAATATAAGAGACTCCTCATTGCACCTACAAGATTTTAGATATGACATCAATGCTGATATTTCATGTAACCTTGAGAGCCTATTTAGAAATAGTATATTGCGAAAAAAGTGCGGAAAAGAGAAAATTTCTCACGAGTGTGAAATTTCTTTTCCGCACGTGCTACACACAGTACTTTTCCTACGACCACAATTTAACAGATTAATTATTTAACAAATTTAACACATAAATTATTTTTTCAGACAATGCTCTGCTTTTATGACCTTTTCTCCAATTTATGAAATGTTTATAAGCAGATTCGTATTTTTCTCTCGAAACTACAGGTAGCAAATTCAAAGAACACAAACTTGCTTGTTTTCTGACTTCAGGTGGTGTATTTTCTGCTTCAGATTCAGAGGAATCACAATCCATTATAATGATAGGTAACTAAAGTTTATTTTTTCAGACTACCTAGGTAGGTATTATTTTCAATTCTACCAATGACTTTTTAATATTACTATTCTTCTTCTTAAAGTGCCATACCCGCATATCGGGCGTAGGCTACCTCTCGCATATGTCTGTGGTGCGCGAGCTATCAGTTTACACAGACATATGGGACCTCCCTTTTTATTGCCGGAGTCCGAACGGCACTGTTTGAAAGGTTTTACTAGGCAAGGGTACTTGCGGTGGTTTGCCATTGCCTTCCGCAAGGTGGATCCCGATCTTGGCTTGAGAAACACAACAAATAATTGTCGGCTGCTGGTGAGTTTCGAACCAAGGTATATCGGCACGGCGGACCAACGCGCTATCCACTGCGCCACGGGACCCACAATATTACTATTATATACTGTTAAATCATTGAATTCTACCAACAATATTATTATTATTTATTATTATTAGACTCCGTATAAACTAAAAATAAGTGACGTGAGCGTGGAGACGTGGTAGATTATGCAACTTCCACACAACGCAGGCGCTGTGCGTCGTCGATTGAAGTTAGTAGAGGTGTGCGAGTTATTTTCACGTTCGTGAATTTGATTTGAACGCTACCAATGCTGCTATTAGCGATCAAGTCGTAAATTTTAATAATTACTGCCACAAGAGAATAATGAGTATATTTTATAGTCTTGTCGGGTTCTATGCTATCCCATTTGTATTTATTTTATTACCTTGAAGCTTTAAATGAATAGTTATTCCATTAACAATAAGTAACAGTTGAGTTCTCAGTTACCGCCCATCACTATTGTTTACATTAAAACTGTACGGAAACGATTTTTGGCTATGCCTTATGTCACTTTGTCGCACAGTTTTGGATACGTGAGAAATCTGCTAGTTTGCGCACAAAAAACGATGCGCAAAGTAGTGTTTTGTATAGTGGTCGTAGGAAAAAAATTTAACCATATTGTTCTTTTTAGAAGAATCGAATTTTTCCATTTCAGTTTTAAATTTTCTGACACGTCTGACAACAAGGCTAGTGTGATGTTGTCAAAAGTAATAAAATATAATTGTTTTCATTATTTTGTCAGATTTCAGTCATGATATTATCCTTATAAAAATAATCAATTATTGTCAAAAATATTTTAAATATGACAATCACCGTAGTTTTTCAAATGACCTTCCAAAGGACTACCTTAATGAATACGCCTTTAGATAACTAAAAAAGAATGTCGGATCATAGATTTATGTTGAATTTGAGATCTTCAAACTGGTAGACTTTTGTAGTAATCGATGTTGCCTATGGTAACGAAACGATTTATGTCCTAATGTAAATAAAATTGAAAAAAGTTTTGCAAAAATGATTTAAGTTTTCGATGAGTGAATTTAATAAATATGTGTTTCGTACACACACACAATAATTATAATTATTCAAAATACCACACAGCACGAGTTTTCCATTCAATTCGGAGCTGGTGGTTGGAGATACAATATAATGAAGAAGACTATTTTCGTCACGTTGGAAACTTAAGTGTCGCATAATAGTAGCTATACGTAAAAGCGGCCACATAGGGGAAAAAGTACTCATTTTTTCACTGCTAATTTATTTTTCCCCGAATAAAAAGCAGTTCATATAAAGAGGCATTATTTTACCTGTCAAAAGGGATAAAATGTTATACTTTTTGCCCGTGGCAGAAAAAATGATTTTTTTTTCGAAACAATAACAATAAAAAATTACGTAGTTGGGTCAGTTAGTACAGTCAGTTGAAATAACTAAAATAAAAACTAAAAAACTGCATTTCAAGAAACGAAAAGGTTATCTCAAGTTTCAATAAATAATCATTATTGAAATTATCAAAATTAAAAGTAGGTATAGGTATCTAACATGATACAATGTAATACATATGATTCTAGGCGGTCTTATTTTCGTCGAATCGCGAAATGGCGTCCAACGGATCTCATAAGCTCGCGAATTTTGAATTTATATTGCCTTGTGCAAAAAAGAATTCCGTTTTTGAAGGTTTTCTTCAAGTAGGAAAATTATTTATTAAATTGTACTAAATGTACTCATTTAGCAAAGCAGTTTGTATGAAGTATTATCACTTTAAGGATCAAATAGAATGCAATACTCATTCAATCAATAATGCAATGAGGGCAGAATAAGTATTGAAATACATAGATAAGACATAGTCGCTCCACTCTAGATCTGGCTTCAAGAACTAGCTCATCCGGTCACAGACACATTTTTAAAGGAGTAAATAATTAAATAGACGAACACAAATAACCATGGCGAGACATTTCCTCTTGGGTCCACCGCAACCGTCTTCCAGGCGGAGATTTATGCTATCCTGCAAGCAGTTAGATTGGAGCAGATAACAGAAGCCAGGGAACGGACGATATACATATGCACGGATAGTCAGGCCGCCGCGAAGGCGCTGGGCACACACGGAACCAGCTCCCCACTGGTCCAGGAGTGTGTCGAGGCGCTGAACAGACTGGCGGACAGAAAATCAGTGCATATCGTGTGGGTTCCTGCACACTCAGGTGTACCAGGCAATGAGCTAGCAGATCACTAAGCGAAGCTCGGGACCAGGGAAACCTTTTGTGGGCCGGAGCCCGTCCTGGGTCTGACCAAAAATCTTCTCAAAGAATCTATAAAAGAATGAACTCGTAAGGGTTTAGAGAACCACTGGGAAACAGCACCAGGCTGCAGACAGGCCAGGCTGTTTTTGGCCGGTCCGATCGAAAACAGATGGACCAGCATGTCCAGAATGAGCCGGAAGGAACTCAGACTACTAGTCGGGGTTCTCACCGGTCACAGCAGTCTGAACAGGCACCTGCAAGTGATGGGGGTCACTCGGGACCCGGTCTGCCCTAAATGCGGAATGGATGACGAGGACTCTCACCATTATGTGGGCGTATGCGAGGTATACAGCAACCTCAGGCTCAACATCTTTGGGTCTGAGGAGCTACAAGAGGAAGAAATGAAACTCCTCTCATACAACAACCTTCTGGCCTTTATTAAAAGGTCGGGGAGGTTCGAGTAGGAGTTTCACCATGGTTCGGGTACGGCGAAAAGGGCCCTCGGTGGCCTAGTCGCTTGGGGTGTACCACCCCAACCCACCATACTACTACTACCATGGCGAGACTAGAATTCGAACCCAGTCGGTGGCAGCCTCAACGGCTTAGTAGTCTGCACTGTAACCCGCCGAGCTACCGCCCTCTGATTTAATTCTTTATAAGAAGAAATCAAACTAGACATAAAATATTCAAATCTGTTCAAAATTAAACCAAGTAAATTCATGAGTCCCATTTCACTCTCAATTATGTTAATATTCATTACTCGTTATGAATCAATCATTCCCAAAATAATTTAACAAGGGTGACAATAGCTTTCAATACTATTTAATTATTATTTTACATATTCCAATGAAGTTAGATTTACATGCATGATGTAATGTTTTACCATAAATGTGTACAGGTTCAGTCTTTATTTTACTTTTACAGTTCAGAATTGTAATAGAAATTCCTAAATTAATTTTAAATATGTTATTATATCACAGCCAGAGATCCAATAGTTATATGCACTCAAGTAAATACTGACAAATCTTCGTAACCGGTCTAGATGCTCATATATTCGGAAAAATACAAGAATGTTTTGTTTTGTATTTTTTAATGACTTGTTTCTAAATATAGACGATGGTCAAGATCTGGTCACTTTCTTGACCAGGTAAACATGTTCCATTAATTGCAGTAGGTAACAGTTTTTGAATCATCGTACATTCCTGAATTCAACTTAGGAATCTTGAAGAATAATTTGAATAGGTCATTGATTCTCTAAAAGTGATAAAAACAAAACAAATAATAAACGATATAAATCGTGATAGGAATTGACAAAGGAATTTGTAACTACGAGTACCAAGTAAAGGTAATCTTGCTGTTATTTACTAGGTATACATATTGCATACAGAGAGAGCATAAGTTTTTGGATACCTGGAATCAAAGCATAATTTTTTTGGAAAAACTCTGAGACTGAGAAATGAAGAGTTAGGTACTTCGATTTCGAAATTTAAAAAAATTTAATTTAATTCTGTTAAGTTGTATGGATATGCATTTTCAGCAAATTGAAAATTTATTGGCTATTACTCTGGCCATTAGTCAAGCAATCAGATTCCTCAGAATATACCGTCGGTTTCTGTTTCATTGTCGGCTCAAGATATTTTCAAAACACTGATAACCGTCAAATAGGTCTGAAGTTATTGGGATCACTTTTTAAACCCTTTTTATTTGTGGAGACGATCACAGCACGTTTCAGTACAGGAGAAAAAGGTAATCTACCCTTCACACATGCTTTATCATGTCAAGAGTTATGCAATACGCATCATTTCAGTTTGTTAGACTTAAGTCCGGTTTGCACAAATATACCCCTAGTTGTTGGATAATCACTGTTCAAATGTGACTTGTCACATTTGGTTGAGTTGCACAAACTGAATTAAATGCATTTCAATAGTTTTTCACTCTTTAATAAATGGATTTACAATGTGACAACTTAGCAAAATGTTTGAATAAACCAAAAAGTTCAGCTGGACTGTCTTGTCAATCACCTCAAAATATTCTCAATCGATATTTAAAAAAATTAATTAAAACAAGTTATTTAATTAATCACTGTTCGTAGTTTTTTCTGTCCAATAAGGAGAATGGTAAATGGTGACAGTTTTACCGTCATTGCTAATTTTCTAGAAATTTACTATTGTCAAACTCGGCCCTTCGGCCTCGTTTAACAATTTTCGTCCATGCTTAAAACACTCCCATTTTGCAGCTTGTATCACAAATGGCTATTGTGCACCCAAATTGTGACTGACAATGGAATTGATCATGTAAAATTGTAGGTAATTAATATTAATGTCACAATAAGAAATTATTGTGACAACTTGTTACATTCCTGACGACTTGCTACATTGGACACATTTTTGTCCGATAAGTTGTCATAGCAAATAATCTCTTTAGGCCAGGCGACAGGTCGGAAAAAAATCTCAATAAGGAAATAATTAGTGGAAAGCTGGAAATTGTAACTTCATTTATTAATTATCTAAGAAAGAGTAACTTATAATAATTATTCTACAAGGTGTTTCTAAATATAGTACCATAAGTTGGTGGGCGTGTACGTGAAACTTAAATTATAAAGAAAATTCAAATAATTTTTTTTCCAAAAATGTTTTTTAACCGAGATGGGTGTTTAACTAGTCGATTTACGAAACTGGTTTTTATTGTATGTTTATACAGAGAGTGCCAATAATTCTAAATTTTTGTATACTGGTTTATATTTAGTAATGTGTATTTGGAAATATTCTGGGTAAATTTGATTTGTTTGTTTATTGAACCATTTTTATACTTGTTATAAAGGTGTACCTATTTAAGGTTTATTGGGTTTTAAGGTTCCTTTTAAAAATATCAACGAGAAAACACAAAAATGTTTGACGTTTCGGCTCTCTAAAAGAAACAATAATATGTAATAATAATCTATAAGAGCCGAAACGTCAAACATTTTTGTGTTTTCTCGTTGATATTTTTAAAAGGAACCTAAAACCTTAAATAGGTACATCTTTATAATTCTGGGTAAAAGCGAAGCACCCAGTGGCGAAGAACCCGGGGTCACATATGTCACTTTTTTTCTCGTTAAACAATAATTCTTAACTTTTTTTATTATTTTTTTTATTGCTTTTTCGGACCGCCAGATTAAATTTCTGCAAAAAAGCCATACTTTCAATAGGAAAATTTTGATAGGACGCACTTTTTTCGATAAAACCTCAAATGTAGCGTTTTTAACATATAGTATTTTTATTATTTTTTGTTAATAGTTTAGGATAAATACCATCAGTTGGAGGGTGTGTACATGAAGCTTAAATATAAGGAAAATTCAAATAAATTTTTTCCGAAAGTGTTTTCAGTCCACTCTGTAGAAAGATACAATAAAAACCAGTTTCGTAAATCGACACTTAAACATTCTGCCCTGTGTCTCGGTTAAAAAACATTTTCGTATAAAAAATTATTATTAATTTTTCTTAATATCTACGCTTCATGTAGGTACACGCCCTCCAACTTGTGGTGCTACATTTAGAAACACCTTGTAATAATATATTTACATCAACACTCATATTTACATCAGATACTTCCATCAAACTTACACGCAGACATATTTACACTCATAGATGTGCTCTTTTATTTTCTTAACCAAAAACACAAACCAAAAACGGTAGAAGACGATAAATATTTAAGCTTGTGGGTCATTATGAAAAATGTCCATTTGGAAAATTTTTCAAATTTCGTTCACGCCTAAGTACATGCAGAGATACTTTTAATGAAAACTTACAGTGGACTACCTCTGGATACTTGCTCATTTCTAGAATAAAAAAATTACATGGAATACATTTATTGCGTCAACAGTTGAAGAACCTTCTATATAGGTAATGTTTGAATCATCATTAGTACATATTTATGTATTTATAGATTTTTTGTAATTACAAATCTATAATTTCAATCATGGAGAGTAGAAAAACGGTCTGCAGAATATTATGGTAATGTAATATGTCCATAATAATAATTAATGATAAATAAAACACATTAATTTAAAATTCTACTATGGATACACCTATGATCAGTTGTGTAAATTAATCATTAAAATTAACATCGTTAATCGATGCAAACATCGAGAGTAGAATTTTTAAATAATGCATGATTCATTTATCAGTATTAATAATTGTTATTATTGTCATTTTTAAATTATACTTCGAGTTACTGATTATAAAGAAGGTCGTAACTAAAAATTTATCAAAAGTCATAGTTTTATTAATTGTTCAAAACTTTATTAAAACCTTCTTGCGTTTGCGCATCAGTCGCATAAATAGCGCATTTTTATGCGTATGTAGGCTCAATTATGAATTTTTTCGTGATTTGGGAACTTGGATAGTTGAAAATCATGTTAGTACTTAGGTACCTATAGTTGTTTTATGTGGAAATTTTAGCTTAATTCCTTTGAAAACGCATCCCAAAATGGGTATACAAAATTAGATATTTTGATCGATTTTGTACCTATTCCACTCACAAACTAATGACTAAAATGCAAGTTTTTTAGAAAAAGTGTAAAACTTATAATACGTTCTTCTTATTGCATTAATTTGGTTAAAATATTATTATAATATAATAATATTATTGCATTAATTTGGTTAAAATATTATTATAATATAATAATATTTTAACCAAATTAATGCAATAAGAAGAACGTATTATAAGTTTTACACTTTTTCTAAAAAACTTGCATTTTAGTCATTAGTTTGTGAGTGGAATAGGTACAAAATCGATCAAAATATCTAATTTTGTATACCCATTTAGTTCTGCATATACAGGTATTAGAAAAGTTTTTAACACTTCAAATAACCGCCATTTTGAAACGACTTGACGGATATTTCTCAAATGCAATACCAGACGACTCCCTTCAGACATCTAATGCCCGTATTCACAAACGATAATTTCCTAAATAATTACGTAATCAATTATACCCATCTCATTCTATTGCAAAAAAACTGCATATCTCCATCTCACTCATTTAAATAATTACGTAATTATTTAGGAAATTATCGTTTGTGAATACGGGCGTAAGTATTACAAAAATTTCAGTTCCCTAGATTTTTTTTTAATTGAAAATGCACATGCACTGCAGGGATTGAAAACTACGACCTGTAATCGAGAGACGAGAACGGGTTTTTGAGAAATTTGAAGGTACAATCTGTACAAATTACGTTAAATTTTACAAGGGTTTAAAATTTTGTGCCTAAAGCTTGGAAGGTGCAGCTACAGGGACGTTTTTAAAATAAAAAATTTGAAATTCTGGAGACAATAATATGATAGGTCTACAATGCTTGAATATTTCCGTCATTTTAATTATTATTTTGCTTCCTGAAATTTTTCACGGTTAAAGGTCATCAAGTATTACAGTTGTCTAGTCTCTAGTCTAAAAATTCTAGTTGAATTCCTGTAAAAATTCGCGCATAAGTGGTTATAGAAATTTATCAATTTTTACCCTTTTACAATTATTATTACAACTAATTCTAATGTTTAGAATAGGACACAGCTAAATAATATGATTAATTGAAACGTCAGCTAAGTTACATAAAACGTACATTCAATTAATCAAGAAGTTCGTGCATGCAAAGAGCCCTGAACGTCGTAATCAAATGGACAGATGAAATATAAAGGATTAAATATAAGTCCCTCCATATCAACCAGCATAGCATTCACTAACCGAAGGAAACTGGAGGATATTTGTTTCTCGGGAGAGAAACGTACAAATACAAATATTGGATAGGTGAATATTTTGTGGTAATCTTGGACTAAAAACTCATCTGGAGCCAAATGTTAAAATTAAGAAGAGATCGGAGACCACATTTCTGACTTGCAAAGACTTACATGCCTTGAAATAACAGGGGCGATGAAAATATAGATTCTTCTAGATCTCCTTCCACTTCAATTAATAAAATAAATAAATAAATATCGTATGGCTGTGGTAAAGCCCAAGTGTCAGAAGTTTTTAGGTAGCCTCAAGGGCCTCTGACGTAACCTAACGACTGCTGTGAAGCAGCCGGGACCCTCTTTTTAACGTACCTCCCGGTCACGGAACTTTTTATTTACCACTAATAATTGGTCACCCATCTAAGTACTGACCAAGCAAAGTCATGCTGCACTTTAGAGATCGTTTGACCGAAACTCTAGCAGCTTGGCTATTGTGACCGATAATTAATGATAATGGGAGAGGCAAGAATGGCGCACCTAAGACTGCCAAGCGGCAAGTATTGAAAGTATTGGAAAAAAACCTGTGAACTTTGAGGTAAGAATTATGGCTGAGAAGGAATGGAATGAATCAAAAGACGGTGACAGGCTGGTTGGAACAACTTGGTATATAGACGGGTCAAAGACCTATCAAGGGACTGGAGCCGGCATATACAATGATCTGGATAACACTCAACACAGTATATGTCTTGGGAAGTGTACAAAAAATGTATTTCAATCAGAAATATTATGCCATGCTACATTGCATAAGAAAGAATAATAAGAGGAGCTATAGAAATAGGCGGATCAATATAATAACAGTCAGGCGGTGGTACGGGCTACAGAAAACCTCAAGATAAAGTCCAGACTACTTTGTGAATGCCGTGAAAATCTCGAAAGCCTGACAGAACACAACAAATTAACCTTGATGTGGGTGCCATAGCATAAATGAATCGCAGGATTCGCAGGCAATGAAAAAGCCGATAAGCTGGGACGAAGTGGATCCTCGGCTGGATGCGTTGGCCCAGAACCGGCCCTGGGAGTGCCAAAAGTATAGCACTGGGTCAAATAAACATATGAGTTACGAAAAACCATCAAGAATACCGGGATAAAAGGACCAAACATCAACATGGGAAAGCATTCATCAAGGGGCCTATCATTTAGCAAGAGTCAGTTGCATATCACAGTGAGATTACCGACGGAACACGTTGCCATAAAAGAACACTTAAACAAAATAGGACTGTACCTACAATGGAGACCTAAACTGCAGAGAACGGAGCAAGTCCAAAGAGACAGATAAACATATTCAGTGAGAATACGAATCTCTGGACCGCAGATGACAGGAAATATACGGACATCCAAAAATAAGTCCGGAAGAATATGACACTCATCAAGTGGTGGGGCTATGCAAACTAGTACAGAGGACCAGACTGACAGAATGGGTGACATGAAACAAAGGGGGTAAGCACAACAAGGCCATAAGGCTGAGGTGCTTAGGGCGATCTTCAATCAGACGAGCCTTGAGGGGAAAACCGTCAGCTAGAATCAATAGGATAGTTTTTCACTCAGGGTGCTCAATTTATCTAAACATGGAAATATATCTTAAACTATGCAGGGGATCAAAAAGAGTGTGAAATAACAGTTGTTCATCTGGAAGGAGGAGGACATCCAATGATACCAAACTCCCACCCCTTAGGGGTGAGGGGCAGCAACTTAGAAATCTCAAACGCGAACCCACATTTTGTATTGCAAATTCTGATTTTTCGGCTGATAACACGTAGGAAAAGCATGTGGGGGCGGGGGTGAATTGGATTTTTGATTTGGCACCTTATCCCAGATTCGGATTTCACGACCAAATATAAGTAAAAAATTTTTGTAGTATTTTTTAGATTCATGATAGATGTCATTGTAATTTACGAAAATATACTTTTTTTGACTTAGGTACTGCAATTATTGAAACAAAAAGATCCATGAATCGAGGAAAATTTCATATAAATTTGACGTATTTCTTACCATAAAATCCGAATCTGCGATCAAAAAAGTGGGTTCTCATTTAAGATTTAAAAAAGTTGTTACCCTTCACCCCTAGAGGGTGGGTAACAGTAAGTTGGTCGTGTTTAGTATCATTGGATGTCCCCCTTCCAGACGAACATTTTTCATTAACCACTTTTTGATACGATGCCTAGTGTTTGATACATTTATAATGTCTTCAGATTAATAGCTTTACCGCCATAGTGGTATCAGTCCTATTGCTGAAATTCAAAATTTAGACTCACTAATTGGTTCTGAAGCGACGAGATACACAGGGTCAGGGGCGAGAATCTTAAGAATAATAAATAAATGAAAATATTATTGGAATAGAAAACTGAATATTTCAGCATTTATTTGTTTTTAATTACGAAGAACTGAACTGAAATATTTACAACCCTGTATCACTTCCGGTTATAGCGGAAGTGGCCGTCAACTTTCATATTCTAAATGGCACACGGTCTGTATTATTGCATTTTCAGATTGTTTGAGAAAATGTAACAGCAAAAATAGCATAGCTTAAGTTTGTAACGTGTATTTTATGAGATATAGGTACATTAGAAACGACTCAAAATATCGAAAAACGGTTTACATGTCCGTATCTTAGCTTTTCATGCACTGTTTATTCTATGGTATAGAAATATTAAAAAATAATAATAATTTATTTTAAAAATCACAGATTTTTCATCACTCTGTAAAGATAATTAATCCACCCAATAAGATACCACGTCAAAGTTAAGACGGGGACATGAAAACCGTTTCCTGGTATCTTGAGCCGTTTTTAATTTAAGTTGCTTTGAAAATGGAAAATGGCGATTTTCATTTGTTTAAAACTCATAAATTACACCTTACAAACTTAAACTGTGTAAACCATTTGTTATTACATTTTCTCAGACAAACTGAAAATGCAATAATGTACGGTGTCCCATTGAAAATAAAAAAGCTGACGCCTATTTCGGCTATAACGGGAAGTTGTATAGGGTTGTAAATATTTTAGTTCAGTTCGTCGAAATTGAAAACATAAACGAAAAAATTTTCAGTTTTCTATTCGAATCGTTTTTCTATTTATGAATCATTTTTCAATTTATGAATGCCCTAAGCTTCCCGAGCCTTGTCACGGATAATACAGGGTGTTTCGCATAAGAACCGACACAGGAGCAGAGGCGTGTAGGGGAACCCAAATTATGGTAATTTAACGCAACTCATCTCTATACTAAGTTGCACCCGTGAGAAGTTTTAGGCCTTGCAATAGGGGTTCCAAATTTCTAACATCAATATCTCAGTTGTTATACTTGAACTTATAGAAAACCAAATTTGGTACCCTTGTGAGTATATAAGAGCATTCATAGATTAGATTCATCGTGAGTGGGCCGTTGTGACACCTCCACTGCGACCGTAGGTCTACGAGTATTGTGGCTCACATCTAGTCATGCTACATTAACGCCATCAGATCAGCCTCTTAGACGAAGCTAACCATCTTGACTGTTGCTAATGTATCCAGGTCCTTCGGTGTGAGAAACTCTCCCGAAGGTTTGTACCCTGGTTATTCGTCTTCCTTTTTTGGGGGGAGATTTGTTTCTCCTCCTGGTCCAGTCGTGGAATCGAGCTGTTTCTTGGAGTCGTATTAGAACCGATCTCTATAGCTTATGGAGCATCCATTGACAGTAAGTACCTACAGTTAAATTATAGCATTTTAAAGGGTTGATAAGGGATCATTCACCCTCAGAATCTTACTGGCCGATTTATGAAATTTTTAGTTTATTTTATGAGGAATTTAATTTTCAACCTTTTTTTCTCTTATTATTTTTCAAAAAACTTGTCGTTTTAAACAAAAACTCGAAAAACTTATACAATTGCCGTTGTTTAAAATCATCGATAATTCAAAAGTTGGCTTTTAAATTCTATGTCAAAGTTGACGATCAATAAGAAAGTTTAAAACGACAAAGATTTTTGAAAAATAACTAGAAAAATAAGTTTGATATAAAAGTTTGAGAATTAAATTCCCTATAAAATAAAATAATAATTTCTTAAATCGGCCTTAAATGGTTAAAAAATTATGTAACACTTTCAGGGTGCATCGTCCCTTATCAACCCTTTTAAAACGCTCCAATTTAACTCTACTTACTGTGAATAAATGGTCTTGGTACACTCCAAACGTGTACTAAGTTTGGTTTTGTCGCATATCAACTACTGTGTCTTTTATTTACGGACCATGCTTAGATCTAAATGATAAAAATAAAATACAACTGATCCAAAATTCATCCGCACGACTTATATTCGGTCTGAAGAAGTTTGATCATATTAGCCATAAGATCACTGAATTGAAATGGTTGAGGATGGAGGGAACAAGGAGACTTCATTTTATCTATTCCTTCTCATTCCTTGTCCCTGTATAGAAAAAGTTGATACTATTCAGCTGTCAAGTTATTCAACTCGTCAGTTAAACTATTCGCCCAGGCCTCCACTCTTCACAATTTTAAGATAAAATTTAAGCAAATCTTGCTGAGTTTTTACTGAGCAAATACGCTAGTAGTTTTTTTTTTGTCTCGCTAATGTTATTTTTGTTTTATTGCATCTATGTTGGGTTAAGTGTAAGAGTAGTCATTTGGCTAAACTTTGCCTTGTATAGATGTATATGGATTTATATCAATAAAGCTGATTTTTATTATTATTATTACATATTATATCTCATACAGTTTACAAGATCCCTATTATGTTTTTCATTCGTATCTTGGACAGTGTGTAATAAATGTGATATGTATGAAATAATTATTAACATTTCTGTTTAAAAGTAAAATAATTCTCTATGTAGTATTACCATATAAGTTGCAAGGATATTGCGAAGAACATAAGATGTCCTTTATATTTTACAATAACTTAGAAATCTATATTATAAATAAATTATTATTGTAAAATGAATAATTATTTATGGATGAAATACGACTAAGGTTAAAATTTCTTTTAAATTAATAATAAATCATTCAAGTCGTTATAGAATTTTTCATTTCCAGGTTCATCATCAGCTTCCTCATCGGCTTCCTCATCCGCGTCGTCACAATCTTCAGGTAGCGACCTACAATAACCTATATATTATTATATAAAAAATTAATGTACAACTTTTCAGCTTTCAGCAGTTCTCTTTCTACGTCTGGATCTCACCCAGTAGATCCATCTAGTTACAAAAGCCTTTCTGGTTCTTCAGCCTTTGCAGGATCTTATGGAGGTTCTTGGGGTAAAAATTTCGGCGTGAATACAGGTGGGGGTGCAGGACACTCTGCTTACAGCTCTGCTGGATTAAAAAATTCTTACGATAACGGTGCTAATACTGGAGGTGGTATTGGTCATGCCTCATTAGGTGAGTGAAATGTTTTTTTTGTTAAAGTGTATCTTATAAAGATTCTTAAAATTGTGCAGATACTCCTGGAGGATCTCTTGCTTCTTCAAATGCCGGAAGTTTTTCTGGATCTTCTTTGGGAGGGAATGCTGAGGGTACAAAAACAGGTAATTAGTAGATAGGAAAATATTTTGTCTCTAATAGCATTTATCCTGGACATTTTCTATTTACAGGATTTAGATATAACACCCAATTTCCTGGACCAAATAATAGTATTTACTCTTCAAAACCTGCCAACTCTTTATCTCAAAGTGGTGCAAATTCATGGGGATCTAGTTCTTCCGAGAAGAATAACTATGGACCGACAGCTTACTCTCCCACAGCAGGCAATGCAGTTTCAACTCCGAGCGGGTGGAATGGAAACCCGGCAGGAAGTAACGCCTATAGTGGAAGCTTAACACCATCAATTAATGGAATCCCAAATAATGCTTTTTCTGCTGGCAATTCTATATCTACTGGCTCAAGTGTAAGTTATGGTGGTTGTTGCAAGGGACCATTCCCAGGACCCACTGGGAGTATATACGATAGTAAACCAGCTTTCCCGTCTAAAGGTAAGAACTTTTTTTTAAATTGAGAATTAAATTTTAATGTTGATTAATTGAAGAAAATGGCGGTCCATCATCGGCTTCTAATAGTTTCTCTGGAGGAAATAGTCTTCATATTCAAAAACCAAGTGTGATCTACAACCCACCGAAACAAGACTATCCCTCTGCAAGTGGAGGTAACGCCCTACCGTCAAGTACAAATCATCCAGTTTTTCCAGGTCCAAATGGGAGTATATATGACAGTAAACCTGCGCCAGCTTCTAAAGAAAATGCCCCTAGTGTCCCGAATAAATTCAACGTACCAGGTGTTCATGTTACTAGTGGTAGCCAATCAGGTGCATCATCTGTTGGGCAATTTACTCCAACGTCTCAGATAAAACCGACCACCTCAGACGGTATTGGAATTCCAGTTTCTGTTCAAGGAACACATAATAATGCTCCTAGTACTACTTATAACTACTCTACGGGTGGTACCCAGCCGACCTTGAATCCTGGTTATGTGATCCCAGTGTCTGTTCAAGACGGAAGCAGTCCCACAACTTCAACTTTTGCCCAAACAACTTCTCATGCTTCTGCCGGAAGTCACGTTTTTCCGGGTCCAAATGGGAGTATATATGACAGTAAACCTGCGCCAGCTTCTAAAGGAAATGCCCCTAGTGTCCCGAATAAATTCAACGTACCAAGTGTTCATGTTACTAGTGGTAGCCAATCAGGTGCATCATCTGTTGGGCAATTTACTCCAACGTCTCAGATAAAACCGACCACCTCAGATGGTATTGGAATTCCAGTTTCTGTTCAAGGAACACATAATAATGCTCCTAGTACTACTTATAACTACTCTACGGGTGGTACCCAGCCGACCTTGAATCCTGGTTATGTGATCCCAGTGTCTGTTCAAGACGGAAGCAGTCCCACAACTTCAACTTTTGCCCAAACAACTTCTCATGCTTCTGCTGGAAGTCACGTTTTTCCTGGTCCAAATGGGAGTATATATGACAGTAAACCTGCGTCAGCTTCTAAAGGAAATGCCCCTAGTGTCCCGAATAAATTCAACGTACCAGGTGTTCATGTTACTAGTGGTAGCCAATCAGGTGCATCATCTGTTGGGCAATTTACTCCAACGTCTCAGATAAAACCGACCACCTCAGATGGTATTGGAATTCCAGTTTCTGTTCAAGGAACACATAATAATGCTCCTAGTACTACTTATAACTACTCTACGGGTGGTACCCAGCCGACCTTGAATCCTGGTTATGTGATCCCAGTGTCTGTTCAAGACGGAAGCAGTCCCACAACTTCAACTTTTGCCCAAACAACTTCTCATGCTTCTGCTGGAAGTCACGTTTTTCCTGGTCCAAATGGGAGTATATATGACAGTAAACCTGCGTCAGCTTCTAAAGGAAATGCCCCTAGTGTCCCGAATAAATTCAACGTACCAGGTGTTCATGTTACTAGTGGTAGCCAATCAGGTGCATCATCTGTTGGGCAATTTACTCCAACGTCTCAGATAAAACCGACCACCTCAGATGATATTGGAATTCCAGTTTCTGTTCAAGGAACAAATAATAATGCTCCTAGTACTACTTATGACTACTCTACGGGTGGTACCCAGCCGACTTTGAATCCTGGCTATGTGATCCCAATATCTGTTCAAGGCGGAAGCAGTCCAACAGCTTCAACTTTTTCCCAAACAACTGCTCATGCTTCTTCTGGAAGTCACGCAACTAAACCTTCAAGACAAGGCAGCTACGCTGGAATACCAGTAGTTGTTGAAACCAGTAGTGTGCATAAGCCAGTCGCTAATAAAGCTCATGCTGTAAGTTAAATTTATAGTTATAATTTCTCTATTCCATATAAGTACAGGGACTCGTATGGAATTCTCGCGAAAAATGGTATTAAAAATAGACATTTTTTATGAGATTTTATACACATATTCTATCGTGTGAGCAAATAAAAACTTAATTTAGGTAGCCTCTGAACAAATTTCATTTCCAAGATTGAAAAAAATGAAATTCATCCAAATATATTTCATTTGTGTTTTATTTTATCTTCTTGCTGAGTCTTTTTCTGGTGTCAGGAGCGGGCGGTAGCTCAGCGGGTTAGAAGAGATCAGCATACTAATCCGTTGGTGCTGTCACCCTGTGGGTTCAAATCTTACTCGTGCCTTGAGTGTTGTGTTCGTCTATAAGACTATTTTATAATTTTTATATATTAAAATTGTGTCTGTGGCTTAATGAACTAATTCTCAAAGCCAAATTACCGGAGTGGAGCGACTATGTCTTATCTACACAGTTAAGACCGATGTACCTCTTTTCTAAAAATAAAATAATAATAATAATAATAATAAGTGGACACGTAATTAGATATGTAATAGGGTTCTCATAAATATCAACCATTTTCTAAATGGCAAATGTCAGTCAGTTTACGATTTTACAAACTATTTATTTCACAGTCTAACGCCGTGTCCTAGCTGCGTCCAGATAGTGCGTGCGATGCGGGAAACGCACGCACCGTAAACTCGCACGAGAAATTTTGAGTGTCCAAACTGAATAACGATGCGGTTCATGAAAGAAGATTGTTTCCAATCCAACTATTGCAGGTGCAGTTTCAGATAAAATGCGTTTTAAGTTTGTTGGAGCTTGAAAGACTTAAAAATCACTGAAAGAAACAGGTTACTTAATAGAAAGATAAGACGCAGGTAATCTATAAAAATATGTAGATTTGATAGACAGAAAAATAGAAGGTAGGTTAAATAAAATAGGTCTACAATAGAAGTTAATAGACCTCATACTTACCTTAAAGACCTAATTTCGAGACACATTTTCACATTCCCAGCGTACCTTGATTCTTCTTGTTCTTGTAAAATAGATTTCCCTTATTCCACAAACTGTTTCGCTTTGGCCCAACAGCAATCAAAACTTCCTACCGGCAGTAAAAATCGCAATATTTCGGGGTGTCGTTTTATCGCACGACTTTTGCGGGCAACGCGTTTACTATAAACAGTCCCATTGCTTCTCATATATTTTATCGCAATCGTTCGTCTCAACGCACGCACCACAACGCACGCACCGCAGTCCCCGGATGCAGCTAGGACACGGCGTTACAGATACAATATAAGACATGATATCTTTCCAAAGCCTACCTAAATCAAGTTTTCATATTCTCACACAATACAATCAATGCACCACATGGTCTAATCATTTGTGTCAATATTGTAATCATGACTGTCAATTTTCAACATTGACTTTATATCAAAATAATAATTGTATAATATGGTTTTAATAGACTTTATAAAAAAGTGTCAACTTTTGCCAACTGTCCTATTGGTTGAAATAGAAAATTTAAGACTCACTGATTTCTGAATGAGTCATACGAAAGAAAAAATCAACTATCAATGGCATAATTTAATTTATTGATAAAAAAACACTAGAAAATTATGGTTTAAAAAAGTTTTTCTAGTCCATGCGCCTGTTATTACGAACTTGCTGATCGGACCAGATTATAGACCATTAAATTATTAATGAAGGTGCCGCGAATCAAATGCTTTAATTTAATTATTGGAAAGTGTAGTTTTTGCGAGAATTCTTTACGATGTGATAGGTAGGTATCCATTTATACGAAGTACCTACTAATATTTTTTTTTATTACTTTCAGCCTAACCAAGTACCGGTGATAGTTACTCAGATACCGTTAGTTTCACCAGGACATGATTCAAGTAAACATTATGGAAGTCCAATCCAAGTACCCTTGTATAAATGTACACCGGGTTCTGGTTATAGCTCAAGTAGTTGTTCTCAGGTTCCTTCTGAGTTTGGAAATACACAGGCACTTTCATCATCAAAAGCATCCTCAAACACCGAAACTTATGCTAACACTAACAACGCCAATAATTTGAACAACGCATATCCTTCTTCGTGTGGACCATCAGGATGCTCTGTTAGTATTCCTGTAGCTGTATCTTCACCAAAATCTAGCGGATCTCCTTCAAGCACATCTAACGATGATTGTATAGGATCAAGTTGCTCTAGTAACTATCAAGTCCCAAATTCTTTCAGTGAAAGTACTGCAAGTGCTATAATTCCAACAGGAAGTAGTGGTTGTAGTTCTGGATGCGTCGGCAGCGAAAATTCTGGAGTTGGCAATAAAGTTAGCACATCAACTGACGAATATCAAGGAGTTCTGCCAATCAATCCTTTTGTTACAAAACAGTCTAAAAAAGAGTCAGGTTATACAACTGCAAAATCTGACAGCTTTTCTAATGGTTTTGCAAAAGGTGATGTAGTTATACAAAAATCAGACGGATCTTTCATTAATCCAATAAAAAATCAATACCCTTATGTGGGTACTTCTGAATTAAGTAATGACTATAACAACCAAGGTGGCTCGCCAAACAATTTCCCTCAATATAATAAACCGGGTTCAAGTTATTCTCCACATTGCGTAGGACGTGCTTGCTCTTACAATCCCGGAAGTTCTTCAACATCAACAGGAAGTGTTTCTATACAACAGCCTGCTGGTTCCACATCTTTTGAAAATGGCTTAGAAGGGTCTAGTCTTTCTAACTCAAATGCTGGAATATTTAGTTCTGGTGATGGCTTTTCAAATCCCGAACTTCTAAATGCAAGTCCAGGATATGCAACAGGTAGCGTTTCTATACAGAGACCTGATAATTCTGGTTCATACCATCAAGAATTTCCTAAATCAAAGCCTGGAGGTACTGCAGATAGCTTTAGTGGTAATTATGGAAGTTTTAAACACCAAACTAAATACCCGGAATATAATAATGGATTTGCGAATTCAGGCACATTTTCTGGATCTTACGGAGGAAGCTATGGGACATCTGGTCCGGTGAATAATTCTCCAAACTATGCTACAGGTAGTGTTCTGATTAATAATCCAGATGACTCTATTATTCCAAGTACTGGCTATTCTCATGGCATCCCATCAACATACTCTGGTAGTTTTAATTCAGCAGCTAGTGGATCTCAGGTACAAGAAGGTGGCAGTAGGGCAGGAACACTTACAGGATTGGCTGGAATTGGTGCAGGGTTACCAGAACTGAATTCACATGGTGCTGGAAGAGCACCATCAGGATCATTTTCAAGCTCCTTCTCGAAGTCAAGTGCAAGTTCCTATGCTAGCAGTTCCAGTTCTAGTAAGTTTAATAAAAATACCAACCATTTATTTTAAATTAAGCTATTATGTGCGACCGAAATAATTCGAATCGACGAAACGGTCTACTATTGGCTTGACGTCGCTGCTACCCTCGGTCTGGGTGCGTTAGCTACTCTTGTCAAATTCGGACTCAGTAATTTGTGTTTGATTTGAAAAATACGCATTTTTAAACACTCTAATAAAAACATTCGTTTTTTATGACACAACATGTATCAACATTAGTGGATATCCGTATCAGTCCAGTGGCGTCCAGGGGGACACCCTCACCGATATTATTGCAAAGAAAAATTTTCGCCACTGACTTTTTTTAAATTTTTATAGTTCTTTGAATTGATCAGATAAAAATACAGATTTTTTGTCTCTTTGATTTTCTCGATTTCTTGGCTTGTGTTCGAAATAAAAATAGAATTCACGTAACTACGTTACCCTGGACCAACCAAGAAACATGGGGAAAAATTGAAAAATAAAATTCGTCATTTAGATGCTAAGAAATGTATTTTTAGTGTTTATTTGTTGTTACATATTATTAATAGAAAATATTTTTTTTAAATTATTTCAAAAACCAAATTTTACCTGTTATTTATGTGGTTCAATTAAGTGGATTTCATTTTTTGTTTCCCAAAACTAAGCAAAATACGAAATTCAGGAGGCAAAAACATTGTATTATTAGTTGATTAATCTGAAAAAATATCAAAATTTAAAAGTCAGTGGCGTACATTTTTCTTTCCAATAAAATTGGTGAAGAGTGTCTCCCTGGACGCCATTGGACTTGATGATTTTAATTTTCTTGGGATTAAAGGAGCTCCTTATTACTACAAGTAACACTGCTAAATTTTGACAATTATAGTTTCAAAAGAATGTTTGAGATATTTACGACAAGGCAATTAAAAAAAAGTTTAACATCCTGCATTTTGAAAACGAAGCATTTGCGGACTTTTGTATTTTAAAATCACTCAAATAATCTGATGTTTAATGTATCGTATACACTTAATTAACGCCCTGTATAATGGTAACTGGAGAATAATCTGCACTCACATACATCCCTAAACATTTAATAATACCTAAATTTCATTCTGTTTATTTTTCAGGTTTTGCTTCCTCAAGCTCTGGAACAATACAAGGATAAAATAATCACTGCTTCGTAACGCATTAGGTAGATAGTTAAATTAAAATAATGAATTTGTAATTTTATACTCAATAAATTATTTTATACATATTCTTTTTATTATTTTTACCCCTACATTTGTAAATTACATGTAAAGTTCAAGGCTCGAAAATACAAAAAGTTTGGATATTAATCTTAAAAATTATCTCAAAGTAATCAAACTTGCTACACACATCAATTTATTTATATTCAAAATTACACCCTTTTTAAGATACAGCCCTTAAAAAGGGGTAAAACCAAATAGACATTTTTCAGAGTAGGTCAAAAGTGGATAAAATAGTAAAATTGAAAATTTCACCGCCTATTACTATTGTTAAGACCAACATACTGACAAAGTCTTGCAAAACATTGGCATACCAGGTGTTCCTATTTTAAATAGGACCTAATATGTAATATAAAAATCTACTCCACCACACTCCCACTATCTAAGGGTGGGAAAGGGCTATTTTGACATCTTTACCGCTTTCCCCCATTATGTAGGTAGGGTGGGGGTAAATGAAATTTTAGTTAGTAAACCTAACTTTTTATGTCAGATTCAGATTTTACGTCAAAAATACGTACCTAGACGAAAAAAAAAGTAATTGCCTCGATTGTTTATTCCACCATCTATCACGAATTGAAAAAAATATTCCAGATAAATCCTTCGTATTTATGTGCGTAAAACCCGAATCTGCAATAAAAAATAAGGATTCCTAACTAAAATTTCAAATTTAATCTGCGCTCTAGCAGTCGTTCAGTACAACTGCCACAGCGAACGTACATATAGTGACAGTGAGAGCGTTGAACTATTATTACAAACAGTGAAAGTGAGACTGGAACAACAAGAAAGACGCACACCAAGGCAGACGCCAACCCAGCCAGCGGAAAAAGGTAGGCTCCTTCACCACCGACCGCAAGGCCACACAGTAACCCATACACACCAGACGCCACATGGAAACATGTCTCCAAACAAATCAAACCGAGACACACAAGAAAACAACACGGACACACAAGAAACAAATGTATCCCTCCACGACCTGACAGACATCCCTAAAATAACTAGCCTTCTTCAAAGAAAGGCTAGAAACTCTAAACGTCAACCGACAGCACAGACGCAACCGTCAAACGCAAGACGTCCACTGACCTTGAAGAATGTCAATAGCCAAAAAAAAAAAACAAAGATACAACACCACAAAAATCAACTTAACAGAGGATGGAAGGTTCACACAAAACCGCTTCTCCCCCCTTACGAACACGACACTGGACTCAGAGATGACGGACACTGACTCGACTTCAAAGCCACAACTTCAAAAAAGCAGAGACAGAAAACAAGAAACAAGACAAAGATTGTCCTTAGAGAGCCCGAGAAATGGACCGCGATCGCTAAGGAAATGGACAAACAAGACATACACTACCACAAGGCTAGCTAACAAAAGACGGAAGAAACATATACACAAACACCATTACCGACTTTAGAAAACTAAACTGACTACTGGAAAACACAAACACACAATACCATACCTACAAACTAAAAAGCGAAAGACAATTAAGAGTGGTCATCAGGGGGATACCCCCGCACCTCTCCACGAACGATATCATAGACGACTTATTACACAACAAGGACTACACACCAACATCAATTTCACGGATGAAATCCAAAGACGGACGAGACATACCAATGATCATCGTTGACGTTCCACAGGAATACAAATCTATCTAGAAAATAACTGACGTATGTAGACTGACAGTAAAAACCGAATCTTACAAGACAAGACAGACAAACGTACAGTGCCATAAATGCCAAAAATACGGACACGCACAACAGAACTGCAAGGCAGACGACAGATTCCTCAAGTGTGGGGAGGGCCACTCCACACACCTGTGCACCAAACCCCGAACCCTCGAAGATAAATGTGCCAACTGCACAGGAGCACATCCTGCAAATTACAGAGGGTTCCCCGAGCACCCCAACAACAGACAAACAGGCCCTACACCCAAACCCCAACTAATGACCTACAGGGAAGCACTTATGACCAAACCTGCGACCATACCACAACAAGATAATACAAAATTCCCACTAGAACAAGACGACAGAAAACAAACAAAAACAAACATCGCCCACCACCTTGGCGAGCTACTAATACACTCCGAACGCTCCGAACTCAACCCGACTCCAGAACAATCAAAAAGATTCTACGAGACAATACAATCAATACTAAAAGAAACGCAAAAACTAAATAACTAAACGCACCGAACAATAGCAACTAAAGATAGAAGTCACGCAAAAAAAGGCAACAGCCTGGCCAATCCACCAACAAAAAAAAACACACACAAAATAACACAAGATGAAGGAGCAAAGAGCCCCAGAGGGCTCGGTTTCATCAATCAATCAATCGGATGATGAATGCTCTAGCAGTCAGTCGTGTCTTGTATGTTGGATGTGAAAGCTGAAGTATACGGAGTAAGGAAGACAGTAGTAGCCAGTGCCCAGTGGTGGTACATAGTGAGTTGTGACTCAGTGAAGTATAGACAAGTTGTGTAATATCTGTGAGTGGAGACAGAAGGAGAACTGATTATTTAGATTGGGATTATAAGTTTAATAAGTTGTATTTGTATTAGAGAATAAAGACATTTGCAGGCTTTAGTAGTGATTTTATTTATAAGTGTGAGACCCATAACAATATCTTAAAAAATATCATTTCTCCAATTTTGTTGGAGAATGTATGTAAGCGAAACCCAAAATGATGGATAACGTTGTAAATAGAATTCAAGTAGCTTTCAAATAATTTATCACTCGATATCTGTTCCCTATGATGATAAGCAAAGAGGTAGCTACCCCTGCCAAGGGGGTGAACTTGCGTAGTTAAATTTGTCACAAAAATATGTCCCCCCCCCCCCGATAACAAAATCGACCTGTTTCGGCGTTTTTCGCATACATCTTCACTTTCCAAATTATTAGGCTTGTTACCTTTTCGATGACCCACCCTGTATAATACTTAATTAAATCTACACTAAATCAAACCTACTTTCCTATACATTTTTTTTATACCAGCTAATTGTTAGGATTTTTATATGGTCTCACTTAGCAATCTTTTAAACGCATTCAAATTTGTTTCATTTTTTAACTCTGTTGGTAGGTAAACAATTATACAGGATGTCCCAAAACTCAACGTCATACCTTGAAGGGCTGATAGGCCAACTCATGACTGACCAGAATATCATAAGATGATCTCAGTAAAAAATTGCTTATTTTCGAGATAGTGGGACTTTTATGAATTTTGTGAAAATCGATACCTTAGATCTGTTTTTCGAGTGCCACAGCTACAAAATTTCATATTCTTAAATTCTTAATTTTGTTACGCAATGCTGAATAGCCCCATTAATGATTAACTGCCTAAGAAATATTCTGGTGCCGTACCTTTAAGGAAAATTATTAATTTTTTTGCCCGATTGAAAATTTTTGTTTTTTCATGACACAACTTTGTCACTTCATGCATGAAAAAAATTACCCCGTGAACCTGGCAAGTTACGAGTATTCCTAAAAATGGCTCATTTGATCTAGTTTCTGCAATGGTGTAATATTTTGTATGCTTTACTTTAGAAAAAAATATTGTAACCGCCCACCCCCCTGGCCATGTGATCTCTAGGAATTTGGAACCCTTCGTTGTCTCGTCCTTCTTCGTAGTTTACCCTCATTTCGTAAGATGGGGTCGCAGAGATTAATTAAACAGAGAAATAAAACAAACAAATTCATATAACACCTATATTACTGCTCTTATTTGAATTTAATTACACCTTTTTTAATTATTTACACCTTTTAGAATTATTTACAATACATATTTTTATTTATTTCAAACTTTTATTTGATTTATTTAATTTAATTTTAGGTTTATAATTATTTTTATTGAACCACTTATTTGATTATACAGGGTGTCTGCTTAAGGCTGGCCACCGGCTATATCTCGGAAACTAATGGGCCTATAACCTCAAAATAAAAAATTTCCAGACATAAGTGGTCACGAGAAATTCAATGAAAATATTTTCAAGATGGCCACATTTCCGGAAATACCGGAAGTTGACACCTACTTCGTTATTTACGGAAACACCCTGTAAAATATTATATTTTTTAAATGTCTGAAGAAATCGAATACAGGTGGTTTTCACCATTGGAATTTAGATTGAGCGGTTTATGAGTTATAAACAAGTGAAAATCGAAAATTTTCAACTTCAAAGCAGTGTAGAACTAGAACGGCTCAAAATATCTAAAAACGGTTTACATGTCCCTATCTTAACTTTCCACATAGTATCCTACTATGTGGTTTAAATTTTAATACAGGGGTGATGAAAAATCGGATAATTTTCATCACCCTGTATTAAAATTTACTCCACATATTGGGATAAAATATGAAAAGTTAGGATAGGGACATGTAAACCGTTTTTAGATATCTTGAGCCGTTCTAGTTCTAGACTGCTTGGAATTTGAAAATTTTCGATTTTCACTTGTTTATAACTCATAAACCGCTCAATCTAAATTCCAATGGTGAAAACCACCTGTATTCGATTTCTTCAGACATTTAAAAAATATAATATTTTACAGGGTGTTTCCGTTAAAATAACGAAGTAGGTGTCAACTTCCGGTATTTCCGGGAGTGTGCGGCCATCTTGAAAATATTTTCATAGACTTTCTCGTGATCACTTATGTCTGGAAATTTTTTATTTTGAGGTTATAGGCCCATTAGTTTCCGAGATATGGCCGGTGGCCAACCTTAGCAAGACACCCTGTATAATATATTTGATGAATTTTATTGGGATTTAGGATTTAGGTTCTAATTTAAATTTGCCACTAAAGATTCTTTACAGAACAAATTAGAAAAACTTTCATACAGCATGCGAGGAGAAGACTGAAGACATGGACGGTATCGTTTCGTCCTTATTATGGACTCATCAGCATATCATATCAGTCAGCTCTAAACCACACTATACGAAATTTGGAAGTTCTATCTATTCTAACTGGTGTTTTCGTTTTGTAGTGGCTTTTAATTTCAAATGAGTAAGTAGGCAACCAGAGAAACGTGCGTGTCTTTTATATAGTATTATCCTCGCTATAACAGTAGAGTTGTCATGGATTTATGAACTTTACACTACTGATGCAGAGGTTTTTATTAATTCAAGAACTACACATATCGATCCTCATAAGTATATACCTACCCACATTCATTTTCAAGCTAATTTTATTGAATTTTTACTAGTGTATTTATAAGGTAGATGTTACTACACGAATTAAGATGTTATGGCACATTTTTTCACCCTGGCCTTTTTAGATTTATAATTATTTTTATTGAACCACTTATTTGATTATATACTTGAAAGTATATTTGATTATATACTTTCGTGTAGTAACATCTACTTTATAAATACACTAGTAAAAATTCAATAAAATTACCTTGAAAATGAATGTGGGTAGGTAAATACTTATGAGAATCAATGTGTAGTTCTTGAATTAATAAAAACCTCTGCATTAGTAGTGTAAAGTTCATAAATCCATGACAACTCTACTGTTATAGCGAGGATAATACTATATAAAAGACACGCACGTTTCTCTGGTTGCCTACTTACTCATTTGAAATTAAAAGCCACTACAAAACGAAAACACCAGTTAGAATAGATAGAACTTCCAAATTTCGTATAGCATGTGTGGTTTAGAGCTGACTGATATGATATGCTGATGAGTCCATAATAAGGACGAAACGGTACCGTCCATGTCTTCAGTCTTCTCCCCGCATGCTGTACGAAAGTTTTTCTAACTTGTTCTGTAAAGAATCTTTAGTGGCAAATTTAAATTAGAACCTAAATCCCAATAAAATTCATCCAATATATTATTTAATTTTAGGGTGATATGGAATTACGTAACGCTTCTCAAATATGTTTATTGACATTTTACTCCAGGAGATTCCTTTTGTTGGGCTGATTTATGGGCCATATTCACTGGAGTAGAGTACCTGTTTCGCGTTCGCTTTCTAAACCATTCACATTCCACTTTTACAACCACTGTTGTTTGTTGCGGCTGCCCCGGCTGGATTTCAGTTCTTACTTTCAGATCGCAGGGTTGCCAAATGGGGTGTTGTCTGAAGTTCAGTGATTTTGTTTTAATTATATAAATTAAGTTGCAACTTGGTCACGTGGGGCCAAGTGCACTGATATTTAACCCTTGTAGATTTGATTTTGGTGGTGGAAATCCTAAAGACAGGATTGGAAACACAGACTAACGGCTCTACTACTATATTCTACTTTAATTACACTAATTACGCTACCTACTCTAACATGATGCTTTCTAGCCGCTGTGTTTTAGGGTTGGTGGCTAGTCTCATGATTGCGGAATAACTCATTACAGAAGGAGAACCGCAAGCTCCCGAACTTATTTTGTACTGAAATAACAAAATGGCTCACAAGAAAATACACAGACCATTCTCTTCCCTGTCAGTTAGTGCCATTCACATACATTCATTGTGCCACATTCCGACTTACGTTGCTGGCCACAGCAGTCGATGGTCTCCAATGAGTCTTTTGCCCCATCAGATTGTGTGTGTTTAAGAGAATAGATGCACCCCCTTGTACTGAACTAATTTGTTAACAGGTACAGAAGTAGTGTCTCGATTGAATGTTCGTATGGATCTGATCATCTTTGACTCAGTCCTGCTCTCTCTTCCCTAACAATTTATTATGCAATACATAAGAAAAATTCCCAATCAGATTACCAAATTTATGCAATTAAATTAAATTCTGAATTCTTTGATTTTGGTTTTGATTTTGGTCTGAAAGTAATTAACTGTGATCTTATCCATGTTGCTTTTGCTTTGCCCCTTGAATTCTTTCGTTTCCCTATCTTTTGAAATTTTACCTCCCTTACATTTTTTGTGATCTTTTTACCCCTGTGATTCTTTCTGATTTGATTTGAAAAAGTATTTTGAATTTTAATTTGAGAAACGTTGCAACCATACAGACAGGTCCTGGCAGATTCGTAGATCTGGTTCCTGTGACAAAAGAAATAAATATCAACGAGAGCAGTAACTATAATAAGGAGCTAAATTCAATATTCACAAATTTAAGTTTAACAATTTATTTTCACCTGTAACATTAGGTTTCCTAGTGGAGGAAACGGTGGCTGGTCCTAGTGGAGGGACGTGGTTCCTCTCTCGCTCGGCCGGGTCGGTTGGACTGGGTACGGCAGCCGGAACTGACGACATGGCAACATGGTCCGCCTTCTGGAGGGTCCGTTTGTTCTTCTTGGGCAAAACAGGTGTCTTAGTGGCACTTTTACTTGACTTGCTTCTTTTCTTTACTACGGGCATTGACGAAGCGATTGCTTGGTTTCGCAACTGTCTCTTACTCATGATGAGATTCTCAATTATTTAGGAGACTTGGTTGGTAGGTTCAAAAAGGACTTATTATCCGGTTCACGAAGCCAGCAGATAATAAGCGTTGGTAAAAAGTGTCTGAAAAGGTCCGGTTCGGTAGCCACAGATCTTAGATAGGTAGGTAGGAGATCTCCGGTTCACGAAGCCACAGAGATTATGGGTACAGGACAGATAAATTAAGAATCAAATCTTCAGCAGAATCTCGGCGGTCTTATATGTATAGTCGCTGAACACCTTCTCTCCCTACATTCCATTGAATGTTAAAGTAGGTCACCCATGTCGCTTTCTCTTCCTTTATCTCATACAGTTTATCCTGGGTTTTCTATGCTTTCCCTTCACGTGATTTAAACAAATTTCATCTCAATCGGTTTATCTCGCAGTCCTCTAGCTGCTGACACTTTTCCGGTTTCAATATCATTTAGTTCAAGGAAGTTGCTTTGTAATTAGACATTATATCCGGTGGAAGTTTTCAACGCAGTTGCTTTGTTGAAATGTTTAAATCTCCGTTTTTCTTACTATTTAATGGGATTTTCAGTTATAAGTTTCTCCCTGGATAGTATTATTACTTGTTGATAACCTGCCTTAATTTCATAAACTTTGATAAGGTAGTTTTTCACGATCGAGCCGTTTTGTTCTCAAGTTTTCATTTCTATTGAACTTCCCTGAGCTTTTCTTCGTGATATGGATCAGACGTAGTTATTCATATGATGTTGGTAGGTATTTATTGCTTCATTACTTGCTTGGCATGTAACTTATCAAAGGTTTCCTGTTTCCCGGCATTTTCTCTATCTAGGCGCATCATGTCTGGAAATACTGATGACATATCTTAATTGAATGCTGACTGGTAACTTCCCGAGTTTTCTTATGTTCTGAATAAGTTGATTTTGAAAATTTAAGGGGCTGTATTTCTGGTTGCCTACCGATGATACTCATATTCGAATTTTACGAAGTTTTTGTCGAAAATTTGCCTGCCCCAGGGGCTATATGTTTCAATAGGAAAATAAGAAACTCATTTGACAAATAAGGAAAAGCAATTGACAAAAGAGGAAAACCAAAAGCAAAAGACTGTAATAAAAAATCGATTTTTTTTTCAAAATTTTACACCCTGTATCTAGAAAACGAAGCAAGTTAGGACATACGATTATATGAAAAAATTATTTTTGGCTGGTAAATACGCCCTTAAAATCTTTGCACTAAATTTAAATCACCCTGTATAATAAAGACCGCTGCTGTAGCTTCATACTTAAAGATTAGTGAACGAAATTTTTTACTCTTTATGAAACTTTGAAAAATTAAAAAAAAATCCTAAAGTTATTGCGTTACTTCTACAGGTGTCCGGTGTCCCTCCAAATTAAAAACAAAACCCGTCTATGAGGCACGGTTTCTGGTCGTAGTTTTCAATCTAGGGGGCTGAAATTTTTTATGAGTAAGATGGCCGCAAGGAGTCGTCTGGTACTGTATTTGAGTAAAATCTATCAAGCCGTTTCAAAATGGCGGCCTTTTCAATTTTAGGAAAAATTGCTAGATTTTGAACCCCTATTCATATAAGCAAGTTAGAAAAAACAAATTTAAACCAATTAACATGATTGGAAGAAAAGTATTTTAAATTTGAGTTAATGCAGTAAAATTTGCATATTTTCTAAATTGTGATTTACAACAACTGCCACTTGTTGCTCTGGAAGAGTAGTTTTAGAAAAATCTATCATTTCAAAGACGAGTTCTTCCTTGAAAGATGTGATGGACATTTTGTTGTTTGTAATCTTTTGGTGCAGGATGTATGCATTGACTATTGCTGAGCCTAAGATAAACTCTATCGCTATTTTACGATACCACTTGATAGATTTTCGTAAATTAAAGTAAAGATTGTGAGAAGCAAGTGTGCATCACGTGGCTCCCTGAAACATTAAAACTCCAGGGGCCTTGTGATGCACGCGTGCTTCTCAATTTTAGAAAATCTAAATGATTGACTAAAATTACAAAATGTTTACCTATAGTGATATAAATGTATTTTTAATACATAAGCAAACTATCAAACGTATTTCATGATATGGCCTTCATAACTTTTTTTTCACTTTCCATTGTGGCAGTTAACGTGTTAATAAGCCAGTGGCGTGGGTAGGAAAAGGGTAAAAATGGCTAGATTTCTATAACCGTATGAGCCTATTTTTGAAGGAATTGAACTGAAATTTTTCGAGTAGACAACTATACTAACAATAACCCTCAACGGAGATATTAGAATATTTTTACATGATGTTTTTATTCCTCTAAAATTTCAATTTTTCGGTTTTCAAATCCCCTTTCACTTTTTTCGAATTTATTAAAAGTAGTGTAAAGAATAGTGTATTTTTTAAGTAAACTTAGCCAGTGGCGGGCACGGGGAAAGGGACAAAATTGTTAAATTTTGCCAATTTTTTTTTTTGTTTTGTTTTATCTAAAAATCCATTCTAAGGCACGTTTTCAAACGAAATGAAATGAAATTTTCACAGTAAGCCACTACCTACGCTAACATGACCTGACTATGAAAAATATCAGAAAGCCAATTTAAAAAGCGGTGAAAATATTCAAAATTTGAATCCCATAAAAATACACTATTTATGCGATTTATACTCAAGGTTTTTTTTATTTTATGTTACTTTGTTTAATAATCATTATTCATTTGTGAGAAGCGCTTTATATTTTTCAACAACTATATTATTTTCATTACTTTTTGTTTTAGTGTTGTTTATTATACAGATATCCCTGAAATGTCTTTACAGCGTAATACCAAATGTTCCTCGGGTGAAACTAGTCGATTTAAGTCAATTTATCTTAATAAAAACTTGCTTTAATTCACTGGCTTAGATCATGGGTTTTTTAGGTTTCATACCCTCTTCTGCCAATGGAACAAAAAAAATTGCCAATGCAAATCGAAGGAGGTGAGCTTATCCTAGAAATAAAAAGCGAGCATCCTTCTCAAGGGCCCTCAATCAAAAATACCCATAGCTTCGAGTGTGTCTTGAAGACAACACAGTAAACATTTATGTCATTGGGAACTCGGTAGCTAAGTCTGCCATAATCTCAGCAATTATTTGTCTTGCAAAATGAGAAAAAAGGGGGGGAGATACCGGAAACTTGGGCCAAATTCAGATTAATTCTCTCAGTGAAATCTACTTTGAACAAAATTTGTGAAAGATGTTTTGAAATTAAGAACCATTGTTAACCAGTCTGGAGCAAATTTTGGGAAAGAATTACAGAGGTGGTATCAAAAATAGAAACTTTATTTTTGGGAATGGGCAAAATTTCTTTTTTATTGTATACATTATGCATAAAATTATTTTAGATTTAAGTATAAGGGAACATAATATATTATTATATTAAGGTGTAGGTGTAGGACCTACGGTATTTTGCTTGACTGTTATCATTAATTGGACATGTATATTAGTAGGTATACGCCCGTATTCACAAACAATAATTTCCTAAATAATTACGTAATTAATTAAATGAGTGAGATGGAGATATGCAGTTTTTTGGCAATAGAATGAGATGGGGATAATTGATTACGTAATTATTTAGGAAATTATCGTTTGTGAATACGGGCAATAGTATTGTATAATGATGAGATAATCATGTAATAAAAAGTAATTAGTTTACACACTTAAGACCAGACATGAACCTATTATGATACTACATTTTATTTGCATGTACCTGGAGCCACTCAAGACATCGCCATCTGCCAGTAGCGCGAGTACCCCTAAGACGGTCTGGAACAAGTCCTGCTGGTATGCCGGTTAAGTCACCATGATCCCACTATCATGATGGAAAGTGTGAAACTACAAAATAAGCTGTGTACAAAATAAGTTGGATCGGCAGTTACGAGAAAGGCAAACAGCTACAACAAACTATTGGGTGCCGACTCAGAAAACGGGTCCTCAGAAAGTATCCCTCGGTCCACATACATATGGATGCTCAAGTCTTCATGAGGAACAAATGTCAGGCGACGGCTGACATCATTAAGCCAACAAGGCTGCTCTTCCAAAATGAAGCTGACAACGAACTCAACAACCAAATATGGAGCAACAATACGTTCAAGATAAAGGGCCATCATATAGTAGTGCTCTCAATATGGCACATGGGAGCTGACCACCTTCATACCAATGTGCTCTCGAGCCCAAAAGATAGTACTTATACATAAGCAGATAATGGCAACGATGACAGTCCGATCAGCATCCCTTCGTTTTGAGAAATATAGTACGTGACAGACAACACCAGCAACCACTAGATCAAGGCCACAAAGACAGTTAATTGCAGAAAGGAACTCAGAACTGCTCCAGGTCAAAAAGTGAATTTAAGAACTCTAGCTTTTAAGGTTTTGTTTTGTATTATAGGTCTTATTCTCATTTATATTAGGTCCTCTGCCTTAATATTTAATATCTAAAATTTTTCTTTAAAATCTTAATAAGTGTTTAGAATGTTCATGATCCTTTTTTCTATTTATTAGTATTAAGTAGGTACTCATTGTAACAGGTTATTATAGTAGGGGTTTCGAAAGCTGGGGACCAGCTTTTCCGGAGAGGAGGCATATGTCAAGTAGGCATAAAAATCAGAGCACTGAAGTAATAAGATTTCTTAACTATTAAACATCATTGCTAGCAAGCAATAATTCAAGTCAGCACAACTATTATTTGAATAATCATTTCAAAACTTATTGGGAAATACAAACTTGCTAGCATGATGTGTAAATTGAAAAGAGTTTATCGACTTTGCTGACCTAATCAGCAGAGGTAATAAAAAGGAGAGTGCGACCCATCAGAGCAGGGGAGAGAGGGGCTTCTACTCTGGAGGAGTGTGACTCCAACTCTTGGAGGTAGCGGGTACTCCGTAAAGTCGTAAGTAAAGTAGTGCCGTTATTGTGAAAGTGCTGGTTAAGGAGCTGACTCTCCGGGACAAAAGCTGTTCGCAGTTTTACAAATTGTACCAATAAGCATTAGGATGGTGCGTATGTAAGTACATTTCTATTTTCATAAATTTATTTTTAGTGTATGTATTTAATGAGCGTTCTTGACCACACTAAGGTCAAATCATATAATAATATAAAAAGTCCTCAGCAATCTCTAGAGACTTTCAGCGTAGCCGAAGTACTCTTAAGGTCTCCTCAAGGTAGCTCCCCTTCAGGGTTTTTATTTTATTTTTAATCTCTAATAGTACCAGAGGACCCCCCTGGAAACTAATGGCGGCTGTAAAGTAGTGGATTCTGCGAGTCGGACGAATGTGCTCGGATTTCAGAGTCTAACGAGACTAGCCCTCTCCCCCCCCCCCCCCCCCATTTTCGACGATGCTGAATACGATGGTGTTGGTTTAAACTCTTCTCGAGTTGACCGTACCCCCTAAAACGGCCAAAAACCACCCCTATGAAGGGTAAATCACGGAACTTCTTTCTCTTGGCGGCCAAACATGTGTCACCCCCCCGTTTTCGAGGTCGCTGAACGCGATGCTGACGTCGAGGTCGGTTCTCGACGCCCGCCAACCCCTCTACGCGGCCAAGAACAACCCCCGGAATGGGTGAAACGGGAACTCGCCGCGTGAAATCGATGAAAATCCATCTCCGCCCGTTTTCGAGGTCGCTGAACGCGATGCGTGGGGGTCGAGGACCGACCTGGACGTCAGCATCGCGTTCAGCGACCTCGAAAACGGGGGGTGACACAAGTTTGGCCGCCAAGAGAAAGAAGTTCCGTGATTTACCCTTCATAGGGGTGGTTTTTGGCCGTTCTAGGGGGTGCGGTCAACTCGAGAAGAGTTTAAATCACCACCATCGTATTCAGCATCCTCTAAAATGGGGGGGTAGGACTAGTCTCGTTACTCTGAAATCCGAGCACTTTTTGGGTTTTTTTCCGACTCACAGAATCCACTAAAGGACTCGACTTTGATAGTAGGGATCGTAGTCCATTGTAAACATTTTAGTACCCCCCATAGTTATTAACGTATGACTGACTATCAATTATTATTATTAATTTCTTCAAAATTATTTTAACTGTTTATTTTTCTCAATAAACTAGATATTTTTTTTTGTAAATCTTTTGTTCTTACCCCCCTTTTAACCCTCCGAAATAGAGCAACCCCCCGGGTTGCGACATAGGGTGGAAGCGCCGTCTTTCGCGGTGCGACAATATCGAATGTTGGTTTTTATAGAAAGTTTCCTTTTCCATGTAATTTTGTAAGTTTACATATTATAATAAAATCAATTTACATGTCAACATTCAAATGTGATTTTGAATATTCATAAATGTTGAAATGAAAATTAATTTTATTTTTATACGCAAAATTTACAAAATTACATGGAAAAAGAAACTTCCTATTTTTATAGGAAATTCCTATTTTTTTTTAAACAACACTCAAATGTGATTATCTTCTAAGCGATAAGACTTTTGCACCTTTTTTGTATAAAATAATCGATTTTTTAAAATACAGTC
Source organism: Malachius bipustulatus (assembly GCA_910589415.1). Classification (NCBI taxonomy): domain Eukaryota; kingdom Metazoa; phylum Arthropoda; class Insecta; order Coleoptera; family Melyridae; genus Malachius; species Malachius bipustulatus. The sequence goes on along the minus strand of OU342631.1, from coordinate 55,229,898 downwards.
ATAACAAATTGCTTTTTATCACGGTGTAAGATATAATAAGGTGAACGCACGATGCTTGTCTTTTAACGCTAGCGAACGACACGAAACTGCGAACGTCGATGTGGGAGAGAGATAGTTCTTTTGGGCGATCCATACACTCTCCCCTCTTACTTCAATGCGTGGGATTCTCATAACAAGTGTAGGTTTTGAGAAGTCGCGCTGCTACATTTTATTTTTTATTGAGTGAGTGATAAGTAAATATGGGAAGGAAGAAAGTGTGTTGTACCTAATTGTAGAAGTAGATACGATGAAACTACAAAGGGTATTTCTTTTTTTGGCATACCTAAACATAAATTAGAAGCCTATTAAAGGGCGACTCCGCCAAGTTAGACAATTATTGACCGCTAAAGATGCGATTTGTGCAAAGCACTTTAAAGAAGACATCATATACAGGATGTTTCATTAATCAGTGCAGAACATTCAACTGGACAGGCCTTGCTGAATTTTAAGGGGGGTTTGTCATAAAAAAAATTTCTTAAAGCCTCCCCTAAGAAGTTACAGCCCCTTAAAGTAGGGTAAAAAATTCACATTTATAGATTTTTTTCTGAAATGACTTGAAATAAAAAAAAGACGGCTAGGTATTCGTATACTACTACCATGAAGCCTCCGTAATTACATAATTTTATGCACCCTTGTTCTCTGCAAGGGTGTGAATCATCCTACCCCTAAAAGTTTTTTTTCCAGAACTTTTTTCCTAATAGTTTTTTTTAATCTTTAAATTTACACTTAGGAGGGCCAGTTCAATTGAAAAGAAATTTGTCTCTAAAAATTTCACGAAAACTCAATACTTTTTCACTAAAGAAGTAAAATAAGGACATGTATTCAAGAAAATTGTGCCCATTTTGAGCACTGTCTTAACAAAATATTGTTATTTTAAATTATATCGATTGTGTTTATTGTTAATTATGTTTTTTGTGTTATTTAATGTTTATTTATTTCTACAAATATTTTACATATTTACATATTTTTATAAATTTGGATGTAAAATCACACTGTTAGAATTTATGGAAGTCCGCTTATTTTATTTCCTGAAATTTGTTTTCATGAAATTTTTAAGAGACATTTTTTTTTTTTTTTTTTTTTTTTTTTTCCGAGACTCGCGTAGCCTAGTGGTTCAGTCCGCTGCCTACCGAGCCTAAGGTCGCGAGTTCGGGACTCACCGGCTCGTGTTATTTTTCGGATGCATTTTCGAATGTATGTGAAAAATACAACAAGCGACCGAACGTTTAAATATTTAAATGGCATACTTGAGGCTGGGTGAATGAGTAAGATGCTCGAAATCCCGTGTTACCGGAGTGGAGCGACTTTGTCTTACCTACATAGTTAAGACCGATGCTCCCTCCTTTCTAAAAAAAAAAAAAAAAATTTTTTCCAATTGGCCTGGCCGTCCAACGTGTGAATTTAAAAATAAAATAAAAATATTAGGAAAAAAGTTCTGGAAAAAAACTTTTAGGGGTAGTATGATTCAGACCCTTGCAGAGAACAAGGGTGGAAAAAATTATGTAATTATGGAGGCTTCCTGCTAGTAAAAGACCTAGCTGTCTTTTTTTATTTTAAGTCATTTCAGAAAAAATCGATAAATGTGAATTTTTTACCCTACTTTAAGCGCCTGTAACTTCTTAGGGGAGGCTTTAAGAAATTTTTTTATGACAAATCCCCCTTAAAATTCAGCAAGGAATCTCCTGTTTGAATTTTCTGCACTGATTAATGAAACACCCTGTATAAAGTTGAAACTGCCTGTTGTTCGGTAAGTAATATATTTAGTGCTGATTATACAAGTGTTGGAACTTTTCTAAGCTTGAACATTATTAATAAAAAATAAAAAAATAGGTAGATAAAATGTTGATAATTCAATACCTATGGCTTGTCCACTGAGTGTTGTGTTGCCTGATGAGATTTTACACTGATCCTGACTATAAACGATTTGATTTTTTAATTCGTACAATTATAATAATTGATTTATATTATAATTATAATATTTATTATGAATATAATATAAATATTATAGTACAATAATTGATTTGATTCGTACAATTATAATAATTAGAATTAGTACGAATTAAAACATAAAAAATCAAATCGTTTAGTCAGGATCAGTGTGGCATCTCACCAGACAACACTCAGTGGACAAGCCATACCTACAAAACTAATACAGTAGAAGCTCGATTATCCGGATCGCGATTATCCGGAATCCGCTTTATCCGGAACAAAATTGATTTTTAAAACCGCCGCTTTATCCGGAACGATCGTGGTCCGTATCCGAAATTTGAACGAAAAATCAAGTCATCCGCGTTATCCGAAACGCGCGCCTTCAAATACTCCGCATTATCCGAAATTGTAATATGTACATATATAGATATGTACACAAATATGTATGTTTTTATTTGATTACGAAGATTTATTACTATGTTGAGTTGTTTTTAACAATAAAAAGTCATGTAACTTACCTGCCTACATTATTTTATATATTCGTAAAAAACTCCGTATTATCCGAACTTTCACTTATCCGAAATGGGTTCGGTCCACATTACTTCGGATAATCGAGCTTCTACTGTAGGTATGTAGGTACGTAAGTACCTATTTCTTGGTAATTATTAGGTAGGTACATTTAAATATCTCATACATAACTAGAAGAGTTTTTTTCATGACCAAAAAATATCTTTATACCTAACTCATAATAGTTGTTTGTTGTCCGAGGTGAATTTATACCCGCTCAGCGCTTGAAATAGCCGCGTGGCCGAGTGTTTTAGGCTCTTGCCTGGCACTCTGGGCATTCTGATGGTACGGTATTCAAATCCACGAAAGGATTGTTTCTTAAAAAAAAAAATACACTAATAGGTAACTAGATAATATACTTAATTAACAGCTTACTTGATCTTTTAATTATTACCCTCCTAATATACAATTTGCGAATAAAAAATGTTCATCTAGTTAATATAAATATCTGTTTAATAAATAATATAATTTAATAATCAATATTGAATTCTGCTAGCGCTTGCCCAAGTTGTCTACCTCTTCACAGCAGTCACACCGCTCTAATCGTGACTGTTTACACTCGCTTTTCGAGCTGTCGTCGATTCACCTCTATATCTTACACCGTGCTTTTTATACAGTAAGTAACCAACAACCTTATGTTTGCACCCCACCCTGTGTATACTTAGTTGCCAAAATATTGTTAGTAAACTGATTTTTTTTTGCTATAGATAAAGCTTGATGCTAAAATAAAGACTTTAATAAATTATTATTGTTATGTATATAAAAAAATCTGCAAAAGCACAACATCATAATAACAGTATTGCTTGCTTCGAAGTCAATATATCGACGACTATAATATCATGTTTAAAATGAATGAAATATCTAAATCAGACTGTTTTTAAGATTATCAAAAATCAGAATAAATTCAATAGAAGAATTCTGGAATCAATTGACATTTTGAAGATTATTTAACTAATAATTAATACGTTACCAAAAATACACTTTTCGGAAATAAATTTATTACTAAGAATACAACCGACTAACAAAAATTTAACCTAAACAAATGCTTCCTGGACACAGATGAATAATTTTCGTAAACCACTGAATTCTTACAAGTTTTTCATATAGACATTGCAAATTTTAATTAAACAAATCATTATGTTGGTACTGGATATTTCCATGCTAAACTAGGGAATAATATAAATGATACGTGTGGGAATCACATCTCAACGATGAAAGCTATGCAAGATAATTTACCAGGGAATATTGAAAGATGGCAAAAAATTATTTGTTTTAAATTAGTCTTCAACATTGATTTGGAACTTTTCGAGATCATCATAAAAACAATAAACAATAGGACTAAAAATGTTTAGCTACCATTAACAACTAAATATACACATACCATTAAAGTTGTAACCGAAAGACCAGGTTGCTCCTCACTGGGATACATCCAAAAGGAACCATCGATAGTGAGGTTTTTGTGATACTACCACTGTTTTTTCGTTTACATCAGGTTGCAATAATAATTAAACTTTGCTATGTTTATAAGAAAAACCATATTTATTCAGAATTAAAAATAACTTATCAACTAAATTTCAAAGGAAAATAATATGAATACAGAAAGTCCAGTCTCCTCAGAAACAAACACCCATGAAAACAGCTGAGGATAACGATTAGGAGCACTTGTGTCTTAAAAGACCCTGAAAAGAAAATGAGAAAACAGCTGCTTTAAAGACAACCGAACCGGGTAGGTATACATGAGGGGGGCTTGTAAAAAGAAGTGTTCATGGCTCTTCAGGTGTGTGCCAGGCGAGACGTTCTTCGTAGAACTGAATGACGACCTGCGGGCATTTGGTATTGGCCTCCTTGGCTGCTACAAGGTCGGTCTCGTCAGTACCACGCCACTTCATCAGGAACATCAGCTGGCCAGTTGTGTCCGATGCCCCGATAATCTTTTCTGCCTCTAAGCCACGATCGAATGGACTCTTCAACTCTTTTCCTTGTGTACTCTTTACCTGCAACACAACAACACCATTACTTAACTGTTATGATAACTAGACCGATATTTAGCAATATCAATAATAATTATGTAGAGCATTCAGCCGAATAATGGTCTATGTTACAAATTGGTATTTACCAGTAAAAGCGAAATTTCGGGTAGGGTAATAGAAATCACTGGGTATAACCGCTGTCAATCATTTGCTGGAGTTGGGTCGTGTCTATTTATAAGGTTGAAGTTTTATGACAATGAACAGGACATAGTTGCCAGATGGATTTTTGATATTTTTGGTATTCTTCTTATTATATTTACAACTTATAGGCTTCCAATTTTGAAACATTTACAGTCGATATTATAAAGGCTCATTAAGTTGACTGGCAGATTTCAGGGGCCGTTCCTAGGAAAGATATCGATTGTATGTGAAAATATGTCAATTTAGCGATTCTTGGTATGAAAGAGATTACAAAAATGTTAATAAAAGTAACTTGACGTCGATATTAGCTTTAAAAAAGTCAAAGAAATCTGCCTGTTAACTTAATGGGCCTTAATACTGGCTGTTAGTCACATATTGCTACCTTCAACTAGAAAGCAAACTCCCTGAATAAGCTTTTCATAATAGTTTGAGAAAAAAGGTTATCATGTAATTTTTGCTAAGTTAAGAAAATACACAAATGTACCTTTTGAATATAAAATAATTAATTTATTTTTAATAAATACATATTAGGTACTGAATATACATATAGGTACTGGTCTGGCAAGGTGTAATGGGTAGGTCGAAAGATGCAAGAAATCATCAATAGTCACTCGCCTTATATTATATTGAAATATAGGAACACATGTTTTGGGTTTTGCATTACTTTCTTAACAAATAGGTTTGCCTTATATTATATTGAAATATAGGAACACATGTTTTGGGTTTTGCATTACTTTCTTAACAAATAGGTAGGGTAAATGAAAAAAATTTCCTCAATTCGTCAGTTATTGGGTATTGTAGGTAGTGTGTCAGAAACCAGTCAAGATTCTGGATTTGAGAAAGTTTAACACTACTTGTCAATTTTCACTACTGGTCCAAAAGTATCCCCTAATATCCACCTTCAATGGATCGTTAGAAATATCAGAATCATCTTTAGGGCTCTGATCTGAATCAGATTTATTCAATGATGTAATAAAAGGTGGAATATTATCACCCGAAAGAACCATGTCCATGTGTTTCGTCCAGTCCTCCAAAAGAAGTTTTTCGCAGTCATTATAATATGTAATTTTTCCACGTCAGGTGTACATTTTGAAAGCAAACCTTTCGGGAACATAAAATTTTCATATTGTCTGTTTTAGGTGGTCGGCCCAAACAGACGGAGATCTGGCTACATAAAAAAGCATGTTATCGCATGGCTGATTCCTACTGTAAAAAAATTATTTTTAAATCGCGCTGTCTGGCAGCGGATTTCAAAAAGGTAAAATTCCGATATTAAAATTTTTTAGACAGCCATCAAATAATGTTTAGTAGCATTGAATCAGAAGCCATGTATTGATGACAAGCTTTTTATCAAGTAATCCCTACGGCATTACAAGCTTTTTGAAGAACAATTAAACAATGAATCCAAAAATAATAAAATATACAGGGTGTTCCATTTAAAAATCTGATGTTGATATTACTTCCGGTTAAACAGGAAGTTGGTTTGAGCGCTTATCCCAAAATACAGATGATGATATACTGCGCCACTTTGTTTCAAAAAGTTCTGTCATATCTTCAAAAATAACGGAGTTATCGCTTGAGGTGTTTTTTATAATTCACCCTGTTTATGAAAGCCTTCTTAGGAGCCATCTTCACACCATCCTGAGCCTGACCAGTGCCTACAACACCTCCTGAACTTCTCCTAGGCGTCTGTTGATCCCCAGCACCCCGGCTATGACCACCAGACCCGGAAGTCATCTTTTTCCCCTCACGCACAATGTTCCACGATTTAACCTTCCTAGGTCTCCTTCCCTGATTTTGCCATTCCGCCTCTTCATGTGTCTCCTTCTTAGTTGGGAACTGTTTCCTTTGATTCCCTTTAACACGTTCACTGTTAATGACGCAGATCCCCGTCGAGAAGTTCCCAACCTTAGTGCTTCTAACGCGGATCCGCTTTTCGTTGGTCATCACTTGTAATCAAGCACTGTATGCTGTATATTCATATTGGAGGATTGGAGGAGCACATAGTCGAACGTTACAGAATCACGTGTTTGCTATAGTTTCCAATTTCACCACGAGAAACTAGGCGTCTGCGTAGCGGTTCTACAGGTATCGAGCGACATGGCGGATAGTGATGCAGGACCTTCTGGTGTTAAGAAAACCCGATTTGATTGAAGAAATAAGCAAAAACTAACCGAAAAAGAGATGCTGCAGCTTCTTGAGCAAAGTGAGAGTGAGTAGTATGAATCCAATGATGATCGCGACAAGACCTATAATGCGAGTGACCCTGAAAGTGGCAGTGGAGACAGCACAGGTAAGTTCACGTTTAGTTATATGTGTGCTTTAGACGGAAATTGGAAAATGTGCAATTTTTAGACGACAGTGACCATGGAGAACCTGTTCAAGCAGGCCCGGGTAATCAGCAAGATAACAATGGTGCTAACAGCGCCGCAGCAGCTGAGAGTATATGGCAAGATACAGTATTATTACAAAACTTTCCTTTCACTAAAAATAAGGGATTGCTTGTGCCGACGCCGGGAGATGGAAAACCTATAGATTTTTTTCATTTACTGGTGGATGAACAATCTTTTAACCTAATAAACGAGCAAACAAATCAATATGCGGAGGATTTTTTTAATCCGGTGTTGCCAATACATCAAGAATTTCGCTATGGAAAAATGTGAGTGCCGGAATTACGTAAATTTCTGGGATTATTGCTACACATGGGCACTATACAACTGAATCGAATCAATGATTACTGGAAACAAGATCAACTCTTCAAACGAAAGTGTTTTTCAGACCATATGGGTAGAGATCGTTTTTTTGGTAATTTTACGATTTTGCCGCTAATCCGAATGCTGAAGAGGAACAGAATTATTTTAATTCTAAAATGCTAGCAATTTATCAACCAGGGAAAGAGTTGTCGCTCTTTCCATGGTCCTCTGGCGAGGACGCTTAGCTTTTCGTCAGTTCAGTACATCAAAAATAAGCGACATAAATATGGAATAAAGCTATATGAACTGGCAACTCGTTGCGGGGCTATTCTCAATGTGGCAGTTTATACAGGCGCGTTAGATGAAATAGGCGGAAAAGGACATTCTATGAAGGTTGTGCTACAGTTGATGAAAGACAGATTGAATTCTTGGACATTCATTATACCTAGATAATTTTTACACAAGTTATCATCTGGTCTCAGAACTTTTACAAAAACAAACATATTGTACTGGGACTTTACGATCTAACCGTCAAGTAAATCCAAAACAAGTCATTCAAGCTAAGCTGGCCATGAGGCAATCACAATGCCAATACAAAGACGGCATAATGATTGGTAAGTGGAGAGACAAAAGAGACGTGATATACATAAGCACTGAATTTTCTAAGTTTCTAATGAGATGACTGCTTACAAAAATAGAAGAAATCAAGAGATTATACGAGCGGCATTGACCGTCAAGATCAAATGCTTTCGTATTATCCCTGTAGTCGCAAAACATTACGTTGGTATAAGAAATTGAGTATACATTTTATACAAATAATGTTATTGAATGCTCATTTTCTATTCAATGAACACTCAAGAACGAATATGACATTGTACGACTTCCGTTTAGCTGTTATTTGCGAACTTTTAGGCATCTCGAAAGGAAACAGAACCTCTTCAAGCTGTAGATAAATCCATTCGATAACCAAAATAAAAATTCTCGATTCGAAAGGGGAAACCAAAAGGAAAAGATGCAGATATGGTAGCGACAGGAAGATAAGGAAAGATACTGTTTTCCACTGTGAACAGTGCCCTGGGACACCTGGTTTTTGTGTGGGCAAATGTTTCACAAAATTTAAATAATAATTAGTTGCAATGGTTTAAGACTGAATATAATAACTGACGTGAAGGACAAACTTAAGAGGTGGAGAACATACCTGTCGGAACTCTTCGGTGATGAAAGACCTCCCAATCCAGTTTTAGAATCAAATAGGGAGCATTTGAAAATATTAAGATCCGAAATAGTATATGCACTGGAAACTATGAAACCCGGTAAAGCTGCTGGTCCTGATCAAATACCCATAGAGCTTATAAAACTCTTTGATGATGATGTGATTGATATTCTGCTGGACCTTTTTAACAGCATTTATGATACGGGAGAAATTCCTAAACAATGGTTATTATCATCCACTTTTGTGCTTATACCCAAGAAACCAAATCCAAGAGAATGCTCAGATTACCGAACCATCGCACTTATGGGCCACACCTTGAAGTTGTTCTTAAAGATCATCAACAAAAGAATTTACAGAAGACTCGAGGAAGACATAAGCAACACAGTTTGGATTCCGCGAGGGACTTGGGACACGAGAGGCGCTTTTTGGGATTAACGTTCTTTTCCAGCGCTGTCTTGATATAAACCAGGAGGTGCATGCATGTTATATAGATTTTGAGAAAGCCTTTGACAAAGTGAAACATGACAAATTGCATCAACTACTCGTCAGCAAAAACATTGACTCCGACGACGTTAGAATAATAATTAGCAGGATCCGGATTGCTGTAATGATAGCAAACCTCCGAAAGGAAATGCACTACAAGAAGAAGAAGACTGAATGTTGAAGGGGGAGGTAATAGAATTAATGAAAGCTAACGTGTGGGCCGTGAGGCAATCGCAATTGTAACTGTAGTTAGTGAGGTGATTGTAACTCTAGTTAGTTTAGTTTTATTTAGTTTATAAGTGTTTTATTTTATTTTGGTTTGTTTTGTTTTCTTTTTCTGTGCCAAACCGCGCACAGGGATAAGTTTCCTTCTGCGGAGTTGTGTATAACTTTTTGGCGAATAAAAATGAGTTAAATGAATTTCACAAAGATGTAAAGTAAAACTTTTAATAAGTGATACTTTTCAAGAATTTACTTTTTTATTTTCCATTTTTATGAAGTGTTTTTCCTTTTTTTATGTATGTTTTTCATTACTATTATAGGACTGATATTTATTTTCGTCTGTTGTTTGTACGAATTTATATTAATTTTTTATTTTATATTTTTATATGTATCGTATGCCTACTGATTTTTTATTATGTATTTGTTTTTTGTTTTTTCAGATATAAATGTTATTTTTTGAATAAAATTACTCTGTTTTATTTTTTATTCGATTGTTATTACGAAGCGTATTCGCATCAATTAGCACAACACATGTACAGATGTAGAGTCTAGGTGCTAGAGACGCGAATCCGCGTTTTGTAACAAATATACAGAGTTAGAACTATTTAAAGGGCCACTACAGGGATATCCTAAACCATTGAAGATACGAGGTCGGTTAAATTAGAGAAAAGTTGCATTTTGTCGCCATCTCGAATCCGTCAAAACATACAAGATATCTGTCACCGTTCCTGAAATATTTTGAAAAAAATGAAAAATCGATAAATCTTATTTTTACCATAATTATCTTTCTTACAATTGGAAATTAATAAATAATTTTTCGTAGGCTTTACATAAGCCATTATGCTATTCATCTGACATTTCAAAAATGTTTAAAGCCGATTAGATCCCAGAGTTTTCATAGTCAACTTTCGTTTTTTTTTATGGCCGTCATATTATTTTTTTATGTCGTTCGATAAGAAAAAAATAATGGAAACCAAAAATTAATAAACTTCAGAAAAAAAATTGGAAAATTTTTATTCTTCTCTTTTCAAAGAACAGAAAATTAAAGTTTATGGTTTCCATTACTTTTTTTCATACCGAACGAAATAAAAAAACAATATGATGGCCATAAAAGTCAATCAATATTATAATAAAAAAAGTCGATCAATATACAGTAGAATTTTATAAAATATTAGTGTTTTATTGATAATCAATAAATATGATGGCCATAAGAAAAACGAAAGTTGACTATGAAAACTCGGGGATCTACTCGGCTTTGAAAATTTTTAAAATGTCAGTTGCGTAGCTTTTGCCGACTAATGTAAGCCTACAAAAAATTATTTATTAATTTCCAATAATAAAAAATAAGAAATCTAAGAAATCTCGATTTTTCAGTTTTTTCAGGATATTTCAGGAACGGTCACAGATATTTTGCATGTTTTGATGGATTTGAGAAGGCAACAAAATAGCGCAACTTTTCTCTAATTTAACCGACCTCGTATCTTCAATGGTTGAAGATATCCCTGTAGTGGCCCTTTAAATAGTTCTAACCAAAACATAAATCACCTTAGTAGCAATTTATTTATGATTTGGTGAGCAAAAAAGTCCTACATGGAAAAACTCCTACCAGGGTCGGGGGAAGGTATATTTTGATTAGCAGCGAACGTGTTAACACTTTCTCATGCAGTGCAACAAACATCACTCGCCAGACCCTCACCACTCCCAATTTCCCCTGCCATCCCAGGTGCTACCACAGTTTGACTACCCCCAACATCAGGGCTCACAGGTGCAAACGCATGAATCAGCTGTATATTGCTTTCTCTTAATATGGAGATGTCATCTCTGACACTCTTAAATGTCAAATTGATAGCTCATGACGACTTAGATAAGCCCAGTAATAAAAAAGATATAAGTACAAAAAATAAGAAATTTCAATAGTTAAGCAAGGACTGAAGTTATCCTAAATTGTGTTTCAGATTCTTAATAAGCATAAAACTGCAACTTATCTTCAATTTAACTGACCTTATAATTCGAGTAATTTCCGAGAGAGCTAAGGTGTGCGAACTTAAAAAGGACATCCTGCATATCAAGAAAAAGTAAATCAACCTGAGGTAAGGTAGCAAATAAGTGAACTTGTTAGATTAAGGTTACATTAAAAAAAAAAAAAACAGTAATAATTATTGTAATGTTACTAACCTTGCTTTTGTCCTTTGACTTATCAGAGCTCTTCTTACTCTTTTTAGCCTTTTCATCTTCAGAGTCGGAGTCTCCTCCTTTCTTAGTTTCAGTGGATTTACGTTTGCTTTTAACGGCCTTAGCATCAGAGTCATCTTCAGAATTCGACTCCTTCTTTTTGTCACTTCGTTTACGTTTCTTTTTGTCATCATCGTCTTCCGAATCGGAAGCGGTCTTCTTTTTTTCGGCTTTTGTTTTCAAGTCGACTTTCTTTTTCTTCTTACTCTTCTCTTCGTCTGAATCGGAATGTTTGTCTTCAGTATCGGAGGTTTTGCTTTTCTTACTCTTCGAAGCTTCGTCGTCAGATTCGCCTTCCTTCTTTTTCTTGGTTTTTCGTTTTTCAGAGTCGGATTCGGGGGAGGCAGATCGTTTGCTAGATTTCTGAAATGTTAAATCAAATATTTAACCAAACTATCGAGTTTTGTCCGAAGACTCTGAAGATCAGATTATACTTTTACGAATATTTAAATATTTACAATGTTGATTTATGGACAAATCGATCCTACTTTATCATTCATCATAATCACTGTTCATACTTTTTTTTAAAGAGAGAGCATCGGTCTTAACTGTCTAGATGAGACACAGTCGCTCCGCTCTAGTAGTTTGGCTTCGAGAACGAACTCAGACCCATTTATAGATTAAATAAATAGTTTTATAAACGAATAAAAACAACAAACAACCAAGCCGAACTGGAAATCGACGTTGCCTGGTGTAACAAACAAAACGATTTAATTCTATGTATCCCAACACTAGTGTCCACCCCCTAAATAGAGCTTAATTTTAAAGATAAAAAATTGAAATTTTGAGGATTTGTGTACTTGATATAGGATCACGGAATGGCATAATCAGTTTCATTAAAAAAAATTTAGTTCGGGCGCCAGCAATAAAAAATTGTAATATGGTGGTAAATTGTCGAAAAAAAAATAGATTTTTTTCAATACATACGTAGAAATCGATTAATAAAATCAAAATCGCTTGAAAGAAATGTGATAAAACTAATTATAATGCTTTAATTAAATAAAATATAATAATTATACAGCAATGACAGGTATAGAAAAATGATTTATGATGTGCAGTACGGTGATCAATATAATCTGAAAACGGGATGTAATAAAGTTTTATGACAAAGTAAATAAGGCCCAAATAAATAGAAGGACGGCTCTTGCTGGGCTAGCCGGCACACCGAACCTGCACTGGACAGTGTCGTAGTATGGACTCATGAAAAAGGTGATTATTAAAAAGATATTAAAAATGTTTTTTAATGAAACTAATTATGCCATTCCGTGGTCCTATATCAAGTACACAAATCCTCAAAATTTCAATTTTTTATCTTTAAAATTAAGCTCTATTTAGGGGGTGGACACTAGTGTTGGGACACCCGGTACATGTCATAATTTATTTAAATTGATGAATTAAATGAATTAACAGCCAATATTATAAACGCTGGTTAAGTTAACTGGCAGATTTCTGTGCCCGATTTTGAAGCTAATATTGACCTCGAATAACTTTTATTAGAATTTTTGTAATCCCATTTATGCCAAGAGTAATTATTGCAATAATTTCGACCTATAGTCTATATCTTCTCCAGAAACGACCACAGAAATCGGCCAGTTAACTTAACCAGCGTTTATAATATTGGCCGTAAATGAATTAAATTGAAAAAATTGATAGTTTTCTAATTTGTTCTATAAAGAATCTTTAGTGACAAGTTTAAATTAGAACCTAAATCCCAATAAAAAAAATTTCATCAAATATTATATCGTGTGAGCAAATGAAAACATAATTTAGGTAGGCCCTGGAAAAAAATTTCATGTCTTAGATTGAATCCTACGATAAAATCACTGTCATTAATTTTAAAAATCTTATTTTTCTTATTTTGTGATTTTGAGTGGTCTAGGATGCGTTCATGAATTACAGTTTGCATCATACATGAAAAACTCTGGATGCGTTCATATAAATAACCAGTTCGCTTGATTGGATAAAAATCTAGCATCGTTCATAAATTGCCAATGACGACGCTTGAAGTGCACTCGCAGAGTTTTGAAGAAACACATGGGTGAATCAATTCTGTGCATAATATTAGTAAATTACAAAAATTAGTATTAAATTAAAAAAAAAAGTGTGAATCTGACAGTTACACATAATCTAATAGTTTGGAATTATTATTTCCTTTGCTTTCTCGTTCAAATTACGTTCACAAAATGGAACAATCTGACGATATTCCGGAAAATGTAAGGCATCACTCTGGTTGTTACACATAAACGTCAGTTACTGTTTATGAACGCATTCCACCTTCAGGGCCGTATTTGTGTTTTTTAAATCGTACCACCTATCTAGACTTTTTTAGGTAAGGGTGTGACAAGGCAAGATTCCGTTGGCGCAGCTATTTAGGAGAAGCACAGACATACCAACTTTATGAGAATAGTTTTTCGAAAAAAAAATTGGGCGAGCGACTGTCCGGCAAAAATTTATAAACATTATTTCCAGAAGAGTTTGCCCTCTTAAAAAATGGCCACCACTAGAGCCACAGATCACATACCTTACTTTTATCATGAGCATGAGTGCATAGTAGGAAGAAAGTTCCTAATATTATGGTGTAAACATCTTTGGATTTATTCCCATTTTCATTGGTTATATTACTTTATTCTTGTTTGCTTTTATTTTTATATCTTGTGGTGGATTCTTTCTGGTGTGTGTTTATGTTAAGCCTTCAGGTGCAAATACTTTATAAATGACTTTACTATAATTAATAATTAGATAGATAATTCGATAAGTAATAGGGCCTTAAACATAAATACCTACCATTTTACAAAGGGCAAACTGCAGACTAAGGAAAACTATTATTAGGTATTAATCCTTTATTGTTTTGGCTTGAACATGACATTTTTACGGGGTTTGCAGTGTCAATAATCCAATAAACTTCACGGTAACTGGAACAATCTCCGAATAATTTATGTCCGCGTTATTCAAGAAATCACAAAACTAATTTTAACAACCTGATGCACCTTATTTCAGCAAACGTCAAAATAATTATTATTTGACAATAAAATTGGAAAACAAGAAGAAGGCAATATCAGAATGAGTTTACGATTTTACAAACCAAAATTTTCATTTTACAGTTTTACAGATCCAATCTAAGACATGAAATTTTTTTCCAAGGCCTACCTAAATTATGTTTTCATTTGCTCACACGATACATACAGTATGTGTCATAGGCATGTTACACCCCCTTTTTTTTCTTTATTTTTGGAGATAATTTTTTGAAATTTGGTACGTCGCATATTCTCGATAGAGCGCACTTTTTAGAAGAAAATTGAATTTTTTCCCACATCCGGTTTTTCCGGAAATGTTACCAAGTTTTTATTTTTAAATGGGACACTCTATATATTATTATATTTCTGGATTCTATACATTTGTACGAATCCAACAAGACCACATAAGTACCATTTTAAATGTAAAATTTGTTTTTATTTCATTTTTTATTTCTCAATTATAGTGTGCCATGACTATTTCGTTTTACTCCAATTGGATCATCTAATGCTAGAAAAATCGAAATTTTGTTCAAAGCACTAAATTAAGTGATTTATGGATAAATTATGCGCATTATGGATAAATTTTTACTTGGAGTGAGTCTCGGAGCAAACATGTCTTGGCATGATCATGTTGCAGGTCTGGCGAAGAGTGCTTCTCAAAAACTTGGAACACTCTTCCGCACAAAGAAATTTTATACACAACAACAGCTTCTCCTCTTATACAAGGCTCAAATCCGCTCATCCTTGGAGTACTGCTCACATATTTGGAGCTCAGCTCCTAAAAATATGCTCAGACTACTCGACTCTATTCAGAAAAGAGCCATCAGCTTGATTGGGGACCCAGATTTGACAAAAAATTTAGACACTCTCGAACATCGAAGAAGAGTCGCTGACCTGAGTCTGTTTTACAGATATTTTAATAGAAAGTGTTCAAAAGATATTAATGATTGTTTATTAATTAATATTAAATTAATATTAATGATTAATGAATTATTAATGATTTGGTACGGCACATCAATCATAGTGAGATTTTACTATTTGCCGATGATGCAAAGTTATTTAAGGTTATTAGATCTACATTAGATATGCAGTTGCTTCAGTCGGATTTGGTGGCTTTTCAGGATTGGTGCTCAGAAAATGGTCTTCGAATTAATATTAAAAAGTGTTTCCATATTCGTTTTGGTCGATCCCAATTGGTTGAAGTTCTGCCTTATACCTTGAATGATGGCATTCTAGCTCAGGTGGACTCTATAAAGGATTTAGGTGTAATATTTGATTCTAAATTATCTTTCAAACCACATGTAAACTACATTTATCTATCTTGTATGAAAAAGATTTATTTTATAAAGAGATTTACATGTAACTTTAAAAACATTTCTACTTTTAGGACACTTTATTTTTCTTTCATTTATCCTGTAGTTATGTATGCGTCTACTGTTTGGCGACCTAAGGACCTTGGGTCAATTAAGAAATTGGAATCTTTAAATAGGAGATTTTTGAGATATGCTGCATATAGAGTGGGCATGGGGGTTTCACCGGTGGATCATGACCTTGTTCCTTTATATAATGAATTCTGTATCGCAAACCTCGAATCTGCTAGAGACATGGTTGATATCCTTTTTGCATTTAAAATATTGAATGGTATTGTTGATTCATCTGAGCTGTTGAGTAGATTTGAATTTTATGTTCCACCTAGGCCTCTCAGACAGAATCATAAGTTGTTTCAAATTTCTGTGGTTAGACCAGGTCACAAAGAGTTGATTGTTGGTAGACTATCAAGGTTACTGAATGATAGTTCGTCATGGTTCGAACTATATAATATCTCATTTTTTGGTATTAAAAAAAAGTCTAAAGTAATCCTCCGTTATGAATAGGTTTTGTTTGGATCTGTTTATGCTTTTTTGTTTGTTTGAACGTCTATATCACATTATATAGAGATGTTAACATGATAGTGAATATATTTCTACTTTC
Organism: Malachius bipustulatus; assembly: GCA_910589415.1. Lineage (NCBI taxonomy): Eukaryota > Metazoa > Arthropoda > Insecta > Coleoptera > Melyridae > Malachius > Malachius bipustulatus. The sequence goes on along the minus strand of OU342631.1, from coordinate 55,213,364 downwards.
TGTGCAGGGCATGATTGTTATTATTGTTGTTATTATTGTAATTTTCGTTTCACTATCTTTTGATTTTTTGGTTTCTTATTGTAAGAATTTATGTATGGGGTTTTCCCGTTGGATAAATAAATAAATAAATAAATAAATAAATAAATAAAAGACGTGGCCCGCTTGATCCCACCAAGAACAAGACCGGGCAGAAACACACGTCGAGCCGCAGACGCTCATCCGTATCAGGTTCAGCTCGTTACACCTCGTACCACCCTATTTCAGACTTCTTTTATGTATAGAGCCGCATCTCTTTGGAATAGCATTACAAAGGGCATGTTTCCCGAAGTATACAACCTGCAGCGATTCAAGGCCAACGTGAATCGATATCTCCGCTCATGCACCGCTCCCAGAGCGTCATAAGGATTTCCCTGCAGTGCATGTGCATTTTCAATAAAAAAAAATTCAAAAAAAAAAAAACGGAATGATTTTTGAGCTGGATTAATTTTTTTCAAATGGTACCATATTGGTACCGAGGTACGATCTACTAGTACTCTTAATAAGGGACATTTTGGTGTACCCATTTTGCATCTGTTACGAACACAACTGAGTTATGGCACACTATAATTGAGAAATAAAAAATTAAATAAAAACAAATTCGACATTTAAAATGGTACTTATGTGGTATTGTTGGATTCGTATAAATGTATAGAATCCAAAAATATAATAATATATAGGGTGTCCCATTTAAAAATAAAAAATTGGTAACATTTCCGGAAAAACCGGATGTGGGAAAATATTCAATTTTCAGCTAAAAAGTGCGCTCTATCGAGAATATGCGACGTACCAAATTTCAAAAAATTATCTCCAAAAATAAAGAAAAAAAAGGGGGTGTACCATGCCTGTGACACACTGTATAATCAAATAAGTGGTTCAATAATAAAAATAATTACAAATCTATAATGTTATAGATGTATCTTTTAGGTCACCTCAATGCTGAAAAAACTAAAAGTATAAAATTACATTTTGCAATTTTAGCAGCATATTAAAGTCGGCCAAATTTTGGCTTTTTTTCATTATTTCCTAAAAATGAAATAAATGCCAAAACAAAAACAATTTGAAAATGTAGCTATTTTTAAGTACACAATCATGTAATAATAACAACGCTCTTATTGATAATGGATGCCTACAAAATTTACATGAAAAATTACCAATCTCAGGGTAAAGTTCAGCTTGACCATGAAATACATGGTCCAGCTGCTCTACCACTGATAACCAAAAAAAAAAAAAACAATAAATGCAAGAATTCTCTTAACAAAACAGCAATCACTATACAGGGTGTCCAGGTATGAGTGTAAGAGCTACACGTGGTGACCTTCCTTGGACTATTTTGAGTAAAAAATCTTAATACAATAATGCTCTAAACCTCTTCACGGTGCCACACGAGGTCATCAAAGTTAGAAATTCTGGGTCACAAATATGCATATTATTGAACTTCTGTTTCCTTTTGCAGTTTCGGTTAACATTTTTAAAGACTTTTGCAAAGTCTTGTTTCATTTAATTTTCGTAACAGTGCAATTATTAACTTTTTTAACATTTCCTAAATTTTTTTTTTTTAGAAATGTTAAAAAAGTTAATAATTGCACTGTTGATGTTGATGTTGTATTGATGAACGGTAAAAATAAGCAGACAGTTATTATAATACTACCTACAGGGTGAAGCGTGAGAACCTTAGGGCATTTTCATATGGAAGAAGTGTTGGGAGTAGAAATCTAAAAATTTGTACATGTACATACCGTGTGTCCCTGGATAGGTGAAACGGCTCTTATAAAAGACAAAAAAAATTTGATTTTAATTTTAATTTTTTGGGGTTCAGCCCTGTTTGGTTGAAGAGTAATTTCTCTAACAAAATTTTACTTTTGAAAAATCAAGCATGCCTTGGAAATTTCCAAGAAACCAGTTTTTCTGTGGAGAAAAGTGCCTTTTATGTGGCAAATACGAAAAAATGTTATTTGAAAAAGTTGTTCAGAATCAACATTTAGGTCCCTATGTAAACATACTATGTCGTATGTTTTAAATTTGCCGCTACTCAGTGATACACTGATAAGCTCGAAACCGATTAATTAAGAGAGAACGAGAAAGACCAGATATAAACGAAATCAGTCTGTAAAACTTGTTAAAAATAAGGATTGTTATTATTAGATTTTGAATTATAATAGATTTTGTGGAACAGTAAACTTTAAATGTCGTTTTCTGTTCTTTTCAGGTAACATAAATTAATTAATAATACGGTTGTAAATATTGTAAATAAAGTGTATATTCTGTTCTTTTCAGAAAACTCAAAGTAGTTTATTGATTCCCAGTATTCCTGATTAATTATAATAGAATAACATATTAATTTCATACCAATAACATACCAAATTTCAAAATCATAGGTCAACTTTAATCTTTTACATTTACTTTTATGTTTTATTTCACAAATCAAAGAATTTCATTTTGTAACAATGACTGCCATGGAAAAACCAAATTGTACCCATAGCAATATCAATCTGTCAAAATCAACAGCCAACTACTTTATTAAACGTGAACGTTTTTTTTTTTATTGTTAACATTAGAAGAAAAAAATTATGTGATTGAATGTTACGGAACGGGCGATAGATAGATAAATATGGTTATTGCTTTTTTTTAGATCTTTACGCCCGTATTCACAAACGATAATTTCCAAAATAATTACGTAATCAATTATCCCCATCTCATTCTATTGCAAAAAAACTGCATATCTCCATCTCACTCATTTAAATAATTACGTAATTATTTAGGAAATTATCGTTTGTGAATACGGGCATTAGTCTTTACATTTAATCTGATGTTTTAACGAACATTTATTTAATGATAACTTTTTAGTGTTAATTACATAGAAGTAAATGTAAAAGATCAAAGCTTGCTTATGATTTTGAAATTTGGTATAAATACCTAAATGTTGATTCTGATCAACTTTTTAAAATAACATTTTTTCGTATTTGACACGTAAAATGCACTTTACTCCACAGAAAAACCGATTTTTTTGGGAATTTCCAAGGCATGATTGATTTCTCAAAACTAAAATTTTGTTAGAAATTAGTGTTTAACCAAGCAGACCTGAACCCTAAAAAATTAAAATTAAAATCAAATTTTTTTTGTCTTTTATAAGAGTGTGTCACCTATCCGGGGACACACAGGGGGGTATATGATTTCAATTTTGACGAGATGAACAAAATATTTATAACCCCACAGCACTTTCGGTTCAGTTATACGGGAAGATGCCATCAACTTCCTTATTTTAAATAGGACACCCTGTATATTATGATATTTTCAGATTGTCTGAGGAACTTTAATAATAATGGTGTTTATGGTCCAAGTTTCTAACGAGTGATTTATGAGATATAAACATATGAAAAATCGCAATTTTCCATTTTCAAAGCAGCTTAGATTGAAAACAGGCTAAGATATGAGAAAACGGCTTACATGTCCCTATATTAACTTTTCACGTGCTATTCTGTGGTACATTAATATAAAACAAAATTTCTCAATTTTTTTTAAGACCGCCGATTTTTCATCACTTTTTATAGAAATTTCATCCACATGACAGGATACTACTTGAAAAGTTAAGATAGAGACTTGACCAGTTTCCAATCTAAGCTGTTTTGAAAATGTAATCTAAGGAAATCTAAGGGTCATTTCCATAAAAATACACAGCAAATTTTGGAAACTACAATGAAAATGGGGTAATACTGCTTTTTAGCTTTCCAAAACACCCCTCACAAATCACAATCCCATTCCACTTTTTCCAGTCGCGTCGCTCACAGCGTTGCCGTACGCAACTCGTTACAAATAATATTTTAAAACACTTATTTGCTAAGTCAGGTCTTTGGTCAGGGTAGGTTTTTTTTTCCTTTAAATGTCCCTAAAATGAAAAAAACCTACTCTGACCAAAGACCTGACTTACCGAGCGTTATCGTCTCAATAATAATTTAATAATTACTTGTAACGAGAATGCCGGCCGGGCCTAGTAGTAATATTTTTGGTAAAGGTGCTCTATCGCGACGGTTTTATCCCTATGCTGGCCCCCATCCACTGTCTCTGCTTGCTACGCTCCGACATGTTCTCAGCGTTGCCATATGTAAGCCCTTCTCCTACAGATACTTGTTCGGCAGACAATCCTGCGCGTTCCCGCCCGCTTCCACTACGTTACCAGCAGCTGGGGTATTTGAACGCTCGCATACAGGCTACTATACAGGGTGCACCATGTATCCTTCTCTATATTGCTATCTCCTGAACGCTAAGAGATACAGGGTCGGTTAAATTAGAGAAAAGATGCGCAGTATTGTGGCCATGTCGAATCCGTCAAGACATGCAAGATATCTGTGACTGCTCCTGAAATATCCTGAAAAAACTGAAAAATCGAGATTTCTTATTTTTTCCATATCTTTTTTATTATTGGAAATTAATAAATAATTTTTTGTGGGCTTACATAAGTCGGCAAGAGCTACCCATCTGACATTTAAAAAATTTTCAAAGCCGACTAGATCCCAGAATTTTCATAGTCAACTTTCGTTTTTCTTATAGCCACCATATTGTTTTTTTATGTTGTTCGATATAAAAAAAATCATAAAAACTAAAAATTGTTAAACTTCAAAAAAATAAATTTAAAAAATTTTTCTTCTTTTTTCTTTACAAAAAAGACACATTCTTAGACCGAATTTCATAGATAGATTAAAAAACCATAAGGCAAGCACTATTTCGGCGTATTAGTGTATTTTTATTTTACAAATGTTGACGTTTTTCTACGATTTTTTTTAGATTTTTCTTGAAAAAAGAAGAATAAAAATTTTTTTTTGAAGTTTATTAATTTTTGGTTTCCATTATTTTTTTCATATCGAACGACATAAAAAAATAATATGGCGGCCATAAGAAAAACGAAAGTTGACTGTGAAAACTCTTGGATCTAGTAGGCCTTGAAAATTTTTGAAATGGCAGATGGATAGCTCTTAACGGCTTATGTAAGCCTACAAAAAATTATTTATGAATTTCCAATAATAAGCAAGATATGTCAAAAATAAGAAATCTCGATTTTTCAGTTTTTTCAGGATATTTCAGGAGCAGTCACAGATATCTTGCATGTCTTGGCGGATTCGACCTGGCCACAATACTGCGCATCTTTTCTCTAATTTAACCAACCCTGTATCTCTTAGCGTTCAGGAGATAGCAATATAGAGAAGGATACATGGTGCACCCTGTATGTAACACGTGACCGTAATAGTAGCTAAGCTACTGGTTCCTGTTTCCAATACACCTATATTACTACTGAGCCCGGCCGGCTCTCTCGTTACAATTAATTATTATTGAGACTATATCGCTCGGTAAGTCAGGTCTTTGGTCAGGGTAGTTTTTTTTTTTTTTCATTTTAAGGACATTTGAGGGAAAAAACCTACCCTGACCAAAGACCCGACTTACTGCAGCAAATAGGTACGTGTTTTAAAATATTATTTCAACAGGAACCGGTAGATACTATTACGGTCTCGTGGGGTAGCAGGAGCATGGAGTGAGTGCAGAATGAACTGCCACAGGTCGCTGCGAGCGTAGCAGAACGGAGACACGGATTTCATGTGGCAACGCTGAGAGCCTGTCGGCTCGGAGCGAGCAGAGAGAGTGGAGGGGGGGCCCGCGTAGGGGTAAAACCGTCGCGATACAGCACCTTTACCATATTTTTATTTACAATACGTAAACAGAAGAGCTGCATTTTATGATCCAAGCGAATGGGGAGCGAAGCGAACCCGTGGGAAGGACGCTTGGCCGAGATTGTCTGCAGAACGTAGTAGAACGAATAGCATGTGGCAACGCTGAGAGTAGTCAGCCGGTCGCGAGCAGACAACATGTAGTGGGGGTAATTGAGGGGTGTTTTGGAAAGCTAAAAAGCAGTACTACCGAAAATGGAATGGAACTGTATAAAAGTTGCAGTGAAGTGAAAAATTGTAGTGAAGTGCGACGCTTATTACTAAATTTCACCTCAAACATCAGCGGAACCCTGGTAAGATGCCATGAAATGTTTTGGTGAATGTGGAGATGAGCGGCATTGATATAGGGCGATTTGGCTTATACTATCGGATAGCTTGTGTCTCTAGGAGTATCAAGGTACCATTGAATTTTTGCGCCGGCAAGTAATAGTCGAGAAATAAGGTCTAAAAGTTTCATCCTTGCCCTAATACGCGTATATTCGTACAGATGCGCTATAACAGGAAGTTCATTCTCCGTCGGACACACGACTCTGAGTGCATGCTTCCCGTCGAGCGTATATGTACAAACACACGTAATGACACTTTAAGGCCTTATTTCTCGACTATTACTTGCCGGCGCAAAAATTCAATGGTACCTTGATACTCCTAGAGACACAAACTATCCGATAGTATAAGCCATTTCGCCCTATATCCATGCCGCTCATCTCCACATTTACCAATGTTTTTTTTTACCTTTTTTTTGTCAGACTTTGACGTTTCAGAATCGAGGGATGATGTAGAATCCAGGCGAGCTCTTTTCGCCTTTGCAGCAGCTTTGTTTTTCTTCCTTGTCTTTTCAAATTCTTCAATCAGTTCAGCACAGTCTAGATTGTCCTCCGGCTCCCATGTGTTGTCTTCTTCAGAGTACCCTTTCCATTTCAAAAAGTACTCCACTTTGCCGTTTACAACCCTACGATCCACGATCTTCTCTACCGAATATTCTTCCTCGCTCTCACTTTCTTCAACCTTCTTTTTACCTCCCATTTTCAATGTTGGGCTGAAATATTTACAAAACAGAAATTACTTAGTTACACCCGCAACACCGGACTCGATTGTTAAAATGAAACTTTGGCATTGAGGAGAAGCAAAACTGGTATACCGCAAAGGCAAAACTTGTTTAACAATCCAATCCAAACACCGAAACATATGAAACTGGCTGTATCCTTCGAATTTCGATAAGAGGAAGATAATAATTTACCGGGATAACAATTTTCTTCGGGGAAAGAATAACAAGTTGTGCTTCTACAACCTCAGAGGGACCGGTTACCTTGTTTTATTAACACTGTGTAAATTTCTAATATATTTTCACGAACCTAATAGACGTTTTCACGAAACTCTTAATGGCGTCGTGCGGTGCGTCTTGTCAGAGGTATGAAAATGCCGGGCCGTGAGCGCGGGAGGCGGGACTGGCGGGAGATCAACAATTTCAACTTAGTAGAAAACAACGTTATAATAATAATAATAATAAAAGAGAAAAGACAAGCGTGGGATCGTGGTCGTAGTCATGAAAGAAGCGACTGAAGCGAGATAGCGAGAAGCGAAGCGACTAACCAAACGAGTAACGAGTTAACGACTCTCTCGATCTCGACAGCTATACTCTCGACTGTTGTACGTGACCGTTGAATATAAAACGTCAGGAATGACCCTACGAAATCCTTTAACGTAAAGTTTGAATATTTTAACATTATGTTTACGTTTACGAGATAATTAATTGATATCTCCCAATTGCGCATACTCCTACTCCTTCGATTCCTTAACCAAACCTCAATCCTCAATGTGTAATTAAAATTGAATAAATAACTCAATTTTGGCCAATATTATCAATAAATTATTAACAATCGCCTAAAATCAATGATATGATATTCATATTCTATCTAAAATCAACAAATACCTACAAATTTATAGAAAAATAAGCCAATATCTTTTTTATTATAAATGGTTGGGTGTATCACCGAACCAATTCAATTAATAATTCTACGTTCATGGGCCGTTCAAATTTATGAGAGTTTCCTACATATTGAAACAAGGACTTTTACTTAGCAAGCACAGATCGACTACCATACTCTTTTACATAGAAAGGGTTTCACAGTAATCTTTGAGGTGTAAATAATAACAATTTTCTCAAAGAAAATCGTACTTATAGCTCAATTCAATACTCGAATATTTTCAATTCTCAATCGAAAGAGGTTATGTCATCATGTTTCTTCTTTTTCGAAAATATGGCCTCCCGCTTGGTAATGTCAAATTAACGTTTACGTTCAATGTAGACAGGGAGATTTAATAATACGCTTTACGCTGCGCTTGTGCTTACGCTTACGTCGAATGTGAAGGGGCCTTAATAGTGATAAAGAATTCATCCTCTACATTTGACGTAAACAATGTAAGCAATACGTAAAGAATGTAAAGAATAGATAAAGAACGAAAACAATTGAAAAGCAAGGTTATGTTCTATGTTTGTTTTGATAACAAATTATTATTGTTTGTTATTTTATTATTATTAATGTTCATAGATTCCTCCATACACAATAGATTACGATGGTTGGCAGAAGTCAAAACTCGAGAACATTTTGTGAACTCCAGTTCATCGTAATTAAAATAAAAAATTAAAATTATGCTGCTTTATGTGATGTGGTATATGCCAATATGTGTTAGAAATACCTTGCTTGTACTGCAGTTTCTAGATTAAAGGCACATATACCGCACTGCGTACGACGCACGTGTAACACGCCCAACACTACTCTTGTATGGTTTAAATCGGACCGTTTTCCTACAGTGCGCGTTCCGCAGCATTGGACGGTTGCGCTCGCGTGAAACGTCGGCTGTCCTCGAGAGCAGTCAATCACGCGACGCATTGCGGAAGTGATTTGTTTTTTTAAAGTAATAATAATAAAAAATATGGCGGGCAAAAACCTCAACCAAGATTTTCTGCAGCTAAAGTTAATGGAACTGGTGGCTGGGCTACCCATGATATATGATGCAAAATTAAAAGACTATAAATTTTTTTTTATTAAAAAAAAAATTAAATTAGGAAAAACTTTCAGTACCATCTTTTTTTTTAACTTATTATAAATACTGCTTCTTCCTCTCGTAGCTCCATCGTGATGAGATCTATAACAGAACTCTTTTCCTCATCATATTATTATTACCAGTCATTTTTATAATACTCAACGCACTATAATAAAACGTTTATTCGAACTGATTTGCGCAAGTTGGAAAACACTGTTCACGCAACCCACACTGCGTGGATCGCCCTGCGTAAACCGCATTTGTTTTGCGCTAGCGTTTGACGCTGCTAGGAAAACGTAGCTTAAGGGAGTTGAAGTCAATAAGTCGTTGCTGAGTGAGATATATTATACAGCGTGTCCCATATGCAGCTCATTCGAAGCGGTCTCTGTGCGCCAAACGATGGACTTTTTCAAAAGAAACTTTTGAAAAATCAAGTACAGGATCACATTGGCCATAATTGAAAATTATTTTGGACTATACAGAGTGTTCCACATGAGAGTGGTATATCAAAGTTATGTTTTTTAAATAGAATGCTCCTATGTTATTGCATTTTTAGATTGTCTGAGAAGAAAAAATAAGATTGGCTTTTACAGTTGGTGTTTAAATTCAGAAGTTTGTGAGTTATAAACAAGTGAAAATCGTCATTTTTCAAGTGTAAGGCCCTGTACAACGAAAACAGCTCAAGATAAAGAAAAACGGCTTACATGTCCCTATTTTAACTTCTCATGTACTATCCTATGATGTAGATAAAATGTTTATACAAGGTGATAAAAAATTTGAAAAAATCTGAGATTTCTCCACGCGTCGCTAAAATAAAAAAAACAAAGAAAGTACAAATAATGTTTCTATAGCATATGCTAGTACATAAAGAACTAAAATAGGGACATGTAAGCCGTTTTTCTCTATCTTGAGCCGTTTTCGTTGTACAGGGCCTTGAACTTAAAAAAATGCAATCTTCACTTATTGTTCATAACTCATAAACTTCTGAATTTAAACACCAACTGTAAAAGCCAATCTTATTTCTTCTGCTCAGACAATCTAAAAATGCAATAACATAGGAGCATTTCATTTAAAAAAACATAACTTTGATATGCCACTGTCATATGGGACACTCTGTATACTCCAAAATAATTTTAAATTATGGCCATTGTGCCTGTACCGGAATTTGTAATTTTTTTTCATCGTTTGACTACTTACAGAAACCGCTTAGAATGAGCTGGGACATCCTGTATTTTACTTATACATATTCAGTTCTTGATTTTTATTCGCACTTCACTTCAAGCATGATTTTTCCACATTTTAGGAATGAAGGTCTTGAACTCTTGAACCACCTGAGGTCCTCCTGAACCAGCAGATTTAATTCCCACTACTTCGAGTAGTAATTATTTATCAGAAGAAAAGTTCAAAACCGTGAACATTGGACGCAAATCAATATTTTGATAATGAATCATTCCGATCATTCTCGTACCATCGTACCACTGCCAATTTATGAGTCAAGCTTGGAAGAGGAAATTAATACAACAACAAGCTACGAATATATTTCTTCAGAACCTGAACCACCAGAGAAGTATTTTGTGAAGAAATTTTTTTCATGAAAACACTGGTACATGAAAGAACATGAAGTAGAGGTGGAACTGGAAACAAAGATTCATAAAATATGTTTGAAACTTTCAGTTATAAAAAAACTGAGTGAGCACTGATTATATTTATTTATTTTTGGGTTTTGCTTCAAGTTTTTACTATCTCACCAGTACCATTCACATCAAACACGTCATTTGGCGTTGCTAGACAACTTTCTGATCTGGCGAGACTAGATCTGGCATAATATCATCATCAAATAATATATCAGTTCAGTAGCCACCAATACCATCACGTACTTGATCTTAAAAAACTATACCGAAAAAATTTGGTACCTAAGGGAAAAACTATACAGGATGATCCCGAAATGACGGACATGGTATACAGGGTGTTGTAGAGGATGTTCAGAAAGACTGTAATTACTGTAAATTTTAAAACAAAAATGGTTTCCTCGGCTTCGTTACCGAGATATGGGGTGTCTTTTTTCTAAAATTTAAATCAAAATGGCAGTCAAATTTAAACAACCACACTGGCAAAAGCACATGATTTGACGTAACTATTACGATACTGTTTGCTTTTTATTTTTATTTTATTATCGGGAAAGGAATTACAGGCATTCAAGGTTTACCTATTCCCTATGTTCAACAAAATTTTTCAATGTGGCAGGTGGCATCATTGTTCGAATTCAAGATTTTGAATAGTATTGTCGAATATGTATCCGCGCAACGATTATTATTGTTTTAAGCTTTGTTGCGCTTTCATTTCATATGTTTATTATTTATACAGGATGTCCGGGAAAATGTGGGAAATCTCTCGGAGGAAAAAGCACGAGCTCCACTCGACTGAAGTCGACTGCTGAACGTCCGGCTTCGAGTTAATATGACGTTTCACAGACCTACCTACTTCGTTTCGGTGTAGATTTTTCAAAGATTAAGTTTGATTAATACCGAATTCCTTTTAACCTTATTAGATAATAATAAACTAGAGAGTTTTCGTATCTTAGGTTAAATTTTATTGATGAATATACGGGCCTACATTAATAAAATTTCAATAGTTGATTCTTAATATAGGTAGCTATGTGTTTGTATGTTGATGTTGCTATGGCAACACTTTAGCTCCGGCGGAGGTAAAGTGAAAAGTAAACCTCCGGCGGTGGAAAAGAGAAACTTTGCGACCGGCTACTGAGTCGAGTAATGTCTGATTTACTGACGTTTGAAGAAAATAGTATATTATTTTATACGGAGGGAAAGTGACACTTTTCATGGCGCGCTCGTGTTTATCAGCCGAACGAAGTGAGGCTGATAATAGAGAGCAAGCCATGAAAAGTGACTTTTCCTCCAAATAAAATATACTATTTTTTCTTCAAACGTGGGCAAATTTAAGCAAGAACATCATTTTTAATTGAAGGAAAGCGAATTTTCAAAAGGTTTGGACTGGTATAAGTAGGTGAGTATGGAGTATGGGCTGCTTCTATAGAAACGCGGCGCTGTCAAATTGACACTGTCATCAACGTCAGTGAACATCGAGAAATTATTATTGAAATTATTAAAGAAAAATAATAAAATAATAATTATGTAACTAAACTACTAATCATCGCAAAATCAAAATTAAAAACGTTATAAAAGTTTGTAAGTAAGTTATAAAATTAATGATAACATCTACCTACCTCTTGCTAGACCCTGCTTGGTCAATTATTTTTTCATTTTCTGTTAATGATGATGCCAGTCAGTCAGAAGTTGAATGTTAAATATGTAGGTCATTGTAGGTAGGTACCTATAACTGTGCACTAATACCTATACCTAATAATAAAAATATAAGATGTTGGATTCCTTTATGTACCTAGGTATATGGTTATAATTATTATCCTTGTGTTCAATATTCAAATTTCAATACGGAATAATAATTATTTTTGTTTACCTCGCAATAACCCAACTTTTTTTCTGACGTTTGAGCCGACTGAGCCGAGCACGAGCTCGACTCGACTGAAGTCGCCTGTCGACCGTCCGGCTTCGGGTATAATTATGACGTTTCACAGAATTACTTCGTTTCGGTGTAGATTTTCCAAAGATTATGTTTGATTAATACCGAATTCCTTTTAACCTTATTAGATAATAATAAACTAGAGAGTTTTCATATCTTAGGTTGAATTTTATTGATGAATATACGGGCCTACATTAATAAAATTTCAATAGTTGATTCTTAATACAGGTAGCTATGTGTTTGTATGTTGATGTTGCTATGGCACCACTTTAGCTCCGGCGGAGGTAAAGTGTTGCTTGGCAACACTTTAGCTCCGGCGGAGGAAAAGTGAAACTTTGAGACCGGCTACTGAGTCGAGTAATGTCTGATTTACTGACGTTTGAAGAAAATAATAATTTGTTATCAAAACATACATAGAACATAACCTTATTGCTTTTCAACTGTTTTCGTTCTTTTCCCATTCTTTACATTCTTTACCTATTCTTTACATTCGTTACATTCTTTACGTATTGTTTACATTGTTTACTTCAAATCAAACATAGAGGATGAATTCTTTACGCGTAAAGGCACATCGACATCACTGCAGTTGGCAGTGCTGGCGCATCGCTGCTCGCGTTGGCATTTACCAAGTTTACTACCGTTGATAATGTCAAGCATCAATGTTAAAGTTACCAGTTGTCATTGTCTCTCATTTCGAGTATTTGAAATTCTACAAAAATTATTTGACTATAATGACTAATGAGTAATGAAATGACATTTTGTTAAGATTTATAATAAGAATATATAACAGATTAGCCAACCCATTGGCGTTAAACTGTTGCCGAGTAGTGTTGACATGATGACATCTTATTGATTGATAAGCGAAAACGAAAATAAAATAATCGTATCACCGAATATAATCCTACCTAATCTATAATAGGAATACGTGATTCATACAACACACAGAAGTGAGTGTTTCCGTATTGAACTATCCATATTTCGAATCCTAGTTGTTGGTTAGATTACACTAATAATAATCTTATACATAATAAACAAACAGCTGTGTGATTTGAGTTTTGATCGCAGGAGAAAAGTAAGTTTTGGAAGATGACATCCTACGGTCCCTACCCCGGTCAAGAGGGCCCTTACGCTGGCCAGCAGCAAGGTTATCCACCGCCGCCGACCGGTGGCTACCCTGGAGCACCTGGATTCCACCCGCCGCCACCTCAAGGGGCGTATCCCGCCCCCGGCTATGGGCCCCCACCTGGTCAGTACCCGCCTCCCGGATATGGCCCTTCACCGGCTCAATACCCCGGCTTCAACCCTCCTCCCCCCGGTGGTGATCCAGGAATGTACGGGAGCAACTACAGCGGAGGAGAGGACCCGGAAGTTAAAGGTTTCGGCTTCAGCGACAAGAGTATCAGGAGGGGCTTCATAAGGAAGGTGTACTCCATCCTGACAGTCCAACTGGCCATCACTCTGGCCTTCATCTGTTGGTTCGTATACCATGAGCCCACCAAGAGATATGTTCAGCACCATCCTGCGATCTTCTATGCATCTATCGCCATTGTGTTTGTAAGCATGATCTGTATTGTTTGTTGCGAGGATTTGCGAAGGAAAGCTCCAACTAATTACATCTTCTTGTTGATATTCACCATGGCCGAATCGTTCGTGTGTGCCGCGGGCGCCTCGACTTACGACAAACAGGAAGTTGTGCTCGCCATAGGGATAACTGCCGTTGTCTGCCTGGGTTTGACGCTGTTCGCTTTTCAAACAAAGTGGGATTTCACGATGTGTGGTGGCATATTGTTTGTCGCCGTTCTAATCCTCTTTCTCTTTGGTATTATTTGCATATTCATTCCGCACGGTAAAATTGTGAGGTTGGTCTATGCCTCTTTGGGAGCTTTGATATTCTCCCTTTACTTGATTTACGATACTCAGTTGATGATGGGCGGGAAGCATAAGTACGCTCTTTCTCCTGAAGAGTATATCTTTGCAGCTCTCAGTCTTTACATCGATGTCATTAACATTTTCATCTACATTTTGAGCATTATTGGAGCATCCAGGGATTAGAATTGATTTTCATTTCAGAACATTTGCTGTGAATAAATAGAAATTTGATGTTGTTTATTAATTTTGTTAGGGTTTTCTGTATTTTATTGTTCTTACGACCATCTCAACAAGCCACAGTAAAGTCTCAGTTAACTGAATTAGTGTAATACGTCCATAATCAAGAAACTACAATCAATTAAATTAATTATTCTGAAATAGCATTTGACAAACTTTTTACAAACCTCTTTACTTTGACAAACCTCCGACGAAGCCTTGCTAGAAGTGCGAGAACAACATTTTTATATTTTCTTGTTGATGTCTATATTTTTTCCAGTCCAGTCATCTATTGTAACTTTCCTGACACTGCAATACAACTTTACTACGCTTATTTGTCTACCACGTAATATGTACTCGGATTGTTCAACTGAATATTTTGCACCGGCACTGGTACTGCATCACAGATGCGTGAATTATATAAAATTTTATGACAGTTTTTTGAATTCTCGTTCTCTTTATGAAAGTGTCGATTATTTGTATTTTTAGATAATAATTTAGAAAGTTTAAAAACAGGACTTGGATAAATGAGACTCTACTGTATTCTACTAACGATACTGTTTGTCAAATACCATCAGTGAACTTGTAATGCCGTAACTTTTGATTGTACCGTGCTCATGTATTATAAGCGTCAGCTCTGTTTGTCTGAAACTAGCTCAGCAATGTGGGGCTCATAAATTGGAGATTTTGCCAAGTTGTACAGTTTTTGATTCAACACATATGTATGGCAACTTTGGCAAGATGCAAAATGATTTAAGTAACCTTGAAGCACATTCCACCAGGGTAAAACGAGTATGGCGCACCAATTCTTATTAAATTATTCACCTATTGCCAAGTACGCATTGTTTAAAGTAGGTGGCTAGGAAGTATATGCTTATATTTGATATTTTCAAATAGGTATGAATATGCAATAATTATTATAATTATTAATCAGTGCATTATAATTTTTAGTGTACACCACACACTCAACAGAATGTTACTTATTTATTAATAATACTCATATAATTTGTTGACACTCCAGAATAACTGCTGTGCGAATTTTTCTCACTCTGTACATTGAATTAGTAATAAACACAGTTGTCCCAGTTTTTTCCCCGCAAAATTTATATTTAGATAGAAATTTTCTTCTGAGTAAAAAGTTTTCTATCACTTGTTATTTTTTCAACTCCTTAAGCCCGGTTTACACGTATCCAGTGCTTTAGTAGAGTACAGTGATTTAGTAGAGTGAGCTTTCTGTTCACACAGGTCAAATAATTTAGTGGAGTTGGTAACTAAAAGACGAGTAAAAACAAGTGTCCACATGTGCACTTGTATTTTATTTAGTATGAGTCGAGTGGTCGAGTAGTAGATGCCGTTAAAAAATAATAATAATAAAATATAATAAAATAATAAAATAAATTGCGTTCTATAATAAAACACCTTATAAAATTATGAACAAAAAACGAGAAATTTTTGATCGAGGTCTTCGGTTAGTTATACAAATGCTTCTTGATGAAACCAGAAACTTGTGTGCTGTGGAGCTGAACAAAAATAAGCGTATATGGATACGAAAATGGATGGCCAGAAGAAATGCGCTTGGAGGCTCCATGTTTTGCGCAACAGTTTTGCAAATAAAACACATTTTTATAAAACACTCTCAAATTTTTTGGTTTGTTTTGCTGAATACTCTACTAATCTGATAATCACCTTCGGCGAGACGTGTCTACACGCGTTTAGTTCAGCTGAAAAAAGGGAGGAGGAAGGCTACTCGACTTGTACTCGACTGGAAAAATAGAATAGGATTCTATTTACTAAACTCGACTGTTAACTCGGCCAAGCCAGCTGACTTGACTAAAACACAAGTGTTCACACAGGTCGAGCACTAAATTACTCGACCGCTCGACTAAATTACTGGATACGTGTAAACCGGGCATTAAAATATTACAGTCATTAAAAAAAAATGCTACTCATGTAATTTTTTCTAAATAGTCTTTCAAGGTGACATTAAATTATGACTAGTAAAATTTGAAGGTTATCAAAAAGATCAATGAACATTTTTGACATGAGCCCTCAGAAACAAAATATTCAATATCTAATGACAATATATCACTGGCTTTATAAAATAACTCTGAATTTTATTTTGTGTCAAAAATGTTCATAAAGGATTGTAACATGTTAAGGAGTTGAAAAAATAACAAGTTTATAGAAAAGTGTTTACTCAAAAGAAAATTTATTATAATTTTGCGTGGAAAAGACTCGGACACCCTGTATATTGCCACATTGTTTTACCGTAAAAAATAGGTGTTTATAAGTTGAAAATAAATATTTTTCATGTCCACAATTGCCACATAGCAGATATTAGAGGGTCATCAAGGATATAATAATTTCGGTATTATTAACCAAAGAATAATTAGCTTATTTTATGTTTGCCGCTCATCACTCATGAATATTTATCATGTTAAGTTTTGTTTTATGCACCAATAGAACTAATCTACTATGATTGCACCAACTGTTGTTTATCTTAGATTTTAATAAAAAATGTTAATTTTATTGTTTTTGCATGAAAATCACTACCTCCTTATTTGTTGTGTAATAAAATAGTATTTTATACAGATATTAAATATACAGAAAGGTCTTAATTAAATATTATTTAATTTTCAAAGGGATGCTCAAAAATTAAAGACGGTTTTAGAAAGAAAAAACTTGCTTGCATATGTCAAAAAATTTTCTTGAATGGAATCCCTGATTTGTTCTGGCATCTTACTAAACTAATTTTAATCAAAAAAGGAAGTGAATATTATTATAAAAGCAGGATGACAGTTGTAAGCTAATTATCTCATTCCAGCATAATACTTTATGAATGAATCATTTATGTGCAATGCTTTGTTATATTTATACTGGCATGATTATGTTATGTATTTGACAAAGTAGTCATATACAAGGTGTTTTTGAAAAGTTTGGGTAGAAGTAATTACATACTTTGTATTCTGTATAATTTTTGAACATGACATTAATTTTGTGCTGAGGTTCCATCTTGGAAAATGTGGATCCAATTTCAGTTTTTTGGCTGTAACATCTCTGCTTATTGATTTTCCAGCTGCATTTTTCAATAAATGTCATTTACTTCCACTTTACCGCTATTCATTCAAAAACCGTTGGGTTGATTTGATACAAAAAAGCAGGATCACTGAAAAACACACTAACATAACAATATGTAAAATTTATGTTCTCAACCCCAACTTTGTAGAATATCTACGCACTGATGATAAAGAAAACACTAATGTTTTAATCTGAGATAGCCAAATTAAAGGCTTTTGTTTATTGTCCATACCAAGTATCATCAAAATCCGTTTAAATTTACACAAGCTATAACCAAAAACTCTTATATTTTTTTTAAAGTTCGACACCCTGTATCTTTTAAACGAAACGTCATTTTAAGCTGAAACTTTTTTTTTAACTTCCATTTGTGAGAGGAACCCTTCAAGTTTGGCCCAACATCCCTGATACACCCTGTATACAGGGTGTTTACTGTAAGGTTGACCAAACTTCACAAGCTGATTCTTCAGACTAAAATAATGAAAAAAATTTATATACATGGGTGTCCGGAAACACTTCCTAAGAAAGATTCAAAGTTTCAAAAATTTCATTTTAAAAATTTATGAAATGATAAAAATAATAACGGAGGCTGTGGTTCCTAATAATGATTGGTTACTATAAATTCTTATATACAGGGTGTTTACTTTAAGGTTGTTCCGGTATTATTTTTATTGTTTCATAAATTTTTTAAATGAAATTCTTGAAACTTTGAAGGCTGAAAGTATATCTTTCTTAGAAGTGTTAGACACCCCTGTATATAATGTTTTTTCATTATTTTAGTCTGAAGAATCAGCCTGTGAAGTTTGGCCAACCTTACAGTAAACACCCTGTATATAATTTTAGAATCATTATAGATATAATTCATACGTACGCCTCTTAGTACTATTTGCCACAATTCGTTTAAAGACGATTTATATCACACTCTCTCTCGGTGCCCTTGTGTCACTGTCAGGCTAATCATTTCGTTTAAAGTATTCCTTTGGCACAAAAATGATTTTCTGGTGGTGGGTGGGATGTGATATCTTCGAATTGAACTCTTCATATAATTACGATCGAACCTCACTTAAGGTAAGTTCGTCTGATCTCATAATTATATTTCAAGTTCAGTCTGAAGATATAATTCATATGCAGATGTTTAAAGACGAATTATTGTGCGATTTAACAGTAGCACTTCGTACTCATCTCCAACCTCAATAACTTGGTACTAAAGGTATCAAATTATGTGACATATTTGGCCGTATTCACAAACGATCATCATCAAATAATTATGTAATCAGTTATCTCCATCTCATTCATTTAATTATTTTCAAGACATTACAGGACCAGAACGCTTTGTGAATACGGGCATTTGTCTGCTTAATATACTTAAAACTTATCAACCCAGTCATATAACACAAATAAGAAAAACAATAAATTCTCTTGTAAAAACTACACATGCTTAGAATTCTACATTAATCTACCCAGAACATTTTTGGAAATATGCCTCATAGATTTCGATTTGATTAAGACATCGAAACTGATCAACTGATCGTATTGTCCAACAAATCCCTGTCTATTTGAGAATGTTCTGTTATTAAAATGCATGAAAGTTGAAGAGTCTTTCGTCCAGCCTGCTGTTCGTCTTTCTTTAATTTCCTTTAATGATAAACAATTTTTATACGCCATTAAAGTCGAAGCACGAAAGTTTGAGTGAGGCTTAAATTTTGCTTGTATCGATGCCTGCTGCATGTATGGATCCTTTGATTCAGCGACTAGTGTCTGCATTGATGCAGGTTATAAACCTTTTTATGGTTATAAACAAGCATTCTGTTACCTGTTCCCTGAAGTTCTCCGCAAGGTCTAGATATTTCTTCAGAGTTTTGGCGACGGCTATATATTCTCCCTGGAAAATGGGGAATTTGCAAGCATGGGTGTTTTCCGATTCAACCATATTAGGGACAAGTTTGATTGAAAGGTGTCGACATTCGTTGATGTCTTCAACAGAAGTTTCAGTCGAGTACTTGAGAGCTAACCTAGGTTCTAAAGACTCCCAAGTAAAATTATATCGTGGTCTAAATGGTGTAGTTTGGATGCACCCTTCATCATAAAACTTTTTACTATTGGATCTTCCTCGATATTACCTGATAATGTTAAACGACGAAGATGATCTGTAGGATTTGATTGTACCATAGGTGATTTGGTCCCTTTAGAGTTGACTTTGCAGAAATTCTAGTACATTCGGGGCTTGCCCTTCGAAAGGTTTTTTTGTCCTGAGCAAAATTTCCATCATGATTTATAACAGCTACTATATTGCTTCAAAGTTTGCTCTGAGAGAGATTTGAATGACAATATAATTTTCTTCAATATCAAGGTTTTGCTGACAGTTTGATGACCACCAGGAAAGCTTCGAGTTCAAAGGGCATATTGCGGTGAACGGAGAAGATAACCTCTTTGGGAGGTATTGGCTGAGAAGGCCAGAATGGATGACGACGACACCCTCTGATGTGATGTGCGTTTGCACGAGGACACAATCGTCAGTGGCTAGCACAAAGAGACGAATGATTAGCCTGACAGTGACACAAGGGCACCGAGAGGGAGTGGGATAAAACAAATTACTTTTGCCTTCATTTCAACCTCTTTTTTGCACTGATTCATTTACAGATATACTATTCAGATTATATCCCCAAACATCCACACCACAGTCTTTCTAATGGCTCGATAGGTCCAATAACTGAGCGTTTGATTACAAATGAAAAAACTGTGTGTGTTGGAGTCCCGCCCCAGAAGTAAATTTTTTTGATTTTTCGGGGTTTTGTAGAGGTCGGTTTAAAAATATTTTTCTAAAAATAATTCCAAAATGGCTGCATATTTTGTAAGAAGTGAGAATATTTTAAAATTTTACCTTAGTTACAAATAATGCAATCCATTATTAAAATAAAAATACAGGGTGACATAATGAAAACGAAACAGACCTAATAACTTGGGAACTGAAGATGTATGTGACAAAAGCTGAAACAGGTCAACAGGGTGTCCCAGACCATATCTACCTGCATTATAAAAAGTCTCTAGCTACCTCGTTATTGTTTTGCCGGGTTGGAATTCTCCGGTGTCTTGGAACATTTAACCGGCAACGAAAATGCCTTTGAACTTACACAATAAATTGACTTGCCAAAAACCTTTTAACTGCAAAAATGCGTTGATTAATCGGAAACTTATCCATGACTAATTTGAATTGCAATTAATTATTGATGCACATAAAAGTGACAACAGACCTGTCACCAGCGAAATATTGTATCAACCATGGTCCACTCAAAATAGGTGATACCTGTTGCAGAACCCTGTATTTATTTATTTATTTCACCACCACATAACATACATAATATCGAGATATTCAAATTCATTACAACAGGTGCAACTATCAACTTCAATGACACCAATATAAACAACAAAAACTTTCCAGCAAGGAGGCACTATATGTGCCTGTACGCTGGTGTGGCTTACATTCTTGTAACTAAGAAAAAATCAATACCCAAAATTAATGCAAAATCAAGAAAAACAAAACAACTCATCACCAGAGCTCAATAATGGAGAAGGAAAAGAAAAACTGATACAGGACCAGAAACAAAACAGACCACTATAATACAGTCAGTAAAGGCACTGCCAACAGGGCAGTCCAATGGCCCTTCAAATAAGTATCACCTCATAGTCCTTTGCACCAGACTTTCAAAATTGTTCTTTCCCTTTTCCCCCTTACATTGTTCAGAATTTTGAGCTCATGCGGTAGTCCATTAAACACCATAATAGCCTCATATCTATAACGACATTTTCCATAATTAGATGACAGTTAAAAGTGGGTTACTCTTATTTCTAGTTTTGCTCGTACCAGTCAGGTACACTTCAAGTTGCATCATTTTTGTATTCGTCAATAGTCATCATTTCAGCCACCAATGGTTCTCAAAAGCCCAATTAAGTTGTGATGCAATTACATTATCGTTTATCTTATACCTTACTGCAGAGCAGAACTAACGTTTTGGGCTTAACATAGTATGTCTCTGGTGTGCAGAATTGTTTCTTATCTGCTCTCTATTTTTGGATCTTTGTTTAAAAATTATGTGAATTTATAATGGTATCGCTTGCTTCAAGAACTGAAATTCACACAGGAAGATTTTTATTTAATATACCACAAGGAAGGAAGTGAAAAATATGATGCCCGCCTCCTCCTTTCACAGTTCCCAAATATGTACCCGCAGGGAAGGATCAAGAGATATTTTTAGGAGGGACCTGACCTAACCTGACCCATTAATTACAAAAAATCCATAGATTTCAGTAGATTTTATTACTCCTATACAGGGGGGGGGGGGGTTATAGAAGTATAAAATATCCCCCGGGTTCAAGGGGCACGGAATAATGATCCCAATAATCATGGAAAGATCACAAAAACGCCAAGATATTTATTTATACAAATATGAGAAATATTTTAATTTATTTATAGTTAACAGTTGAATATGTAAATAACAAAATCATAATTATTTAAACATAATAATTTATCCGGAACCTGCGCATGGTTGAATTGACATAACAAGTAAAGTGACCCGTAAAGTTGCCTTATGCCAATCTACTGTACGTTTTCTAACTGTTCTCATCTTTCTTTTGCAATTTTTTTTTATGTTTATAAAACTTTATTTCTTTATTCTTAGTTTCTTTAACAATTAATAATAATTATTAAAATTACAGAAGTTTTATTATTATTTTTTTTTTGCAAATTAATTATCATCCACACCATATTGCTTGCAATCATTTTTGATTCTTTTATTGCTAAGGATATTCTGATTTGCGCTAGGAATTTACTTTACCTACTCATTTTGAGTCAAGACTAAAAAACTTGCAATGGAAACTAACTGCAAGTTTTAAAAAAATTGCACATTCAAGCCTTGTAAGCATTAGAAAATAACAATAATTAGTGTTATATTATAATAAATATGTATGTAGATTTATTACTATTATTATAAGGTATATATACCATATTATAATGTATTTAATATTTTATATGCTCTAACTATGAAGCATTAGTTACTTATTGTATTATGTATAGTTAAAACGAATCGTGTATAATTATGTGATGGAAAAGAGACTGGAACTACTGGAAGCGTAATAAGCTAGCATAGGCACGGGAAAGGTTTTGTGATCAAGAGTTTATGGGAATAGAATGGCTTTTTATCAAACCTTTAAATGAGGATAGAGACCTGAAAGTTTTCCTATAAAACCACACAAGTATTTTCTTCCTGACTTTATCTCGAATTTTATACCTTCTAACGACAGTATTCTCATAAATTAATACAAACTTTATAATAATTTTATTCTCAGAAAACAAGCCCGAAGTGTACAGATAACTAGATAAAATATATTTGCTTACTTACTACACCGATCTGTTGATAAAACAAACAGTGCAAGTGGTGCAAACAAAGTGGGAGTAAATAACAAAATGTAAATTAAGACAATATACCTACCTACGAGAAAATTTCTCTCACATCTTTAACCGAAAATATGATCCAATCAGGCACAAAAATAACTCCATGATCCCTTTTATTAAATAATCGTTTAGGCACTACATTAATTAAATTAATTCAGGAATATTCCCTGACTATCCGATTCTGATATTGAAAGTATCCTAAACGGGGTTGGTGCTGTAGATATAGGGTTATTTTCCTCGAAGAGTGGGGAAATGATGAAGGTATATTAAGATATAGTATATTTTTGTAAAATTTTAATTTAATTTATTTAAATTTCCACCTCTGACATATTATGCATTGTAATAATAATAGGTATGTCTACTTTTTATTTTTAAGCAAACAACATTAATTTTTTTCACATGAACATTTTTAGTATTCGCTGATTGATTTTGCTAACATTAATGAAATATCAGAGTTTAATAAATTATTGTTCTTGCCTAAGAAGTGAAGGTCTAATAATTTACCAAATGCCTAGACAGTAAAATTAAGAAGTTTCTATGTAAATAAATAACGATATATGTGTACAATATCTAGGTACTGAATTTATAATGATAAAAATAAGTTTTACGTTCCGAAAAATAAAATGTTTGATACAGTGTCATGCATGAGATGTGATGTGAGTTTTGTGCTGTTTCGTCTTCTTTGGGACTCATTAATGCAACTATCATAGCAGACTTGACTATCCAATACATGCTCTATAAAGTACCTACTGAATACAGGGTGTCCCAAAATTCCATGGACATGGAGCAACCACAGATTACTGAGGTAAAAAAAAGTCGCTCGGACCAAACTTATCTCTATACCAAAGTGCTTCGTTTGTCCGTTAGAGGGCTTCAAAGCCTTTTGAAAATTTTAGTTTTTTTGAAATAGCTCAAAGTCGGCTGATTCCAATTCGATGAAATTTGGTAGGTAAGTTTCTTATTAAAAGTACTAACTTCTGAGGTACATGATAATTTGACGGAAACCCGGGAAGGGGTGAAACTACTCCTACCCTCCATTAAAATCGATCGTAATTGATCATAGGGTAACAGAAACGCTGTCCATGTTTTCTTGTTTGAAAGATACATCATTTTAGCCCATTTTTGGTCTCCTACAAAAATCTGTATCTTTCCGAGGTGCTATGTGATAAAATAAATTAGTCGATGACACCTAACCAAATTTTTATTTCATTCTTTTAATTTGAAATCAAATTTTCAATTGTCAGGTGATTATTTGATCTAATCTCATAGAAGATGTTTAGTATGGTTTGGGTTTTTTTTTCAGGTGTTTGCAAACGGTTTTTTTCAAACGCAGTAAACAGTTTGCAAAACGACGAGGTTCCAAGAAAAGTTAAAATCATTTTTTTGCGCAGGATGGAACTTTCTAGGGTCCAAACCGACGCCCACATCGAGCATCTTTTATGAGATTAGATAAAATAATCACCTGACTATTGAAAATTTGATTTCAAATTAAAAGAATGAAATAAAAATTTAGTTATCATCGACTAATTTATTTTATCACATAGCACCTCGGAAAGATACAGATTTTTGTAGGAAACCAAAAATGGGCTAAAACGATGTATCTTTCAAACAAAAAAACATGAACAGCGTTCCTGCTACCCTATGAACAATTACGATCGATTTTAATGGAGGGTAGGGGTAGTTTCACCCCTTCCCGGGTTTCCGTCAAATTATCATGTACATCAGAAGTTAGTGCTTTTAATAAGAAACTTACCTACCAAATTTCATCGAATTGGAATCAGCCGACTTTGAGCTATTTCAAAAAAACTAAAATTTTCAAAAGACTTTGAAGCCCTCTAACGGACAAACGAAGCACTTTGGTATAGAGATAAGTTTGATCCGAGCGACTTTTTTTTACCTCAGTAATCTGTGGTTGTTCCATGTCCATGGAATATTGGGACACCCTGTATATAGCATTTCCATTAAAAACAAGTCGCTATCCGATTTATCAAAGTTGAGATAGGTTAATCATCATTTATAAGAGGTGATAAAAAAGTATTATTATTATTATTAAAAATTTATCAAGTGGTTAGTCACCTATTATTATGAATCTTACAAAAAAAATTAATAAATTAACAACTGAGGAGGTCGCATGCAAAACCGGATATATCCACTTTTAGAAATTTTTCAGGAGATGAAAAAAACACCCTACATATTAACTAAAAGAAATATTGTTATTTTGAAAAGATAGGTTTTATTATAATGGGCTAACCAATTGGTTGACGTAATTTTTTTTGTAAAAATCGCAATCACATTGGCGTTATTAGCAAAAAAAATATGGATATATCCGGTTTTGAAAACAAATGAAATACATTGAGGAAAAAAATATTAATTTTTCTTGAAAAAAAACAAAATAAGTTCATTTAAGCAGTTTTTGAACAATTAACAAAAAAATTATTATTAAAAAACACTCTTAACTCAAGCAGTCTTTGAAAAAATAACAAAAATAATTATATATGTATTGCAGTATCTTCGTGAAGGCAATCGCATTGCTCGTCTCCTTGTGTTTATTTATTTTCCAAAATATCTATATTTTCTCCTCCGCTACCGTCTAAAAAGTTTTTATACCTCAAAAGGTCTTTCCTGGCTCTCCAATCTTCCCCAAAATGCTCCTGCATCAAATGAGTCAAATTTTTTTCTTTTTTTTTTTTTTTCTGGTATAAAATTACCTAATGGTAATCTATTTAGCTGTAAGTTATCTTCAGATTTTCCTTTCTTGAGAAGTGACTCCCAAGTTGTGTCAGATGCTGCGAAGAGATAAAATTGAAACGTCTTTACTTTAATAGTAGTTTTATTATTTTTATTCAGAAATTTTTCAAGTGATTTTTTTTGCATTCCGAAATTCTCTTTATTTTCTTATACACCTTATGAAGTTCTTTAACGTCGTACATTTGCCAGTCAGGACCGAGTGTTTTTCTGCGCACAGACTTGTTTATTTGGATATATCCGCTTTTGTTCACAAAATTTGGATATAACCGGTTTTGCACCAAATGTTGAACTTTACTTAACGATTTTAAAGGGATTTATACGGTTTTGGTTACAAACGGATACATGGGCCTATAGATATCACGACGTGCATCCAGAAACCACTGAAACATGATTTTGGGTAAAAAGTGGATATATCCGGTTTTGCACGCGAACTCCTCAACTTATGAAAGCAAACAGAAGATAAAAATTATTTAAACAACAATAGACAAAATTAAGAATAACAGTAATTTTTAACTAAAACTTAGAAGACAAAAGTACCTATACAATTAGGTATACCATGTGGGTACTGGATACAATAATATTGAAGCCATCCAAATGTGTCCAATTATTGTCAAGAGAGATATGTAGGGGAGCCCAATAGGGGATTTCGGGATTTACTCGAGCGCGTCAGATTAATATAAGGAGGGATACCTTGCACCTTGTTGAGTACCCCCACCTTATATAAGACCTCTATGCAGCGCCGCGCGTCAAGGGCAGCTGATCAGAATAGTAAAAAAAAATTGATCATTAGAAATATTCGAGCGTGTCAGATTAAGGTATGGTGGGTTAATTACATACTGAAATGTGTACATTTCAATAATCTGACGATTTAAGCGTGACGTTAAGGAGTGGGAGGGTTACAAACTTGCAAAAAAAAAACGTCACTTGGACATGCTCGAGCGCGGTTGATTTTTTTTTTAATTTGAAGGAAATAATTCTAGGGTATCGGGAAAAATATAATCTGCCGTTTTCCACAAGCCGAAGAAACGAAAATCGTTAATAACGTTGAGTGCGTGCAGACGGTGCAGACGCGCGGTAAAGTATGTATCCCCCACTCCACGCCTGTCTTTCCCTTTCGCTCTTTCCCTATCTCTCTCTCTCTCTCGCACCGTCCAGACGCTACTTTCGCGACGCCATCACAGACGCCAGATGAAGAAGATGATTCGACGATGAAGATGAAGATTAAAAAAAAAAAATTATCAAAAAATTTGCGTATTATGTAAAGATTCGAATCTCAATATATATTCTAATTGAAAAAATAGATTTATTTTTATTTGCATGCTATTTTTCGTATGTTTTAGGTAACAAAATGCAGAAATTACAAAAAAAAAATCATTCATACAGGGTGTTAGTTAAGTACGGGGCCAAACTCCAAGGGGTGTTTCCTTGAGTGATTTTAAGAAGAAAAGTTCAAATAAACATGGGTCCGAAAATGCATATTTTTCAAGATACAGGCAGTCAAACTTAAAAAAAAAATTCGAATGTTCGTGAATATCTCTAAACTCTTTCAATCAATTTTGTTGAAATTTGGGAGTTCTGTTTGTAATAACAAGAGGGTAATTTAGCCCCAATTAGATTAAAATTATTAATTCCAGTGGCGTCCCGGAAGACAGTCTAACTAATATTTTTGGTTAAAAAATTGGGCGCCACTGACTTTTTTTTTATTTTGTATTTTTTTCGAATTAAGCAACTAGAAATACAACTATTTTATCTCTTGAGTTTTTTTCATATCTTGCTTTGTTTTCGAGAAAAAAAAATAAAAGTTTGACACCCTGTATCTTGAAAAATATGCATTTTCGGACCCATGTTTATTTGAACTTTTCTTCTTAAAATCACTCAAGGAAGCACCCCTTGAAGTTTGGCCCCGTACTTAACTAACAGCCTGTATATATTTTTTTTCAAGTCGTCAGATTAAGAAAACCCCTCTAGATAATCGTCAGATTATTGGTCATCAGATCTGGGACATCAAGATGAACCGTCCATATCTTAATCTGACGCGCTCGAGAAAATCAAAATGGCGATTTTTTTTGCAATTTTGAAAAGCTCCCGTAAGCTTGCGTCACCTCCAAATCGTCAGTCTTTTGAATGTGAGCATCTTTCGGGGTCACTTAACATCCCCTCTAAAAATCTGACGCGCTCGAGTGAATTTTTTTTTTCTCATTTTGTACCCCCCTGTACGGCCACCCTCACTATGCGAACCGGCAGATTATCATACCTCCATTATCAGAGAGACGTGGGGCATACGCCCTATCATTATCTGACGCGCTCGGAGATGTCTATGTGACTGTTTTTTTTTACATCTTTGACCCCCCGTAGACGCTCCCCCCACCGGTGAACGGGTAAACATCATATGACTTTTTTTTCTTTTTATCACGTAATCTCTCAAATCTAATAGGTCTCCACGACGCTCGAGTAAATCCCCATTTAGCATCGTGGGCTCCCCTACTAATAAGCACATTTGTCAGAACAGAAAGATCTGTCAAAAACTGTGTGGTGGGGTGGGTATCTGGAATGAGGTTCGTTACACAACAAAAATGGCAGAAGCCTAGGTATATACAATAGTCCAATACCACTGTCTCATCAGTCTCAAATATTGCCAGTAAAAGGCTCATGGGATGGTAATTACCAGTAGATGATTTATCTACCCACTACCCAGGATTTGAGGGGGCTTTATAGGTAAAAAAGGACCAGGAGGTTCCAAAAACAGACACCTTCAGAAGCATTAGCGAGCATCTGTTCAATCTGAAGATCTTCACAAGAGCTGTGTCACCACCATTGTCTAAGGTGGTGACAAACTTCCGAGCACATAATGAGGTCTGACATACAACTTATTAGAATTGTCTAACAATGGCAAATTTAGACAAGTTATTGAACTAGCAGGTAGGTATAGGTACCTAATTTGCTCTTCCTCGAAATTACGTGAGATAAATGTTGAAAAAACGAAAACTGTAATGAGCAGTAAAGTTGACCTTTAAATAAGCTCTTCGAAACTTCTGTCATAAAAACTTCTAAATTTAAGTCAAATAGAAAAAATATAGCGAAATGCACATACCTTTCTCGAACAGAACTTAATGAGGGTTTTTGTGATATACATTTTGCAGATGACTTTCCCTGAATCTCAAACTCTGGAGGAGCTCGCAACTTTCAACTACTTGATAAGGAGAATAAGTTGATAATAAATAAATTATGTTAACAGGGTGTGATGCTGCATTAACATATTTTGATTATATTCACAGAATGGTCACATATAGCATGTCAATATACAGGGTGGTCCAGAGGTATTTTCATAACTCCGGCAAACGACAGAACACTTAAAAATAATTGTAATTTTTGTATAAAGTTTTGCTTAAAATATTCGAGATACAGGGTGTTATACCTACTTGGAAGAAAAGAAATCAATTTTATTGAATATTTTCTAAACTATGAAGAAATTTTTCTCACCTTTGCTACGGTTAATATTAATAAAAGGGTAAAATTTTGAAGTATAAAAACTGCACTATTTTGTGTCTGTAAACATCTACAGTTGCTATGAGACAGTATTAAAGTATAAAAGTCACTATAAACTTATTTTGAAATTATATATTTTTTGATTATTTTTAAGAAAACGATTTATATAAAAAAAAAAGAAATCTGTTATGAAAAGAATAAGAACTTCTTTTCATATTTTTGAACGAGCTATCATATTCTGAAGTCTTGCGCACATATTATGAATCACCCTGTATTAAAAATAATGCTTAAAATTTTAAGCATTGCTTAAAATTTTTATAATTTTTACTTAAAAATTTTAAGCATTTATTTTTAATATACAGGGTGATTCATAAAATGTGCCCAAGACTTCAGGATGTGATAGCTCGTTCAAAAAAATGAAAAGAAGTTCCTATTAACATGGGTCCGCAAACCCATCATTTTCGAGATACAGGGTGTCAAGAAAAATTTTTTTTTCAGTTTTTTGACTATTTCTCAGGAACCCTTTCAAATATAAAACTGAATTTTTGTATCTTATCACTAATATTATTTAGTTTTTGAGCTCCGATTAAATCTATTTCATACGACAGTGGCGGAGTTTTTGGGGTTGCTTGAAATTTTTTTGCCCCTAATTTCTATGACACTGCAAAAATTGGCATTGTGGAAGCACATTTTAAACTGCCAATGTTTTCTACATAAAAAAGGTACTCTTGGCTAAATACTCTGACTTCGAGATGAACAGCATTTTATGATTAAAAACATAAAAGTAACAAAATGTTCTGTTGTGGACAAAAACATCACTTATTTTTGATAATTGTTTTATGATTTTATTTCACTGCCCCATAATTTTCTTTTAATTTGCCCTCTTAATGTAGATAATATTTATGACAAGATGTTAACTCCGCGTCAAAGAGCCTAAAAATATTAACGACGCGATTCGATCCTGAAAGGGGCTAAATTAATGCGGCTCGATGCCGCGATGGTAATGACAAATCGCCACGGTGACAGGATCGAAATTTAGGGAAGGACCAGGCTATAATTGCCAATGATTGACAGGAACACCAATTAATTAATAATTATCGAAATTACTGACCTTGTGTCTTGTCCGACTAAAGGGGCACTTGTTTTAATTTGCGAGATGTTGTAACTATTATTACTGTTCACTTTGCTCCACTATGTAGGTACCCACGATTGTTCCACTACTTAATACCGCTTCCTTATTTAATTAAAGAACTAGGTATCCCGTTCCCGTAACACCAGCATCGACGAGTCTGGTACGAACGGCACTATGTCGAGTTCTTTTCTCTCTCGATGTTAAACCTCGACTCTTCTCTCTATGTGTGGTCCTGTCCGGTCAGGTGTCCTTTTCCTTCGTCCCGATGTGTAAAGGGATAGGAAGGGGTAGGAAACGGTGGTGTCTTAGAGAATACGAATCGATTATTCACCAAGGACGTAACATACCGCCCACCAAAATTACCGGAGGAATTTTCCGCTATCAGAAAATTGAACCAAAAGCGAAACTAACGAAAACGAAACTAACGACAATAACAAAAACGAAACGAAACGAAACGACAAGTCAGGGACGAAATTCCCTGAGTCCGTTACTGGTTAGGTAACGGGCAAAGTTTGACCAGAGGTCGTTTACGAAGACCTTTGGTCGTAGAACCGAGGCAACCCTGGCGACACCATCCGCATCAGGGTGCAAAGAAACAATTCTTCCTAGAGCTGCTAGGAAAGTCTCTGACGACAAATCAGAAGCGATCTCGAGATGAATCGCGCGAGTCGCGAAACATACGAACAAACATAAATAGGCTTTAGAAGTTTTGACACCCCTATACCTCGACAAGACAATAGGAAAGGGTCCCCCATAATCGACCCCGACACAACTAAAAGGCTTCAATTGGGAGACACGAGCGACAGGTAAATTCCCCATGGGAGGCTCCAACGAGAGGGGACGAGTGCGAAAGCAACGATTGCATTTCGACAAATAACTACGAATGACCCTACGAGCAGACAGGATCCAAAAATTTTGTTGAAGGAGATAATGAGTAGTGTTCACTCCTGGGTGCAAATTACCTCGATGTATCTGATCAATCAACAGTTCAACCAACCTATGCCTTCCTGGCAACAATGCGGGATATTTAGCGTCGAATGCTAAACCCGAATGCAACAGTCGACCCCCGACTCGCAAAATACCGAAATCATCAATAAAGGGCGACAATGACTGCAAGTACTTGGCACATGGTTTACCAGAGCGAATTTTCTCCAATTCCGAAGAGAAGACCGAAGATTGAACAATTCTAACAATGTGCATGAGAGCAGCATGCAACTCAGAGACACTCAATGCACCAGTGGTCCCATTGACAGCACGACAATTGTTAGTGAAACGAAAACAACGAGCGATAATACCCTGAATTTTCCTCAAAGAAGAAAATCTTTTCAACAAAACATCGACATCCGAAATCTCTATCGTAGCGAACAAAACAATATTCCTTTTCTCCAGTTCAACATCAGAAGTGGGAGCAATGGGAAAGAGTGCTGGCCAAGATTCCAGCGGCAATCTGAGGAATTCAGGCCCCGCCCACCATGCGGAAGCCCCGACTAACTCCTCTGGTAACAAGCCCCGAGACGCGACGTCCGCTGGGTTGTCACCTGAACGTACATGATTCCAACAATCCGGAGGAATTCGATCCTGAATGTGGACGACACGATTCGAAACAAAAGTCTTCCACCGATGTGGAGACGACTTGATCCAGGATAGAGCGACCGAAGAGTCACTCCAAGCGAAAACCTTATCAACAACAATGGATTGAGGACCTTGTTCAAGGACGAACGAAACGAGATCTGATAGTAAGACTGCGGCACACAATTCCAGCCGTGGAACGGAGAGTGGTTTGAGCGGAGCAACACGAGACTTGGCAGTAACGAAACGAACCTGCACATTGCCATCGGCGTCCTCGAAACGATAATACACCACACCCGCATAACCTGCAGTCGACGCATCACAAAATGCGTGCAGTTGACACGACACGAAAGATCCTTCGGGAACCAAGCACCTAGGGATTGTCAACTTGGATAAAACATGAAGAGTGGACTTATATCGATTCCACTTTTCGACAACATCAGCTGGTGGATCTTCATCCCAATCCAGCCCGAGATACCACAAATGTTGAATGACTCGTTTTGCCATAAAGGTCAATGGGCACAAGAAACCCAACGGGTCATAGATCTTAGCGACTTCTGAGAGAATGCTTCTCTTAGTACAAGGTGAATCTATGGACTTAACCATGAACGAAAACGAATCAGTAGCCGATTGCCACTGAAGGCCAAGAATTTTCACCGAAAAGTCCGATTCCGAATCAAAGTTGGATGACTGCTGTTGACAATGTTCAACCGGCAGATCCTGAAGCAATTGTGGATTGTTAGCAGACCATTTCCGCAACTCAAATTGTCCCAATTGCAATAGCGAAATGAGCTGATTTCTCAACTCCAAGGTTTCCTCGATTTGATTTGCCCCAATGGCAAAATCATCGACATAAAGCCCGAGACGAATGGCTTTCGAAGCGAGAGGAAACTTCTCAGAATTTTCTTGAGCTAATTGTAACAAGCACCTAATGGCCAAATATGGCGAGGACGAAACACCATAAGTTACAGTGTTCAATTTGTAACTTCGAATAGGATCCTTTTCTGAAAAACGCCAACGAATTAATTGATACTGTCGATGTGAATCTCCAACTAAAATTTGCCGATACATCTGCCTAATGTCACAAGTGAACACGAATTTGTTCTCTCGAAAACGAAGCAAAACACTAGTGATGTCATTTTGCAACTTCGGACCAATCAACAAGGTATCATTTAACGAAAGATTGTTCGATGCTTTGGCCGAGGCGTCGAACACGACACGAATTTTCGACGATACTGGGGCGAGCGAAGACACATCAGAAGACATCGAAACACCAGGGTCTTTAAAAACGCAATGATGCGGAATGTAATAAGAGTTTGCAGATTCCGACTCCAATGGCACCAACGACATGTGCCCAGCCTCCAAATAATCTTTCATAAACTCTACATACATGTCTCTAATGTGAGGCAACCTCGACAATCGTCTCTCCAAAGCGAGCAAACGACGATCTGCGACATTCAACGAATCATTAAAGATAGGCAACTCTTTGCTATCCTTAAATGGCAACAATACCCCAAAACGACCTGATTCTTCTCGATAATGAGACTCAACGAACAACGACTCAGCCTCTTGTTCCTCATTAGAGCAAACCTCAACTGAAGGCACCTCCTCAACTCTCCAAAATGCCTTAAGAGTCTCTTCAAGGGTCGAATCTACCGACGCAAAACAAGCTTGAACCTCGCCCGCAACCTTCGACGAAATGGTTCCCAAAAGAACCCAACCAAACGTCGTGTTCATTGCGGCTGGACAGTTATCACTGCCCGACAAATAACCACCATGAACAATATTGGGAAAGATGTCAGCTCCTAGCAAAACATCGACAGAACCAGGCGTGTACCAATTAGGATCCGCTAACTTCAAATTATCAAGCGCCTTCGATGGCGAAATGTCAACACTGGGAAGTTTTCCACAAATATTGGGCAAGACCAAAGTACTTACTTTAAAAGTAGGTGATGGTACCCCAACGGGACGAATAATGCAATCAGATGATCCCTGGGCCGATCCCAAGGTCACGTGACCCAAACAAGAAATAGGTGTTGATGATCGATTCAAGTGCAAGCCCAAACGCTTGCGGCACCGATCAGTAATAAAAGACGACTGACTGCCAGAGTCAATTAAAGAACGAACCACTTGATAGTTGCCCCACTTGTCTTGAACTTCAATACATGCGGTTGCTAAAAGAACCGTAGTATTGCTACGAGAACGAGAACGAACATCCTGAAAGGATGGGAGAGAAGACATGGCAACCGTGGATGCGACTGGAGGCGGCTCAACTCGATGAGAAGCTGCTCCATCCGAATTACTAAGTTTAACGAAATGTAATAAAGAGTGGTGCCGACCTGCACACTCCTTACACGAATGAGAAGAGGGGCACTGCTTCACCAAGTGTGAAGGGCCAAAACAATTTAGGCACAAGCGCGCTGCCTTCACAGCCTCAAAACGCTTGCGCGGGTCCAACTTCAAAAAAGAACGACAATTCGAGATCGGGTGTTCTCCATTACAATGGAAGCACGACTGCTTCGATGAAGACGCACTCGACGTTGACAAAAATGCATGTGAATTCCTCGATTCCACTTTTCCACCAGACTTGACGCTACTCCGCTTACCAACGACTGCAGACGGAGATAGGTCATTCCCCAAAGATGATTCTAATGCACGACACTGTGACGACAAAAACTTGTGCAAATCCTGATATGATGGAAACTCTTCAGATGCAAATTGGAGTTCGAAACGCTTTCGAGTAGCGTTATCCAATTTCTGTAGCAACCAGTTGAACAAAGTGAAATCCCAGAGAGAGACGCCTGAGACCTGACCCAAAGCTGTAATATTTTCTGAAAAGGTATTCAACAATTCACGAAGCGATTGTGAGGAATCAGAATCCGTTATTTTGGGAGCATTACAAATCGCCTGCCAATAACACGTCGCAAGTACTCGCTCATTCTGATACCTTTGGACAAGAGTATCGAAAGCTATCA
Organism: Malachius bipustulatus; assembly: GCA_910589415.1. NCBI lineage: Eukaryota > Metazoa > Arthropoda > Insecta > Coleoptera > Melyridae > Malachius > Malachius bipustulatus. The sequence continues at coordinate 55,178,489 of OU342631.1, read as the reverse complement.
CATAATTGTCATCTGTCAGTGGTAAATGTTTGACAAGGGTAAGAGGTTCCTTTGACAAAGTCGAAACTAAATACTGGAACTTCTCAATTGGAGCTAACGAATCATTCGAATGAATCAAAGTCCTAAACAAATCATAATAAACCGACCACATCCTCAACGAACCATCAAAAGTAGGTATACCGATACGAGGCAATTTCACATGTGAACTTGCAGAGGGGGGTAGCGCGGGAGCACCAGACTGTCGACTATTTAACGATTCACTCGAACCATGACGTGATTTCACCACCGTATCCTGAGTCGATTCCAACGACAATTGAACCGCTCTAATCTGAAAATAAACCGAATCAACTTCGATAAGTAGTCCCGAGTATGATTTCCAAATCTCCGATGACACATCTACGACCAAAGCACTCTTATCTGCCGACTCAACCGTAATCAGGATATTTCTATCAACCTCCTGCACCTGATTGTACAAATCTGAAGCGCTGTCGCATGCAGCCAGGACAATAAAACGCGACTTTTCATCAATGGGTGCTGAAACTACTGTCAGAATCGAGTTCAAACGAGTCAAAAACTTCGAAACAGAAGCGTTTGCTCCGACCAAAGTGTTGGACATTTTGCTAAAGAGTATCAACAAACACTAAAGCAATAAACGAATAAGGGTTATTTTTTTACACCTGTAAAAAATACAACGACAACGAAATACGAACAATAACTAAAAATAAGTACCTAACCAAGTGAAGGTTACTTATTTAAAAACGAGTTGAAAATAAATTGACTTTGAAATTCACCAAAAAACAATACTTGAGATACCGAGTGTACCCAGTAGGTATACCGTGAATACAAAAATCAATATTTTCCCTGTAACAACGAAAAAGGGTTATTCGTTAAAAACCTGTAAAAATACAACAACAACGAACGATGAGCAATACTAAAAATAAGTACCTAACCAAGTGAAAGTTACCTATTTAATATCGAGTTGAAAATAAATTATTGAATTCGAATTCACCAAAAACAATACTTAAGATACCGAGTGTACCCAGTATACCGTGAATGCAAAAATCAATATTCTGCCCTGCGAATTCAGAGAGAAAATATTTCAACTATTACAGAGGTTTTTAAAACGAACACCTGCAACGAACGAAGAAGTGGAGTGAGGTGAGAATGGAGTAAAATTAGTGGAATGGGTGAAAATGCCGTCTGGCGTCCTTTGGATCGACTATTTCGAATCCTTTGACCTACAAACAGGCTACCTTAACACAGTGAGTGAGAAACTAATTTCAAACAAATGATGCAACCAATTAATGAACTATATTTCCACGAGCTTTCCTATCCGACTACGGAGGGACCAAAAAAATGTTAACTCCGCGTCAAAGAGCCTAAAAATATTAACGACGCGATTCGATCCTGAAAGGGGCTAAATTAATGCGGCTCGATGCCGCGATGGTAATGACAAATCGCCACGGTGACAGGATCGAAATTTAGGGAAGGACCAGGCTATAATTGCCAATGATTGACAGGAACACCAATTAATTAATAATTATCGAAATTACTGACCTTGTGTCTTGTCCGACTAAAGGGGCACTTGTTTTAATTTGCGAGATGTTGTAACTATTATTACTGTTCACTTTGCTCCACTATGTAGGTACCCACGATTGTTCCACTACTTTATACCGCTTCCTTATTTAATTAAAGAACTAGGTATCCCGTTCCCGTAACACCAGCATCGACGAGTCTGGTACGAACGGCACTATGTCGAGTTCTTTTCTCTCTCGATGTTAAACCTCGACTCTTCTCTCTATGTGTGGTCCTGTCCGGTCAGGTGTCCTTTTCCTTCGTCCCGATGTGTAAAGGGATAGGAAGGGGTAGGAAACGGTGGTGTCTTAGAGAATACGAATCGATTATTCACCAAGGACGTAACACAAGATGTGTACAAAAAAATCAGTTTTATATCGGAAAGGGTTCCTGAGATATCGTCAAAAAAACTTAAAATAATAAATTTGTTTGACACCTTGTATCTCGAAAACGGTTCTTTTGCGAACCCATGTTAATGGGAACTTTTCTTCCATATTTTTGAACGAGCTATCACATCCTGAAGTCCTGCGAACATATTATGAATAATCACCCTGTATATTATTATTTTTCATAAAATAAATTAAAATATCTCAAAAACTAAGCCTGCTAGGGACCTTTATTAAGACTAGGTATTTTTTTTCAGATATTAAGTAATATAAAATTTCAAAATAAGTTTTAAAAAATTGATTTTCTCCAGTGGCGTAGAAGTTTTGGGGTTTAAAAGAAAAACCAACCCCCTATAACTGCGTCACTATAGTTTCGCCTGAAAAGTTCTGATGTAATTATGCAGATGAGTTCCAAAAAGAAACAAACACTGTCAAAATATTTCCGGATCTCACATCACAATCGTCACATATAACTACTATAAAAATATCCAGCAAAGTATCAGGTCTTCTTTCCTAGCTTGAATATGAAAAACAGTAGCCATCAGTAGTAAAACTGGGACTTCTTTGCGAACGTACCAAATTAAAGTTACCTAAAAAGTGCCATTGTAATACCTATCTACAGGACGATTCATAACCAGTAAAGATAAAGTTTATGTTTTCAACCCTTACTTTGTAGAATCTCTGCATACTGATGGATGATAAATTAAACAATAATATTTAAAAAAAAATTCTACTGTATACCGGGTGTCCCATTAGTGCGGGATTCTTCTCTGGCAGCTTCACTTTTGAAGCTATAAAAAAAGATGAGGGAGAAAAATTGTATGGTTTGAAGAGACCTTCAACCTAAAATAATTTTCAGCTACACAGGATGGCCCAATATCGCTGTACGCCTTACAACTTTGTTATTTTAAATAGGACACCCTATATATTATTACATTTTCAGATTATCTGAAAAAAATCAGTAAGAATGATTTTCATTGTTTCAGTATAATGTGAATAGTTTTTGAGTTATAAACAAGTGAAAATTGCCATTTTCCATTTTCAAAGCAGCTTACAATGAAAACGGCTCAAGACAGCAGAAAAAGGTTTACATGTCCCTATCTTAAATTTTTACAAAGTATCCTATGATGTGGATGAAATTGTTATACAGGGTGATGAAAATTTTCAGATTTTTCATCACCCTGTATAACAATTTCATCCACATCATAGGATACCTTGTAAAAAGTTAAGATAGGGACATGTAAACCTTTTTCTGCTGTCTTGAGCCGTTTTCATTGTAAGCTGCTTTGAAAATGGAAAATGGCAATTTTCACTTGTTTATAACTCAAAAACTATTCACATTATACTGAAACTGTGAAAACCATTCTTACTGATTTTTTTCAGATAATCTGAAAATGTAATAATATATAGGGTGTCCTATTTAAAATAACAAAGTTGTAAGGCGTACAGCGATATTGGGCCATCCTGTGTAGCTGAAAGTTATTTTAGGTTGAAGGTCTCTTCAAACCATACAATTTTTCTCCCTCATCTTTTTTTGTAACTTCAAAAGTGAAGCTGCCAGAGAAGAATCCCGCACTAATGGGACACCCGGTATATTGTATATAGCATCTTCAGACGTATGTAAATAAAGTATATTGATATAGTAACATTAGCAACAGTATGGTAGCCTAATAAGTGATCATAAAACAAGTAACTAGATTTAAATCAATTTTTAACACAACTAATCATAATATATTTTTTTATCTCATTATATTATGATCTATAGTTAGTTCTTTTAAAAATTCATTTAAATCTAGTTGATTGTTTTATGATCACTTAGGTTACTATACTGTTGCTAATGTTACTATATCAATAATTTTATTTACATACGTCTGAAGATGCTACTTTAAAAGTAGCGAAACACGTATACCGTTTATATTATCCATCAGTATACAGTAGAATTTTTTAAAACATTATTGTTTTATTTATCATCCATCAGTAAAGATAGCTTAAAAATTTTCTGTACCTACTAGAAGTTATTGTAATATAATTTCTGATTTTTCATGAGTGGTACATTTTTCGCCATAGTTGTTGTCAGGACATACGTACGTAGGTATATGTAAAGCCCGATTTCTTTTTGTTTTGAAGTTATAAGCATTTATTCAAAAATTCGTACGTTTTTCAAGAATTTAAATTCTTTGCTAGTTTTACAAACAACTATTGTATACCTACACCGCCTGAGAACAAGAAATGAATTTGACAAGTGATCAAAGGTACCTACCTAACTAGATTCATAGTTTTTGTGATTTAATTACTTTATGCAAAATTCTAGATGAATCTTCAAATATCTTCTTCTGTCAAAGTTAGGCATATAGAGTTTATGAATCTGCTTGTTATAGTGAAAAATATTGATTTCTCAATATTTTCAATTAAGTGATGGTAGGTAGGTCCTACCTACTTACCAAAAATGTTGTTTCTGCTTTTAATTAGAAAACTTTACTTTTTGATTTTCTATTAATTAATTGTATAATATTTACGTTTATTTTGTTTATTAATGATGTGTAATTTTAAAATATTTAATAAAAAGTTCTTCTAAACAATTTTTCATTTTTCATCCAAACACTTACCTGCTCATTTTACAATGTCTGCGGAAGCATCATAATAGCTTGTGAGTTTATTATCAGTTATCACACATTTTTAAACACAAGTGTGATTTACTTTTAATAGTACTACATATGTACTTATACAGGGTGTTAAATATTATTATACGCACTAGGCACAAATGAAAGTGTCGCACACCAAAATTAGGCCTGAATTTATTTGAGGATAACTTTCGAAATTCCCAAGGATTTCGATTTTGTTTTCGCATGTCAGCCATATACTTTACTTTTCTACTTTATTGGATCAAAACTCAACAAAACTGTGAGCAAATTTTCTACAGGGTGATAAGTGAAGGCGAGAAGAATCACTCCGCGGTTTTCGTCTCCTTGTTTTTCGAATAATTTTTTCTTATCGGTTTTGATGAGAAAATTTCAAAGATCTCAAAAAATCGACTGTTTGCTCTTAAAGTGCGTAACTTTTTTCCTCTCCACCCGTTTTTCAAAATTGAAGCCTCATATTGAAGCTAAAACTTCAGGCAAGAAAATCTAGGGACGAAAATTGACTCAGGACAAACACTAAAAACAACAGATTGCATAAAAATTAACTTTAATTTAAATTTCTTCTGGAAACAGGTTTTGAGAGGAAAACTAAATGAAAATCAATTTTTCTCCGAACTAGGCTTCATTTCTGAACTTCTGAAATTTAAGAATTTTCTTGTTGACACGAGATTTTCGTATTGTCAGGTAAGAAAACGATTCCCTCTGAAAACGTGCAGATATAATTTGGCTGTTGTTTCAACATTTTTCATCTTGTGTCAGCAAGAAAATTCTTAAATTGTTTAACTTTAATTAAACTTTTCATTGTTAACAAATGAAGGCTAGTTCGGAGACAAGTTGATTTTCATTCAGTTTTACTACCAAAAACGTGTTTCCAGAAGAAATCTAAATTTTAGTAATTTTTTATTTAATATTTTGTTTGTAATATTTTCCCTGAGTCAGTTTTTATTTCTGGATTTTCTTGCCTGGAGTTTTAGCTACAATGTGAGGCTTAAATTTTCAAAAACGGCTGGCGAGGGAAAAAGTTTCAAGAGCAAACAGTTGATTTTTTGAGACCAACCTGTAAATACAGTGATGTTAAATTGAAAATTCAAAAAAATCATGAGACATCAAGCTTCAAAATTTGCTGATCAAATCATACAAGAAAAAAAGAGAGTATGAAACTGATTCTGCACGACTACACATATCGCCCTGTAGAAAATTTGTTGGCTGTTTTTTGAGTTCAGATTTATAAATCAGAAAAATAAAAAATGATAGGGCGGCTAACATGCGAAAACAAAATCGATATCCCTTGGGAATTTCGAAAATTATCCCGAATCAAATGTAGGCCTATTCCTTGACCAATTTTAAGTGTAAAGTTTTTTTTTTAAGTTCATATAAACATATGTGATCTAAAATGTCTGGTTTTCAAAATACAGAGTGTTAAAAGTTTAACTTTTAATTGTTTTTTTTATTACATCTCAAACATTCTTTTGCTGATGTTGATGAAATTTGGCAGTGTTATTTGTAGAAAGACGCGGAACTCCTTTAACCCCAAAGTAGATTGAAGTTATTCAGTCCAGTTGCCTCTAGGGGACGCCTCACCAATATTATTGCAAAAGAAAAATATACAGGGTAATCAGTAACTCGCGCACTCAGAGAATGCTGCGGTGCCGGTAAACTTCACTTTTTAAGAGTGGTAAATTTTCTTACTGCAGTGTTGTAAGTTCTTTTTTTCCATTTTTCCATAAACATGACCGTTTCTATAAAAAAGTGGCAACACTGCACTGAACATGTAAATAAGTTCGGGTTAGACGGTATTTTTATTTCCATAGCAATGGAGGCATTTGAATATTTTATATTCTAAGTTGAGTTTAGGCGGTTGCCAAACTTCAAATTTCGTTCAGATTTAGGTATTTCTTCAATTTACAACATTCTCATTCCTCTGTAAAGAGATTTTGTGAAAAAAAAAGATGAATTATACAGTGTGTGTCACAGGCATGGTACACTCTTTTTTTTCTTTATTTTTTGAGATAATTTTTTGAAATTTGGTACGTCGCATATTCTCGATAGAGCGCACTTTTTAGCAGAAAATTGATATTTTTCCCACATCCGGTTTTTTTGGAAATGTTACCAACTTTAAGTACTAAATTAAGTGATTTATGGATAAATTATGCGCACCGGAATGATGTTTTGAGATGGATTCATTTTTTTCAAATGGTACCATATTGGTACCGAGGTATCATCTATTAGTACTCTTAATAAGGGACACTTTGGTGTACCCATTTTGCATCTGTTACGAACACAAATGAAGTCATGGCACACTATAATTGAGAAATAAAAAATTAAATAAAAACATATTTGACATTTAAAATGGTACTTATGTGGTATTGTTGGATTCGTACAAATGTATAGAATCCAAAAATATAATAATATATAGGGTGTCCCGCTTAAAAATAAAAAGTTGGCAACATTTCCGGAAAAACCGGATGTGGAAAAAATATCAATTTTCTGCTAAAAAGTGCGCTCTGTCGAGAATTTGCGACGTAGGTGCCAAATTTCAAAAAATTAACTCAAAAAAAAAAGAAAAAAAAGGGGGTGTATACTATGCCTGTGACACACACTGTATGTGGTATCCGTTCCAGACATTACAGTAACCTGAATTTTTCATAAATTTTTATCACGGTTATTGAAAAAATTAGCTTTCAACTCGGATGAGGGGAACTCTGTAACTTGAAAACCAACCATTGGATTCAATTTTTTTTTTTTGCAGAATATCCTTAATTTTAATGGGCTCTATATCGCCCCTGTATTCAGAGTGCGCGAGTTACTGATCACCTGTATACCACTGACTGCTTTTTTTTTAATTTTGATATTTTTTCAGATTGAGCAACTAAAAATACAACTTTTATGTGTCTTGAATTTTTTTCCTATCTTGGTTTGTTTTCAAAATAAAAAATAGCATCCACCCAAATGCGTATCTCTGGACCTGGACCAACCAAGAAACATGGGAAATAATAATAAAAAAAAAATTCCTTGGGTTCGATGTTAAGAAATGTAAGTACTTAATTTAGTATTTAGTTGTTACAAATTATTAATAAAAAATAATAAAAAAATGATAATTATAATTCCAAAAGAAAATTTTCCCCATGTTTCTTATGTGTGAAAAAATTCAAGAGAAAAGTATTTTTAGCTACTTTACTAAAAAAAAGTACGTGGCATACAATTTTCTTTGCAATAATATTGGTGAGGGTGCCACTCTGGACGCCACTGCATACTTAATAATTTTAATCTATTGTGACTTAATGACCTTCTCGTCCCTAAAAATAAGACTGCCAAATTTCAACAATTTCAGCAAAAGAATGTTTGAGATAACAAAAAACTATGATTTAAAAAATAAACTTTAACACCCTGTATCTTGAAAACCAGACATTTTAGGACACATGTTTATATGAACTTTTCTACTTAAAATTGGTTTTTGATACCCTTAAATTTAGTTTAGGTGTGGAATAATATTAGGTACCTCATAAACTAATTTTATTGAAAATTGGCTGGAAGAGGTAAAAAAGGTCGCGATTAAGGTAGGCAATGCAGGTAGGTATACAGCGTGAGCCAAAAATAATACCATTTTTTTTAAATACGAGGCTGTATACACGGTGTGGCGCCCTGAACGCCTCGGTCTGTGTAGCCTAAATCGTGCACGATTAAAAGAAAAATTAAATTGGGTCTTATACAGGTTCGTAGTGCCCACAACTTAAAATTATTTTGGAATATACAGCATGTCCCTTATTGAGAGCGTCATATCAAAGTTATTTTTTTATTGGAATGTTATTGCATTTTCCATTGTCTGAGAAGAAAAAATAAGACTGGCTTTTACAGTTGGTATTTAAATTCAGAAGTTTGTGAGTTATAAACAAGTGAAAATCGTCATTTTTGAAGTTCAAGGTCTTGTACAACAAAAACGGCTCACGGTAGAGAAAAACGGCTTACATGTCTCTATTTTAACTTTTCATGTAGGTACCTACTATCCGTTTTTGACGGTATCTTGACCCGGTTTTTTCTGTATAACTCATCAATTACTCATTACAAACTTCAACTTTAAAAATCATTTTTACTGAATTTGATCAGGCAATCAGAAAATGTAATAATATACAGGTGTCCTGTTTAAAATACAAAAATTGGTCTTGTATTTAGCTCATGTTGTATACAAATTGTATACCAACATTTCTACCAACTATAGTAGTTTTTTACTGCACAGCAACATATATTTTACTACAATATTTTGTTTATACTGGATGATCCGAATTGGCAGATATGAATAGTACCACAGCATTCATTGTGGATTAGGGATTCTAATGCATTTACTTTTTCCCCAGCATGACTTCTCTCCCCACCATGCAATTGACACCGAGGAGCAAAACAGATCACATGTAACACTTCACTAGCCTCAGACAAAGGTCTAGAACTAAGCAAGGATCAGAGAGCTTGCTGAACTGAGTGAAACACTGGCAGACTCATTCAGGTCTAGGTCTTGCCATGTTATGCAGATTTTCACTGTATTCGATTCAGGAATTAAAGCGATTTACTAGCTATACAATTTCTGTGACAATTTCCATACGATGGGGTTATTTTTACTTACTGGCGCTTACCATAGTCTTAGTAGTACGATGAACCTAATTCCATACTTCAAACAAAATTACAGAAAAATGATATTTCAAAAAAAAAATTCGCAGTAAATTTGGGCAACATCGTTAGATATTCACCAAAGATAACGTTAGTTAGTAGTTAAGGAATAATATAATTTTTTATATACAAGTGGTAAAAAAGTTTCAACTTAAGACAAAAAATTACAAAATTTCACTTTTAGAATTATTTCAGAATAATTCAGGAGTAAATTTTGGCTGAATTGTTCATATAGGTTTTTACAAATTTCAATCACCTCATAAAAAATTTAAATAAGGAATTATTGTTATTTAGAAACTGAACATTAAGGCTGTCATATGACACTACTTATCCTGTGTTATTGTTGGCTTTAATACTCTCAACATTTTACGAGGTTGTTTGACAAAACGAACGCATCAAGTACTTTTAGTTTTAATTTAAAGTCCAACCAGACATGAGGCACAGGTAATTTAATTACCTCTCTGAGTGTGTAGAGTTTCTCAAGAATTTTACAGGGTATACATATCTCGATATGATCTATAGGTATCTGTACTCTGGTGAAAATAAATAAATAAATATGGCCCCTCTTCACTTAGAAAAACATTTAACTTACAGCGGGTATTATAAAGGCTCATTAAGCTAACGGGCAGATTTCTGTGCCCGTTTCTGAAGAAGGTATCAAGTCTATGTGGAATTTTTTTAAATTTATCTATTCTTGACATGAAGGTAATTCCAAAAATGTTAATAAAAGTCATTTGACGTCGATACTAGCTTCAAAAACGAGAACAGAAATCTGCCGGTTAGCCTAATGAGCCTTTATAATACTGGCTGTTAATGTATTTATGTGTATTAATATGCTGGAAGAAGTCGAATGTTTTTACTCCTCTTGCACTGTTTTCTACATCTATCTGAACTGTATGTTACAGGTACAACTTGAATTTATGATGATGTAAAGCTGAGAAGAGATTAAAGACAAAAGTTAATTCAATATTTCTATTTTCTCCACCAACCAAATATGCCACACTTTTCAGCTGTTCTGATGAGGTAAAACCCAAAATCGGTAGACAAGGTCTGAAATTAATATTTTATGCCTACTCTTATGACCAATATTATTATTTTATTGACACAGTAAGGTATGCCATGGTCGTTTTGTGAAAATGTCAACAATGCTTATTCAATAACAGCTTGTCTATTTTTATGTGAAAATTATTTTTATTTTTTGTGATTTTCGTGAAACGGAAAAAGAAAAAGTACTAAATGGATGTATATTTTTTTTCCAAAGGATATCTGAATACAATTTCTTGATAAAATAATCAGTGAAGCCAATAATTTCAAATTTAAAGTTTTCCTTTAAAATCCCTATGATGTATCGGCCACAAACCACACTGTGTACAGAAAGGCAAAAATATTAAGAAACTTTGTAACAAATGAGCTTTTGCCATTGGGCTAGTCTTAGTGAAACATTCGTTATAAAGGGTTAAGTTATTTCAACAGAACTCTTGGGTTTAGTTAATGGTACACAACTCCTTTGTCGGCATATAACAGCCCAACTTTAAAACCAGCTTCTGATAAAGTGGATAGGTTGTAATTGCTGCAGACTCTACCAGAACAAAAAATAAACTGAAAACTTTGACACACAGTTTACATTTATTGATCATCTTTTTTGAAAACATTACTTTCTTTTTCAAGACATTTTAAAAACTTAACCTTCAAAACTTTCTCATATACAGTCTTTAATAATAATTATTGTATTTTTCTCTTATCATCACTACCTTAAAATTATCCTTTTTGATAGTACATAATAATTATAATAATAATATATTAAAATATGATATAATTAATTACATTAGTTTGGTGCTTGTTAAATATTATAATCAAAGTCATTTTAGAGAAATAGAGATGAAATTTTCCTTAAAAGTATCATGGTCGAGTTTGTCTTTACAATCAGGTGATTCGAAAACGATCCAATAAAAACTCTGTTTACTTCAGTGAAAGGAACTGAACATGATTGAAAATTTGTCAATACTTTTCTGACCCTGTCCCGATTTGAATGTGTATAGGCAGACTTGCTAGAATTGATCAGCAAAATCCCGTTTATATCACACTCGCCCTCAGTATCTAATAACATACATGAGATTCTAGTCCTGCTTGCTGCCACTGTCACTGTCCTCGCTCTGCCTGTTGTACCACTGCTGGCTAAGTCGTTGGCTCATGATGCGGTACTGCAGCTTCACCTTTTCTCTGAATTTACTGGGAATAACCATTATTGTTGTGGTGGTATTGCCGACAAACAGAATGAAGAACATCAAGCCCAGCACGGGGACGTGCCAGGTCGCCGAAGGGTGATAACTGATCAGGTACAAAGTGTATGCATTGTACAGTTGAAACAGGTAACCGAGGAACAGGAATGGTAACAAGAAGCTCAGTCCACGCCACATCCACGAGTGGAATCCCTCTATCGTGATGTCCATGTTGTGTCTTTCTCCAAGTGCCTTCAGACGATATAGGACACCACGCTGATACCTGCAAAACAAGAAATTAAATTCATAAAATTGTCACATAATATACTAATTGCTATAGACACAAAATTGAACCCTTAAGGAAAATATTGGGTATTTATTTTGCCTTGCAAGTCACCACAATGGAACAACAAATCTGTTTTTTGGCACATGATACTTGGACCCTTAATGAGATGGGTACGGTATGAGATAACAAATCAAATATGGTACCGCTACGGCATCATAAAGTAAATTAGAAGATTTTTACAACGGTACATTACAGTCTTTTGCTTTTGGTTTTCGTCTTTTGTTAATTGCTTTTCCAAATTTGTCAAATTAGATTCCCTTTATACCAAATGCTTTTCTAATGTTAATGTAAATACCAATGTACGTAAATAGGAAAAGCAATTGACATAAAGTGAAACTGATCTGACATAAAAGGAAATTGATTGATAAATCAATGACTAGTTACTTGAAAATAAGAAAATCATTTGACAAATTAGGAAAAGGGAAAAACAATTGACAAAAGAGGAAAACCAAAAGAAAAAGGCTGTAATATAGGTGATTCATTTTTACAAAAACTGCTATTAGTTATCATAGTGCGGATTAGGACTGTTTATGTTTTTATCAGGTTGTTATCTGGAATGCAACCAAATAATATGCAGTTAGCATACAATAAATTTTAGATTACTCAATTGAGCCTAGGTTTTCAGAGTAAAAATTTCTGAGGAAAGGTTCACCAAAACTTCAAAAACAAACCCACACAGACTCTATAATATCAAGACACTATTTCACAGTAGATCCAGCATCCAATCAAGAACAAATCAACTGGCAATTTGCAGGACAAGCTCATCGACTCTTGGGCTGCTGCCAAACACCACCTGGAATTGGAAGATGCCCTGGGAAAGATGAATGAAGCAATAATAGAGGCATATGAAATAAATTGCCATATTAAAGCTACTACAAGAAATAGGGATGCCTCCTTATGGAGCAAAAATCATATTAAGATCCGAAGTGCGGAGAATATTTAACAGAGCAAAGCGCAATGAAGACTGGCAGAGCAACCAAAAAGGGCTGACCACTTATAATAAAGAAATTAGGAAGGAAATTATGCGAAGATCTGACATCCACCCGTGTTGGGGCAAGACTGCATAGAGCCATGGTCAGGGGCAGGTCAGGGGCAGGGTGGAGACTCAAATATCATTAAAGAAACCCAATGATAGCTTCACGGAGGGTGAGTAGCAAAGAGTTCTTTTACTGCTTGAAACATACTTTCGGGGGAGCATGACAATATCAAGTGAAGAAAGAGAAGAAGTCATGAGTAGGCCAGGAAGTATAGACTGGAAAACAGCTGCAAATGTCTTCTCTAAAGCAAAGTTGCTTTGAGCAATCAGCACCTTCCAACTATACAAGCTACCAGGTTGTATAGACAACATATTCCCTGCTTTGCTTCAAAAGGGGCAGAAGATAGTTATGCCACACTTGGTTAAAATTGCAAGAAGCAGCTTAGTGTTTGGTTACATACCTAAGGATTGGAGAAGAGCTAAAGTTACTTTCATTCCAAAAGTAGGGAAGACAAAAAATAGGTTGTAGCTAACTACCTAAGAACAGAAGTGCTGGCCCCATTGCACCGAAACCAACATGCGTGTACCACGCGGGAAATTTTACGGAGACCGCCCTGCATCAGTTAACAAGAACGATTAGGAGTTATTATATATATATAATATATTTGATGAATTTTATTGGGACTTAGGTTCTAATTTAAATTTGCCACTAAAGATTCTTTACAGAACAAATTAGAAAAACTTTCGTACAGCATGCGAGGAGAAGACTGAAGACATGGACGGTACCGTTTCGTCCTTATTATGGACTCATCAGCATATCATATCAGTCAGCTCTAAACCACACATGCTATACGAAATTTGGAAGTTGTATCTATTCTAACTGGTGTTTTCGTTTTGTAGTGACCTTTAATTTTCAAATGAGTGAGCAGGCAACCAGAGAAACGTGCGTGTCTTTATATAGTATTATCCTCGCTATAACAGTAGAGTTTTCATGGGTTTATGAATTTTACACTACTAATGCAGAGGTTTCTATTAATTCAAGAACTACACATTGATCCTCATAAGTATATACCTACCCACATTCATTTTCAAGCTAATTTTATTGAATTTTTACTGATGTGTATTTATAAATTAGATGTTACTACACGAATTAAGATGTTATGGCACATTTTTTCACCCTGGCCTTTTTAGATTTATAATTATTTTTATTGAACCACTTATTTGATTATATAATATATTTGATGTGAACATCAAATTTACTGATAATATATACAGTGCATTTATTTTAAGTGTTGCCATAGGGAATAGCATGTAAAAAAATACACCCTATGTTAACGTATGTTGTCTTGTACTTTGGAAGTCGTTTTTAATTTTCAATAATAGTACATGTCGTCTACTTTACAATACGGCCTTTCAGAAAAGCCGGTCATTGTTCAATTTTATGATACAGGCTGTCCCATTGAGGTGAAAAAACTGCAAGAAACGGTAAGAGATACGAAGTCGGTTAAATTACAAAAAAGTTGCGCTGTTTTGAGACGAGTATTTGGCAATTTTTTTTTCTCAATATTCCCAGAATTTCCTGAAATATCCTGAAAAAACTTGAAACATGCAGTTTTATTATTTTAGCCATATCTTCTTTATTATTTAAAAAAAATTATTATTTTTTTGTAGGTTTACATAAGCCGTAATGAGCTACTTATTTGACGTTTCAAAAATTTCCAAAGCCGACTAGATCTTGGGATTTCCAAAGTCAACTTTGGTTTTTCTTATTACCGCCATATTGTTTTTCATGCCATTCGCTATAGAAAAAAATCAAGGAAACAAAAAATCCATCACATTGCAAATAAATTTGAAAAAAAATTATTCTTCTTTTCCAAAAATAAAGAAATTTTTTTTACCGAATGTCAAAAAGTGCATTTTTTAAGTGTTGCCATAGGTATAATATGTAAAAAATTACACCCTATATTAACTTATGTTGTACCCATTTGTAATTTAGAAGTCGTTTTAAATTTTCAATAATAGTATACCTACATGCAGGTCATGTAGGTACTTTACGATACAACATGTCAAAAACCGGTCCTTTTTAAATTTTAATATTTTTTAGTCCTCAATTGAATTAAACTTGAATAAAGGAGTCAGAATAAACAAAGTGAGTTAAAATTATTAATTTTTTAGAGAACATGTGAACATTTTTTATTCATAAATAAAAACAACAATAAAACCCAAATAACTAAATTACAATGGGTACAACATTAGTTAATATAGGGTATAACCTACGGCTACACTTAAAAAATGCACTTTTCGACATTCGATAAATTTTTTTTTTCTTTATTATTGAAAAAGAAGAAATTTTTTTTTCAAATTTATTTGCAATGTGATGGATTTTTTGTTTCCTTGATTTTTTCTATAGCGAATGGCATGAAAAACAATATGGCGGTAAAAAAAAAACAAAGTTGACTTTGGAAATCCCAAGATCTAGTTGGCTTTGAAAATTTTTGAAACGTCAAATAAGTAGCTCATTACGTCTTATGTAAACCTACAAAAAAAAATGTTTTTTTTTTTTAATAATAAAGAAGATATGGCTAAAATAATAAAACTGCATGTTTCAAGTTTTTTCAGGATATTTCAGGAAATTCTGGGAATATTGAGAGAAAAAAAATTGCCAAATACTCGTCTCAAAACAGCGCAACTTTTTTGTAATTTAACCGACTTCGTATCTCTTACCGTTTCTTACAGTTTTTTCATCTCAATGGGACAGCCTGTATCATAAAATTGAACAACGACTGGCTTTTCTGAAAGGCCGTATTGTAAAGTAGACGACATGTACTATTATTGAAAATTAAAAACGACTTCCAAAGTACAAGACAACATACGTTAACATAGGGTGTATTTTTTTACATGCTATTCCCTATGGCAACACTTAAAATAAATGCACTGTATATAATCAGAAAATACCCATTTACCAATATATGGTGTAGGGCTCGTATTATACATTTCTTTTAATCAGTAAACAAGTACATTATATAAATCACATCTCGTTTAACTATTGTGTGTTGTATTCTAAGAATAAATAAAGTCCTTCCATATCTTCCTGTTCTGTGCCATATTCTTCCCCTCTGTCCACGTCTTCTCTCTCTTTCTTAAGTTTTCCGCAATTACTTCGTTGGTCTCCAAGGAAGAGGACCCACCTCTTCCTTGGTCTGCCTCTCTTTTGTTTCCTCGTGGTTTTTGCCTGCCATATCATCTTTGTCTGTCTGCTATTCTCCATTCTTATCAAATGTCCAAACCACCTTAGTTGCTTCCTCTCTATACTGTCTGTTATGGATTCCACCTCCAATTCTGATCTTATTACCTCGCTTCTCATTTTGTCCCTCTTTGTTACCCCCCTGATGCCTCTTAAATACTTCATCTCTATGGCTCCTAGTCTGGTTTTCTGTTGCTTTGTGAGTACCCAACTTTCGCATCCATAAGTCAACACCGGATTGACTACTGTTTTATATACTGTAAGTTTAGTTTTTCTCGATGTCTCTTTCTTCCAGATGAGTGCAGTATTGAGTGCGTAGTACAATTTCGTTGCGCTTTCTATTCTTTTATTTATTTCAGCATCATTTTTACCATCTTTTTGTAAGGTCACCCCGAGGTATTTGAAGCACTTTGTTTGTTCGATCGTAGTATTTCCTAAGCTTATTCCTGTCTGTACTTCACATTTACCCACCACCATTATTTTTGTTTTTTCTGTATTGACTGTTAGCTTTCTGTTTTTGAGTGCTGTGTTCCATATGTCTAGGTTTCTTTGTAGGTCGGCTTCATTTCTTGCGCATATCATCAGATCGTCAGCGAATGCACATTGTGACAAGTATACTGGTTCCATGTTTCTGTATCCTATCAGCGCCTTCTTTACCTTGTCTTTTACTTCTTTTGTTGCGTCGTCTAGTATCAAGTTAAATAGTGTGGGGCTTAGTACTCCGCCTTGTCTCAGTCCTTCTCTTGTTATGAACTCTTCTGATTCTGCGTTGTTTGTCCTAATATAGTTTCTTGTGCAATTGTATATGCTCGCTATGTTTCTTCTCAAACTGATGTTTATCTTTCTTCTTTCTAGACTTCTCCATACCTCCTCCCGTGGAATACTGTCAAATGCCTTTTCTAAGTCTATAAACGCCAGGTAGATAGATATTGTTTGTGTTGGTTTTTTCCATCACCTGTTTGATGACAAATATATGATCTTGAACTCCTCTTCCCTTCTTGAATCCACACTGTGACTCGTCCATTTCTGGTTCTATTATTTTCTTCAATCTTTGTTCCAATAGTCTTTCATATACTTTAGCGACCACACTTATCAATGTTATTCCTCTGTAGTTATTACAGTCACGTTTGTTATTCTTTTTATGTATGGGCAATATTATTCCTATCTCCCAGTCTGCCGGTATTTGGTTTAGTCTTGCAGTCTTATTTAAGAGATTTGTTAGAATTGCAACCCCATTTATTCCCAAGTTGAGCAACATTTCAGGGGTTATTCTGTCGTGACCTGCCGCTTTTCCTCTTTTTAGTTTTTCAACTGTCATTTTTACTTCTTCTATTGTAAAGTCCTGGTGATCATCTTGTTGTTGACTTTCACTTTCATCTTTGTCGTTCACCTCCTTTGTTTGTGCCGTATTTAATACGTCTTCAAAATATTCTCTCCATCGTGCCATGATTTCTTCCATGTTTGTCAATGTCTTTCCTTCTTTAGACATTATGAACGGATAATTGTGCTGTTTACCTCCCCTAAGGTTTTTTAGCACCTTGTAGAATAATTTTTGGTTTCCATGTTTGTCTTTCTCCATTTTTCCCCAAACTGTTCCCAGGACTTCTGTTTGGCCTTATTTACCAAATCTTTTACTTTCGCTCTCTGTATCTTGTATTTGCTGTAATCTTTATTATCTCTGTTATTCAGATATTGTAGCCATAATTTCTTCTTTGTTTTAATTTCTTTCTTTATCTCTTCGTTCCACCAGTTTGTCTTCTTAATGTTACTGTCATTTATTGTCGTTCCGCAGGTCTCTTTTGCTGTTGCTAATAGTGTGTTCCATAGATTTTCCAAGGTCGCCTCTTCAATGTTTATCTCATTTCTGTTAAACTGTTTCTCTGTCTTCTCTGTATAACTTTCTGCTATTGTACTCTCTCTCAGTTTGTGCGTCCTTATTGTAATCCTCTTGCTCTTGTTTTCCTGCTCAATCGTACTGCTTTCTTTTTGCTCTGTTTTTGTTCTTATCTTTGACGCCACTAGGTAGTGGTTTGAATATATTTCAGCTCCTCTTTTCACTCTCGGATCCATTATCTCGTTTAAGTTGCTCCTATTCACAATAATATAATCTATTATCGACTTCTCTCCTCTGCTTCTTACTTCTCTTGTAAACTTGTGTATATCTTTATGTTCGAAAATTGTGTTTGTGATGACAAGATTATTAACCAAGCAGAACTCTATCAGTCTACGCCCATTGTTATTTCTTGTGTCTTCTCCATGTCTTCCAATAGTCTCTCCTGTTTCTTCGTCGTTTTTTCTCACCCTCAGGTATTTCAAATTTGTGTGCTTAATTATGCATCCTACGCCTTCTCTTGCTCTCTCATTTGGGTCTACGCCACTATATATCAATGTGTCGCCTTTTTTCAATATTTTCTCTCCCTTTCCTTTCATTTTTGTTTCGGTTATGCCCAATATTTCTAGATTTGCCTTGTCAAATTCTTCCTCCAGCTCTTGACCCTAATCTTTAATGCCAAGTTCCTAACTTCCATATCGTCTGTTCTTGCTTATTTCTCTTGGTTCATGATTTCTCCATTTCCTGTTGATTATTTCCTTGTCCATTGCCTTGTTCGTCATCGCCCTGTATCCCTTCTTCCTCTTCTAGTTTTTTCTTGTGGTTCGAGTTATTTTTCTAAGTTGTTCTTCGAACTTGTCTCCCTCTGGTGATCTCTAGAAAACTGTTCTTTTCAAACTATTACCGCCGCTTCCAGATCCAATTCTCTCCACTTCCGTCCCTTCCTCAAAATCTTTGGGTGTGTGGACCTCACCGTTGATAATCAGTTTGTTATATTTAACTATTGCCTTATATCCGTTCTCTCTTGCTTCCTTAATTTTTGGTATAAGTCTTCTCTTATCTTCCTGAACTTTTCTGGGATAATCCTCTTCGATCCATATATCCGTCCCCTTCAATTTCTTCGCACTTTTCAAAATCATCAATCTTGTGGATTCCTTAGTGAGTTTAACTAATATTGGCCTTTTTTGTTGTGGTTTGTATTTTCCTATACGCCTTACTTCATCTACATCTCCCTTGGCATTAATGTCAACTCCTATCTTCTGCATTACTGCACTGATCTTGTCTCCGGTCTCGCTTTCATTCTCGTCTTCTCCGTCTACTGTTCCCTTTATTATCAGATTTTTCTTTCTTACCTCTCTTTCTAAATTCTGTATTCTCTCTTCTTGTTTAATTACCTTTTCTTTTAGATTTTTATTCTCTTCTTTTATTTCCTTTATTTCCCTGACAACAGAATCTAGCTTTTCATTCATACCTTTCACATTACTGTTGATTTGCTCAAACATCTTTTGTATTTTCTCCATGTCTCCCATTTTCAGTTTCCTGATAGTCGCGCAAAAAGCCAGACCCCGGTCGACCCGTCGGAAGTCTGTCTTTTATCGGCCCTCAGTTTCTTGACAAAACTTTTGTTATACTATTTCAGGCACTTTTTATTGAGTCTGGCAACGTCGCATTTAATTTAAACAGGGTTCACTCTTATTTATCGTCTTTTATCACCTTATCACTTGCATTTGTTTACTTTGCTCTTATCGCTCTGCAATTCTTTTATATTTACTATTTCTACTTATTTATTGTATTACCTTGCGTAGTTGCACCTTTCTCTTAATCACTCCTCACAACTATCACAAATACTTCACTAAGATACCAGAATTAGTATTTATATCTCTGTTTTGCCCGATTTCGAGTTAGATACAGGAGAGTATTCAAGTAGCTATGCAGTTCGTAGCCTGCCGCGTTGCCAACGATTAGGAGTTATACTGGAGGTAATATTCCTCACCAAGAAGTGTAATAATAATTATTAGCTGTTCGTTGTTAACATTATAAGAATTTATATCTTATGTTACCTACATAAATATAAATATATCTTTTATATCACCCCAATAATTTTATCTTTTATTGATTTTTTAGAAATAACGCCTTATTTCTTTAAAAATATCACAATATACATATTCATATTCTAACTTGTTCTGTCATTGTTTTTAATTAAGTAATCGTTGGAATTTCGCCGCTCAAAGATAAAACCACACCTACTCCTCTTTGCATATTGTACTACAAGTACTACAATGTACGAGAAACAGTGCCTTTTGTACCTTGAGAGAGTTCGGAGTGCTGGTTCCTTGCTAGAAGGAACCGCTAGATCACTCACTCGTCGCCTGGAGTCGTCAGCTACACCCCACAATGCCGGTATTGTCATCAGATACATTACCCGGAATTAATGAACTTTAGAACACTAATAAGTCTTACAAACTCGTTAATTGATTGGTCGGGATTTGTCAGATTGTAACATCTTACAATATTTTAGGAAGTAATAAAATTCTCTTCTAAATGTCTTTCTTTACCAATTGGAACAATCTAGGGAGCCTGTATTACCGCTTTACTAGGGTAGCACATTCTCATTCTCACAAAAAGTTGGGAAAAAAGTTGGGAATGTCAAATTTGACTTCATAAACGTCAGATTTTCCATGAACTTCACATAATTTGTTATTAAGTCTGCGTATTAAAACGTATTTTTCTCAGTAACTACGTGTTAGATACTAAAGTCTACAGCTTCGTAGATCCTATAAACCCGTAATTTTGTTTTGTTTTTAATACCCACTGAAAGAGGATTATCGATCACTATTCGTGTTATTATTTTGTTTCATTTTTTAAACTTTACTTTTTTCCACTTGATACCTACGCCTGTGACCAAATGTGCCAAAAATATGACATCCAGCTGTTCAAACATAACCGTGTTTAGTAAACGTCAACGAGTGAATGCGCTACCCTAGTAAAGCGGTAATGCAGGTTCCCTAGAACAATCAATTGGAACTCGCCACCTGTTGTCGAGTAGAACAACTAGTTTGGCATGAATTTAACTAGCTTCAAGTTTCCTACCTTCGAACTAAATTACAGTTCTCTCCTAACAGTTCTATTTTCTTAAAATAATAGGAAATATAGATGACAGTGTTAACTCGTTTTCGCATTAAAAATCGATACTCCTCGAGCTGCGCAAAGACCCTTTCCTCGCTTCAGGCAAGAAACAGCCATTTCGATCTTGAGATCTTTGAAGCAAGCCACGCGCTACCGAAAGCTCTACCTTCAACTACCTAGGACCGAAATAATTCGGGTAAGACAATATCATTGAACTATTTAATCAGTTTCTAATAGAACTTATTTTTGTTCTAGTCCTCCCCTTTCCCTTTTCTTCTATCTTATCTTATCTCCGAGCTACCTTCGAAATCAAGTTTCCGGCTTCTCTGCAGACGCCATCTTCACATCTCCCAAATACGCAGATCTATCTGGTATTATTGAAAGAATCACCACGGTTTCCTGAAATTTTCGCTGCTCATCAAAACTTGATAGTGGAAATCAACATTCCATGCCCGATATTTACGTATTTCAACCCGTCTATGAAAGGACGCCAACCTTCCATGTGTCCCAGCGGAGCCCTAGGACTCAACATCATTATTTGGTGGTCTTAAGGGAGGTTCTGATCTCTTCCCCTTGGAAGCTTGAACAGTGTTACCGCTTCTACAGGTTTTTAATTCGACCTTTTGCTAGAAGAGAGAGGTCGACTACATAAGCAAACCCCATAATCTCTCGTGTGTTTTCGACCAAATTGAAGTGAAGCCAAGTACCTAACTCAAGAATTTATTATCTGATATTATTTAAATATCATTGTTACTTTATTATCTCTACAAATCTTGCTATAATAATTATTGATTTAGTTGGGCACCTGAGTCACATTTGTGACATCAATGTCTAATAAGTTGTGCGAGAAATAGATATCTATCTCATTAATTTGCAATAGAGTTTTCATTTAATTAAACTGTAAATAATCTTGTAAATACAACTTTTATTACATTTCGAGGTTACTATTCAGCATAGGAAACAACCTCGACTACTAAGTCAACTACTAACCGTCCGAACTGCGTGGATGAGGCACCACGATAAAACCTACCCAATCTCAAGGTATTGCGCACGCCAAACAGATGCATGACTGTGGGTACCTCCAGTCTTAGTGGCAAACATAACCTCGGGGCACCGGGCGCACCCCGTTGTTTTGAGCCTTACTCCTTGCATGCGGGATCTGCGGGGAGTGGATTCACCTTTCCCAACCACTCCTGGGACATCCATGGAGTGTGTAGATTAGATTACGATTAGATTCATCGTGAATGGGCCATTGTGACACCTCCACTGCGACCGTAAGTCTATTGTGACTCACATCTAGTCGTGCTACATTAACTCCATCAGGTCAGCCTCTTTAAGGAAGCTGACCATCTTGACTATTGCTAATGTATACAGGCCCTCCAGTGTGAGAAAGTCTCTCCCGAAGGTTTGTAATCTGGTTATTCGTGTTCCTTTTTCTCAGGGGAGTTTTGTTTCTCCTCCTGGTCCAGCGGAATCGAGCTGTTTCTTGGAGTCGGATTAGAACCTATCTCCCTCGCTATCTCCAGAGCTTACGAAGCATATATGTTTTACACACTCCATGGATGTCCCAGGTGTGGCTGGGAAAGATATGTCCACTCCCCGCAGAGTCCGCATTTGAGGAGTAAGGCTCAATACGGCGGGGTACGCCCGGTGCCCCGAGGTTATGTTTGCCGCTAAGATTGAGCTACCCACAGTTTGAGATTTGAGAGGTTTTTATAGTGGTGCCTCATCCACGCAGTCCGGACGGTTAACTCAAGATCCCCACATATCTCTCTATGTGCGAGACATGCTCACGACACAGAGCGATATAAATGGTTTGACGAAGAGCCCACATTCGGACATTCTCCGGCGCCGTTGCCCCTAGTGCAGACCTTTAGTCACGGCACGACAATTAGGTTGGGGGATGAGCCTTACTCCTTGCATGCGGATTCTGCAGGGAGTGGACCAACCTTTCCCAACCACTCCTGGGACATCCATGGAGTGTGTAAAACAAATATGAGGAGAGTCAAAACCTCAATCTCCAGGCAACTGAAGAAGCTATGAAGATTGGTTCTAATCAGACTCCAAGAAACAGCTCGATTCTGCTGGACCAGGAGAAGCAAATCTCCCCTGAGAAAAAGGAAGACGAATAACCAGATTTTTTCACACCAGAGAACTTGGATACATTGGCAACAGTCAAGATGGTCAGCTTCCTCAGAGGGGCTGACTTGATGGAGTTAATGTAGCATGACTAGATGTGACCCACAATAGACTTACGGTCGCAGTGGAGGTGTCACAATGGCCCACTCATAAGAAATCTAATATAATCTAACCTAAACCATATACAATATGGTATATTGATTATAATAAAAATAAAATCAATAAAAACATGTAAATGAATAAAATTATTGATACTGTCTGAAGATCCTACTTTAAAAGTAACGAAACATGTGTAACATTGATAATGGCACTACAAATTGAAAATGTTTCATTGATTTCGGGAAAATGGCTCAACACACTTAAAATGCAACTACAGCAAAGCAGAAGCAGCTTATCAATCTTATCTCTCTAAAAAAATTAGGGAAGCTAACATTTTAAATTATATGCATGACTGTTAGTGATGCCGGAAGACTCGAGACTAGATGAGACTGGTCTCGTCTCGTTTTCTCGAGACGGCATCGAGTCTCGTCTTGTCCAATCTCAACGAGATGAGACCATCTACGCGTCTCGCTGAGACTCTCGTCTGGTCTTGCTGGTACTTTATAATTTTTTATTTGTCCTTTCTTGTTAATTAAATGTGATTAAAGGACTAATCAGTCCCGAAACGTTAAGTTTCCGATTAACACATTCACTGCCGGGACCGCCCCAGAGGCGGTCACCCGACTTCTCTAAAAACTCCGCGACCGCCCGAGAGGCGTTCATGTATACCTTCAATAGAACGTTGGATAATTTCATGAGGACAGTTTGGATCGGTTCATTCTATTAAGAGGAGGTTTTAGTAAAGTCTAAACTACCACATGTTGAGTTTGGTTTCTTGTTACAGGTGTCGGGGCATATTGTAGAGGACTTGTATTGAAAAAAATTGCCAATTATGTATTTTTGTTGTTTATATTATACAATCAATGTTTAGCCTGTTTTTAGTTTTAAAATCTTTAGTTTTAAAATACATTTTTGGCAAAAAATATTTCAAAACATTAAAACAAACAAAAATATGATGTTGACCGCCCGAGTGGCATTGACCGGCACATGGCACAGAACGCCTCTGCGAGTGCTATAATACAGGTGTGAGACGTCGCGAACGCCTCAGTCCGTATATAGCATACACCGTGCAATATTTAAAAAATTTTTGAACAGAAATATCAGGCCGTATAATAAGCAAATTACTTGTCCTGTGCCGGCACCGCCCCTGGGGCGTTCTTACTTTTTTTTGCAAAAAACGCTATATTTCAACTTAGTTTAGTGTCTTTAGTTTAGTTTAGTTTAGTTATATAATGAGTGGGTCGATTAGTGACACCTCCACTGCGACCAAGCGGTCTATTGTGGCTCATACCTAAGTAATTTACATCCACTCTAGCAGGCCACTGCTTTTTAAAAAGCTAATGACCTTAGATGGTGTGAATGTATCCAGGTCTCTCGGAGAGAGAAGTACTTTTCCGAACGTTGAGTGCCTGGTTCTTCCCAAGGCGGGGCAGTTGCATAGTACATGCTCTGCTGTTTCTACATCCTCCAAACACAGGCGACATTCTGCGTTATCGGCTAGATTCATCCTGTGTAAGTGGTGGTTCACTTTGCAGTGTCCTGTGTATAGGCCTATTAGGGCCCTTAGGTCAGTCCTTTTGAGTTCCAGTAGCTTTTTAGCTCTGTTTCTCGAGGGTCCCTCAATGAAGGTCTTAGAGTGAGTTAATCCTGGTAGAGTTTGCCAGTACCGAAGTACCTTGTTTTCCGCCCAGGTGTCTATTGTTGTTTTGGCAGTATTTGAGGATATGCCAAGAGCAGGTTCCGGTCCTGTAAATTTGGATTCAGTTGCTCTTCTAGCCAGAGAGTCGGCTATTTCGTTCTCTCCAAGGCCGGAGTGACCTGGAATCCAGACCAGAGTCAAGTTATTGTTTTTAGCTACTTCATTGAGTGCTGCTTGACAGTTCCATACTAGTTTGGAATTGCAACGAATGGAGCAAAGGGCTTTTAGGGCCGCTTGGCTATCTGAGAAGATTTTAATTGTTTTCTGCGTGCAGTGCGTTTCAACCAGCATCTGCGCGCTGAGTACAATGGCATAAATTTCTGCCTGAAATATTGTTGCGTACTGACCCAGGTTTGCAAAGAATTCTCGTCTTGACCCAGCGTCGTACGCTCCGGATCCAACTCCCGTTGGAGTCTTTGAACCGTCGGTAAACCACGTGAGGTCTGCTTTGAGGAGGTCGTTTGAGTTACGCTCCCATTCGTCTCTGCTTGGAAAGAGGACGTTGTATGCAGTGCAGTGGTTTGTTGTGTATGGCATCATGTCTGAGGGCATACCCAGAAGACTGTGACTTTGAGTGTCGTCCAGTAGACTGGTCCGTTCCATGACACAAGCCATTTGTGTGCTTCGTGCTACCTGTAGTAGTCTGTAAGTTGTCCATCTGGCCTCTCTTTCCAAGTATATATGGAGTGGAGGAAGGTCCAGAAGTATTTCCATAGCCACCGACGGTGTGGTGCTCATTGCTCCACTGATTGCCAGGCATGCTTGTCTTTGCAGACTTGACAGCTTCATTTTGGCCAAGGCTTGTAAGCCTTTGGACCACCAAGCTACACAGCCATATGCGATCATTGGCCTAATGATCGTTACATATATCCAGTGTATTTGCTTGGGACCAGTGCCCCAAGTTCTTCCACAGATCTTTTTGCAACTCCATAGGGAGAGCTTTGCTCTGTGGATAATCTTTTCCAGATGGGAGTTCCATAGTAGCTTCCTATCAAGTGTGATACCTAGATATTTAGCCTCCTCCGCAAATGGTATAACTACTCCTTGAAGAGTAGGTGGTATAAGGTCTTCCAGCCTTTTTCGTCTAGTGAATGGTACTATAACAGTTTTGCGAGGATTTACAGACATCTGCTCCCTCTCGCACCACTGATACGTGACTTGAAGAACTTCCTGAAGGACATTGGATATTGTCCTCTCGGAGTTTCCTTTGATCATTATTACAAGGTCATCCGCATATGCTTGAACTTCAACTCTCCATAGGGAGAGGATCGCCAGCAGGTCGTCTACAAGAAGGGTCCATAGTAGGGGGGAGAGTACTCCTCCCTGTGGGCACCCTCTCCCCGGCCTGAAACTGACTTCAACTCCTCCCATCGAGGTCGTTATCATCCTACTATCTAGCATATTACGGATCCAGCCGTTTATGACCGGTTCTATTCCTCTGGAAACTGCTGCTTCATACAGTGAGTTTGGTAATGCATTGTTAAATGCTCCTTCTATGTCGAGGAAGACTCCCACCATGATCTCTTTGTTGTCAAGAGACTTGGTGATCTTCCCCACGAGGTTATTAAGTGCCAAATCGGTTGATTTGCCAGCTTGATAGGCATACTGGTGCACATTCAGAGGGTGTGAAACTAAGACACTCCTCCTGATGTGTACATCCAGTATTCTCTCTAGACTTTTCAGTATAAAGGATGTAAGGCTAATGGGTCTGAATGACTTAGGGTGTGGCTCTGTACGGCCCACTTTGGGAACGTACACCACCCTTGTTGCCGCCCAGCTGGATGGGATGTAGTTCCATGCCAGACTAGCCCTAAATAATTTTATAAGAGAGGACGTCAGTATCTTTATGCCCCTTTGTAATAGGGCAGGAAAGATGCCGTCCTCTCCAGGTGTCTTGAAAGGCTGAAAAGTTTTTACAGCGTTTTCAATTGCCTTGGCTGTAATGATCGAGCGGCAGACTTTCCATTCCGATTTTTGAGGTCGATTTATACGTCCTCCGGAATTCAGCTGCCACTGATTGTACAGAGGCGAGCTACCTGGGAAGTGATTTTCCTTTAGGAGTTCTAACGTTTCCTTTTCTGAGTCCGTAAATGAACCGTCTGGTCGTTTTATCGAGCCAAATGGCTGTGTCGGATCTCTTGAGAGAATCTTGTGAATTCTGGCGCTGCGAGGCAGATCATGGATGCTCTCGCAGAACCTTCTCCAGGACTCTCTTTTAGATCGTCTGATCTCTTTGTAGTACTCCGTTAGCTTAGTTCTGTATTCATCCCAGTTACCCATCTCTTTAGCTCGATTGAAGAGTCGTCGAACTTCTTTTCTTCTTTTCTCTAGGTCTTTGTTCCACCAGTCGACTTTCCTGTCGTTTCTCTTCGTTTTTGGTGGACAGTTTTCGTGATAGGCTGATATTATTGCGTTCCGGACTTGTTCCGCCGCAATTTCAATATCATCACGATTTTTTATTGTGGGGATAACGGTCTCAAGTCCAGTCTGGAGGGATTTTTCATATCCGCTCCAGTCTGTTCTTTTTGGATCACGATATTCCACAATAGGTCTATGACCTATTTCGATGTCGAACACTATTTGTCTATGGTCTGAACAGGAAGGTTCAGAGGATACCTGCCAGTTGGTTATCCTATTGCTTATAAAGTTTGAGCTGAATGTTATATCTAGTACCTCCTGTCTATTTTTTGTGACGAAGGTTGGTTTGGAGCCGATGTTATTCACAATAAGTTTTTCACCTATTATAAAGTTATAAAGCGACTCACCTCTTTCGTTGATGTCCGTGCTCCCCCAAGCTAGGTGGTGCGAGTTTGCGTCACATCCAACGATAAGTTGTAAGTTGTTCCCACGACAATAGGCGACCAGATTTCGCACTATTGTAGGAGGAGGTTGTTCGGCAGATCTATCTCCCGGGAAGTATGCTGAGCAGACGATTAATTCCGTTCTGCTGTTCCCCACCGGGAGAGTAACTTTGACTGTCGTAATGTCTCGGGCGCAGTAGTCTGAAAGGACATAGAAGTTTAAGTTGTTCTTCACCAAGATGCAGGCTCTCGGCGAATGCTCCGAGCCGACTGCTATCACCTTGGCAGATAAGTTTCCCAGGCCTCTTATTTTGCCAGACTTGTCCAGCCATGGTTCCTGGAGTAGCGCAATGTCAAATTGCTCTCTTATGAACCTCCTGCCAAGAACATAACTTGCTGCTGTGGCATGTTGGAGGTTGAGTTGTATACATTTTATGTGGGAATTGTGGAGGGGAAATTGGGTGGTAGATTGGGATGTTAGGCACATGAAGGGTATGGGGTGAGGGGGGAGGGGTTATTTCTTTTCTGGTGCAGGCCGGGCGGATTTGTCCTTCCCGGTAGCACCAGAGCTTTCTTTCTGTCTGGGGGGGCGGTTCATTTTTCCCTTCCCCCCCTTGTATTTGTGCCCTGACGGCCCAGGCCGAGGAGGGGCTGTCCCCCTACCAGGCGGTTTGCGGCCGCTCTGATCTGGGGCAACCCGCATCTCGGACGGCCCTGCCAAGGCAGCTTGATTTGGGTGCTCCCCTGCCAGAAGGGGCGGTTTTTCGCTCACCTTCGGGGGGGCCCGGTCTCTTATCAGACCTTCATTTGGAGGGGCTTTTTGGGCTATTCCCCCACCTCGGATCTTAGGGCGGAAAAGCACCCTCCCATTGAGACCGAAGTAGGGTCGGAACCCTAGCCCTTCAAGTCCTTTCATGGACGCTTCGTCGACGGCGAAGGTCCATGTTTGACCTGGTCCCGAATTTTCGCGGTGTAGAACAATCCACTCCCGCGTGTTCAGAACCGTGTTCATTTTCCTCAGCCTAGTGAGCACCCTATCCGGAGTGAGGCGATTTTCGTCATCATCCGGGATGAAGGCCACACAGATGTGAGGTTTGGGGATCTCATCACCTCTCACCGCTTTTAGGAGAGCGCCCTCCCACGGTTTAAGGTCATTAACTGAAGCCTCCAACCAGTTGGCGGCCCTCTCCCCGGCGCAGGTAATGAGTAGCCATCCAGGCCGTTTCGAGCAATGCTCGAATCTGACCTCTGGCCCGCCGTCTGGGATTTCCTCTACAGCGGTCAGGATTGACCTCTGCACAGTGCCCAGTTGCTCGTCACTCAGGGACGCCCTCGGATGGTCTGGGTGGATAATCCCAACCCGTACACCCGCGGCAGCGTCCCCATATGACAACTTATCAGCTCCTTCCTCGCAGGGCCTTTTTGGCCTCTGTTCAGTTGGAGTGCTTTCCTCCGACCTCCCGCGCTTCGCAGTGACGGATCGTTCTGGGGGGGTTGAGCCCCTCCCCATTGATCCGGCTGCGTCACGTTCGTCGAGGACTGTTTTCAAAGCGGTCTGGTAGTCAGTCCCGCTTTTTAACATACGACTAAGCCGTTTCCTTGCGGCTCCGGATAGTCGTGGTTTTCTTGTTGAAGAAGGGTCCGTCTTATCGGACCCCTCTTCAGTCAAGAGTTTTTCCTGACCCGTAGATTCGGGGATTGGGGACTTTAACGTCACCCTTTCCCGATCTTCCGGGGTCGGACTGTTATTTGGAGTCGGATTGGTACCAATCTCCATTAGTTCTTCCGTTTCCGGGAGATCGAGGGTATGGCTCCCCTCGTCGGAGCTAAAGTTCTTGTTAGGTTCCATGTGGTTCCCACGAGAAGCTAGGGAAAATGATGTTCCCCGAAACCAGAGCCCTGCATGGAATGGGGAGGCTATGTACAACGGGGTTTCGCCCGGTGCCCCGAGGTTAGGTCCAGTAGAGACTGGTCTCCTATCCAGCCACGCATCCTATCGGCCTGGACCTCCGCTTTAGGATTTAGGTTTTTGATGAGGTTGTCTCCTCTTGGTTCAGGCGGTTAAGCCAAAACCCCCACATCTCTCTGCTCGCGAGACATGTCCACGGCAGCAGAAAGATACGGTTTAACGGATAGTCAACAATTAGACGTTCTCCGGCGCCGTAAGAAACCCCTGTGCTAACCCTTTAGTCACGACACGACAACTAGGTTGGGGGAGGTGGTCCGCGGCAGGGCTTTAAGCTGCCAGTCTGGAGTTTTAAATCCGACGAGCTCTATCACCGCTGCTAACCTCACTCACTATCGATCACTGTGAGGCCGTTCCCTATCCGCCACCTGGGACGCGCCTGATGGGTACCTCAACCACACAGGTAGTTTAGTGTCTACTAGCTAAAACAAACATTACATTAGCAGGTTACAAGAAAAAAAAAGGCGGCACATTGTCAACCGTCACCAATATGCTCTGGCAGTGAATGTGTTAATAACTTCAAAAATAGTACCTAAGCCGGAACCTAAAACCGGATTATTAAAATAATAATGTATATAGTAAGTATTGGCTCTCCTATAATGATTGCTTAGAGATAAATGTTAGATAGACGGTCATTATTCAGTTAAGTGGCCACACTCACTCAGGATTGCCATATACACCTAAGAGATAGTACCGGTCTTTAGAAGTAGCAGGGTACTACTGAAAGTCTGTGCAATAGGCAACAAGGGAGATATACGCTTCACCATAACTGCAATCACCAGTCAAATGGTCCGTTTTCCGTTATCAACTCGATTATCAATTTGACGACTTTTGGAAAATTTTCCTTGCCCTTCTTGAATAGCCCATTCGGTTGAAAGTGGCCTTAATGAGGACAGGTGATGCAAAGAAATTGTTTGCCTATGCAAGTTTTAACCCCCCCCCCCCAACCCCCTCCCACTATTTACTCCATGGCCCCCTTAGAATCTAAAGGTCAATTGCGAATTGCACAAATAATGAAACTACAATGAAAATGGGCAATTCTACAGAAGTGGTATCCGAGTTTAGAGCAATAATAATGTTCATGCCACTCAAGGAGGTTATAGTCGTCCTGTGTTGTCTGATTTAATAGCTGCATTTTTACAATATTATATTTTTCAATAAGATGAACTGAAACTGACCAGAATCTGACAAGTTAAAGTCATTAGTCGGTAATACTGCTTTTAAGCTTTCCAAAACACCCCTCTATTACCCCTACTACATGGTGTCTGCTTGCGACCGGTTGCCTCCTCTCAGCATTGCTACATGCTATTCGTTTTACTACATTCTGCAGGCAATCTCAGACAAACAGCTGCTGCTCTGGCCAAGGAAAATGCAACTCGTCTGTTTACGTATACATATTACGTATTGTAAATAAAAATATTACTACTAGGCCCGGCCAGCATTCTGGTTACAATTAATTATTATTGAGACGACAACGCTCGGTAAGTCATGTCTTTGGTCAGGGTAGGTTTTTTTTCATTTTAGGGACATTTAAAGGGAAAAAACCCTACCCTGACCAAAGACCTGACTTAATGCAGCAAATAAGTGTTTTAAAATATTATTTGTTACGAGTTGCGTACGACAACGCTGAGAACGACGCAAGTGGAATGGGCTGGTGAGGGGAATCATTGGAAAGCTAAAAAGCAGTTATACCATACAAAGATATTGCTTGAAGACAGAAAACGCCACTTTACCTGAACTGTAGATACTGCACAACACTGATGTAGGCGTTGAAGTACATAAACTGGTCCCTGAATGCCGACCAGGCCTCTGTGTCGGGCCAGATCAGCAGTATCCCGGCAGCTACAGTTGACAGGAAGTGATGGAAACGCCACCAGCCCTTGATCCTCGAACCGTTCACCTTCAGAATGCTCTCTCTAATAGTCAACGTGCAGTAATACCACACCAACAAAAAAATGTAGCTCAGTTCCAACGGCCGAAGTCTTATGGTGAAGTTTAAGAGCGACATCACAAAAGCGATTATACTGAGGATCAGTTTGAACTTTTCATACTCGTCTTTGTACCTGAACTTCTCCTCTTTATTTAAAATCGAGACGTTGACATTTCCCAAGATGATCTTCAGATATACACCGTTTGCTTTCGGTAGGGTCTGCTCGATTTCATAGAGCTGCGCTTTTCTTCTCATAATGTTGTTCTTCAGTTCGTCGATTTTTTCCGTGTTTTTCTCCGCCGAGCTTTGCTTTTTTAAGGCCTTGGCCATTAGTCCGATGCGGTACCTTTGATGAGCTATGTGGCTGATACATTTTTTCTGGTAACTATTTAGTTCTTCTAGTTTTTCAATGTATGTCTTATTGATTACCTCGAGTTCCTTGAAATCTGAGGTCAGCTCGTCCCATTCATCAAACACATCGATTTCGGTCATTTTTGCAGATTCTTATTGAACCAGACAGGATTCGTTTTATTCAAACCGATTTCTGTAACATGGACATTCACCGACCGGCTCACCTACACTCACTCACTACCTACCTACCCAAACAGAAATAACATTGAACGCAGAAATTAAAACTTACACAAGCTACTGAATTCTAGAAAATGAAAACAGTTTTTCTATTTAACTAATTGATGTTGAATACTTGTCGATAATAAATAGAAGGTAGGTACCAGTCTAAAGTCTAACAATCAATGATTTTGATACTCTTTGATCGCTATCACTATCAGCTTGTTAACATAATTATTTCGTTTGTTTTGAATTCGCAGCAGCTAGAGACAGCGATTCAAGTGAGGGAACTTATATTATTATCTTAACTCGTTTCATTCCTCTCGAAATATTTAACGTAACATTTTTTAGAATTAAATTACCTATTAAAATTAAAAGTATGGACATGGAAGCAGCACGAGCACAGGACGACTTGACTACGACTAGGCTACATGTTCAAATCAAATACTCCAAAGTCCAAACCAAATAAATAATAACAATGACAACGACAAAAACAAGACCATTATAAATAAAAATAACTCACAAGCGTCTAAAACTCTAATCACTAATAACTCTTAGGGAACCTGCATTACCGACACTAACGCTTGGTAGCGCATTCACTCGTCGTTTACTTGACTCGGTTATGTTTGAACCGCTGGATGTCATATTTTTGGCACATTTGGTCACAGACATAGGACGTAGGACGTAGGTATCAAGTGGAAAAAAGCGAAGTTTGAAAAATACGGAAATTCTCAGCTCCGTATATTTTCCGCAATCATATAACTGTCTGCTGATGGGGCTGGGTGCGTTTTTTGCCCAGAAAATCCCAGTAAATAGGTAAATATTGATAGAAGACTAACAGCGGGTTAAGGCTCATTAAGTTAACGGGCAGATTTCTGGGGTCGTTTCTGAAAAAGATATCGGTCAAGTGGAAATTTTTTAATTTATCTATTCTTGACATGTAAGTAATTACAAAAATGTTAACAAAACTCCTTTGACGTCGATACAGGGATGGGCGTTTACGTGTAAAGAAATATTCTTTGCACTTTTCCTGTAAAGAATACGTAAACAATGTAAAGAATACTTAACAATGTAAAGAATTCGTAAACAATGTAAGAATCTGTCACTGCACTGCTATCAGTGACGTCATTAGTGTGAAAAGTTTCACATGCCAAATTTACACAAGCTAGGTTTATTGAGGTTTGAGCACAAGATTGAGAAGATGGTTTAGTTTAAGTGTTTTATTAGTAGGTATCAGAGACTTACTACTAACTACTAAGTAGTCTCGGAAGAAGTAGAAACAGATTTTATAAGCTAAATAAGTAACTATTGTGATTGTGGCGCCACCAAGTAGGCAAATTTTGACACTTTCATGCGGCAAGTCCTGCGTGCCCGCTATTCATTTTAATGTATTTGTTATTGCAAACATGAGGTCGTTCAGGTATAAAAAAAATCGGGAAGGGTTTGTTGTACACGAGTACCTTAAATGCTTGCGATTACATACGTATATTTATTTATTACTCCTGAATCTTTTTTTAGATAGTAAATTAAAGTTAAAAATTTTAGTTAATATTTTAAGGCATATACATATAAGTAATACTAATTAATAAAACAATAACTACTGCTATAATTTTTTCGAGCTGTATTTCAGACGAAGGGTAACATTTTCTTGCTTTACAGCTGCAAAATATGTCCAAAACTCTTCGACTTATTATACATAAGCTGAATAAAAAAACCCTAAAACATGAGATGAAATGTGAACTTATTATGTTTTGATAAGAAAGGTGATATTTTTTTTAATAGAACAATTATATCACCTGAACAATGGGACAATAATAGGTTTTTTCATTTTTATGAGTGCTATGACTGCTATGTGCACCAGGAGTCTCTTTAAAAGAGCGGTTCCTTGAAGAAAAGCTCCATGTAAACGTATTCTCTAACATAATGATCTTAAGAAAGGTTTTATTTTATTGAAACGAGCTGTCAACAATTAGTATGCTGCACAGAAGTGCGAAAAAAAACCACGAGGAGGCGCGCGCTCCGCAAACATACGATACTTACTTAGCGTATAGCCAAGCCAACTGAATCCAACTATTATTTTATTATAAACATGTAAACCAGTAAATCGTTTTATTATTTAATTTATGAATTACTTTATTCAAAAAATGAGTGGACGTGGACGATCAGTAAGTACCTACGTGATGAAAATTTTTTAAATCTAAGATTTCATAACCTTGTTTCATAGTAAAATTATTGTTTTACGTTCTTTACATGAAAACGGACTGTGTTAACAATTGAATTGTTTACATGTAAAGAATTGAATTGTTTACAATTGAATTGTTTACATGTAAAGAATTGAATTGTTTACAATTGAATTGTTTACATGTAAAGAATTGAATTGTTTACAATTAATTGTTTACACGCCCATCCCTGCGTCGATATTAGCGTCAAAAACGAACACAGAATTCTGCCCGTTAGCCTAATGAGCCTTTATAATATTGGCTGTATGAGTTTTAAATATTAACAGCCAATATTATAAAGGCTCATTAGGCTAACGGGCAGAATTCTGTGCTCGTTTTTGACGCTAATATCGACGCAGGGATGGTTGTGTAAACAATTAATTGTAAACAATTCAATTCTTTACATGTAAACAATTCAATTACCTTTAGGCAACGCGAACAAATAGAAAGCCCTCTTTTTATTGTGAAAACATCCTCTAACGCAGCAAAAGATTACCATATTTTTTTAAATACACGGACTTAATAACAAATTATGTGAATTTTTAGACAGTTATTGTAAGTTCATGGAAAATCTGACGAAGTTAAATTGGACATTCCCAACTTTTTGTGAGAATGAAAATGCGCTATCCTAGTAAGCGTTAGTGTCGGTAATACAGGTTCCCTAATAACTCTAACCAATACACTAGAACTAGACGGTAATAATACTTTTGCAGCTTTCCGCTATTTACATTACATGTAATAAAAAAAGGGGTAAGAAAAAATAGCATCATCTGTTGCCTCGATCGTTAACCACACAGAACTGGAAACAAATTCAAAAAATCACGGATATAATAAATATAAATGCAAATGTCAGAGACATAATAATATTATCTAGAGTCTAGAGAGTTCTAAGTTTCGGGTAATAATAATTATCACTTTCGTGTAAGTATTTAGTAATGAACACATGTCATTAATTCATTATTTCTATATCTGATTACATGGTAAATTCAAATTTAAGCATTATAGACACGTAAAATAAAATGGCATAATAAGGTGTGATTTTTTTTTAAGGGGGAGCATCGGTCTTCAGTCTTCACTATGTAGTTAAGACAAAGTCGCTCCACACCGGTAATATGGGTTTGGAGCCTCTTGCTCATACAGCCAGCCTCAAGTATGCCAAATAAATAGTAGAAAGGACAACACAGACACCCAGAGCCTTCACCGAGAATCGAACTCAGTCCGCCGGGTCCAGTGATTCAGCAGACCGCCCACTGAACCACTCGGCCGCCGGTGTGCTCAGGTGTGATTTTTTTTTAAGGGGGACCATCGGTCTTCACTATGTAGTTAAGACAAATAACCGGTAATATGGGTTTGGAGCCTCTTGCTCATACACCCAGCCTCAAGTATTCCAAATAAATAGTATAAACGGACAATACAGACACCCAGAGCCTTCACCGAGAATCGAACTCAGTCCGACGGATCCAACGATCAAGCAGTTCTCGCTACTTTTAAACCGCGAGGCCACGCCAGGCTCAAAAGTGTGATTTATTTTGTGGATGCCGACGATTGACAAGCCAACGACAGATTGACGTTTCGTTCAATTAAATAGACGCCGTCAGTGTGACGTCACAGGGCGGGGCTAACGCATTTATTACTCCTGCCTGAGTCCTGACCTGACTGACCACGTTCTGGTGAAGTAGGACGAAAATGTCTATTATATCCTGGATTATTACTGCTACTGCCTATGACAATTAGATATAATGAATACGAAATTAATGTGATGAAAAAAATAGAAAACTGGAGGTGGCCAGAAGTAGCAGATCAAATAAGATATAAAAAGACTGATATAATAAAAAAAATCGATTAACCAGTTTCACTAAATTCCAGAGGAATTTTTTAAATTTTTGGGATTAACTGAGAGATTGTAAAACTATATTTCTAAGAGAATTTTCTTTCTATGATATTTTTGTTTCGTGTGTTAAGTTTTTTTTACTTCAATAAAGTTTTTTAATTTTATATACCTATTTTATAAATTTTACAGAATAATAAAGTTTATTTTTGTGATTATTTTTTATTTTTACCCAGATAATAAATGGAATTCAATGATTTCCATATGTTTCTTTAGTTCCTTTGCTGGGTCAGTTTTGTTTCTGGAATGGAGGTTTGCTGTTCCTTCACTGGTGATTTTGGACTTTTTTACAATTATTTTTCCAGTAATATTACAGTAAAATAAATGCATAATGTTAACACATGCACTTTATATAAAGCCTCTTGAGTTGTCTAAAAAAAAGGTACAATGAAAATACAACTTGACGTAGAGTTTCTAAAAACTCATTGTAGTATAAATAAACACCCTAAAATCCTGGTCACATGGAACCAAATCTGTAGTGTAACCTACCTTTAAAACTTGAGATCCTGCGTCATGCGTAGTAAATTCAGTAATGTGGCCTCCTTAAATTGAATGACTGAAAAAGAAGAACCTCTTTGACGTTTTTTTTTTTTTTTTAAAAAGGGGGAGCATCGGTCTTCCCTATGTAGGTAAGAGAAAGTCGCTCCACACCGGTAATATGAGTTTGGAGCCTCTTGCTCATACACTCAGCCTCAAGTATACCAAATAAATAGTAGAAACAACACAGACACCCAGAGCCTTCACTGAGAATCGAACTCAGTCCGACGGATCCAACGATCAAGCAGTTCTCGCTACTTAACCGCGAGGCCACGCCAGGCTCATCTCTTTGACGTTTGAAAAATCAACTTGTCTGTCATGAATGACTGTTTGAATTCCCGCTCTAAATGTTTGATTTGAATTTGAGGTTTTCCCTCCCTGAATTCTTGGATGTTTGA
This sequence comes from Malachius bipustulatus, assembly GCA_910589415.1. Taxonomy (NCBI): domain Eukaryota; kingdom Metazoa; phylum Arthropoda; class Insecta; order Coleoptera; family Melyridae; genus Malachius; species Malachius bipustulatus. The sequence continues at coordinate 55,141,245 of OU342631.1, read as the reverse complement.
ATTTAAAGATTAACCCGCCCCGATTTCAAATAGAATGACCAACATTACTTACTTACGTTTGTGATTGTGATCGTTGTTTTACCTTGGGTCGTGATTTACCTGGGCTCGTGACATTACCTGGGCTCGTGTTCGTCTAGCTTTTCACCTTGTTTGGACCTTCCGTTGTTGTGTGTAGTAACATTTTACCTTGTTATTGGTATACACAAACATGAAGCAAAAGGTGGGAGATTTGAGATTAGTGAAACAAATGCATTTTAAAAACACCTACTTTATTCCAAGAGAAACCTAATAATGCCTTTTACGCTCGCTGGGATTCACGAGTAAAAAGAGCGTGGCCGAGAAAAACCTGGATCATTATCCCGAAATGAAAAGAATCAACGGTGGTTTGAAAAGCGTAGATCAATCGTCTCGACAACTGTCACCAAACTAATGAACCCTCTTTCATTCTGACTCATTTGCGCGAATCATTTTAAACAGAAGCATTACCACAGAAATCTAGGTCTTTAAGATAACCATGGGAATGGGTTTTGTTAGTATGACGATGTAATGGGGTCCGGCGAAGGAGGCTACCCACCTATAGTTGGAGGAGCCCCTGGTACGAGGTCCGTGGTTAGGATGCTACCCGCTTGGCTGTTTTTATGGCTCCTCTGGCAAGGACGAAAATGTTAGTTAGATTCACATAAGGCCCATACATTCTAGTTAAAAAGTTCGGTAAACAATTATCAATCAGAATGATCCACCCTTTTGAATTGAGTTTGACGAAGGACAAGAAATGATTTTCACGTTGATTGATTTCACAGAAAAATAAGAGAACCTGACTTAACATTTACAAAGATCAATTTGAAATCAAGATACATCATCATCGATTTTTGTTGAATAAATATGTTCTAGAAATATAAATAAATAATCAAAAGAGTATAAGTCAATTATACAGGCTGGATTTGTCAAGGGACGGGGAACCCGTGAACACATTTTTAATGCAAGACAGCTGACAGAAAAAGCTCGGGAGTATGGCGTTCCAATGTATCTTTGCTTCGTTGACTATGAGAAGGCCTTCGATAATGTCAGGTGGCCGAAACTTTGGAGTACTTTAATTGAAATCGGCGTACCAATCCATCTGACAACCCTCATTAAAAATCTATACGAAGCCTCGGAAGCAGTGGTGAAGATCGAAAATACTTTATCTGATAGATGCAATATTCGGAGAGGCGTACGACAGGGTTGCGTGCTCTCACCATTACTGTATAAAGTATATAGTGAGATTATAATGAGACAAGTTTTGGAACAGTGGAATGGTGGAATTAAAATTGCCGGAAAGAGATTTTCAAACCTCCGATTCGCAGATGATACAACCTTGATTGCGAGCAGTGTAAGAGAGCTCTTAGAACTGATCCAAAGACTTGAAGTCGTGAGTTTAGACTTTGGGCTAAAAATAAACATTAATAAGACCAAAATTATGATCGTTGACCGCGATAATGAACATCATAATCAATCGAGAAGTATAGGGCGCTTCGAAGTAGTGGATAAATTCATTTATCAAGGATCGATGTTGCATAAATACGGCTCATGCGAATATGAAATTAGACGACGCATAGAAATTGCTCGGAATGCTATGATGCAATTGTCCAGAGTATGGAAGGATCGTAACATAACGAAAGCCACGAAAATTAAATTGGCTAATACGCTCATTTTTCCGATTTTTTCTTACGCCTCTGAGACTTGGACCATTCGCGCAGCCGACCGGCGGCGAATAGATGCTTTTGAGATGTGGGTGTGGCGGAGAATGCTGCGGATCCCATGGACAGCCAGAAGAACGAACGTTTCCATCCTAAACGAAATCAAGCCAGTCCAGAGCAGAGACTCTCATCGTTGACATATGGACGAATCCTTAAGTTTTTCGGACATATCGCACGCCACGATACCATGGAAAAACTGATGGTACAAGGACGACTTGAGGGAAAGAGGAAGCGTGGGCGATCACCGACCCGTTGGACTGAAGTGGTGGAAAAGCTTGTGGACTCGAGCTTTGCGTCCGCAGCACGGCAAGCAAATGACCGGAAACGCTGGAGAAGGACCGTTCAGCAGGTCCTGAGAAATTTAGACAACCCCGGGTGACAACCATATCAATCACCATACATCGACAACGATGTTAGGACTAAGAAGATAAGTCAATTATCAACAATTAAATCAAGAATGTTCGGTAGACAATTTAAATAAGACATCGATCAAATAAACGGCATGAAAAATAAGAATAAAGAGCGACATGTGACATGAGATAAAAACATGGCAAAAACATAATAAGTAGGTACGTGGTTATAAAATGTGGACGGCAGCAATTATTGATGGTTAGAAAATGGTTAGAACATAATATACAATAAGAATGAAGCTAGTCGACTAAATATTATTCTGGAGACACAAAATGGTTGGTTCGATAAATGATTCGATTTGATTACCTTCGCAGTAATTATCATAAAGTAAAATGTAGAAGAATTAAATAAACATTTTGTCACACACAGGTTAATAAATGCAGGCATGAATTGTAAAATAAATAAATAAATAGAGCAGTAGGTACCATGTGGTTTGTAGACTACAATAAAATATAAAAGGTGATCCTAGCACATGTTTAGAATGATACATTAAATATAAAATATGAGAAAGAAATCCTTTATAGTTTGTTAATCCATTTCTAATAAAAACCATGCACGTGTGAGAAGTGTGATTAAAATAAGATCGTTTAAAATAACTCTTCGTAAGTACCTACCTACAGGAATGTGAAGTTAATTATTATTCAATAAACTTTCTTTAAACCAATTTAGAAATATCAATCCTTATTTTATAAATTTTCCCTTAATCAAAACTCATTATTTAGAAAATGGGAAATAAATTAATTTAAACAAATCAGTTGTATGAACTGCAGGTAAAAATAAAGCATGGCATTTACAACGTGACAAAATTCAACCCTATTGTTTTGAAAGATTAATAATTTTGCTTTTGGATTTGGAGGATCAAATAATTATTTTGCAGTAGGTAGGTAGGTACTTACTTGAGTAATGTTAAACAGGCATAGAAATTCAACAATAATAAATAACAGATGAAATTGTACTTACAAAAATAATAACAAAGCTTTTGTTTTGGGTTCGGAAACGACACTATAAAACACGAGGGTACTTTTAAACAAATCACCGCTATAACTTGATGTCGTCGTCCATCCAGGAAGTCTGCTAACCAAGATCCCGAACTTGGGATTCTACTCCTATTTATAGCCTCTTTACCTTATTAAGTTTACCCAGCGGAAATGGGTTTGTAGACATCTTTGTAAATTACGAAGAGGAAACTGACAGTGACATTTGACGTTTCTAAATATGAAAGCTTGACGACTGACATCTGAATCCATAGAATATCAGTGAATGGTAGAAACTCTACGTTTTTCGATTTTAACATGCGCATTGATATTTGTAAAGGCAATCTGGGTCACTTCATCATAAAGTTCAATAATCTCTTAATTGTTCCGTCATTGGTGCAAGTGCAATTATCCTACTGGAGTGCGTTCATAATAAACGCCGTGTGCACACGGCGACGCCCTAAACCGTTCATAATAACATTGGGTAAACAGTTACACCGTTCAGAATGAACGCCGTGTGATCGCACGGTAGACAACTTTTCATCCCAAGAAAAATTATACAGGATGTCCCACGACATGACTGCCATAGCTTAAGGGTAGGTGTAGTTTTTCAAGACGATTCAGGATCTGGTTTTGAAATTTTCCTGAGGCCCTTCGTTTCGATTATACAGGGTGATTTGTGAAATATGCCGAAATCTTTGATGAGCGATATCTTTTGAACGAATTGATCGAATGTAACGAAATTTGGTAGATGTGCTCTACTAATGACACTTGATACCTCGCCTTTTTCGCCGACTCGAAAACTGCAGGGCCCTACTTATTTTTTGATATCTTTCGGTTTTGTTAAAAAGTTCACCCTGTATGCATTTTATTCAAAATGTGGTGCCATTTTCTAAAACTACGTGAAAAATGCTACAATTGTGGTAAAAAAATACTTGGCATCATTAAACTGAATCGATAAGAAAATTCAGTTTTTTAGTTTTTTATTCAGGATTTTAATTCATGTGTTGTTAATAATTTAAGAAAAATCAAATGTGGTTTTTTAAAACTTGCATATTTTGTAGTTATTTCAAATAAATTTACTTTATCTACAGATTTAGCCAAGATTGGGGACCCTTCTACAGATTGTTTCGAGCTAAAAATAAGTTTTGACAGCAAAATAAATAACACAATTTAACACATTACCACATAGACAAATAAGTATCCACATAAACGAAACAGGAAGAAAAATATCAACACAAATGTTGGGAAGAAAAACTACAATTCAGTGCAGGTAATGGTCAAGGAGACCACCATCAAACGCAACACATTTCCTAGACTTTTGGAGTAAATCTCGGTTGCCCTGCGCATCACTTCAATCCTATCTAATTTACATTCCTATTTTCCAACAGGTGAGAGGTGACGAGGATGCTAGACGTGCACTTTGTCAGTGGATTCTAGGACACAGACAAAGCTCAGTTTACGAGGGATGGGGTGTTTAATACTTAAACGCGCATATTTGGTCAGAAGAGAACCCCCATGCAAGGAGAAAGACTCATTCGCAGCGGCAATTTTCTTTGAATGTGTGGTGTGGTCTAGTTGATCACAAACTCCATTGGCGCCCACTTTTTCGAGTAAAGACTAACCGGACCGATCTACGGCAATTTTCTAGAAAACAATTTTGAGCAATTACTTCAATAAAGCGATTTTTTAAATGGTTAAATGGTTTTTAGATTAATTTCAAGGTCAAGGAAATGTGTTGAGTTTGATGGTGGTCTCCTTGACTATTACCTGCACTGAATTGTAGTTTTTCTTCCCGAAACAATCTGTAGAAGGGTCCCCAATCTTGGCTAAATCTGTAGATAAAGATAATTTATTTGAAATAACTACAAAATATGCAAGTTTAAAAAAGTAACATTTGATTTTTGTTAAATTATTAACAACACATGAATTGAAATCCCGAATAAAGAACTAAAAAACTGAATTTTCTTCTCGATTCAGTTTAATGATGCCAAGTATTTTTTTACCACAATTGCAGCATTTTTCACGTAGTTTTAGAAAATGGCACCACATTTTGAATAAAATGCATACAGGGTGAACTTTTTATCAAAACCGAAAGATATCAAAAAAATAAGCACGGCCCTGCAGTTTTCGAGTCGGCGAAAAAGGCGAGGTATCAAGTGTCATTAGTAGAGCACATCTACCAAATTTCGTTACATTCGATCAATTCGTTCAAAAGATATCGCTCATCAAAGATTTCGGCATATTTCACAAATCACCCTGTATAATCGAAACGAAGGGCCTCAGGAAAATTTCAAAACCAGATCCTGAATCGTCTTGAAAAACTACACCTACCCTTAAGCTATGGCAGTCATGTCGTGGGACACCCTGTATGGATGAAAAACGCCCGTCATGCGCAGTAGCAAAAACGAGTGGTTCGTGATTTATTAAATATGAAATTATGAAATATTATTAGGTTGAAATTATTGGAGAATGGAGATGTAGAAATAGAATCTGATTCCAGTTCGATTTAGTAATTATTGTTTGTTCCACCGTCCGTTTTTAGTTTTAATTAGGTATATTATTTGTTGTGTGGATAGTTTTGTTAAAATACCTATAAACCTAAATAAATGGAAAACATAAAATATAAGCCTCTAATAAGTACAGAGTCACATTCATCATCACTATCTTCGAAGTCATCATAAAAATCTGATATATTATAATTATTATAAACGAAGCTACAATTGCTACCTTTTTTAATATTCAGATAAATTTTAATTTCCTGACCGAAAGCTGTTATGTATATAAATTAAAATAAATTATAACATCAACATTCAAGGACGAACGGGAAATTACGACTCGCGTGATTGAAATAGTATATTATGCAACGAACTTATAATGAAGGCTATTAATACGTGAGTATGATGGTTAAGATACGAGTCGTAGGCGAGTGTCTTAACCATCATAAGAGCGTATTTTTAGCCATTATCTGCGAGTTCCATACACTATTTTTTCTACGACCCTTTTTTATTTCATAGAAAAGATTAAAAAATTATATATTTTAACAATGACCCGTGTACAATTGCGGATCATTGAGGTTAAGAGGTTGCTATTTGTTTACGCATATTACCAAATTGTCTCTTCGTCGCTAAGATTATTCTGCTGAGACATGTTTTAGTATCAAGTTTAAAGGGCACTACTCACTACTGCGTAATTTTTATTATGCGAAGTTCGAATTCCGAATTTTACGCTTTGATTTTGAGATTATTAATAATTTTAATAACATTGACAGCCAATAATTATGATATTGTTTACCTGCGCAACGCGACGGTCGCAGCGTTGCCGCTTTGAATACTATCACGGAGCGCTACGAATAATATAATATACTTTATTTATCTTCCTATATCTTTTACACGATATACCTACCTATCAAATTAATTAAGGTAACATAAAATCTTGATAAATTTTATTTGAATGTTACTTATGTTCTAAATTAAATAAACGCTCAGAATTTTTTTTCAGAAATACAGAACTTATATCACATAAGGCAATTTTTGTGGTGAGTATGACAACTCTGTGACTTCGGTTGGTTTGGATCGACCCGATTGTGAGCGAAAAGGAACTGATTCGATTGCAAATGCTCCTCTGCCATTGGATAGCTTGACCAGTGCGTTAATGAAAATTTGTATCTTAAATGAGACCCATTAAAGCACTGGTGATTCATATTTAATATTCATATTAAAGGTTAGGAGTAGAAAAAGGTATTTTTATCCTACCCCATAAGAAAATTGAACTTTCTCGACTGCATGCCCCCGGAGAAAGTGCCACTTTTCCTGCCTAGGCGGTAAAATTATTTTTATATTTTCACGCTAGAGGGCCACCCAATTGCAATTGAATGCTATTTCCAGAGGGAACCAATAGCAAGCAAGCTTATAGCTGTATGTCAATCTGTCAATGTCAATAGACCAGCAAGACCCAGCAAATTAAATACTAATAGTGAGGTACTGATATCAAATTTATCCAAACAAGGAATTTCTTTCAATAATAATTATTATTGTAATATTCAAAATCCAACGTTCACTATTAATGTTATCCATAAATATAAATAAATAAATTACTGATTGTAATTTAACTAATCTACGCTTACTGATAGTAATGTATTAAGCAAACATCATATGTAGGTATTCAATAAATTTTCTTTCAAAACAAATTTTTTTCAAAAAAAAAAAATTATTATTATTATTGTGTAGGATAAAAAATTATGTGTAAACCACGGCGGTAAAGTGTCTTTTCAGGCCTCAAGAAGTGACCAGCCTCGGCTGCGCCTCGCCTGGCCATATCTTCTTGAGGCCTGAAAAGTGCCACTTTACCGCCTAGGTATACAAAATACTATTATCTACTCCTATTAGATAACAAATCAATTATTAGTCTAATTTTAACGAAGTAATGGCATGCATTACTATTGCCCTATCGAATAATAGTGTCAGCAAATACACTAGACTATTAATACGTCCAACTCCGGCAATTTTACATGCATTTCGAAGGCAGCCGCTGTGGCAGCGCCATTTAGTGTCGCGAGTTGTAACTAACACACTGCACCATAGTGATGTGCAACAGATAACAGTATCGAGTAGATATTGATACATTAGTCACAAGTATCTGATACGTTGAGTTGATTACTTGATTACTTTTGCTTGCTTGATACTTAATCATTATACCCAGACCCCGGACCCGATATTTCTCTATGGGATCGTTGAGTACCTACTGACTAGTTATGCAAGGCTACTTCGGTCCTCTAAGAAAATTAAAAAAAGTAAAAATTTCAAGCCAGAAAACAAAAAAGGAATAATTATTATAGGTATACTTGACTCTTTAAAAATTATAAGTAATAACATAATAATTATCAAATAAAAATGTAAATATGTAACTGTATTACATATAATGAAAAAATACTTGAGATGGAATGTGAAGTAAGCAAAAAAAAAATTTTTCATTTACTTCAGTCTTGTAAGAAAAAAAAATGAAGATACCTACATAGGTATACGTACCGAGCCGAAGTACGGACAGAGATGCAATACAAGATACAAGGCCATATGGGCTAAAACATCACGTGGAACAAGGAACTTATGATTATACATAATTCAGTTCCAGCACTCCAGGAGCAGGAGTTTATACCTAGTAGAGATACCGTTCCGAGGGTCAGGGTATGCGTGTCGCGATTACGGTTCCGCTCCAGTCGGCGATGTGGCTATGGCTAAACAGTTCCAAAATACCGGTACATATTTTGTCGCGGTACCAGTTGGATTGGAACGGTCGTACTTTTCGGTAACAGTATTTCCCATCTCTATTCCGGGCCCAGTAGAACAACTGTAGCGGTCCTCGAGCCGCCAGGTTCGCTAGCGTCGCCTCGCTGCCGGTTTTCAGTCGAAGTTGGACGTATTATAGTCTAGCGTATTTGGTGTCAGGTCGATTGAACAATGAGCTTATTATTCAATCCTTATTGTCAATTGTTTAACTTTACCGCCCTATTCTGTCGTGCGTTTGGCAGATTCAAACTACTGACTACTGTCAATGGTCCACTGACGTGAAAGTAGAGTCCCTAAACGTTTATTTTACGTTTAATAAAATGTTTTAAAAATATGAAAGTCGCTGAATATTAGGATAATTTTGATCTTTCAACTACTATAATAGCATACGAAACTACTTATCATAACACTAAAATGAACATGTTCTAGTATCCGTGCGTAGTTATAAAGCCCTAGTCAACCGCTGTGAAAGTTGATTCCTTTGGAACGCTGCCAATAGGTTTAGTCGACTAAAACAGTAGTGACAGCTAATAATCACGATAACCTAACATTCACATTTGTTTAGTTTTAATTTTTACAATATTAATTATTGTATTATAAAAATTAAACTTAAAATTATTATAAACAGAATAATACAGGATGTTCTTCGAAGAAAATAACATCTTGAATAATACGCCACCTGATATAAATAGGGGAAACGCAACAAATGCATCAATTAATGGTTTACTGCCTGCAAAATCAAAAGTGAAATACGATGCGCGACGAAATCTTCCACCCTGATTTTATTGTTATTTTTCTCCTTTTAAAGTTATTTTACAATTTTCAGTCGACGACAGTGAAGTATGTAAGATTTACTGTACATTTGCAATATTTCAATAACCAAATTATTTACTTAAAGAGAACCATATTTTTTAATAAATAAAACTGCAATCCATAAAACTTTTTTAAATAAAAATTTAATTCTACCGTAAGTAAAATTATTTTTATTCAAGCATACTCGTAGATAAAGTATAGTATTCCACTCGCGCATAATGGCTATTATCCACTTAGATGTTACAGCACTCGCCAGAGGCTCGTGCTGCAATTTTCATCTTCGTGGATAATAGCTATCATTATGCGCTTGTTGAATAATATACTATTATTACTGATTTGTTAATGAAAAAATTAGGTTATGTACAACTACTGTCGAAAACTTCTCTGAGAGCGTTCACTTTAAAACAACACACCAGGGAACGCTCGGTAATTCGCCCGGTAGGTTGTTTATCATTCACACGGCGTTTATTACGCCGCGTCCTAGCTGCATCCGGGGACTGCGTTGCGTGCGTTGCGCAAATACACTAGATAATAATACGTGCAGCTTCCACTGAAAATTGTCACCGGAAGTTACTGTCGCCCAAGCGGCCCGATATCTAACTAGCGTTGATTTGAAATGTCAATTTAATTGAACGAAACGTCAATCTAACGTTTACTTTGCTTATGATTTATAAACTTTTTGACTAGTAGTTTATTCTAATTCTAATTACAAAACGTTAAGTGTTGCGAATAATTGCGTAAAGCCAAGACAAGATACATGTATTGGCCTATTGTCATCGGAAGACCTAAATAATTCCTTAATGGTTTTGGTTAAATATGTACAAACGAGATGCTTTGCTGAAAGAACTGTTTCAACAGAACATTGCAGCAATGTAATGTGGCTCCGTCAATTCGAAATTTGAACCCTTTCTTGGATGAAAAAGTTTTGATTCGCGTTGGAGGAAGGTTGGTGAATTCTGAATTTGATATGGATAAACATCATCCAATTCTGTTACCGGCAAAAAATTGGTTAACGTAATTAATATTTACAAGGGAACATTTGCGTTTGTTGCATGCTGGTCCGCAACACCTATTAGCATCTGTGCGAGAGCGATTTTGGGCAATTTCGGGAAGATATACGACAAAAAGAGTGGTTCACGAATATGTAAGGTGTTTTCGTGTTGCGCCAAAAAAAATAACTCCAATAATGGGTAATTTGCCAGCTTGCAGAATTAATCCTTCTTACCCTTTTCAAAATACTTGGTTGGACTATTATGCTGGTCCAATGAATTTAAATGATACGAAGGGGCGTGGTTGTAGGGTTTCAAAGTCTTATATTTGCTTGTTTATATGAATGGTGACCAAAGCTGTTCATATTGAACTTGTTACAGATTTGTCAACTGATGATTCGTTTATTTTGGCTTTAAAGAGATTTATTGCCCGTAGGGGAAAGCCTTCCAATATGTATTCGGACAACGGGACAAATTTTAGGGGAGCAAAAACCGAGATAGACAAGTTGAGGGTTTTTGTATTAAAAAATAAAGACAGCATTGTTGAGGCTGACAGGCGAAGGAGTCGATTGGCACTTCATACCCCCCGGATCACCTCACTTCGGAGGACTTTTTTTCGTCTCTGACATTGAAGAGATGTATACGTTACTCGTACAAATTGAGGCCATCATGAATTCCAGACCTTTGTCACCCCTCTCTCACGATCCCAACAATTTAAATCCTCTTACTCCGCCCGCTCACTTTTTGGTGGGAAGAAGACTATTATCACTGCCAGATCCGTGTATTTTGAAGATTCCAGAGTCTAGATTATCGTGCTTCCAAAGAGTTCAACAACTCCAACAATAGGTTTACTTAAAAACTGACGACTTATTTATTTGCTTTGAAACCAGTCGAGTTATGCAAACGAAACTTGGTGGGTTAAACAGTGGCACGCATACGGGTACCAATTAAAAATATTTCAACAAAAATGCAATAAGCATCGAAATAAACCACTAATTCACCTTATTATTACTGCTGCTGTATTGTATGTAGGTGTCACACGCCTGACGTCGTAGGCTGCGCACTGACATGTTTGTATAATAATTATATATGGTATGATTAACTTTAAAAAGTCAGATGTGACGTCATACTAACCGTCCGAATTAAGATTTTTCATTTCACCAGAAAATGTCAAACAGTTAAATTTCAAGGTGCGAACGACCGTAAATTATTAAAGGAATCATTCGAACAATGTATTGAACGGTTTAAGTCAGTTTGACAGCCACTGACAACTACATAAAATTTATTCACGTAATGACATTCTATCCTCTGTGTTGTGCATTTAATTCTCATTCAAAACCAATGTTGAATTGTTGACGTTTATTTATTTATGCGGGATGGAGTGTTTAGACAAACTTGACGGTTTCTACGAGAACCAGTAAATGAAACAAAATAAATCGAACTATCAGAAGGATGTGTATTCTTAATCGATACGTATGACTTTTTAAACTTTATCCTACTATATACGTGTTTTCACGAGTATTACGCGTACCCATACACCTGTCTGTGCCAAAGTACTTATGAGTAAATACTTACGAGTACATTTTCTGAGTTTCGTACTCGAATTTCAATTTATTTACGAGTACTCTTTCAAGTAGGTACTCCTGCCTAGCTCTGCGCTCTGCGTCAACCCCAACATTACCTGATACACCAAAAACTCTAGATAATTTTATTATGTCTGTGAAAATAATTTATATTACATCCGTGCTTTTCATATCCGGTGTCTTGTGTAGTTAGCGATCGAGGCGTGTAGATGGCGCTCCTTTTCATACTTCACGTTTATTACATGTAAATAGCGGAGAGCTGCACGTATTATCATCTAATGTATTTGCGTTGCGTGCGTGCGTTGCGGGGAACGATTAAAATAAAACACATGCAAAGCAATGAGCAATGGGAGTGTCCTCAGTAGACGCGTTTGCCCGCAAAGTCGTACGATAAAACGACACCGCAACGCACGCATTGTTTTAAATTGAAATATTTAGTTTTTTCATCTGTCAAAATCTTGCGATTTTTGCGGCGGGCCGGAAATTTTTTTAATTTCGATTGCCTTCGTGCCAAAGCGAAACATTTTGTGCAATAAGAGAAATCTATTTTACAAGAACAAGAGTCAAGGTACACTGGGAATGTGAAAATGTCTCGAATTTAGGTTTTTAAAGTAAGTATGAGGTCTATTAACTTCTATTGTAGACCTATTTTTATTTAACCTACCTTCTATTTATCTATCTATCAAATCTATACCTATTTCTATAGATTACTTGCGTCTTATTGTTTCTTTTTCTTAAGTAACATGTTTCTTTCTGTGATTTTCAAGTCTTTCAAGCTCCAACAACCTACTGGTTTCCAAATTAAAACGTATTTAATCTGAAGCTGCACCAGAAATAGTTGGATTGGAAACCATTTTCTCGCCCGCACCGCACGCATTCAGTTAGGACACACTCAAAATTTCTCGTGCGAGTTTGCGTTGCGTGCGTTCCCCGCATCGCACGCAACGCATTACCCGGATGCAGCTAGGACACGGCGTTATGAGCGCACTCCTGTTTCCTGACGTTTTTTATTCAAAGTAGTTAGCGATAGTCTGTGGCTGACACTGCTGACAGCTGACTTTGTGATCGTGGGACGCCGTTGTCTTGTCCTGCGTACAATACAATATACAAATACAATACAATACAATACAACTCTATTAATTAATTACCAATCGTACGAGCGTCCGGTGAATTGAGTCTATCTATATATAAAATTAAATTTATCCATTAGAAAAAGAGTTTGGCTTGACAGTGTTGTTTGTTTGTTTTCTGTGTGTATCACCCTCCAAAAAGAACGTGAAATTTAAACGCATTTTTATTATAACTAAGAAGAGAAATTTTATTTCCGACATCCTGCGTAAATTGGGTCTAAACTAAACCAAACACTTTTTGTTTCTTATACAAGAATTCTGATCGAATAGTGTCCAAAACAGAAGCATCAGCATCAGTGATGCGATTCAAGCAGAGAGGTGGACATCGTCCGCCTTTTGGTCCCCCACGGCTCCCTCCTCCAGGTATGCGACCACCACCCCCTCCGATGGGGCCTCCAATGATGCGGCCGCCTAGAGGTCCACCGAGACTCATGCCTCCTCGTGGCCCGCCGATGATGGGACCACCGATGATGGGCATGCGGCCACCACCGCCGCACATGATGGGACGACCCCCATTACCTCCGCCTGGCATGAGGAGGGGACCGCCGATGCCGTTCAGGGGACCACCCATGCACAAGCCCGGCCGCAAGTTTCCCCCTAATAACTTCCACAAGGGTGGTAAGGTCATGAAGCGGGGGCCCAAGGGGAAGGGACCAATAAAGGAGTACGATCTGACAAAGCCCTTCATCACTGATGCGATAAAGGAGGAATTTAAGAAAAAAGAGGAACTGCTGGGAAAAGCAAAGGCGTCCAAGAAACCAGAGGACTGGAATACCTATAGGGAACAGAGGGATAAGTGCAGTAAGGTATATCACGCTGCGGAAATGGAATTCATTGGGCAGCAGGAGGTTCGTATCCCTCAGTTATTGCCCGAGACTAAGTTTAAACGTATTACAGCACCTATTGATTATACAGCAGACATCCTTTTATAGGTATTCTATTACAATATGAACATTTATTTTATTCGTACCCCATAGCATAGTTAACGACACTGTAATGCTACCCGCTTGCGGGAAGTTCTAGTCTCGTTAACTTCCTTCTGATTTTATCAAAAGTATTATGACAATAATTTTATAAATTATTATTCTCTTACACTTTTGGCAGTTATTGCCTATTGAATAGACCTTGATTTTACAATAATATTTGTCTTGGATTTGTTTTGAAAAGCACATGGTGTTATGTTCATCTTGAAATATTTAGGAAGTTGGGTATGAGGGAAGTAAAGGGCAGTTCATGTAAAACTGCGGCTTTTGCCAGGATTAATGCTGTGATTCATGCTGAGAGTAACTGACAGATATCAGTGGCACTAAACATTTTCGTCTTTATGGTATAAGTAGATAATAATATGCTTTCTCTGTTTTTATTTTTTCTTCACGTATGTAAAACTTTTGCGTTTAATTCGCGTGACATTTAATTGACAAATTATAAACTTCTTTTTATTATAAACAAAATTTTTAGCTGTCAGTTTCAGTGTTCGTATCACAGAATACAAGGAATGAAAACTGACAAATCGATTAAATAATATAATCATTAGCAAAAAATAATCTAACATGCAACATTGCTTATATTAATTCAGAAGATTTTTGAGTTTCAATCAAACATTTCGTTTACTGCTGCTAATAATTATTGTAGAAGTACTTGTAACAATTGAAATGGCATGAGGATATTCACTCAAACGGTGTTTACTTGGTGAATAACGCCAACAGAAGCACGGTTTCTAAATTTATGACAGGCAAAAGCGGCAGTTGTACATTTACATGAACTGCTGTATAGCTCATTCTCCCTGCCTGCTTCAAAATTAAAAACTGTTTTGGTTTTTCATTTCTTTTTTATTTATTTATTCATTCAGTTATTCAAGCCACAATAATAGTAACGTCGATACCAATTCACTTTTAATGAAGCTATGAAATTTGAAATTAACACATTTTTCAAAAAGGATAGCCATGTGTGTGAAGTATTTCTTTTGTCAGAGTCCCTTGAGGCTACTTGAAAACTTCTGACACTTAGGCTTTACCACAGCCATACGATATTTATTTATTTTTATTTCTTTTGTTCTCATCAGTCCTTTTTTTAGAGCTCATTAACAATCGTAAACACTAAGAGACACCATGCACCATTTTGTGGCCATCTAGAAACCGTGAAGACATTCAAGATATCTGTGGCCGGTCCTGATATGTCCTGAAAAACAAACTGAAATACTAATTTTTTTATTTTCTCGATTGCTCCTTTATTTTTTTTTATTATTCAAAGTTTTAATTTTAAAGTTGACGTATTGACATTACTTGACATGCTGCATTTAGTGGTGCCACTCAATTGTCTTTATGCCTGCTAGTTTCGAAGTCAAATTTTGTTTTCCATAAATATGGATTCCATATTGGACTTTGAAAAGGTATAGAAAATTATTTGATCATTATTTACATCTGCGTATCCTACAGTTTCACTATGGCACCTATACAGGGTGAGTCATTGATATGGGAAAGCTCGATTACACCTATACCATTAAAGATATCGAAATGAACCAAAAAGTGCTGTAAATGGGAGGGTAAAGTGCAGTTTGTAAAATTATTTTCAGATACACAGGATGGCCCAATATCGCTGTACGCCATACAACTTTGTTATTTTAAATAGGACACCCTCTATATTATTACATTTTCATATTGTTTGAGAAAAGTCAAAAAGAATGGTTTGTAAAGTTGAAGTTTGTATTGAGCAATTTATGAGTTATAAACAAATGAAAATCGCGATTTTTCATTTTCAAAGCAGCTTAAATTGAAAACGGCTCGAGATATGGAAAAACGGTTTACATGTCCCTATCTTAATTTTTAATTTGGTATCCTATCATGTAGCTGAAATTTTTATACCGGGTGATGAAAATAATCAAATTTTTTACCACTCTGTATAAAAATTTCATCCATCCAATAGGATACCGCTTGAAAAGTTAAGATAGGAACATGTAAACCGTTTTTCCATATCTCGAGCCGTTTTCAATATAAGCTGCTTTGAAAATGGAAAATCGCGATTTTCATTTGTTTATAACTCATAAATTGCTCATTACAAACTTCAACTTTACAAACCATTCTTTTTGACTTTTCTCAAGTAATCTGAAGATGTAATAATATAGAGGGTGTCCTATTTAAAATTACAAAGTTGTATGGCGTACAGCGATATTGGGCCATCCTGTGTATCTGAAAATTATTTTACAAACTGCACTTTACCCTCCCATTTACAGCACTTTTTGATTCATTTCGATATCTTCAATGGTGTAGGTGCAATCGAGCTTTCCCATATCAATGACTCACCCTGTATAGGGGTGGAGAACATACCTATAGTAACACCAGGAAGGTATTCATTTTGCTTTGCAAATTCATGGTTAGCCAAAAAAAGGCACTAAAAATCGCTCTAAGGAGTCCGGTCCTGGTTAACCCTTTAAGGACTAACTTTTTTCAATTATTATTTACGTCTCAGACGGGAAAAATTGCAATGGCAGGTAGACGGTTGACGGATATATCCGACATCACAAATTTGTAATAAAACTAACCAATCTCACTACAAACTAGTGACCAATCTCTACTGCGAAATAAACTTCGTAAAAAAACTCTTTAAAAATTATCAAGTTTTTATTGAAAAATATAAATAAACAAATAAATTTTTGAAGTAATAACAAAAATAATGTTTCATTTTTTAACCATTAAAAACATTAAAACAAACTAATAAAATATTAAAAATAAAAAAACATTAATTCCAATATAAAATATTTAAACTAAAACATATTTTTCTATGAATGACATGTTATACCTACTAATCTAAAAATTAGCAATTGTATGGTATGTTTTAAAGCAAGGAAAAATGCATAATCCGACGTTGCATTCACAGCACATGTATCTCGATTCCTTCCTTTTTGTCTGACCTTTTTTTAGTCTGAGCACAAACTAAACATCTTCTTGATGGGTTTTGGCTTTTGGAAGTAGCTGGCACTATTGCTGGAAAGTGTCTTGCAGTCAGTCGTGTAGCATCTAGCTCTTGAATTCGAGATGGAATGGTATTCCTGGTAGTATGATTCCTGAAAATTTAAACTATTAGATAATTAAATGCGGTGCATATACAAAGAAGAAACCTTTCTAATAATATTGTTGAATAAGGTTTAGTTGAAAGTTCGCAAGCGGGACCTTTACTTTGGTTAGAAACATTGCATGGGCATTTAGCAAGGAAATGTCCAGAACGTGAAAAAATAGCTTTTTGTACCATTTGGTGCTTTTGTGCATGCAAGCAATGCTGCTTATCAGCATATCCGTTCGGTCCACAGCTCCCATCCGTTCATTATACTTCACAACGCATAAAGGTTTTTCTATAGGTCTATTGGTGATTCTATCAAGTTTGTCAGATGTGACTATAGAATTTTCGTGCATACTTGTAATCATGGAGACATCCCTACGGTTTTTCCATTTTATCACCAAGAGATTCTCGCTGCTCCTCCAAACTGTTTCTCCTTTTTGGAGCTTATTTTTGAGAAGTGGCATGTGCTTCCTATTTGCCCTGACAGTGCCACAAGAGTTTGTATTTTTTTCAAACAGATAAGTCAAAAGTATGGGACTGCTATAATAATTATCTGTAAAGAGCGTATGCCCTTTGTTAATATATGGCTCCATCAGAGTAGCGACAATTGACCCTGAAGAACCTAACCCTTTCACTTCTTTCACTTGAATAGAAGTTTATTAGATTTATAGACCACAAAGTCCAAAACAATTCCAGTTTCGCAGTCACATAAAACGTATAATTTTATACCGAATCGATGACGTTTTGTCTTGATGTACTGTTTGAAACTGAGACGTCTTTTAAACAGAATCATAGTCTCGTCAATCACGAGATTTTGAAAAGGATGAAAACATGTCTGCAGCCTTGTATTACATTTTTGTAATAATTTTTCTATTTTGTACAGCCTGTTGTTGGAAGGTGCATTCTCATTATTAGCAAAATGCAAATATCTTTTAATTTGCAAGTACCTATCTCTAGGCATTTGCTTGCTGAATATTGGAGAGCTAAGCAATACATCCTTTGACCAATATTCCTTTATATCAAGCTTTTTATTACGTGACATTGGCATTGTCAAAGAAATGAATATCCGAAATTCAGCCAAGTTCAAGTCCTTCCATTTCTGTGCATTTTGCTGATGGGCATAACGGTTAGTTTCTGTAATTATCAGTTCCGCCATCTCTTCAGTGAATATTTCTAAGAAAAAATCAATTTCTTTTGATTTTGGTCCAAAGTACATCCCTGCATTCCACATGCAGTGTCATCAAACTGGCGTATCTTCGGTTTAAAATTATTATTTGTCCATGATATATTTATATCACTCCTATCTATTTCAGCCATTTCCAAAAACTCTTCATTATTCTCTGGATGTGTGTCGTTTTTCAGTTTAGTTTTTTTTACCTGCTGTTTCATTTGTGTCTTCTTCCATATCACTGCTACTTATTCCCTCATCCGAAGATTCACTAATGTCGCTCTCCAGTTCATACTCACTACCACTTTCAATATATGGCTTTTCTTCAACATCACTAACTCTATCTACATAAAAATCATCGTCACCTACAACTTCCATAATGGTTTGTATTTCGTTCTGGTCTAATCCACAAACATTATTATTACACTTATTTCTTTTCGGCCTAGACGGACCCGCGGTTTCATCACCCGACGCCATTTGAAGATGAAGATAACCCTAAATAATTCTTATAAGCGACCATGTGATTTAACCATCTACACGGCGTGTGGTACGAGCGTCGGATATATGCGACACTGCCGGATATAATCGACATGCGTCTGGTACAGGTTTTATTTCTCTGTCGGTTTATTTCGTCAGCCGTCTGCGGACACCTGAAATTTTATAAGAGTGTCGCATATATACGACATTAGTATACTGGGAATATTTAATGCATGTCGGATTGATATTGATATTGATAATGAGGGTGTCAGATGCGCTGCGACCTATTATAGATCTGTTGTGCCCCCTCTTCTCTGCGTCTTTGAAGAATATCCCCTTCATTGAAGCAGCCTCTCCAACTTCGCTTCCCTTAGGAATTTCAGGATTTGAAGGGGATCAAGGCCGTGCAAAGCCCCCCCGTTGAGCTGGTGTTGGCCCAGAACATTGTTTCTTTCACGTTCTAGTGCTTCGCAGTTCATCAGTAGGTGACGAGGCGTCTCGTTTTCTTCCCTGCAGAGTCTGCAAACACCATCTTTTTCTACACCAAGTTTCCTCAGGTGTTCATTGAGCTTGCAATGACCTGTTAGGAATCCTGTTAGCATTCTGAGACTTCCTTTGTTGAGGGTCAGGAGTTTTCTTGACCTTTCTCGGTTAAAGTTCCCGAGGAGCTCCTTGGATTGTCTCAATCCTGAGAGGTTATTCCAATGGACTTCTCTCAGTTTTTCTTCTTCTTTTTGTAGGCAATTCCATGCCATCTTTGAGCTGATGACAGGAGAACTCAGCGTCTTTATGGCTGCTTGACTGTCTGTCAGTATTGCTGTCGGATTTCCCTATTTTTATAGTTTCTGTCGAGGTTTATTACACCAAGAGCAGTTCAGTTTGAATGTTTGTGCAGGACTTTTTGGGGACTTTTTAATCGGTCCATTTATTTTTCCCCAAACTTTAGATGGTGAAACTTACCTGAACTTTTTGCAAAATGATTTACCTGGTTTATTGGAAGTTGAATATTCGCCAAAATCTTTATTTTATGCACGATGGAGCCCCTGCCCATTTTCGAATAACTGTCCGCGAATATTTAGACCTTACATTCCCCAGACACTGGATCGGCCAAGCAGGTCCAATAGCTTGGCCACCGCGTTCGGCAGACTGTACTCCGTTAGATTTCTTTTTATGGGGCCATGTTAAAAGCCTGTTCTTTTTATGGGGCCATGTTAAAAGCCTGGTGTATGATGCAGGACCAGTTCCTTCCATTGAAATCCTACAACAAAGGATATTTAATGCCTTCGAGGTAGTTAGAAACACTCCCGGAATTTTCGAGCGCGTTCGGCATTCCATGAGGCGAAGAATGGATGGTTGTATCGCCGCTGGAGGCAGCCATTTCCAGCATCTGCTAAGAAAATCTGCTTTTCTATGTATTTGTTATCTAGGCTAAGTAAAATTTTAAAAATAAATTAAATGATTCTCAATAATCGATGTGAATTTATTACTTGTTTTAATAGGGCCTGGCACAGATTTTGATTTTTTTCTTGGAAACAAAGCTAGATACGAGTAAATCTCAGGAGGCAAGAGTTCATTTACTAGATCAACATGTCTTATGTGGCACCCTCTACAAAATATCATCGAAATGGATATCAAATTATGATTTCATATACCGTAAAACCTCTTTTCTCAGATTTTTACGTTCGTGCATTTACAATATTTCAAATTATTCCGAAAAAAAATTTTAAATGTCAACTTTGCCACCCGATATCTTTTTTATTATCAAAAATTTATTAGAGCAAGTTGCTTTTTTTATAAACAATGAATGTTTTCTTTCAGTGCTCTTTACTCCCCTGCTGTATGAACTGTGTTTTTAGAAGGCGTTTTTAAAGTTTTTATTCTTGTGTAGATTGTCTTTATTTATTCTTTGCTAACATTTTTTATCGTGGATTATTGTTTTTTGTGTCTTGTCGTATTTTTATATTTAATTATCTTTGACTTTTGAGTGTGCATTTTAGGTGCTTGGAATGTAGACAACCGTTTTATTTCCTGGCTTATTGTTTTTATTTTGAATATTTTTACTTCTTGCTGTGATTTTGTGCATGTTTTTTAAAAACAGTTTTATCAGGATAATTTCACATTTTTTAAATTTCATTTTTGACTTTCTTCTTTATTCCTCATTGTGGTCTGATTTTATAACACCAAGTGCATATGATGATGCGAATGTATGATCCAAGTGACGAGAAAAGTGACCCAGGAACTTCTGCTACTTTGTTGGAGGCCAGTGATGAAGAAAATGTGGAAAACATTGTACCTATCAGATCCTAATAGAGTCCGATTAGAAAAGTCCTATTGTGATGAAGAGGATGAACCCATGCCATAATCTTCCTCTTCACCAAAACCTGAACCTCCTTCATCTCCACTACCCGGACCTTCTACGATTCAACACTGCTCAGTCGCAGAGCAGAAGCTCAGAAGAATCTGAGGAAGAGATCGATGAAGAAAATATCCCGTTATCAGCACCCTCTGTACAACCTTCATCAACTTGGATAAGGCAGGGAGTGCCAAGGGAGAGGTTTGCTTTTAGTGAGCATGTTGGAATCAGATCTGAAGAATTGCTTATTGCAATTTTGTCTAAGAGCCTGTCGTGTCGACTTTTTTCGAATTCTTCACCAATGACAATTTGATGAATTTCGGGAGGCAAATAAGTATGCCGAAACTGCGATCGTAGAAAGACCAGCATCATGAAAAATGGCCAGGCAGTCCCGGGAGAGAAACTGGACCAATACAAATCCCAGGAAATATAATTATTTTTAGCAATTTTGTTTCTCCGGGGAATGGTACAGAAACCAAAAAAAGAGTATGTTTTTCAGTAGAAAAAAATTAATCAGAACACCAATATTTTATAAGATAACGCAAAAAAGGTTAAGATTTTTTACTATTGGAATATTTGCACTTTTGTGACAACTCCGAATACAATACACGAACTGATGTGAATCCGAGGCTATTTAAAATGCGTATGATTTGGAGGGAAACATTATGTATTGACGAGAGCCTGTTTTTATGGATGGGTAGACTCTAATGGTAAATGTATATCCCTAATAAAGGGCTCGGTTTGGTATTGAAACCTACTAGCAGGTTTCAATCTTCCAGCGGGTATGTCTGGAAGATTCTGATGTACACCTGGCAAACTATTGGACTAGATTCGGAACCCATGGTCTAAGCATCACGAAGCTGACGAAGCCAATGCGAGTTGTTCTTACAGTAGCCAAAAATGTATTGAATGAAGGACACTTGATTGTGACTATAACTATTATTATTTCTTAGTTCTCTCGAACTTTTCCAGCTTAGTGTGCCAGAGGGACACAGATGCGGCACAGTACGTATAAACAGAAACAATCTGCACAACTAAGTTACAAAGGCAAAATTGAACAAGGGACGGCGTATTATGCTGCCTTTAAAGAAAAAATTATGTACCTAAAACGGAAGGATAAGAAAGATGTGTCAATGCTCAGCAGCACCCATGGAGATTAAACTAAACGGTGAGCAGAACAAGGAGAAGGGGTGACGGGATAACAAAACCAAGAATAATCGTTAATTATAATGACAACATGGGCAGTGTTGATTTATCATATCAGAGTCGCAGAAGCAGAGGTAGATGTAGCGCTGAGGAAAGTCAGGACACCATTTTCGGTGCCCCTTGTTCCTCCTTCGGCAAGACATCAGCACATGGGGAAGAGATTTTTGGTTTATCTACAAAAATGGTTTCTGGAAGTTGACGATGGGCTTCCTGGTGATGCTTGTTGCTCGTAGACGGGGTTGTCTCCAGCGGTACTGGGCAATTCCCCGGGCGGCTGTTCTGACGAAGCCATTGGTCGTCTTCTAGCTGGTCGGGAACGGTATTGAGTTGGTCTGGCGGCGTTAATGCTTGGTTGAATACTTTGTAGATTCGGCCGGGCGGAAAATTTACTTGGACTGATTGGATTTAGAGACTTGTTTATTATCATTGTGTGATCTAGAAAATCTAGAAATATCAGCGTATATAAACGACAGGTCGGGAAGAGAATCTCGAAGTGTTCTTTTGTGGTTGGAAGTCGACCCTTTTCATACTGTTTTTGAAAGTTCCTTGCATTGTTCCAGCGCTGATTTCTCTTCCTTTTGTAGCAAGAATTGGTAATGTGTGTTCGATTCTGGTCCTTAAACTAACAGTGAATAGGATTCCTGTTCAATTGTTACATATTTTTATATTTAGGGTAATTTTTTATTTCATAATGACATTATTATCAACAAAATTTTCCATTTAAGCCGTAAAAAATGAAAAAAAAATTTGTCCCTCTCTCTAGTCGACAGTGTGGCTGGCCAAAGTGTGGCTAACTTTACTTGAATTGTGATCTGAAGATGAAAAACCCGAAACAGGTCAATCTGATAATTTGATTTACTTTCTATTGATGTAAAAAAAACAATTATACAGGGTGTTCCTTGGCTCAGTAATGACGACATTGTTTATTTTTTTTTAAAGGGCACCTGTATGTTATTACATTTTGAGATTGCCTAAGAAAATCCAGTAAGAATGGCTCTAAATATTGAAAAACGGCTTACATGCCTCTAGCTTAACTTTTCAATTATGATCGTACAGTGTACCTACTTGAAATTTTTATATAGGGTGATGAAAATTACCAGATTTAAAAAAAAATACCAGTAAAAACCATTTTTATTTTATTTTCTCAGACAATCTCAAAATCAAAATGTAATAATATGCAGGGTGTCCTATTTATAAAAATAAACAATGCCGTCATTACTGAGCCAAGGAAGACCATGTATAATTTTTTTTCGCATCAAAGGAAAGTAAATCAAATTATAAAATTGTCCTGTTTCGGGGTTTCATCTTCAGATCATACTTCTATAAATTCGTTCGGGGGGGGGGGGGGGGGGGGGGGAGTGTCAAGTTTTGAAATGAAAACAGTGTATAATTAGGTGTAACTAACATTGTAAGCAGAATAATTTTCTTACTTTTTTTAAAGAAAAATCCAATATGTCGTCCATAAATAAAATCTTACTATCTTCTTACTATCATATATCTTCGAAACTAGTAGGAGTAAAAACAATCAAGAAGTGACACCAATAAATGCAGAATATCAAGTACGAGGTTTGGCTAATAAATAACGAGACTGCGCGCGCAGAAGGCGTCCTAGAGGGGTGGTGAGGAACACGAATGCAGCATTGGTTAGAGTGTAGTGTCTGCTTCGCCTGTATGAAAACGCGTTTTTGTCGCTGTAGTAGTATTTTTTCTATGAAAGTTGAAAATGAACGCGGTTTTTTCTCGTGCCGATAACAACGTGTGACGAAAAACGAATCAATGTGAAATTTCTCGTTAAATAAAAAAAAACTCCGACTGAGCGCTATAAATTGTTGAAAGAGGCCTACGGTAAAGATTCTCTATCTCGTGCACGTGTTTTCGAATAGCATAAAAGGTTTTCTGAAGGCGGGGAGAGCATCGAAGATGACCAACGTCCAGGTCGACCTGTGTCTCTTTCAACTCCGCAAAAAGTGACCAAAAACAATGAAATTGTACGCGGAGATCGCCGTATGAGCATTCGGATGATTGCTGAGACTGTAAACGCCAGACGCTGAGACTCTCGCCATGTTTTGGCAACACTGCGAGAGCGAGTTCGTAAGAAACGATCGGAGTTGTGGGAAAACAAGTCGTGGCAACAATGCGCCTGCCCATAACGCGCTGTCTGTGAAGCGTTATTTTGCCGCTAGAGGCGCTCCAGTGCTTGAACATGCACCGTACTCACCTGATTTAGCGTCTTGTGACTTTTTCTTGTTTCCGAAGATCAAGTCTGCCTTAAAAGGAACCCGGTTTGAGTCGATGGAAGAGGTGAAGCGAAAATCGGCGGAGCTTCTAAATTCTGTCACAAAAGAAGACTTCCAGTATTGCTTTGACCAATGGAAAAAATGAATGGAACAGTGTGTGGGGAGGGGAGAGGTGTACATTGAAGGGGAGCATTCGATTGTAGAATAATTTTTACAATAAACCTCTTTTTCATATGCAGTCTCGTTATTTAATAGCCAGACCTTGTAATGTCGATATGCCAACTTTTAAATTGAAACTTGAAATAATAAAAAAGCTATTGAGAAAATAATAAAATGAGTATTTCAGTTTGTTTTTCAGGATAATATCATGAACAGGTATAATGTATGTCTTCATGGATTCCCTCTACAGGATGAGTTAGTTTTTTGTAGCAGGACTCCACCAATTTATAGAAGACCTGCTTTAATGAATAAAAGCTTCCATAAACATAATGTCCGGAAACGCTTAGAAAAAAGATACAGGGTTTGAATTTTATTTTTTTGTGCAGTTTTTGCCGCATAACTTGGACATTTCACAATATTTTAATTTTATACCAAGATATTATTTATTATAATTTAGAGCACACAAAATGAAGAAAAACACCGGGTGATACTCATCAGTGGCATAGATACAGGATATATCACCCCTTTTTTGCTCAACAACTTCTATGCCCATGGACTTGAAGACCTTTCTTATCAGCGTTGGATTCCCTGGAGTTTTCTTACCAAAAAAGGTGTACCTGTGAATATTCAAAATTCCCCATAGTTTTTGAGTAAATTGAGTCTAAACTCCATCATATCGCAATAATGAGATCATTTTGCTAATATTAATTGACATCTTTGTATTTAAAATAATAATTTGAAAAATCTATGATTTAATATACTTGGCTAAATAAATGGTATAAGGAAGTTTATACTTAATTTACTCAAAAACTATGGGGAATTTTGAATATTCATAATAAGTATACAGTTTTTTGTAAGAAATCTACAGGTAATCCAACGCTGATAAGTACGGTCTTGCAAGTCCATGGGCGTAGAAGTTGTTGAGCGAAAAAGGGTCATATACCCTGTATCTATGCCACTGATGAAATTTTTCATGTGTGGTTTTCTTCGTTTTGTGTGCTCTAAATTATAATAAACAACCTCTTGGTATGAAATTAAAATATTGAGAAGTGCCCAAGTTATGCAAAAAAATTGAAAAAAAATTTTTCCAACATTTTTTCCAACCCTTTCCGGACATAATTATCTTTATGGGAACTTTTTTTCCTTAATATAGGTTTTCTATAAACTGTTGAAGTCCTGCTACAAAAAACTGTCTCACCCTGTATAGGTATTGAAGTAATTGAAGTAGAAACAGAGAAATTAGTCAAGGGAATGATTACAACAGAAAACCTATACTACCCACATATTATCATATAGTCGGTTATATGTTACTACTTATCTACAGCTCCCCCAGTTATATATTTTTTAAGAAGTGTTTTAAACAGCAAGGATACCGGGGTATTTTTTTTTATTCTTTATTCTTTCAAAACAGTAACTGGTTTTAGCAATCTTACAATCTTACTATTTTAACAATGAAAATGGTAGTCAAAGGTGATTTTGGATAAAAATTGAGTTACTTGTAAATAGAGATGTGTTGTTATTTTCTAACCTGTTATTTTATAACTGTTATTGGCAAAAAGCAATAACAACCTGTTATCCAGTTATGAAAATAACAGGTTAGGATTGCCAACTGTTATTGTGATTGTGTTATTTTCATAACGTTCCTACATCGGACATGCGAGCGCGCTACGCACGCGTTTCTCTATTCTCTAAAAAGCGTTATTTTCAACCCTGTTATTGACAAGAGGATTGAAAACTGTTATTGGTCATTCACATAATAATCATGTGGAGATCTCTGATTAGTGAATTAGGGCGGCAACCCACGTTACAGCGCTGGGGTTGGGAAGTGAAAATAATGAAATAGTACCTGGTACCTCTATGCATAATTTTAAACCTGCTTTAATATTTGTATACCTATGGCTATTTGCTAGTTTTTGTTATCATAATAATAAGCAATCGCGTTAATACGTTTGGTGTCTGGTCCGGTTGCAGTGGTTGCACAAAACAATTTAAACAAAACAATTATCTGTCAGATAGGTACCTAAGTTCCTAAGTAACTAATTACTGATTTTACAATGCCCTGCGCTGTTATCAAAATATTGGTCTGATCTGATATTGCTGGAAATAAATTCTACCCCCTTTTAGACTGATAGACATTTTTTTAGTTTATGAACTTTTGAATTTTTTTATTAATAAAAGTTAAAGTTAAAACTGATCAGTTTCACATTTACAGAAGATGAAGAAAGAATGTCCTAAAGTCGGAAGTAAAATCCTATACCTACTACCCTATCCCTATATTTATTTATTCAACCAGATATCCCGTAGGTACATACAATGAACTTTTTAAATCTTAACAAAGGAAACATTGACGCGCCAACGCGTTTTTGCCCCAATAATAGCCAATACCCTACCCTCTCCTATCCTAATAACTGCTTTTCTACTGCGCTTTCATATTAGTCATATTCCTGCTTAATAACTGTATGTTATTTTGAGGCCTACGTTATGCAACTCAACATACGCAAAAGCGTTATTTTTAACCTGTTATTGATAACTGTTATTTTTGAATAACAGTAACAGGTGACAACTGTTATGAGAAAATAACGCTTTTGCCCATCTCTACTTGTAAATTGTTCAGTGTCGATCTTTAAAATTTTTATAACAAAATCTATGACTAGAATAGACTATTTGTATACAAAAAAAACAACAGATACATCCTTTAATTTATTTTGTGTTGCCCGGGGACATGCGATAAATGGATTCTAATTTTTTATTTTGAAAACGAAGCAAGATACGATAGCAATTTAAGAGACAAAAAAGTTGTATCTTTATTTTTTAATTTGACAGAAATACAGGGTGTCTGGAAATTATGCGCAAAAAATTTAAGGGGTGATTCTACTTGATGAAATATTGCCAAAAGTATCTATAATTTTTTTCGAAAACTCAAAAATAAGAAAGTTATGATCCTTCAAAGTTGCTTTTTTTAAAACAATATTTTTTTATAACTTTTTTTCTAGTATACGGATTTTCTTAAAATTTGACACACTTGCCACCGATGTTGCTTTACGTCCTTGGTCCAAATTAGACTTGAATCCCTTGAAATCGAAAGGCCTTAACTGCCCTTGACCTTCAAAAAAGGCCCATAACTGTTTTCGTAATATTTTTTTCTGAGTTTTGAAGACGCACAATTGAAGAACATGAAGAAATCTTCGGAAAAGGTCCTCTTTGTCTATCACGATAAAATGACCTGTTTCCGAGTAAAACTGTTTTAAAAGTTTGCTTGCACTAAAATTGATCACCATACATTATGATCATTCTGTAACAATACCAAAGCATGCTTTGGAAACAGCTGCAGGGTTGCCTAGGAAACAAGGCGTTTGCTTTGGATTTCATTTTGACAGCAATTTTTTTTATTTTTTATTAAAATTATTTTATTATTTATTTAAAAAAAATGATTAAAAAATTTTAAAATTTTATCATTTCCAAGTCTATTTATATACGAATGTCTCTTTTTTGTACATAACTAGGCAACCCTGCAGCTGTTTCCAAAGCATGCTTTGGTATTGTTGCAGAATGATCATAAGTTATGGTGGTTAATTCGATGTTCACCATTGTGATCTCGGGACCGGTAAAGGATACAGGGTAGGTTAAATTAGAGAAAGTTGCACAATTTTATGCTTATTAAGAATCTGAAAGAAAATTTATGGAAACTTTAGACGTTGCTGAAATATCCTGAAAAAACTTAAAAATGAAGATTTTTTATTTCCATCATGTCTTTTTTATTATCGAAAAGAAATTAAAATATTTTTGTAAGTTTACATAAGTCATCAAAAACTATCATCTGTCATTTCCAAAATTTTCAAGGACTACTAGATCCCAGAGTTTTCATAATCAACTTTTGTTTTTCTTATGGCCGTCATATTGTTTTTTCGTGACTTTCGCTATTAACAAATGAAGGAAACAAAATCTACCAATTCAAAAAAAAACTTCTTAAAAATTTTATTCTTTAAAAAAAAAAAGAAATTAATTTCACCGAATAACGTCAATATAACGTCGCGACGTGGTATTGCGTGCCTTATGGATTTTTTCTATGACATTCAGTTAAATAAAGGTTATTTTTTTCGACATATCAAGAACAAAAATTTCTGAGATTTTTTTTAGCTTTTTAGATTTCTTAGCTTTTGATGACTTATGTAAACCTACAAATATAATTTAATTTTTTCCTTCAATAATAAAAAAGATAAGCCTGAAATAAGAAATATCAATTTTTTTCAGGATATTTCAGCTTAATAAATTTTCCTTCAGATCCTTAATAAGCATAAAATTATACAACTTTTCTCTAACTTAACCGACTCTGTATCTTTTACCGTTTCCGAGATCCCAATGGTGAGCATCGAATTGTTAACCACCCTGTATATATATTTTTTGTTGTTTTTGTATATTGAAAATTATTTTATATAGAGATTGAATGGCTTTACTTGGTGAAATGGTATCATACAATAATTAATCTGTCAGATTTGTTTAAAACTTTTTTTTTTTAATTAGACTAGATGAAAACGTCAAAACAAATCCAATAACTACTTTTGATAATCTATGGGTACACACTAAATAGAAATTTTTGCTATTTTAATAAAGCACATCAATATAATAATTATTGATATTAATTTTAGTAAGATGATGAACATCAGAAGATGTGATTTAAGAATCAAGTTTAGTGTCCCCAGTCCTTGCTATATTTCTTGTAGATTTGTCACTGTATTCTCATGATTTCAGTTTGCCTTATAAATTTGTTCAATTGCTTTACAGGAAAACAATAAAGTATTGGAGGAAAACAACAAAAATTTAGACAGTCAAACTAACAATGAACAGAATGTGTCTCAGCAACCAATTGAGACTTCTAATGACCAAACAACTAATTCAGGAGTACCCACATAAAAATGACCGCCAATAAATTTCCTCGAATTGGCTTTATAGTCTCTAAATTCAGTTTTAATTTAGTACCTAAATGTCAAGTTTAGATGTAAAAGTTAATAATTTTTTCTATGTGAATGGTCTTTTGTGACTTCCTTTTCGTTTTGTAAAAATTTTGCCTCATCATTTGCAGTTTGTCATTTTTTTTTTTAAGAAACACTGTTAATTTAATGAGAAGAAAGATATATTTTTATAAACCTGAGCTTTTCATTTTTCAACTGAAAATTATTTGCTTGCTAATGCTCTTTTTTATATAATTTGTTTAATAACTAGTGGTAGCATTGTGATTTTATAAATATGCATATTTATTGAATAACCATTACCTGAAATCCCCAATTGTGTACATTGGCACAATTCGGGTGACATATTTGTAAGTTTAGCTTATGTGTTAATAATAAAATAATTCTTAAAAATAGAATCTGACATTTGATTTACTAATTTTGATTACTCGTTCAATTTGAATTGTACCCGCAAGAATTGTCCTGAAAAACACCCACAAACTATCAAGTTTAATTTCTCTCATTTGAATTATCAAGAGAAAAATTAACGTTTTTCTGAACGACACAACCCTAAACGGTATGAAGACAGAGACATCGATCTTTCACTGATTTTTTCCGGCCCATCAGTCTGACATCACCACCACAAGAGAAGTGCGTCGAAAAGAAAGATAACCAACCTACTTAAGTGAATTGATTTGTCGGAGGCATCGTAATTTGCAAGAAAATGCCATCTAACGATTGAAAATGTACAACTTTCAATATGTTATCAGAGATTCCCCCAGAGAAATCTGCGAGATTTTCACTCTAATTTCTGATTGTTCTTTGAAAGATCAATTACCTTGCAACATCTCAATCAACAAATCATGGAGCTAAGTCACATGTCTTTGTCTTCACCGTACCATAATATAGGGTTGAGTCGTTTAGAAAAACGCTATTGTTGTTCAATAAACGGATTGCTGTAATTGATACGATTTATTGTATTAATTTGTTTCTAAGAAAAAAGTTATCAAAATGTTCTTTGAGGTTAATCTGTAGAGAATTTAAATGAAAAATTTAATTTTCAATTTAAATTGCTAGTTCTTTTTTCTGTTTATGATCAACCTATGGGTTGATCCTAACAGAATGGGCACATTTTGTTATTAAATTGGCAATTACCTCATTGCATAATGTCAAAATAATTATTTTTTGATTTTCACATTATTTGCGGGAAAATTCACACCTCAAGTAATTGTTATTCCAGATGAGATGAACTGGATTATGGTACTTTGTTGGTGCATTTTGAGGCCATATGTTTTTACTTTTTATTCAAAAGAATTACCTGCTTTTGAAAATCAATTCACAAATTATATAAGAAAAACAATGTCCTCTCAATATATCTTGAAATTTTTTATTTTTTATTAGGCGTTCATCAGTTGAGGTGTTCATTTTGACTGGCGAATTTTTGGTGTTTTAGGAGTAAGGTATTTAGTTATTCTTATTTAAAAAGCAATAAGTTTGAATTTAATAAGTCTTACTCTTACCCAGTAGAAAATTTACAAAAAGAGTAATGCCGACATAACAGTAATGATTTTATTTTTTAATAAAATAATTTATCGAAGTAAATTCTGTAACTGAATTTGGAAAATTCTTGTCTTGAATTGAAACTATTTTGTCACAGTGAATCATTTCTACAAGAATCGCACAGTTTGGGTAACTATCAAGATTAAAGTAGGGTTAGCTGTAAAACTGTTGAAATGATATTGCTACCAGCTGTAATATTCTTGTATGTAAATTGAAAACAAGCTGCAGATTCAACAAACAGAAGAATGAGTTGAATGTGCTGTTTTGGTTTAATTTGATGAGAAATAGGAAAACTGTAATGAATAAATGACCTCCCATGAATAATACTTCTTAGGTATTTCTACTTTTACATGGAAATATAAACAAAGTAATTAAAAGTTGGAACATGAAGCAACAATATTCTTGGATTGAATACAATACAATATTGTGGTGACTGGGGTTCAAAATGAAAGTTGATCTCATGTTTTTATATTAAAGCATGGTAGTTGATGCAGGAATGCCCTTTTCATCTTTTGGTACCTTACTGTATGAACTAAGTTAACGGAAATAAATAAATTGGAGGCACAGGTACGGTGAGTATATTTGAGGTTTTTTCAGTTTAAATTTCTCAGTGTCAGTTTTCCTTTTTAAAATAATTAACTTGTAATAAGTTGTAACCGCTATTAAAATTAAAATAAAAATTATCTCGCTAGCGGGTAGGAGCAAAAATTTTAAACCGAACTATCATTGCTATAATTTTTTTTGTCTAAACACCTTTTAAGGGACTTGCTATTGGAATCTCTTAAACCATAAGAGATACAGATTGTTGAATTACGAAAAATGTGCACAATTTTATTCAAATTGAGAATCTGTTATTAAAGTTCTGAGAATCTTTGCTGGAATATGCTGAAAAAACCTGAAAATTTAATTTTTTTTTATTTTACTAGTTTTTTTCATTGAAAATAAATTAATTATATTATTTTGTAGGTGTACATAAGTCCTTATAAGCTATCCATTTCCAATTGACGTGACAAAAAGCTCCAAAACCATGTCACTTAAGCCGACTAGATCTTCATGTTTTCATAGGCAACTTTCGATTTTGTAATGGCCGCCATATATCGGATTGTTATTCAGTTGGATAGAGAAAAAATGATGAACTTAACAATGTAACATAATGATCTGACTTTCTTCACTGCTTAAAAATATTAATTTAACAATTTTTGCCAGGAATCAAGTTGCCATTACTAAATTATAGACAAGTGGAAGAATCCGATTTAAATCAAATCAGTGCAGCAGCACCTGAATAATAAGTCCTGAAGACTGGAAAATAATGTCACATGTGGTGGGCTCATCTTGTGACAGTGAAGTGAAGTCTCAGAAAAATTTAAATATGAATGCCTAGCATATATGCCATTCCAGAGTTGGCTGTGATATTTTTTCTTAAAGTTGTAAATCCTGGACAATCGATTTCAGCTACTTACCTATGTTGTTAATAAAATTCAAATGATTGTCACTGTGCTCATTACGGCAATAGGATGAATTTTTCTAGATTACATTAATTAAATAAATTTAAACTATACAAACAAATAAATAATTATGTTGCTTTTGTTGCTATGGTTTAGTAAAAAATATCAAATTCTTAGCTTTCTATTTAAAGTTTTAACTGCATTCAAAAGGTTCTATAACATTTTCATTATGTGTCAATCATTGTAGAATTAGATGCTTGAATGTCCATTAAATAAAATATTACCTCATTTGATTATTTAAAATGCCAATAGTACCTGAAAAACACAAAAGGACATATGTATTTATTATAAAAACTTTCAAAACAATGAAGGAGATAGATGAATCCCAGAATACCAAATGAAACCTTATTAAAAAAATCCTAAGAATATATTGCTATTTTGGCAGCACAGCATAGTTAAAAATTAGATTAGAAACATCCTTAACCTTTAAAAATTTAGCTTGTCAAAGGGAGTCCAAAGCTCGACATTCTAAGAGGTAAACCAATAAATTCAAATTTTCTATAGCCAACCCTATTTCAAAAAGATCTGGAATAGAATATAATATTTTGAACGTTTATATTCGAAACAGATAAGTACATTTAACATACTAAGGGTCAATTTACATCTTACGGCACGGACACAGGCCGAATTTTCAACATGCAATGTGGACGTGCATTTTTATTAATAAAAGGATTGTAGCATTCACATCTGACGGTAACGTGTTTTTATGTCCGTCCGTTCCCGTCAGATGTAAATGCAGCCATTTAAAATCTATTTGTTAATAAAAATGCACGTCCCGTCCACGTTGAACATCCAATTTTCAAGCAATTCATGAAATTTCCACCGAAACAATAGACTGGTTACAGAATTTGAAGCTCTTGTAAACAAAATCTACATTAACAGCCAGATAACCTCAGAAGGGCAAAATGATTGGAATACTTCAAACCAATCTCAACAGGATGGTGTGTCTAGGTTTTTTAATGGGGTTTTCCCTAGACTATATCTCTCAAAGCAAATGCTTCACCATGATGTCAACATCGCATCAGAATATCCTACAGATCGTTCTTTTCCCCATGATCGACGAAACCAATCATATGTAATTTAATAAACTAAACAACATGTATCGTAAGACTGCAATTTGTAATTTCAAACGAATATATATATATCCAGCCCTTGTCCGTGCCTTTAGATGTAAATTGACGTTAATAGTACAGGGTCCGGCAGGGAGGTATGTATGGTGTTTTGGGAAAAGATACATAGGTACGCCAATTTTTTAAAGAATTTCAAAAATTTTTGCATTAATACATTACTTAGTGGTATATTGTCATTACAGAAAATCAAGTGTGAAAAATTACATCAGTTAAGTGGCGTCAATTTTTATCCAAGCACTCCTGTAGACGGGCTGCAAAATCATTCATCCTTCTTTACATTGCAGGAGGAATCCTTTCAATCTCGCGTGTTATGATTTCGCAAAGAGATTCAAGAGTTCGTGGGTTGTCTAAATAAACCTTGGACTTAGAATATCCCCATAAAAAGTAGTCACAAGGTGACAGGTGTGGCGTCCGAGGAGACAATTCTGATAAAATTTGGAGCTCGAGTGTAGGATTAATGGGTAATATGTAATTATTTCAACAGGAACAATGACGCACACAGTTGAAAATTATTCATCGTACTAACTCTATATAATAATAAAAACACCAATAATACACTTCGTTCTATACAGTGTGTGTCACAGGCATGGTACACCCTCTTTTTTTTCTTTATTTTCTGAGATAATTTTTTGAAATTTGGTATGTCGCATATTCTCGATAGAGCGCACTTTTTAGCAGAAAATTGAATTTTTTCCCACATCCGGTTTTTCCGGAAATGTTACCAACTTTTTATTTTTAAATGGGACACCCTATATATTATTATATTTTTGGATTCTATACATTTGTACGAATCCAACAATACCACATAAGTGCCATTTTAAATGTCAAATTTGTTTTTATTTTATTTTTTATTTCTCAATTATAGTGTGCCATGACTATTTCGTTTTACTCCAATTGGATCATCTATTTAATGCTAGAAAAATGGAATTTTTGTTCAAAGTACTAAATTAAGTGATTTATGGATAAATTATGCGCACCGGAATGATTTTTTGAGCTGGATTCATTTTTTTTCAAATGGTACCATATTGGTACCGAGGTACCATCTACTAGTACTCTTAATAAGGGACATTTTGGTGTACCCATTCTGCATCTGTGATGAACAAAACTGAAGTCATGGCACACTATAATTGATAATAAAAAAATTAAATAAAAACAAATTTGACATTTAAAATGGTACTTATGTGGTATTGTGGGATTCGTGCAAATGTATAGAATCCAAAAATATAATAATATATAGGGTGTCCCATTTAAAAATATAAAGTTGGTAACATTTCCGGAAAAACCGGATGTGGGAAAAAATTCAATTTTCTGCTAAAAGGTGCGCTCTATCGAGAATATGCGACGTACCAAATTTCAAAAAATTATCTCAAAAAATAAAAAAAGGGGGTGTACCATACCTGTGACACACACTGTATCTAACACCCCCACTAGATCAAGATTTTATATTTTATTGAACACCTAACAATAATACATCTGCAATACCTAATGCACTTTGTAAATACTTTACATTAACAAAATTATTAGAAATAATTTCTCTAATAAAATGATATCAACATGTTTGTCACAATTATGCAATGAAATATTGTTAAACAATTTCTGTTCACTTCGACAATCATTAAAAAGAGTTATACACCTGGCTTTTCCAGTAATCTCATCTCGCCAATGTACAAATAAATAGCTACCCTAGAAGCTTCAGAGATTGAAACATACTCAGCCTTAGTACTAGATAAAGCTACTGAGTTTTGCTTTCTTCTCTGCCAAGACACCATGGAACCTGAAAGTTTAAAACAAAAACCTGAAAACGACTTTCTGTCCGTTACACCTGCATCCCAATCGGCATCAACGAAACCTTCGAGTTCCAAAATGTATTTTTTCTAAACAATAAACCCTTACTTTTTGTGTCCTTCAGGTAGCGCAGTAGACTCTGCACATTTCCAGTGTGACTTGTCAAAACAATTGTTAAACTGACTTAAATAACTAACACAAAAGGAAATATCTGGTTTGGTAAGTAGTAAGTACAGACAAATACATCAAAGCTCCTATCAATTGTTGATAAGGAAAATTAGTATCACTCTTGATCTCGCCATTATATAATTTTAAATTTGGCGTACTTGCAGGCTTACATACAGTTTGCCGTACAACAGTCAGTATTATAGAGGCTCATTAAGTTAACAAGCAGATTTCTGGGGCCATTTCTAGAAATGTTATCGACCGTAGGTGAAACTAATAGTAATTTAGAGATTCTTGGCATGAAAGGGATTACAAAAATGTTAACAAAAGTAATTTCACGTCGATATTAGCTTTAAAAATGGTATCAGAAATCTGCCCGTTAGCTTAATGGACCTTTATAATAATGGCTGTTAATGTTTTTCTTCATTAACATTTTATTCTCATCCCTAAATATTGTTTCATCTGACCCAAATTCTTCATTTTAAACTTCGAACCAAGATCTTCTTTCAAAGAATTTGTTTCAGACACACAATTAGAAAAAATGAAAAAATAATCAACCAGTGCTGGGAAAAATACTTTAAAAAGTATCTAAATATAGTCCAATAAAGTCTAAAAAGTCATACGTATCGATTAAGAATACACATCCTTTTGATAGTTCGATTTATTTTGTTTCATTTACGTGGTTTTTATGGTAACCGTCCAGTTTGTCTAAACACTCCATCCCGCATAAATAAGTATACGTCAACATTGGTTTTGAATGAGAATTAAATTAACAGCGCAAAGGATAGTGTGTCATTACGTGAATAAATTTTCTGTAGTTGTCAGTGGCTCTCAAACTAACGTAAGCGGTTCAATTCATTGTTTGAATGATTCCTTCAATAATTTACGCTCGTTCACAACTTGACATTTAACTGTTTGACATTTTCTGGTGAAATTAAAAATATTAATTCGGACGGTTAGTGTGACGTCACATCTGACTTTTTAAAGTTAATCCTACTATACAAGATATTAGATACTTTCTAAAAAGTATCTTAAGATACATTTAGATAAAGATACTAAGAATCAAAAGTATCTTAGATACAAGATACTTCTAAAACTATCTAAGATACTGAAAGTATCTTAGATACTAAAAGTATCCTTAAAAAAGCTTCTTAAAGATACCCACTTGAAAAATACAAATAGAAGAAATACTATAAAATTTCCTGATGACAGAATAGATGACCTAGACCTTATGCAAGCAACATAATCAAACGGGCAGTGTTGCGTAAACCGTATCTTGCAACGTAGAAAAAAGTATCTATTTCACAAAGTATCTTAGATATACAGGGTGTCCCAATGTTCTATGGACATGGAGCAACCTCAGATTACTGAGGTAAAAAAAGTAGCTCGGATCAAACTTATCTCTATAGCAAAATGATTCGTTTGTCCGTGAGAGGGCTTCAAAGTCTTTTGAAAATTTTAGTTTTTTTGAAATAGCTCAAAGTCGGCTGATTCCAATTCGATGAAATTTGGTAAATAATAATTATTATTTAATTTTATTTAAATTAATGCTTTGACAGTTAATGGAATTCTATGCTCCTTGTCGGAATAAAAAATGGAAAACCAGCAGCACTCGTTTCCAATCCACTTGTTTGAAGAGTTAATGCCTTTGGGGGGCTGGAAGTCTAGAGTGCTTTGACAATTAATGGAGTTCTATGCTCCTTGTCGGAATAAAAAATTGAAAACCAGGAGCACTCGTTTCCAATCCACTTGTATTGTAGAGTTAATGCCTTTGGGG
Organism: Malachius bipustulatus; assembly: GCA_910589415.1. NCBI lineage: Eukaryota > Metazoa > Arthropoda > Insecta > Coleoptera > Melyridae > Malachius > Malachius bipustulatus. Next base: position 55,103,803 of record OU342631.1, on the reverse strand, counting down.
GGCTAGAAGTCTAGAGTGCTTTGACAATTAATGGAGTTCTATGCTCCTTTTAGGAATAAAAAATGGAAAACCAGCAGCACTCGTTTCCAACTTGTATTGTAGATTTAATGCCTTTGGGGGCCTGGAAGTCTAGAGTGCTTTGACAATTAATGGAGTTCTATGCTCCTTGTCGGAATAAAAAATTGAAAACCAGCAGCACTCGTTTCCAATTTACTTGTATTGTAGAGTTACTGCCTTTGGGGGGCTGGAAGTCTAGAGTGCTTTGACAATTAATGGAGTTCTATGCTCCTTGTCGGAATAAAAAATGGAAAAACAGCAGCACTCGTTTCTAATCCACTTGTATTGAAGAGTTAATGCCTTTGGGGGGCTGGAAATCTAGAGTGCTTCGACAATTAATGGAGTTCTATGCTCCTTTGAGGAATAAAAAATGGAAAACCAGCAGCACTCGTTTCCAATCCACTTGTATTGTAGAGTTACTGCCTTTAGGGGGCTGGAAGTCTAGAGTGCTTTGACAATTAATGGACCATTAATTAATTAATAGATATCCTGCACTAAAAGCAAGAGTTTTCATACCCAAAATTAAGAAGATTTTTTTTGTACTAAATTTAATTTTAATGTAGGTACTAATACTTTTAACACAAAAATTGCGACTTCATTAAGTATTTTACACAACTTTACTGGAAAAATTTTCGGGGGAGGACTCCAGAACCCCCCTTCCCTCTGGGGGGTACTCCAAACCCCCCGGAGGTCCACCTAATTCATTGTATATAATATACTAACAAAATATTAAGTTTTTTCGACTTGTTTTATACCTAATCCACGAACCACAAATGAAGAAAACGTTAAGTGGGGGCCCGCCAAGAACGTTTGGCGGGGTGGCCTCAAATCTGAAGCTACGCCACTGATATCGAGACTAACTATCGATTCTACCGTGGTCCAAGGTTTTACCCCTAACACCTGTTTAGAAAGCAGATAACTCAGTCCAGACTAGCAATTACATGTTATAGCAATTTTCTGCGAAGTCTCCTTTAAATTTTGATTGAAGTTGACATTCGGATGACGTGCTAAAGGAGTTTTTGTTTTTGATTGATTTTCCTGATTGGCTTTTCACCTACTCAAGACTAATTTATTTTTGGTTGCTTTGAATCTCTATTCGCGGAATGGCGATTGATAATCCTAGATTTATTTCGATTATTGGATTTCCTGATATTTGAAGAGCAGGTATTACACCTGACAGCCCTGCCTTGGTTTGGTCTACTCTATCCTACAACTGAGGGTGCTTTATTTCCCCGGTGCGTACTACGATTTCCACCAAAAAGAAACAGGTCCTTATTCCGGTTACCCGAGGTCTTCATCTGCCCTTCGAGATGAATCCCTCCCCCAACGAGTAGTAATCGAGTACTATAAATCAGAATCGGGTATTGTAATGTAACTAGTATTTCCAGGTATTTGAGGAGCAGGTATTACACCTGACAACCCTGCCTAAGACCGCTTCGCTGTTATTATGAGCTCATCAGTGTGATATATCGAATACATCTGGAGGATGAAATTGTAGACTGCCATCGGTCTCGAGATGTTATTAAAATCGTTCATCCGGTTCACAGTGACCCGGAGAACATCGCTACATCTACCGATGGATGACGGAAATATAGATGTAGCGATGTTCTCCGGGTCCAACAGCGTAGATACTATGGATAAATTGCCGGAAAATCAAGTGATGGCACAATTTTGTGATTCCTATTCATCTTACTGACTCAGGAATACTTGTTACAAACTTATTACAAATAAATCCTCTTTCTTCCTCCAGGCGTTGTCCTCCATCTTGGATTTAGAGGTGAGTTTTTTTTTTATTTCGTCTCCGTTATTTTCATCATTCGGACAAAAAAAGACATTAACAAAACTGTATAGAGTTTGATTATCGAAAAGTGTTTTTCATAAAATTTGATGCAAATTGTATAAACAATAACTTTCCCAAAGAAAAAGTGCAAGAATTGCATTTCAACTCCTTCGCTAGAGCTTATACAGGGTGTTCTACAAGCTCTATGACAAACTTTGACAGATGGTAGGTTGCTTGATTTTAAACATATTTTTTTTAATAAACATGGGTCCGATTCGTTTTTGTTTAGAAGTTACAAGCATTCTTAGAACACGACCTTTTAGAGTTTATTGATGAGGTGCAACTCAATATTATTCAAAATATGTGGTATCAGCATGACGGTGCACCACCACATAGAGGAAGACAAGTTGCTGCTTGGCTAAATGAACATTTCCCGAATAAATGGATAGGTCAAGGAGGTCCAATATCATGGCCACCTCGTTTTCCCGATCTGAATCCTCTGGATTTTTATTTATGGGGACACATGAAGCAGCTGGTCTACCATGTTGAAATCGCTACCCATCAGCAGTTACTTGAAAGAATTCAAGATGCAGCTAACCAAATAAGAAATGATCCAAATCTCATTCTTCGAGTGACCGAATCTTTAGTTCGTCGATGTGAGGTTTGCATTCAAGCTGAGGGTGGACATTTCGAACAATTTTTATAGTCTTAAGTTTTGTGATTATCATTTAATTTAAATTTTTATTGTTGATTGTTAATAAAGGTTAAATGCTTGTAACTTCTAAACAAAAACGAATCGGACCCATGTTTATTAAAAAAAATATGTTTAAAATCAAGCAACCTACCATCTGTCAAAGTTTGTCATAGAGCTTGTAGAACACCCTGTTATAGGTATGTAATATTTATTATAAACAACGGTGTAACAAAAAAAGGAAATTAATTGTATAAAATTGAATTTACCATAAATTTGTAATTGAGTGTTTCTCCCAAAATTCAAAAACTACTGAAATAATGAGAAAAAACAAACCTATCCGCTAAATTCAAGATGGCGGACAATGCCCGATCATTATCAAGGTACCTACATATACAGGGTGTCCCACGACATGACTGCCATAGCTTAAGGGTAGGTGTAGTTTTTCAAGGCGATTCAGGATCTGGTTTTGAAATTTTCCTGAGGCCCTTCGTTTCCATTATACAGGGTGATTTGTGAAATTTGCCGAAATCTTTGATGAGCGATATCTTTTGAACGAATTGATCTAATTTAACGAAATTTGGTAGATATGCTCTACTAATGACACTTAATACCTCGGATTTCTCGCCGATTCGAAAACTGCAGGACCGTACTTATTTTTTTGATAACTTTCAGTTTTGTCGAAAAGTTCAAAGTTTAGTGCCATTTTCTAAAACTACGTGAAAAATGCTGCAATAGTGGTAAAAAAATACTTGGCATCATTAAACTGAATCGAGCAGAAAATTCAGTTTTTTAGTTTTTTATTCGCGGGATTTCAATTCATTGTGTTGTTAATAATTTAAGAAAAATCAAATGTGGTTTTTTAAAACTTGCGTATTTTGTAGTTATTTCAAATAAAGTTACTTTATCTACAGATTTAGCCAAGATTGGGGACCCTTCTACAGATTTTTTCTAGCTAAAAATAAGTTTTAACAGCAAAACAAATAACACAAGTTAACACATTACCACATAGACAAATAAGTATCCACATAAACGAAACAGGAAGAAAAATATCAACACAAATGTTGGGAAGTAAAACTACAATTCAGTGCAGGTAATGGTCAAGGAGACCACCATCAAACTCATCACAGTTCTTAGACTTTTGGAGTAAGTCTCGGTTGTCCTGCTCACCACTTCAATCCTATCTAATTTACATTCCTATTTTCCAACAGGTGAGGGTGTGAGAGGTGACGAGGCTGCTAGACGTGCACTTTGTCAGTGGATTCTAGGACACAGACGGCATATTCCTAGAATTATTTTCACTCAGTTGACTGAGATGAAGCTCGCTTTACGAGGGATGGGGTGTTTAATACTCAAACGCGCATATTTGGTCAGAAGAGAACCCCCATGCAACGAGAAAGACTCATTCGCAGCGGAAATTTTCTTTGAATGTGTGGTGTGTTCTAATTGATCACAAACTCATTGGCCCCCACTATTTCGAGTAAAGACTAACCGGACCGATCTACCGCAATTTTAAATTTTCAAGACTGAAAAGTTTAGCTTATGCAGGAAATATTGAAAACAGAGAACAACTAGTCGCTAGAATCATGGATGCCGCAGAAACTATTCGTGCTGATCCCGAGACTCTTGGCAGAGCTACCTACCATTTCAAAACTAAGAAGAGCTAGACTGTGTATACAGCAACTGGGTGGACATTCTGAGCAATTACTTAAATAGAGCGATTTTTCAAAAATCGTTCTTAGATTAATTTCAAGGTCAAGGAAATGTGTTGAGTTTGATGGTGATCTCCTTGACCATTACCTGCACTGAATTGTTAGTTTTTCTTCCCAACATTTGTATGTTGATATTTTTCTTCCTGTTTCGTTTATGTTGATACTTGTTTGTCTATGTGGTAATGTGTTAAATTGTGTTATTTATTTTGTTGTTAAAACTTATTTTTACCTCGAAACAATCTGTAGAAGGGTCCCCAATCTTGGCTAAATCTGTAGATAAAGTAAATTTATTTGAAATAACTACAAAATACGCAAGTCTTAAAAAACCACATTTGATTTTTCTTAAATTATTAACAACACAATGAATTGAAATTCCGAATAAAAAACTAAAAAACTGAATTTTCTTCTCGATTCAGTTTAATGAATGATGCCACGTATTTTTTACCACAATTGTAGCATTTTTCACGTAGTTTTAGAAAATGGCACCAAACTTTGAATAAAATGCATACATGCAGGATTAACTTTTCGACAAAACCGAAAGATATCAAAAAAATAAGTACGGTCCTGCAGTTTTCGAATCGGCGAGAAATCCGAGGTATTAAGTGTCATTAGTATAGCATATCTACCAAATTTCGTTAAATTCGATCAATTCGTTCAAAAGATATCGCTCATCAAAGATTTCGGCAAATTGCACAAATCACCCTGTATAATGGAAACGAAGGGCCTCGGGAAAATTTCAAAACCAGATCCTGAATCGCCTTGAAAAACTACCCTACCCTTAAGCTATGGCAGTCATGTCGTGGGACAGCCTGTATAATCTATAGCCGCTGGAAAGGAAAATGAAATACGAGCTATCTTCATTTCATTATGCATTTCATATTTGAGATTCACATTTCATATTTGAGATTCAATCCATTCAATTTCGCCGAGCAGCCTGGCTTATAATAGGCATAGTTTTGGTAGCGAAGGCTGGTTGAAAATGCTGTGCAAGGAACGGTTGATATGGAAAGGTAGAAAGAAGATATTACTTTTCAATAAAACAATCTTTATTTACATTGTCAATTTGTGAATACACTGATAATATCACTGTATAAAAAATACAAATACATAGGTACTACAGCTTAACATATCCCATTCAAAGTTAATATTTCTTAGATACTATAACCACACAATTTGAGATATTTAAATTGGGTGGCTTAATATTGATTTTAAAGAATGATATTTTAAAAGAGTCGTTTGTAATGATTTTAATTTCAATAAAATGGTACTGTAGGTATAGCACCGGTACTAAAAACAGTTTCAGATCAGTTAAGCGGACTATAACATAATTTGTATTAAGAAAATAATTTTTTCAATTGTTTTCGTGATCGATTTAATCACAGGAGATGAAGTTAATCGATTTTAAAGTAAAGTAAAATTTTTAGCTGCATAGACAAATAATTGTAACTGCCCACACTTTTTACTTTGTTTTACAATAACAGCTGAATTTTGACAAATTGACAGATAGGTTCATTGCAGTTATATAGAATCGCAATATTAAAAACTGTTTAATATTTAATTTTCATTTATTGTTTAAAATTTAATTGGCTATTAGCTAGTCGCAATAAATTTTGCAGTGACTAATTTTATTATGAAACCTTATGTATAATTAAGAAAAAATAGACTCTGAAGAAGGAGACGAACAATCTTTGAAGTACAGAGTGTCCCGAAAGGTACCACTAACTCTCTCTCAGAAATACGTTTCAGTGATGATGCATGTCCATTTTTTTTCCAACTGATTATGGGAAAACAGGACTACCCTGTAAGCCAATGTTTGTGAAACTATGTGAGTTTATTGGTCCTAACAATAATAGTGGTAAGCGGTAAGTTTTGAAGTTGGTTATTTAATCCATTTTTTCACTTATTCTGGAAGATGTGTGTTTGGTTGACTCCCTTTTGAGGACTGTATCTAAAAAGGTCCATTCTGGTTGTAGATAATTTCGGTTAAATCAGCATGTTTTCAAACTCAGAGGAATCTGTGGTAGAGCGTTGGTGGTACCTTTCAGGGAAAAGTTCGGGTAGGTATATGGGTATAAGTCAGTACAAAATTATATAACCTGAAACTAAACTTTAATGTGTCATATGACACAGCACAACTAAATAAAAATGAAATCAACACACCAGCCTCATTCAAATGTTTAATTTCAACTAACGGGTAGGTAGTTTGTTTTGGATCTCAACTCAATTTTTAGGGTGTAGAATCATGCGGTTTTTGCTCGCTTTCTGTCTAGATGAATGGAAATGTTCAGCTCTTTTCCTCGTGTGTAGAATACAAAAGAAAAGATTTCAAAGTGTCTAGGAAACTGGGATATTGCTAACATTCGTTTGTTTTAAGCGCTTATATAGGCACCCCCTCTTTTTATAATGCTTGGTAGCGACGATCATTGTGTTAATTATTGGCAAACAATAAAGAAAATGTATCTAAGATTTTTTACATAGAAGACCAGTTTCATAATAAAATTCAAAGTCACTTTAACTTAGAGTTGCTTTCAACTATTGTTAAAATCAATTATAACCAAGGCGAATTTAGACTTTAAATTTTAAAGTGATTCATTTAATTATGAAACGGGCCATAAGTCATCCTTATAACTGATAATTTCAGTTTGTTATTGTCAAGTCAACCTGTTTGTTGTTGTGTTATGAATTAAACGTCTGCAAGTTTTATAGTTACAATACTTTATCTGAAACAGATTATTATAGAGCTTATTCAAAATACAAAACTAGGTACTTTATTATATTAAAACAAATAAATATTTAATCAAATTTGATTACATTTCATGAGTACTTTCAAAGAAATCAAAAAATTATCAATCTTAACTAACAGCTTGAACCATTTTTTTTACATACATTTCATGCATTTAATGCCAAATACAGGACCATAAATTAATTTTTGCTACAGGTGGTAATGGTCCTCAACTGTCTACATCTAGAAGACAGATTTCTCACTTCATCCTTTTAAAGTTATTCAGATAATGCAACACATTAAATACTTTTATGCCCGAATTCACAAAGCATTATGGCCCTGTCATAACTCTAAAATAATTAAATAAATGGGATGGAGATATACAAGTTTACGTGCATTAGAATGAAATGAAGATAATTGATTACGTAATAATTTTGAAAAGTATCGTTTGTTGAATTCGGGCGTTACTTTCTTTGAAAATTTAATGCCAGAGTACAATGGGTTTCAACAATTATTTTAACAATCAAGATAACAACATTTTGAAAAAAAAAAACTAGTAGGTACCTTATTTGGATATTTCAATCCGCACTGTTACAAAATTAAATAAATTACAATTACTCTTTAAATAATATTCTAGAAGTAGTAATAAATGACACTGATGAGTAAACCATTGCATCAAGATAAGACGTAATTTTATGTGTGTAACTGAAAAGTTAAATTATAACAAAATTCGAAGTTATTGAACATTTCCATATCAAGTTCACCAAAACAGTTAACTACTGGTAATCAGGTATGTTAAGAATATTCCATGGATGAAAGGGTGTAACTAATAATCTTCTAAAATAAAAATGCTGAGTTTTTTAATCATTCTTCTAAATTATCCTGTGCAATTGGTACTCAGCAGCAACTCAACAACGTTGTGCTAATGAAGGTGATGTTGTTAGAAGAGACCTGCATATAACACCCACAGCGCCAGTAATAAAGCTATGAGGATTAGGTAAGTCATCATTAGATTACCCGCTTCTGTGGCTGGTTTTGGCATAGGAATGGATCTGAAACAGAAGAAATCTATTAATATTCCTTAAACTTTGTGGGAAGCTTACAGTTAGTAAGGGTCGACTTAACTAGTTTTCATACTGGCCGACTCAACACCGGCACGACATCAGCATAGCCCATATAGCGACATAAAATTGGAAGAATATTTGTACAGTCAACGACAACAAAAATTGTATACGCGTAACTTGTTGCATTGAGAAGCAAAGAACGAAACAAAGGTATTTATTTATTTTTTTATTTTTATATTTATTAACAAGCAATTCTAGTCAAGAGACTAATTACAGAATGGGTAACAAAAAGGTATGTATAGCAGGAAAAGAAGGTTTTTGCGGCGGCGATAGCGGTCTTATCACTCCGCCGCCGTCTATAAAAGCAGAGGACATCCGAAGAACGCGGACTTGTTTAGGTATTGATCATCAAGCATTCAACTCCTGCCAGGTGTACTGAGCCTGCAGGAGCTAGCACCCCGCGGAGGATGTACTGAGTCTACCGACCGGGTAAACAGACGTGGGCTGGGTATTGACCAGCGCGCGTTTCATTTCTCTGGTGGGTGTAGTGATCCCCCAAGGACATAGGACAGGACCAGGCAACCGACGGGGAAGGGCCGATGCATTGAGTCGGCCTATTCTAGTCCCATAACTCTCGCCAACAGTGTAATGAGCTCTGAGTGGAGAACCAGTAATTAATTTTCCTTTATTTTCAGTTTGTCAGGCTCACGTCTTATTGAGACGTGGATTAACTAGCAGGTCTCGTCTGTGCGGTTTGTATTGAGAGCCCACGGCCCACGGGACCTGCTACCTCCCGTTCTCCAGGCGGACGAGATTCGAGGCCCGCAAGAATCAATCGCGTGTTCTGGTATGGTAAAACGGGTGACGCGTACCAGCGAGTTGTCGAGGGTTACTGAAGGTACAGCAGCGGCTGGTGGCGACCCGCTCCTTATCACCAAGCGCTGCAACCAATCAGTTCCGGAAACCAACAGGGACCTCGGATTACTACGGCCTGCCCGTCCTGTGGGAGGAGCCATATACCTGAAACCGCCATCGCCCTTGATAATATTATTTGGTTTATTGTATATAGTTAATGTGTAAATAAAATTATTTTTAAATATCTAAGTAACGGGTTACTTGGGGACTGATCCACGCACGAATTATTTAAATTAAAATACCCATTACAGTTTGTTATAATCTAAAGCATAATTTTATTGATCTGCAGGAATTTTATGAAGATGGAAATTGTATCCCTATTTAAATTATGGATCAATGTGTTAATATCAATTGGAGTAGGAATACCGTAACTGAGATCGCTATAAATATCGCAGAGATTTCTGATGTTCAGGAGGCAAAAAAAAAAAAAAGTGGTGCGGATCTCCAATTTTTCCACACTCACAATAGGGGTGATCTTGAAGTCCTAATTGATGTTTGCGTTTCCTTGTGAGGCAGTGCCTAGTACGTAGATGAATGATTGTTGTGATGTGTCTAGGATTGATGAAAGGGATCGCACCAAAATAAGGATAAACTGGAAATGTTTTTACTAATGAATGATGTCCCTACCTATAACTTCACATTGATTGTCCAGTCTCAAGTCCACTCACGTTTTATGTTTGCATTAACTGGCGGTAGCACAGTTGTAACATCTATGAACGTCGATAATGTAGAGCCTAACGAGGAGCCAAGTTTTTCCAAGCTATCAGCCATATCATTCCATTTTATATTAGTGTGACTATAGGGGCCCATATCAATTTGATTTGTTTGTTCACTTACAGAGAATCTAAAATAAGTTGTTTAGCTCTCAAACTGACCAATGGTGAGTCGCCACTGAATGAAGGTTCAGCTATACTCTAAAGGGCACTTTTAGAGTCAGACACAATACAATGTTTTTTTAGGTCTTTTTCCTGATTCATGGTGCATGACTTATGGACAGCTAGAATTTCAGCCATGAATATGGTGGTGTAGTCACTAAACGGGCAGCATACTTTAATTTTAATGTCGGGATGTACAGGGTGTCCGTAAATTAATGGGACATAGCTCAGCTACAGCTTTGCGACCTCAAGGAAAAGCGATTAAACTAAACATATCTTAGTACAAAAGTGCTTTCTCAAGAAGTTAAAAGTGCACCTCGAAGAAGAAAACTTGAAATTTAAAATTGTGTATATTTCGGTAACCAAAGTAGCGATCCAGCTGAAAATTGGTATACGTCACTTGCAGAGGCAATCAAACGATATTAGCGTCAAAGCGTCGATATTCGTCCCTATTTTAACTTTTTATGTACTATCCTATGGTATAGAAACATTTGTGCTTTCTTTGATTTTTTTATTTGGCGACGCGTGTAGAAATCTCAGAATTTTTCAAATTTTTTATCACCCTGTATAAACATTCCATCTACATCGTAGGATAGTACATGAAAAGTTAAAATAGGGACATGTAAGCCGTTTTTCTCTATCTTCAGCCGTTTTCGTTGTACAGGGCCATGAACTTGAAAAATGACGATTTTCACTTGTTTATAACTCAAAAACTTCTGAATTTAAACACCAACAACTGTAAAAGCCAATCTTATTTTCTCTTTTCAGACAATCTAAAAATGCAATAACATAGGAGCATTCCATTTAAAAAAACATAACTTTGATATGTTTTATGCTTTTGGGACACCCTGTACATTATGAATATACTTTTAAAACGTACCTCTGCCGGGTCTCTATCCACTCCAAAAATAAAAAGATCCTAAAATCCAGAGACACGGCCATAATCTTCCGTTTCGTATACCGTGGCCCATCCTGTATATATAGTCCCATAAAGTTTAAAAAGTCATACGTAACGATTAAGAATACACATCCTTTTGATAGTTCGATTTATTTTGTTTCCTATTCGTGATTTTCATAGTAACCGTCCAGTTTGTCTAAACATTCCATCCCGCATAAATAAGTATACGGCAACATGGGTTTTGAACGAGAATTAAATGCACAACACAGAGGATAGAATGTCATTACGTGAATAAATTTTATGTAGTTGTCAGTGGCTCTCAAACTGACGTAAGCGGTTCAATTCATTGTTTGAATGATTCCTTCAATAATTTACGCTCGTTCACAACTTGACATTTAACTGTTTGACATTTTCTGGTGAAATTAAAAATATTAATTCGGACGTTTAGTGTGCCGTCACATCTGACTTTTTAAACTTAATCCTACCATATAATAACTTTATCTTTGAAAAATTTGAGAATAATTTTATAGACATATTTGTCAAAATAACAATGATAAACTACTTCATCAGCTTTAACTGACAGATGACAAATTGAAAAAAGTAACAACATGCTTAATGATTGCTGTTTGAAGTGTAACTGAATAAATTATCATAATTCTTGAAAATGCTTAGAAACGCTTAGATGCGTTTTCCTTGAAAACGATACATTTTCTCGACATGAAATAAGTATAGTAATATTATAGTAATTAATAAGAAATAATTATTATAATATTTATTACAGTCTTTTGCTTTTGGTTTTCCTCTTTTGTCAATTGCTTTTCCTAATTTGTCAAATGAAATCCTTTATGCTTTTCCAATATTATGATACTGTCACTGCAAGTAAATGGGAAAAGCAATTGCCATAAAGTGAAACTGATTTGACATAAATATAAGGAAATTGATTGATAAATCAATGACTATAATAATCATTAATAGATAGAAAAATAAGAAACTCATTTGACAAATAAGGAAAAGCAATTGACAAAAGAGGAAACCAAAAGAAAAAGACTGTAATAATTAATATAATTATTATAATACAAAAATTGATTCGATTCGTACAATAATTATAATAATTTGCAATTAGTACAATTAAAACGTATAAAACCAAATCGTTTATAGTCAGGATCAGTGTGGCATCTCACCGGACAACACTCACTGGACAAGTCATAAGTACCTAACTATATATGTATACAGGGTGGGCCATCGAAAAAGTAACAAGCCTAATAATTTGGAAAGTGAAGATGTATGCGAAAAACGCCGAAACAGGTTGATTTTGTTATCGAGGGGGACATATTGTCGTGACTAATTTAACTAGGTACCCAAGTTCATCCCCTTGGCAGGGGTAGCTACCCCTTTGCTTATCATCATAGGGAACAGATTATATCGAGTGATACATTATTTTAAAGATACTTGAATTCTCTTTACAAAGATATCCAACATTTTGGGATTTCGGTTACATATAGGGTAGCCCAACAGAAACGTAGCTTTCAAATGATGTATCACTCGATATCTGTTCCTGATGATGATAAGCAAAGTGGTAACTACCCCTGCCAAGGGGGTGAACTTGAGTATAGTTAAATTTGTCACGAAAAGATGCCTACTTTGATAAGAAAATCCACCTGTTTCGGCGTTTTTCACGTACACCTTCAGTTTCCAAGTTATTAAGACGAGTTACGTTTTCGTTGGGCCACCCTGTATGTAAGCGAAACCCAAAATGTTGGATATCGTTGTAAAGAGAATTCAAGTAGCTTTCAAATAATGTATCACTTGATAGCTGTTCCCTATGATGATAAGCAAAGGGGTAGTTGCCCCTGCCAAGGGAGTGAACTTGGGTAGTTAAATTTGTCACGAAAATATGTCCCCCTCGATAACAAAATCGACCTGTTTCGGCGTTTTTCGCATACATCTTCACTTTCCAAATTATTAGGCTTGTTACCTTTTCGATGGCCCACCTGTATAACAGGGTGGGGCGCGATGAACGCCTCGGTCCGTGTGTAGCCTAAATCGTGCACGATTTAATTTTTTTTTTAATTGGGTCTTATACAGGATCGTAGTGCCTACAACTTAAAATTATTTTGGACTCTACAGCATGTCCCATATGAGAGTGACAATCGAAGTTATGTGTTTTTTTTTTAATGGAATGCTCCTATGTTATTGCATTTTTAATTTATCTGAGAAGAAAAAATAAGATTAGTTTTTACAGTTGGTGTTTAAATTCAGAAGTTTGTGAGGTATAAACAAGTGAAAAATCGTAATTTTTGATCGGCTCAAGATAGAGAAAAACGGCTTAAATGTCCCTATTTTAACTTTTCGTGTGTCCTATCCTATGATGTAGATAAAATGTTTATACAGAGTGATAAAAAATTTCAAAAAATCAGATTTCTCCACGCGTCGCCAAATAAAAAAAAACAAAGAACGTACAAATGTTTCTATACCATAGGATAGTACATAAAAAGTTAAAATAGGGACATGTAAGCCGTTTTTCTCTATCTTGAACCGTTTTCGTTGTACAGAACCTTGAACTTGAAAAATTACGATTTTCACTTGTTTATAACTCACAAACTTCTGAATTTAAACACCAACTGTAAAAGCCAATCTTATTTTTCTTCTCAGACAATCTAAAAATGCAATAACATAGGAGCATTCCATTAAAAAAAAAAAAAACATAACTTTGATATGCCACTATCATATGGGACACTCTGTATAGTCCAAAATAATTTTACGTTGTAGGCACTGCGACCCTGTGTAAGACCCAATAATAAAAAAAATTTACCACGATTTAGGCTACACAGACCGAGGCGCTTAGCGCGCCCCACCCTGCTATTAGTATATTATTAAACGAGCATATAATGGGGGCTATTATCCACGAAGGTTAAGTTTATGTCACGAGCGTTAGCGAGTGACATAATTAACCTGAGTGGATAAATAGCTCATTATATGCGAGTATAATACTATACTTTGTCCACGACTGCTATTTACTTTGATTCCAAAAAATTATTTTAAACAATGAGAATGAATTAATTTTCTTGGTCGCCTTCCAGTTCATAAAGGTGTTGTATACAGTTAAATAAAGATTTCGGGATTTCTTAGGCAACAAATTCAGGTAAGTTACCTTTGCTGCTTCCGTTATCTCCGGTGGAGTACACAGTATTTCGTCCTCACTATCAATTATTTCCATTTTAATTTTTAACTAACTAAATTATTAAACTATAAGTTGGTAATCCTGTTATTGAAGTGGTTGATGAGATTTGGATAATAATACGCATGCCCCTCGGAACAGCTGATGGTCATGCTGTGTGTTGCCAGATTCACTGGTATTTACCAACAGACCAAAATCGGAAATTATACCGTAGTATTAGTACAATTAACAGTTTAGAATTACTCGCCCTACATATAAATTTCATATAATTAAACTTAAACTATGTTTCCCTCATTTTATAATCTTAATATCTAATTTATAAACTTGTAATAGTAATTCTTTTAAACTTCACCATATAACCGTCTGTTGGTAAATACAAGTGAATCTGGCAACACACAGCATGACCATCAGCTGTTCCGAGGGGCATGCGTATTATTTTCCAAATCTCATCAACCACTTTCTATTAGGTTGTCCAGAACACGTGACCTTTCAACTGTCAAAATGGCGGCCTGTAGAAACACAAACGCAAATCATCGAACCAGAACAGTCAGCACGCGGCAATTAGAGGAGTTTTATTTTATTTATAACATTTCGAAATAATCAATTCGAACATCGAGCTATATCTTAAGTTTACTGTTATTCAGTGTGTGTGCTTGTCAGTTACAATAACAATGATGTTACTAAGAAAAGTATGATTACCTGTTATCTTTAGAAAGTGGTGCTTCCGACATTATGGTTCGCTATAAAGAAAAAATTAGGATCTTGAACGGCGTTGATCCATTTTTCTGAACTCCAGAGGATCCTGGACCACCTGTTTCTGCACCAGACATCGTGTCGTATTTAGGGTTGAGCCACACAGTTTTTATACAAAGGAACAAACGAAGGCTTATAAAAGTTTAAGCGGCTACAAGTGCAGGCTTTTGCATTTAATGGGATTGAAGCAAATTGCTAATCATGTGTGATCTTCATTGGAAAGGTAAAATGAAAATACTATCCTCTATGACCCATAGCAATAAAATATCTTGATCATTAACTTGTTTTTATTAATGTATTGTTTTTTGTTTAGGGTAAAGCATTCTCAACGAATGAACAAACCGCCTTGCTTGCTTGAATTATCTGTGAAGAAGACGGTGCCATAAATTGTGGCCATTGCACCTGCATGACTGGGCTCTCTGAAGTTTGTAGTCATGTTGCTGCTTTGCTGTTCACAGTGGAGCATAATCACAGAACAAAAACCATCTCATCGTGTACAGATGCTGTGGCAGCATGGAACGTTCCAAAAATATCAGAAGTTCCAATTGTTCGACTTAGTGAAATGGAATTAAATAAAAAATCCAATGTAGAAAAGTCGTCTTATTCTGTTGACGAAATTCCTGCCATTGAAGGTCAATCACCATTATCACTCCTACCATAATCCCTTACATTATCAACTAATTTTATTAATGTACTATTATAAATTTTATAGGTATATCTTTTATACTTATGTTTTTAAACCTTTAGGTATTATAATCTTGATAAATGTTTTTAAGAATTATTTTGAGTTTATGAAACTTCATAATAGCTTCAGCTTGGGGATAACATATCAATTGTAGAAAAAATCAACAACTTCAGAAACATACATTTTATTTATTATAATGAACATAATATACTTTATTGTAACATAAGCTGGTGCTCATTACAAAGTTGTCAATAAAATTACAGTTTTATAAAAACACAATTATTATTTTATATATTAATTTATTGGAGACTGAAATTTTTACAGTAGGTAACTTTAATAATACTATAGTACTAATATGATCGTGTCACTAAAAAATTCAGAAAGCCAATTTAAAAAACGGTGAAAGTATTCAAAATTGAATGAACGCATAAGAATACTGTATTTATGAGATTGATGTGCGAAAGGTTTTTAACGCAACTTCAAGTCATAATTAAATTAAGTTGGAATAAAATAACAGATAAATATTTAACAATTAAAAAAAAACTTTCGTAAAAAGAAAAGGGCACCAACCCTGAATATCTAGGCCACTAGAAGACAGTAGGTAACATTTGTGTTATGTCATCTCCTGTACAGAACAGAGATGGTTTGAATCTGTTGTATCACTTTCTGCCAGCAGCATCATCTTGCAGATTGGCGACAGCACTACTGGAGGACTCTCCATGATTTGTCACCTAGGTAGGACATAAAAACTCTCAAGTTAACGAAATTAATAAATAAATAAACTCAAAAAATATCACAAATTAAGTACCTCCGAAATACTCTCATTTTGAACTTTTTCTTCTTTTCTCAACTCTGTATTGTATTCTTTCTGAGCAGATCATCTTTAGCCCTTTTTAAAGCAACATCTGAGTTATTATATCCCATGGCCAAAGAAGGAAACCTGTCCAGGATCGTTTTCAATTTTCATCAACTAATGCTGATGGTTTTCCTAAAATTTAAATATCGAAATCAAGAATTTGAAGTGAACAGAGTATTTTTTATCATCGTTATAACATTGCATTTGGACCCCCTTTTGCAATAGGGAACCAACCAACAGAAATACAACTGAGTTAAATGAGAAATTACTGATGTAGTAAAAATGTAGTACCTACATGCCTTCTAAATTTTTCAGTTGGTGCATGTGATCAATAGATGGTGTAAGCAGAGCTCCAACACTTGGCTCCTCTATTGCAAAACGTTTAGAACCCTAGTTGAGCTAGAAATACAAATTATCTCATTTTTTCGCAGAATGTCAGTTGGTTCCCTATTGCATAACGGGGTCCATTTACATCTACAGGAAAAAATATCCGATTAGGTAGGTAGGTAGGTAGGTAGGTAGGTACATATTATTACATAAATGCGTATCAGTATCAGCTTACCAGACAAAAAATGTTTGCTGCAAACCCTGGCATATTAGGTTGTTTCTGATAAATCAGATCTTCTAATTGCTTGAAGCCATTTCACACGTCTTTTTTAGAAAGTTCATTGAGATCTTTGCGATGCTCAAAATCGCGATCTCCACGGATTCCACACTTTATTACAACACAACAGCAGGCGGTAGGCATTTTTAACCCAAAACCAATTTAATAGGGAATAAGAGATTGTATATGACCTTTTAAAAGGCTTCAACTTTTAAGTATATAAAAAAGAAATAAACAAATAATGTTATCTTAATAATCCACACCACTTTCAGTAAGAGCTGTTCAGTTTTACAGGCGGCCATATTGAATCCATTTTGACAGCATTCTTGGACAACCTAATAGGTTACCATAAATTAATTACAATACATGGGCCTAGGTCTACTTAATAGTTAGGTTATGATGAAATTTCATTTTAGCCTAGAGTGCCTAACCTAACAGATTAATTATTATGATGAAGAATGTTACTTCCAACGAATGATATTTTTTAGGTTTGATTTTTGACCTATTATTTAAGGTTAGTAATAAACAATTCTAACAGAAATAGTAGGTAGGTACCTATGCTAGTAGTTATGACGTTTCAAATTGACAACAATTTATGCTTTGCTTGTCATGTCATGTCAATGGCTTATTTACTTGATATAGGCCCGTATTCACAAAGCATTTCTGTCCTGTAATATCTCGAAAATAATTAAATAAATGGGATGGAGATATGCAGTTTTTATGCGTTAGAGTGAGATGGGTATAATTGATTACGTAATTATTTAGGAAATTATCGTTTGTGAATACGGGTGTTAATATTCTATTTAATTTTAAATTTTTTGCGCATTAAAAACCAGATCAAACTAATACTTTAAGAAGATTTTTATGATTGGCATAAGGTTAACTAATTAAAGTGCCTGGTTATTGCCTAAACGTACTGATAAATGCTTGCCAGATACTAAATATAGACCGCGTGTCCTTAGCAATTCTAGACCAGTGAATAATGATTATTCACTGGCTATTATCCACGGGTTATAATTCACGTGAATTATGACTATGCTTATGCATTAGAAAACTCATTCATAAGGTACATATTATACGGTAGTCGTGGACAAACATACTTATAAATCGAAACGCCATTTTATGCAAAGATTTTATTATATTATTTATTTTGTACAAAAATAGTCTTTGTTAATTTGGTTCGTACAATTGACAGTAGTAATGACGGCACCACGGTGTAAGATATAATAAAGATCCGCCGAGGAAAGAATACCATGAGATAACCACCTTGTAAAATAAAACAGTTCTGTTCACGATAGCGCGACTTTTTAAATTTTCCATTAATTATATAAATAAATTTATACCGTGTCAGCTGACCCATTCCAGCTTGCATATTTCCGTTTCTCCACTGAAAGTACCTTGGGGACAAGGGTGATAATGTGACAAAGAGTTAGGGAAAATTAGCGAGACATCATTTCCCAGGGAAATAAACCCTTCACAAGTATCTGCATGCCTCCTGAGTAATTGCAGAAAACTCATTAGGTCCGAGTAATTAATTTTTCCAGAGCCCCGAATGTGTCACAACAGAAAATACCTAAGGAAAGTGTGTACGGTAAGCGAATTATAAAAAAAAGTTAAGTTATAGATTATAGATAATAATTACTATATAGGTAGGTATTAGGTACTAAACGCAATCAGTAACGTTTCGTCTGTAATACGAGTATGTCTAACTGAACGTGTTTATCAATCTGTTTCTAAATTAAGACCAAAATGTTACTAAATCTGTCCCTCTGAAGAACAGATTTTGGAAATCGTAAAGTAGATAGGTACCTACAAATTATTTAAAATTAGTTACGGTTCAGTTCATTAGGTACCTACCCATTTTACGTAAGTTATTAAGTAATGGGCAATGTTCCATCTAATAACATTTTTATTTTATTTATAAATACTTATACCTAGACGCAACATAAAGACCACAGTTATTATTTGATTCTGTCGATATAAAAAAGGTAACGCGTGAATTACTTTCTGGCTCGGAATCAAAATAAGACTTCAACTTCATATTTTGTATCTATTTACTTTGGTACGAGTAGGTAAGTAAATACCATTAAAAATATTTTTGTCCGCTGTTTACTACTGTGTGCTAAAAATGATGGTTTTATTTTTGAACCATCGAATACCAAAGAGCAAAGCAAACATTGAAAGTAAAATATACATGCAATATTTGTTAGAAAATTTCACTTGTATTTCAACGGTTCTTGACATTATACTGCATTCTAACTTTAGACACAAAATAATTGGTTTATCTTGCAACTAGCCTTAAGCAAGAAATGCAATAGGTAACCGTTAACTGACGTCATTGCAACCTGTTTTGAAAACAACTTCGTCACTATAATTAATTGTATTTTTTCTATTTTTTCGCCCTTGCTTCTCCATTACAAATGTCGCAAATCTTGGCAAAAAGTTACCTTCTCACTTTTATAGGTGTTAAGCTAAAATACCCGCAATATAAACCGATCGAGAATCTTTGCTTTTACATTCTGAAGACCAGCACAGGTCTACTATTATACTCCAGAAAGTTATATTTTATCCTTTTATTCCTTTTATTATTTAGTTAGTTTATACATACAGCGGGTTATTATTGGTAACTGGATAAATTCCTTTGGTAATTTGATAAAATAAGAGGTCAGGAGTAAATTAACCCTAACATGCCCTATACATATAAAAACAAAACTAGATATATTTTGAGATATTTCGTTTTCAATTTTTCCTAAAAAATTGATTTAAATATCTTGAAATGTAATTTTCAAAAAATGTACTTTAACTTTTTGTATTTTTTTCGCTGTAATACTTGTCCAACACTATGGTCTTCTTTTTGGAATAAAAAATATCCGGAAGTATTTCGATCGTGTGAAAATTTCAAAGAAAAACTTTTTTAAGATTTTTTTTTGTTTTAAGTTTTTGAAGGTTATTTTGACAATATTATCAAGGTAACTTGCGTACAAATTGTTTTAAAAACTTCCTTAGTGTAGTAGCTATCTAACAAGGTACAATATCTCTCAACAAAACACCTTTAATCTAGCTAGAAATGTAGTTAAAAAAAACAGTAGAAGTGAATCAGACAACAGAATTTATTTAACTACTACCCACCAACAGACCTTAACTGGACCACAGAATAGTACAATTGATTATTCTGTGACTGGACTTGTCTGAATCTGATAGTTAGTGACTTAAGTGTTTGGATCGTTTTTGAAGATTCTGTGATAATTTTACTGAATTTCTTTAAGTTAGTTGTTTAAGAGTTTGGTATTTCATATTGTGTGTGGTTCCGGTGGATAATAACTCACTCCGAATTTTAGGAAAATTTCTAAATAGGAATAAAGCTTACCTTAAAACGAGTCGATTTAAGCAAAATAATTTGCGGATCCTTCGTACAATTTTGAAAAAAACGAATTTTTAACTCGATTTCTTCATTTCATCAGTAGTTTTCTCGCTCCATTATTTCCAGTTTTGTGCGTACTAGAAGTGCTTTCACTTATCTAGTAAGATTAATAAAGGTTTTACGAAAGCATAATTTAGGAGTTTTATGTTTTAATTCTGTGAAATTACTTAAAACAAGAAATTTTAAACTACCGAGCCTAAGGTCGCGAGTTCGGGACTCACCGGCTCGTGTTATTTTTCGGATGCATTTTCGAATGTATGTGAAAAATACAACAAGCGACCGAACGTTTAAATTTATAAAAGGCATACTTGAGGCTGGGTGAATGAGTAAGATACTCGAAATCCCGTGTTACGGGAGTGGAGCGACTTTGTCTTACCTACATAGTTAAGACCGATGCTCCCTCCTTTTTTTTTTTTAAAAAAAAAGAAATTTTAAAATTGCGCTGTTTTGGATTATCTTCTATTGTGTATTGTGTTACCTCACATATTGTAACCTCACTTTAAACGAAAAGTAAACAAACTTGAAGCTTACTAAATTAATTCATTCATCATTCTTCTGTCCAGCATGTCAACTTTCAAAGACTGGCTGAAAGATGTTTGTGCGCTGTTGCCATGTTATTTTTATTTAAATTTGCCATATTTTAAGAGATTACCAAACTATCTTTCGAAAGTTTGTTGACGTATCTGTCTACTATTTTGAATGTAGGTAAACTAGTGGGAATTATTACTTATTTATCCATTTCTATTTTGTAATTAAATAATGATGATGAAAAAAATAAAAGCTATTTATTGCAAAAGATAAAAAGCCTTGTTTACTTTCAAACTACTCAGATGGGCGATGGAAAATAATAACTGCAGCTCTGTCTGACGTTTCTCTTAATAATTAGTTCTGGGTTAAACTTTAACTCTACCGCATTGAAATCATTTTTTCAAATTTCAAATTAATTTTTTTATGCAATCCTAGAATCCACACACCAACTGTCTATTGAAAACAACATTGATGTGAAAAGTTCGGGTCTTTTGGTCGGGCCAGGTACAATCACCCTTAGATACGTTACGTTGTCATCAGACCCAGTGAGGAGGGATCGCGTGAGGGTAGGGCGGAGACACGATGCGTGCCGCGCCAGCGGCATTCACGTGGGTCGCGTTAGCGGCCCACCAATCGCCGCCTGTGGCCATTTTTTATGCAACCTTGGAATTGGAAAAACTTCATTCACTTATTTTTTTTCAACGACCTTTTACAATGACCTTTTACAGTAACTTTAGTCAATATTGTGTTTCCTTTCCTTTTTATGGCTTTTCTGTTTAACTTTTTTCCTTAAATCGATATTTTTTATCGGCAAAGTAATGTGTGGTCAAAGATTGGTCAAGGATAGAAAGTCAAAAAAACGGAAAAAATTTCATGTAGCATACGTCTGAAGATGCTACATGAAAAGTAGTGAAACACGTGTCACGTTTCTATTATCCATCAATACAGGATGTCCGGTAAGTACCTCCTAATCTCTCGGGAGCATACAGGGAAGGTCAAAAAAAACCTAGTCTGTCATAAAAAAAATTCCTAAAGTGCCCCCAAACGGAGATATGGAGCCCTAAAAAGGTGCCCCGCATTTTACTTTTTTGGCTCTAACTTTTGAACCGACCTATATAATTGGATGAAATTTAAACACTTTATAGAGGCCACAGAGAGCCATCAGGCCATATTAAAGTCGATGTTTGACGTCGTCAGGGAAGTCAGGAACGGACTTACCATCATACTCGTTGAGTCAAAATTTTTACAGGTGTTACTTTACAGAGCTACAAACTATTTTTTTGAATAGTCTAATACTTCATCTTTAAAAAAGGTGCTCTTAATTTATTTCGGTAAAACTGACGGTTTTCGAGATAAATCGGTTTTTAGGTATGTGAAACACTCAAAAGTTACTAATGCTAAACACAAACAGGTCAAAATCAGGTTCTTGTTGATAAGCCTACCTACATAATGGATTGCTATTGACGGAACTTAATCAAAATTCGCATAAAAGTCGATTTATCTTGAGAACCGCTAGTTTTATCGAAATAAATTAAGAGTACCTTTTGTGAAGATGAATTACTAGCGTATTTAAAAATTAAGTTTTCAGCTCTGTAAAATGACACCTGTCAAAACTTTGACACAATGAGTGTGGTGGTAAGTCCGTTCCTGACTTCCTTTAGGACGTCAAACATCCACTCTGATATGGCTTAATGAGTATTTATGGGCTCTATAAAAAAATTAAAATTTCATCAAATTATACAGGTCGGTTCAAAAGTTAGAGCCAAGAAAGTAAATCTTAGGGTACCATGCATTTTGGGGCTCTGTATCTCCGTTTAGGGACACTTTAGGAATGTTTTTTTTTATGACAGACTAGGTTTATTTTGACCTCCCCTGTATGCTCCCGAGAGATTAGGAGGTACTTACCGGACACCCTGTATACGGTAGAATTTTATAAAACATTAGTGTTTTATTCATCATCAATAAATATAACTTAACGTTTTATGTAAAAATTTTCCCAAAACTCGGAGTGAGTTATAATAATCCACCATCCCCGTTATTGTTATCGAAGTGACATGGCCGCTTACAGCAATGCTGAATATGTCGACATCTTATTTGTCTACGGATATTGCGATGGTAATGTTGCAAAAGCTCGTCAGGAATATGAGCGTCGCTTTCCCAATCGTCGCATACCAAATGTTCGTGTATTTTGCACGACATATCGAAATATCGCTGAAAATGGTTCAGTGAAACGTTGACAAGGTGACGGCGGTGCTCCTTCAGTATACCAACCAAATGATGAGGAAGAATTGAAGAAATATTAATGAATTTTGAGGAGAACCCAAGCACTTCAACTACGAAAGTGGCGAGGGAAACTGGTGCGTCACAATGGAAAGTATGGTCTACGATACGTGAAGTTGGCTGCGATCCTAACCATTATACCCCTGCCCAGGGCTTAGATGAAGGTGATCCTGGAAAAAAGAAATTTTTCCGCCTCATGGTAAAGTCAGATGCACATTTCTTAACAGACATTTTTTATGGACGGACGAATAAAATTTTAGTCGCGAGGGAATAACAAATTTTCATAACCTACACTATTGGGCAGAGGTAAGCCCACATCTAATAAGGAAAACTAGTTTCCAAAGGAAGTTTTCTGAGAATGTATGGATGAGAGTTATTGGCCGCTATTTAATCGGACCATACTTTTTTCCTGGTAATTCAAACGGAAAAATAATAATAATAATAAGCTTTATTTAGCAATCTGCTACTTATATACACATTTTTCAAAAAATCAATGAAGATTTTTTGGAGAATGACCTGCAGGGGCTTCTAGAAGATGTTCCTTTAGCTGTTAGAGCCCGAATAATATTTCAGCACAACGGTTGTACAGCCCGTTATAGGCTGACAGTACAGGACTTAAGGCGGCTTTACACGATGCCAGTAACTGGCGCAAGTTACTAGAACCGAGTACTGGAAGCAAGTGTTTTTCAAGACAGTGGTGTCTACACGGTTTCCAGTACCTACTTAATGTATGAGTATTCAATATAAATGTCAATTTGAAGTACAATATTTATAAGTTATGAACTTATTTTACTAAAATGAATTTGAATCAAAAGCGTATTATCAAAAAAATGCTTATTATTAATTTAAAGTCAATGCGCGATGCATTGTTAGACATATAAGAAGAGGAACTAGAACCAAAAAAGAGAAAACGGCTGGCTAGAAAGAAGAAAGAAAATAGTGTCCCTGCCAGTCCAGTAGGACGGACGGTGGGGATAGCTACTTGTGCCAGTGAATAGAAGGGCTTTCTATTTACTCGACTGGAATGGTTTACTGGAACAAGTGTTACTGGAATATAAAATTATTTGTTTACACTAGGGGAGTTACTAAACTCCAGTACTCGGTTCTAGTAACCCGCCCCAGTTACTGGCATCGTGTAAAGCCGCCTCATTTACTTGACTGGAACGGTTTACTGGAACGAGTGTTACTGGAATATAAAATTATTTGTTTACACTAGGAGAGTTGCTAAACTCCAGTACTCGGTTCTAGTAACTCGCCCCAGTTACTGGCATCGTGTAAAGCCGCCATTACTGAATCAAGGTTTTCGTAACCGTTGGATTGGAAGCAGAGTACTTTAGCGTGCGCGAAGTCCAAATTTAACTCCAATGGATTTCAACATATGGGGTCATATGAAAGATATGATAATCAAACACTCCAAATCTATCGAGTTTTGTATAGTGCATATTAGGGTTAATTTACTCCTTACCTCTTATTTTATCAAATCACCAAAGAAATGTATCCAGTTACCAGTAACCCTGTATATTAGTATTTAATCTAATAATAATAAATTAGTAAAATAAAGTCCTAGATTAAACATCGTCGAATTACAAGTGGAGGCTGTCTAGTATCTGTTAAATGAAGTTTTGCGTCTTACTGTGTATCACCTACTAATACACTGGGCAGCGGGTATTATAAAAGCTCAGTAAGTTACGGGTAGATTTCTGTGGCCATTTCTGAAGAAGGTATCGAGCCTGAGTAGAAATTTTTTAAATTGATCTATTCTTGACATGAAAGTAATTAGAAAAATGTTAATAAAAGTCATTTGACGTCGATATTAGCTTCAAAAAAGAGAACAGAAATCTGCCCGTTAGCCTAATGAGCCTTTATAATATTGGCTGTGGGTGTCTCAGACTAAATTGACCAGACCATATCTCACAGACAGGTTGTCAGGTTGATATAATCGAACCGAATAAACAGAGGATATTATTATATTTTTTTCTACTCTTATTGAATAATATTATTTTATTATTTATTATTTATTAACTAAATTTTGACAACTAAAGTCATTCAGAGAAAGTTCAGATAAAAAGTCATGACCACCTTTATGAGCCTTTTCTTGGTTATTTCCAAATTTTTGAATCTGAAAAAACAGCTAAACAGAGAATCGAATATGTTTTGAATATATGAACAGATAAAATAAAATAAATAAATATCTTATGGCTGTGGTAAAGCTATAAGATATTATATATATATCTGTAACAGATATACAGAGTGCTCTTAATTTTTTTAAGGGTGCAGGCTCTAACTTGGGGGATGTTGAATTGGGGGTTGTTTTCATGCTTTCATGTTATAGAGCTTTAAAAATTAATAATATTTCCTTTATTCAGTTCGATTATCTCAACTTATCTATGAGATATAGTCTGGTCAATTAAGTCTGAGCCCAGTATACCTATCTGTAGCATTCATACCCACACTCTTTCACAATCAACTTTCGATTAGGTTTTAATATTTTAATATCTTCCACACTCGAGTACATGGTGTCATTAATCCGCAATAGCCTCTCACACTGTTCGTTTTAAATTATTATTAATTCTAAAAAAGTTAATACGAAATTGGGAAGGCAAGATTCTATTTGTAATCCAGGCAAGCTTTGTGACATCTCGAAAATGCACCCCCAAGAGTGCAAAACACGGGATTCAAATTTGTACGTTGAAATTTTAACATAAATTATTGGTCTCCTTGAGTGAGTCTTCTTTTCCACAACGCTACCCACTTCCTAAAAAGAAGCGAGTAAACATGTTTATGATGCGCCAAAACTGCTATTAAATAAAATTTAAGTAACTCACATCAAAATAAATTGACACCTGACATTCAAAAAGCTTTCGAACTAGCTTCAATGTTAATTTATTAATACGTTCCTCAGTCGCGATACGTAACTGACGAAGGCATCATTACAAAAGCATGCATGAGATCATCTGGATTTTATTTTACCTACCACGAATTCCTGAACGTATTACCTCACTACCGGGTGAATTTTTTTCAATTATTATTGTATCGCGTGATCCACAAAATTTTTCATCAACTAGTGCCTTGAATAAAATGAAGCATGTCTGCCAGATGAAATACAAACAAAAACAATTGGAAAGTGTGTAATTGAACTACTCCAATTAGTATAATAATTAAGTTTTTCTACTCCCAACCTTTAATCTGCATATTAAATATGAATCACCAGTGCTTTAATGGGTCTCATTAAGATACAAATTTTCATTAACGCACTGGTCAAGCTATCCAATGGCAGAGGAGCATTTGCAATCGAATCGGTTCCTTTCCGCTCACAATCGGGTCGGCAAACCAACCGAAGTCACAGAGTTGCCATACTCACGACAAAAATTGCCTTGTGATATAAGTTCTGTATTTCTGAAAAAAAATTCTGAACGTTTATTTAATTTAGAACATAAGTAACATTCAAAGAAAATTTATCAAGATTTTATGTTACCTTAATTAATTTGATAGGTAGGTATATCGTGTAAAAGATAGGAAGATAAAGTATTATATCATTCGTAGCGCTCCGTGATAGTATTCAAAACGGCAACGCTGCGACCGTCGCGTGCGCAGGTAAACAATATCGTAATTAATGGCTGTCAATGTTATTAAAATTATTAAATCTCAAAATCAAAGCGTAAAATTCGGAATTCGAACTTCGCATAATAAAAATTACGCAGTAGTGAGTAGTGCCCTTTAAACTTGATACTAAAACATGTCTCAGCAGAATAATCTTAGCGACGAAGAGAAAATTGGTAATATGCGTAAACAAATAGCAACCTATCTTAACCTCAATGATCCGCAATTGTACACGGGTCATTGTTAAAATATATAATTTTTCAATATTTTCTATGAAATAAAAAAGGGTCGTAGAAAAAATAGTGTATGGAACTCGCAGATAATGGCTAAAAATACGCTCTTATGATGGTTAAGACACTCGCCTACGGCTCATATCTTAACCATCATACTCGCGTATTAATAGCCTTCATTATAAGCTCGTTGCATAATATACTATTTTTGAAAATTACATCCATTAGGGATTGATTTTTTTGTCAATTTCTGAAGATATTTCCAGCATGGAACGTTTTTGTTGGTCGGTGAAAGCCATTTTAATAAATTAATATTAAAAAAGTAATATGATATTTAATATTTTAATTTAGGTAAATTAATTTGAACTACCTACTAAAAGTTATTTTAAAATTATTTTCTTAAAATGAGCTGAGACATGACGTAGCCATCTCTCTCTTCCAAGGCACTATAAATAGTTGATGAAAAATTTTAAGGATCACGCGACATAATAAAAAATTGGTTTGGTATGGGTCGTTTCAACTGAAGTGGCCATGACGTCATTGGTTACAAAAATACCAGTTTGCTAACTTTCAAGATTAGATGACATTACGAAAATAAAATGTTATCGCCATTTTTTTATTTTTCAAAAGTTATTTACAACTAAATTGGCTTAAGATATCAGAAAACGGCTTACTTGTCCCTATATAGGGTAGGTATCCTTATCATGTAGTTCTAGACAAAAATTAAGACCTACATTTTTTAGACAGGGCGATAAAAATTATCGGATTTTTCATCACCCTGTAAGTCTTATACTGTACTGTATAAGAACGTTTTACACGTAAGCCGTTTTCTGATATCTTGAGCAATTTTCGTTGTAAATAACTTTGAAAAGCGAATCCTGTAGATTTTCATTTAGTTATAATTCATAAAGTAGGTACTCGTTACAAACTTCAACTTTAAAAACCATTCTTACTGAATTTTCTGAATCTACGCCCAAGAATGAATGGTTGAATAAGAAAAATTTACAGGCAATGATATGATATGAAACAGATCTTGTAGCGTGCGCTTTCCCATTGTATTACTGACGATATTTAGGACTTTAGAAGCCTTCTGGTTGTTGTACTATTAGGACTTCCGTTAGTTTTGTATTTTGTTCATTGTTTACGTTACCGAACGATCAGGTGTCGGATGTCGAGTCTGAGAGATGTCAAGTCAGTAGCTGTGGTGTAGCGGCGAGAATGCGCTGAAATATCGATCGGAAGAATCGGTACATAGTTACCGGATAGTTGTTTTTGTCTGCAATTGTTGGTGATTTTCCAGAATTGTTAATATGGTCTTATAGTCGTTTCTCCAGAAATGAAATAAATCTGGCAACGACCGATGGAAAGCGGAAAATCTGTAGACCGGCCGGAAGAGAATCTCAATTGACTCTCTCTTTGATTTCGGTGGTTGATAAATGAAGAAATGTGAGATCGCAGTAGTTGCAATCATCATAATTTGTGTTTGGTGCTGTGTTACTCAGAGCAGGCATGAAAGTGGAATTTAATATCATATTAGCATTGCTAATTTCTATTTTGTATTCGATTAGGTATTATTGAGATCGCCCAGGCATAATAAATCTTGGATCCCGAGGATGGAATAGACACTGACGCCAGCCTCGGTAATTAAATAGATGCAAGTAGAATTTTTAGATGCTAATGAAGTTTTCAATTTTTGGGATCCAAGTTCAGTATCCAGTTTTAAGTATCCGATTTTAGAATCTAGTTTTGGGGTCCAGTTTTGGGAGTCAAGTTTCAAGTTTTAGTTCCAGTTTCTTAATGTCCATTTTGGTGTTTGGCTAATTTGGTAGCGTCACTTCATGAAATGAAGCTTTGGTTTTTATTTGGTATATTTGGTATCACGCAGGTGCCAGACATCAGTGGAGTGAGGGGATAGACACTTTTCATCTCTATCAGTGGTGTTTCACTCAACCGGCAACCGGGAACAGCTGCATCATGTTATGAGGTATCTTATCGACATATTAAATTATATTTCATGAATTGGAGAATGCTGAAGACCAAGTGACGTTTATTGTAGAAACTTTTAATCTGTGTCATTAATGACCAATTGTTGTTTATCTATTAATGAAGTTAAGTGTACCTAATTGGTATTAAGTTTTATCTATTAATGAGTTTAAGTATACCTAATTGGTATTAAATTTTATCTATTAATGACAGAGTTAATGATAATGATTAACATGAGTTTTAGTTCTTGAGGTACTGTTTTTGTAGAGATAATTAGGGTTAGGTGTGTATAAATTTATGTATATAAGTGCCTAAAGAAGGCTGAGTTATTATCTTTTGTAGATTAATGCCCGTATTCACAAACGATAATTACCAAATAATTACGTAATCAGTTATCTCTATCTCATTCTAATGCAAATAAACTGCATATCTCCATCTCACTCATTTAATTAATTACGTAATTATTTAGGAAATTATCGTTTGTGAATACGGGCATAAGTATTTTTGATGAGTAATGATACCTTTGGAGGATCATGTGTATATTTTAGTAAGTAAGTTTAATGAATCTCAATATTAAGTATTAATGATGTATCTCACGATATATCATTTTATTTTTCTGGGAATTGTGTTAATTTGATTGAATATAATTTCCAATAAATTTGTTATTGTTACATCGTGGTTTTTATTTCAGTTAGTGTTGTTGTGTGACCTGTAATTAAAAAAGAACACAACATAGGGCAGGTCAAAATTTAAGTAATTTCAGTATTTTAATAGAATTTTTAAGGCTAGGCTAGACGATCATTAATAATTTGTAATTTTAATCTTTTCTTTTTGTGGTGTGGTTAGTTCGCCGGAGAACTGACCGACACCCCACCTCCTCCTCCGTTCCTTTCGGGTTCAAAGGAATCAGAAGGTACACGGACGGTATCTCAGAAAACCAATCAGAATAATTGTTAAATTTTGTATGAAGTTACGAAATGTAATTATTATTTCGTTAAGCTACACTCATTTTACGAACCACGTGAATACCCCTATTATTTAGATTGAAGTAAACGAAAGTAATAATAATTGTTTAAAACGTTGTGTAGCGTGCGCTTTTCCGTATTTATCCAGAACGAATTTACGAATAGAAAGGTGTACCAAGATGGCGTTCCTTTGGAATGATACCCTCCGCAGGTTCTATAGTTTAAGGCATTGTAGCGAGACCGAGTGACGGACCGTCAACTCGAGCCCGTCAACTGCCAGTGAGAAGAACTGAACGTCAGAGAGAGTGTAGCAAGGTGGAGCCAGGAATATCGATTTTTATTTGGTAAAGGAGAACTGAAGGTGTCAGTTGGTTTCTTGTTGGTTGGAATATCATTTCAACTTTATCACTTCGACAGTATGGCACCGGGCAGTACGGTCGTGGAAATTACCGCTCCTGCGAAACCCTGCCGTAAATGCAAATCTATTGCACAAACAGGGCTAAAATGTATCAAATGTGGTGCGGTGTCGCACAGAAGTTGCGTGGATTTACTAAAAAATGTGAAAAAAATTGACGATAGGTCGATAGACTGTTGTTGTAATATGGATAATAATGGT
This sequence comes from Malachius bipustulatus, assembly GCA_910589415.1. Taxonomy (NCBI): domain Eukaryota; kingdom Metazoa; phylum Arthropoda; class Insecta; order Coleoptera; family Melyridae; genus Malachius; species Malachius bipustulatus. The sequence goes on along the minus strand of OU342631.1, from coordinate 55,073,390 downwards.
GTATCTAGCAAAAAAACTGACGCCGAGAGCATAAGTGCTAATGGAAGTGAGGAAAACGAATTGAAATTGGAGGTTTATTACTTGAAGGAACTACTGAAACAAAAAGATGTCATTATTGTGAGTCAGAACATAACAATTTCCTCTCTTAGACAGCAAGTTGATTTATTGAACAGTGTTTTTAATCAATCGACACCAGCATGCCCCGATAAGAGACAGGACTGTTTATCAATGATCAGTGACCTTGACAGTGAAAATGTAAACTTTAACCGTAAAACAGCTGTCCGGCATGATAAGCGACAGCAAGGAAATATCACGAAGAAAATTAACAAAATAGGCGTAATAAATAAACCTGTGGGTTCTGGGAAGAAACCTTCGGATAATGAAGCTACGGAAGGAACTAAAAATTCTGTCCCTGCTATTTTAGGCCCTAAAACAACACCGGCTTCCGATAAGCTTGAAAGCTGGAGATCAGTTATTAATAAGAGGAATAGCGGTGGTAAAAAGGTTAATATATCGAATAAAATTGTGATTACGGGAGAAAATAAAAATACAGTAATTAAGGCTGTTCCGAAAAAGATGTCGGTATTCATCTCAAGACTCAATCCTGATACAACGGTAGAGGATGTAGTTCAGTCGCTGCAGAAGAGATTGCCTGAGATAGAGTGTGAGAAACTAATATCTAGATATCCTGACAGCTATTGTTCCTTTAAAATTACTATTAACGCAACCAACTACGAAGAAGCATTGAGTCCGGGAAACTGGCCAGAGGGTACCTTGATAACGAAGTTTTTTCGATCCAGCAACCCGAAGAGTAAATCAGAGGCTTGAAAATGGAGCGAAGAAATGCCAATATGCCAGCGCGGCTGAAGATCCAAATGGTGAAGTTTTTAATCTGCTACATACCAATACGCAGTGTATCCGAAATAAGATTGACCTGATTGAGTTGTTATGTCAAGAAAAGAACATCGACTTCTTATGTGTTTGTGAACATTGGCTCTGTAGAGAAGAGATTGATGAAATGACCATACAGGGCTACGTAAAAGTATGTGACTTTTCGCGTGACTCAGCCACACAGGGCGGCACGGCAATTTACGTAAGAAATCAACTTCGCCCTGACTGCAGGATAGTGAATAAATATTGCGCGCGTTCAACTGATTTCACGATCGAGTGTTCAGCTATTGTTTTCAGGAATAGTGTCTGTATCTTGTGCTTGTATCGTTCACAAAAGGGAGATTGTAATGAATTCATTGCGGGTCTCTCCGACATTATTGGCGATGCTGTAAGTAAAAATTTCTCACATATTGTTATCTGTGGCGATTTTAACATAAATAGTTTAAACAAAACCTCCCCCGACTATGTACATTTGAGAGACGTCGTCTCCTCGTATGCTCTTCGATCACTAGTTGATGATGTACCGACGAGGGTGGTTCTCAGAGCCGATGGGAAGCTGTGTGTAAGCTCCCTGGATTATATAATTACAAATATAATGGGTCGAGATGTGGTTAGTTGCGATAGCTTTGAGCCGGGATATGCTGACCACCATGCGCAGATATTCTCGTGGGTGATGGGCGCTGACTCTGAAAAGAGCGAATGCAGTGTGCCTGTACCGACGATAGAGATAAGGAAAATGTCTAGTGATTGCTTTTCGGAGTTCAGGTATTTGTTTACTCGTGGAGAGTTTCAGATGCTTTCTCAGGATAACTATGAGAATGATCAGGATTTCGATTGTGTATTTAATGCTTTCTGGGAACACCTACTGTGGTGTTATTCTGCGGCTTTCCCTGTTGTTAGTGTTCGTAGGAGCAACATGTCTGCTGATAATTTCAAGTATAGCCACTCATTGAGGAATAAAGTTGTTGAGCTTCGCGATCTTAATTATATAAGAAAGAATTTCAACAATGAACTTTTGGATACGGTGTATAAAAGTAGGAAAAGAGAAATCACTCTACAAGTTCAGAAAGAAAAAAGGAGCTACTACGACTCTCTTATTGCAAGATCAAAAAATAAAGCCAAAACAGTATGGAAATTAGTCAAGCAATCTGATAAAAGAAAACCTGTGGAAAAAATTAAAATTCTATTGAATGATGAATATATTCAGGAACCTCCGCGACTGGTGGAGATTTTTGGTTCCTACTTCGCAGATGTGGTGAGGGAGGGACTGCAGAGTCATTTTGGGGATTCACTTTCTCTGGAATGTACAGTGTCAAAAGGTTGGCAGGAAAAGTCCATGTTTGTCACCCCGGTCGAGGCGAACGAGGTTAGGAGTATTATCAATTCTTTGCAGAATAAAAAGTCTGCGGGCTATGACGACATTACTACGTACTTTATAAAAAACTGCAGTGATATTTTATCGGTCGTCATCGCCAATTTGTTCAATGCATCTGTGTCTTGTGGGCTCTTTCCGAAGGCCCTGAAAACGGCCCTTATTATTCCTGTATATAAAAAGAATAATCCCTCTGAATTGAAAAATTATCGCCCAGTTTCTCTGTTATCTATAGCCTCTAAGATATTCGAGAAGATCATGGTAAAGAGAATAAACGCGTTTATTAATAAGCATGACATTCTTGGTCGCTTTCAGCACGGCTTCAGAACATCTCACTCGGTGGAAACCGCCGCGATAGATTTAGTGCAGTATATATACGATAAAGTTGATAGAAACGAATACACTGTTTCAATTTCTTTTGACCTATCTCGGGCTTTTGACACTCTCCATCCGGGATTCATATCTGAAAAGTTGAACAGACTGGGGATTCGCGGTCGGATTAATGACTGGTTGATGTCATTTTTAAGTGAACGGAAATTTAGGGTTAGACTTGGGGAGACAACTTCCAATGTCTTTTCCATGGATCTTGGTACGCCTCAGGGTAGTGTTCTGGGCCCTCTTATCTTTTTGTTGTATGTAAATGATCTGCCGGAATACATCAGTGGGGGTAGAGTATTCGCATACGCTGATGACACGACCATTGTTGTGTCTGACTATACTGTGGATGGGGTGTGTCGAAGGATTGAGCGGGTGGTGGAAGATTTCAGAATATGGTGTAAAAAGAACAGATTGATAATAAATTTGGATAAAACAGTCTATGTTAAATTTAGGACTGGATTACATAAAAACTCTCCAATATCCTTGAATATTTCTGACGAACAAATTGTTTTCAAAGATTCGGTGAATTTTCTTGGTGCGGTGCTGGACAGTGGCCTTGACTGGAGGCAGTGCACTGAGATGTTAGCAGGGAAGTTAAACCGGGCTTACTTTGCGATTAGTTCATTGAAAGGAAAGTTATGTCGTCACACTTTGCTAAGTGTGTATTATGGAATATTTTACAGTCACCTCCAGTCTAACATATTGCTATGGGGTCGTTCACCACATGCGCACAGACTCTTCCTCACCCAAAAGCGAATTGTTAGGTTGATTTTTGACATGAAAACTCGCGAATCATGCAGGACCATTTTCAAAGATAATAGGATCTTGACTGTTGCTGGTATATATTTGTATAAAGCCCTTATATATGTGCATGCGAGGAGGTCGCGTCTCTCGAGTAGATCCGATGTGCATGGCTATAACACTAGACACAATGGGAATTTCTGTCTTAATCGTCACAATCATACTTACTATGAGATATCACCTCTGTATTCTGGAGTTGATTTATATAACAAACTACCGCGGAACATTAAGGACATAGACGATGAGAAATGCTTTAAGCGAAATCTGAAGCGTTTCTTGATGGATAAGTGTTTTTACAGCATCCAAGAGTTTCTCGGAGAGACTGTGCGGTGATTCTTTGAAGAGCTTGTACCTAGGATCTATTGTTGTAGTGTAAAATTGTTATACTATAATGTGCTGTATATTTTTCTGTTTATGTCGTTCAATTCTGTGAGGTTATTGACGAAAATTTGTATTTATACACTTTTTGTATTGTGTTTTTTTTGTTTTTTTAACTTTTTGTATTGTATTGAACGTGTACATGCTCTGTACTGAGCTTGTTTGTTGTTATGTAGGCTAAATATTGACATGTCCATACAGTAGATGTAACTGTTTGCCGGATGCAATAAATCTATCTATCTATCTATCTATCTATCTATCTATCTATCTATCTATCTATCTATCTATCTATCTATCTATCTATCATTGAGTGATGGTGTTTCAGTGAGATGGTGTTATTTCGTTTGTTATCTCGTGTAGTGTGGTTAAAATAACACAGGTATGAAGTTGTTGTGTTAGTCCTATTTAGCAAAGCTAATTTTCTATGTCGTTTTCTAAACAGGAAAGACGAGCCTGTCAATCATGCAGGGATGAGTGAAAAAGCTCGACTGGGACCGACATAATGGCGTCCATCTCGGTAATAATAAATTAGCGATTTGTCGATTCAGATTAGTAATTATAATTATTTTATTTCAGGGCTTTTTCTGTTTTCTTTTTATTCTCTACTTCTAGTTCCATGTTTCTGCGTTTCGAGTTCTAGTTTTATTTCTAGAATTCGATCTTTCGGATCCCTCTTTCCGGGTGGATCTCTCATAAGATCTAATTTTTAGTCTCTTAGTTCCTGTCTAAATGTTCTGGTGGTGACCTACGTGGGGAAATATTCCGTATTCAAGGATTTGATAGCAGATCATTTTTTTTGATGTAATGGCGTTCTCCAGACAAAGCCGGACCTAGCCAACTGGAGAGTGAGCAGGCATCACCGTCTATCTCATTTTTTTGGATCTTTCTGTTGCAGTCACGTTTCATCAAGAAATGTTGTTGGAACTTCAAGGTACTTTGTTAATTTTTTCTGTTTCATTTATTTTATATTGAATTTTATCTCTAAAAAGAGAGGAAGTAACTTCATCAGATTGCGTTATGGATTTTATCAAGATGGGAATTTTTATTATTTTAATAATTGGGAAATACTTCCCCAATGTTGTTAATTTTAGCTAGTGAGTAGAAATGTTCAATTTAGTATTTAATCTTAATCTAATTTTTTTATCAGGGAGAATTAATTGGCCAATTTAGTTAGTGTTAAGAATGTAAATTTTTTGTCAAGTACTTAATGAAGGTAATTTGTTGATCAAAGAGATCAACATTTTTTTATTTTACTATTGTTCTATTTTTAAGAAATGTTGATAGTATGTAGATGATAAGGGGGAAATCCAAGATAAAAATTTTCTTTTTGTCTCACAATACAATATACCGTTAGCTGGGAAGTTTTATGTTGTTAATTGGAGAAGTCCAATAAATTGTTAAATTTTTTTATGTGAGTTTTATTTTTAGTATCTGTGTGGCCTGAATTTAAAAAGACACAACGTAGGGCAGGTCAGCTATTTAAATTTTGAATCTTATATATTTTTTTTTATTTAGACGATCATGTCAACAAATTTGTAGTCATCATCATCGTTTTCTTTTTAATTTTTACACCCTCTGTCCTGCTTTGGGTACAAACAAATTTGAAGGTACCCAAACGGGGTCAGAGGGAATGGCACCTTCCTTTCGCTCATTTTTTAGTTTTCTTTTTGGCCTGGTTAATTAAAATTTTTTGAGATCGAGCGAAGGAAGGGTTGCAAATGGTTCCGTTGACCAGCACGGAGTTTATTTTTGGATAATATTGTATTGTGAGAAATTTTTTAATGACTATGTGTACTTATATGTAGTTATGCTAACTGACGTTTTGGATTTTTAAGATAGTGTGTACCTATATTAACGACATTTGATGATATTAAGTGAGGTTAATTAACAACGGTAAATAATACTACTAATATTTTTGCAATTTTGAGCAATACTAATTGATAAGGTACCTATACATTGTGCGTTCCAAATCAAGGTTTCTCTATTTGAGTGTTTTTTGTAATTTAGTATTTGTGTATCTTTATATAAATCAAGATGAGTTCAAAGTTAGGGACTAGCTTTGAAGTAGCTCATTTGAGAGTTGAGGAGATTAAGTATGAGATCTTGTTGAGAAACGAGGAGCCCTTATGGGACAATAATATGCGTAGGACCCAATTAAGTAGGTTGATAAGATCAGAAGTAGTAGTACCAACAGTTTCACCGTTAGATTTTGATGAAGATTTAGAGGCATGTAGGCAAACTCTTAATAACATAGAGGTGTCGTTAGGGAAAATTAAATCAATTGAGGAAAATTTTCCATTATATAGTAGATTATTGTCTAGGATAGTTCATTTGAAGCTGAGAATAGGGCGATTAAATGACTGTAGTGCTAGTGAGGTCGTTTCAAAAGATCAAATACGTCATGATTTTGAGAATTTAAGTAAGAAGTTTTCTGAGGTTAACACATCGTTGCCATTGTTGCCAGCTGGAAGCTCTAGTCCAGTTGATTCTTGGTGGACTGTAGACAGCAGCCCTATCGTAGAAACGATTTCAACCAATACGAGTACTAGTTCACAATTGCTTTCTGCAACGAACCCTTTTAGAGACGATTTTATTGGAGATTTTAGTTTTTTGACAGTTTCCGAGCCAGGTAGTTATAATGATAAGCTGCCTAGGGATAACTTATATAGTCCGAATCCTTTCTCAGTACCAGATTGTTCAAATATTCCGCAGAATTTAAGGGTGAATCAAGTTAACGTTAGGAATAAGGTATCTACTCCCGTTCATAAGTGGAATTTGACGTTTTCTGGGAAAGAACAAGGTTGCGAGGTCGTGAAATTTTTAGAACGTGTCAAGGAATTGAGCGAGGCTCGAGGAGTTCCTTTAGATGAGGTGTTTAGTTGCGCAGTGGATCTTTTTAAAGAACCAGCACTTTCCTGGTTTAGGAATATTAAACATCAAGTTAGGACGTGGGACGAATTAGAATGGCGCTTGAGGTCAACGTTTATCCCTCCGAACTACGATGAAGATTTATTAGCCGAAATTAGATCATTTAGGCAGACTGGTGGGGAAAGTGTGGTTACATTTTTGGCTAGGATTAGGATGAAATTTTCTCATCTTTTGGTACCATTGTCCACTGCAGAACAAATCAAGATCGTAAGGAGAAATTTATCTCCAGATTTGAATAGTAAATTATGTCTTTTGCAGATAGAGTCGTTTGAGCAGTTAGAATATTTTTGTAGACAGATAGCTGTCAATTCGACACCAAATAGTTGGGCAGTAAACAAAAAGGTTTACCGTAAACCTGAACAGGTGATTGAAGTAACTGAGCCACCCAAGAAAAAGGAGTCGAAAACTCCTAAAGAAGATTTTTTGTCATCTAAATCTCGTTGGGTGTGTTGGAATTGTGATGGTGCTGGTCATTCGTTTATGGAATGTACTCAGCCCAGGAAGTTTTTCTGTTTTGGTTGTGGTCTAAAGGACGTTTCTAAACGATCCTGTCCTAGGTGTGGTGAGAATGCAAATTCTACCACAGCTTCAAAAAACGATTTAGGGGGCGAGCGGCGAGGGACAACCGTTCCAAACTCCCGAAAACAGCCTACTATGGAGACAGGCGCAGTCCCAAAAATTCCGAAGTAGTTGAAGTTATTGATGAGGCAGTGGTAGGTAATGAACCTGACCACTGTAATAATAAGTTGATGAGTGTAGATTTGGAGAGGGGTGATACTGATGTTTGTCCGATGTTTAAGAAAAAGTTACATGATAATAGGCCTTATATACCTATAGTTATTGAAGATAGACAATATTTGGGTTTATTGGATACTGGTGCAAATTTATCGATTTTGGGTTCCAATGTGGAAATTTTATGGGAAGGTAATGACACTTTTGTCAAGGATTTGGATGGGACGAATGTGACTATTGCAGACGGTAGCTCACAGGAGTTGTTAGGTTTTGTTACGTTTCCAGTAAGTTTCGAGAATAAGGTTATCGATTTGAGATTTGCTGTAGTACCTTCTATTTCGCATTCCATTATTTTGGGTGCAGATTTTTGTAGATTATCGAACATCAATTTAAATTTTAAGAACAGGTCTTATCAGGTAGGACAAATTGAGGCATCAACTTCTTCCAAGGCAGATTCTAATACTTTTCTAGCCGAGCTTTCATCTGATCAGGGCAAGGTGTTGTCTGAAGTTATTACTAAATTTGAGACTTTGTCGTCAACAGCACCAGGGAGAACAAATATCATCTCTCATTTTATAGACACTGGTGAGGCTAGACCAGTTAAGCAAAGGCAATATCCATTATCGCCGATGCTTAATAAAATTTTGCATAAGGAGATCGATGCTATGTTAGAGTCTGGGGTAATTGAGAAAAGTATGTCCGCATGGGCATCCTCGATTTTAATGGTTCCAAAATCAGAACCAGGTACATATAGGTTATGTTTTGATGGCAGAGGTTTGAATCAGGTAACGGTTAAGGATTCTTATCCCTTGCCATTGATTGATAATATTTTGAATAAGGTAGGTGGTAAGAAATATCTTTCTTCCATCGATATTACTAAGGCTTTCTGGAATATTCCTTTAGAAGAAACATCGAAGCAAAAGACAGCTTTCCAAGTTCAAGGGAGAGGTCTTTTTCAATTTGTAGTTATGCCGTTCGGTCTATGTAATGCCGCGCAGACACAACAGCGGTTGATGGACAGATTATTGATGGATCCAAAATTTGAAGATAAGGTTTTTGTGTATCTTGATGATATCGTTTGTGTTTCTGAGGATTTTGATGAACATGTCAGGTTGTTGAATGAAGTTTTTGAGATTTTGTTTTCTGCTGGTCTGAAGGTGAATATTCCGAAATGTCAATTTTGTAGAGATTCCCTAACATTTTTGGGTTACATAGTAGATAGGAATGGGCTAAGAACTGACCCAGATAAGGTCAAGGCTATAGCGGAAATGTCATCTCCGCGAAACACTACAGAGGTTCGAAGGATAATGGGAGTGTTGCAATGGTATAGAAAGTTTATTAAGGACTTTTCGACCATTTCTGAACCAATCACCTCGATCATTAAAGGTCGAATAAAGAATGCCCCCATTGTTTGGACTGAAACAGCCGAGTCAGCCTTATGTAATTTGAAGGAGAGATTGATCTCTAATCCTATTCTTGTTAGCCCGGATTTCGATAGGCCATTCTTTATCCAGACGGACGCGAGTGACGTCGGCATTGGGGCAGTATTATACCAGCTTCGAGACGGCTTTGAACATCCTATCGCTTATGCGTCCAGAAAACTTTCTAAGGCCGAAACCAAGTATATGGCGACGGAGAAAGAATGTTTGGCAGTTATCTTTGGTATTGAGAAATTTAGAGGCTATGTTGAGGGCGCAGAATTCACTGTAGTAACTGATCATGCCAGTTTACAGTGGCTGTACAGAATTAAAGATCCCATGGGTCGTATCGCCCGTTGGACAGTTAGGCTTAGTTGTTTTAAGTTCAAGATAGTTCATCGTCCAGGAAAGGATATGGTAGTACCGGATTTGCTTTCGAGACAGATTGCTTCAGTAGAAGTTCAGAATTTAATTCCTGACCAATGGTATGCCGATATGATCAATAAGATACAATGTGATCCACAAAAGTATCCAAATTTTCTCGTGCAAGGTAGTGCTATTTATAAGCACATTAAGAATAATCATGACATTGAAACGAACCAGTCAAACTGGAAGTTGGTAGTTCCTACTGAAAATCGAAAGGAAATTCTTGAGCAATGTCATGATAGTCCAACAGCAGCTCATTTGGGAGTGCATAAGACCTTGGCACGAATTCTAGAGAGGTATTATTGGCCTGGTATTAGAGAGACGGTTAGGAGGTATGTGTCATCTTGTAGTACGTGTGGAGCACATAAGTCCACCAATAAACTTCCTGCCGGAGCTTATGGTAAGAAGAGATCTGTCGATTTTCCCTTTCAGATGATTTCTTTGGATTTGATGGGACCATTTCCACGGTCTAAGTCAGGAAATACACAATTGTTGGTTGTCACAGATGCTTTTTCAAGATTTGTTGTAGTCCAGCCCCTTTCGAAAGCTACAGCTTCGAAAGTTGCCAAGTTTTTAGAGAACCAGGTATTCTTGATATACGGGGTACCTCAGATTGTGGTTTGTGATAACGGTGTGCAATTTACATCTAAGGAATTTAAGGCACTTATGAAAAAGTATCATGTACAGCGAGTTTGGTATAATGCACGTTATCATCCCCAAGTTAACCCTACTGAGAGGGTAAATAAAGTATTAGGTTCTGCAATTAGCTCCTATGTTAAGGAGGACCACAGAACTTGGGATGAACATTTGCATGAAATTGCACAAGCTATTCGGACAGCAGAGCATGAAGCCACCGGCTTTACTCCTGCTTTTCTTATCTTTGGTAGAAATGTCCCGGTGGATGGACAGTATTATGGTGATGTAGGTTTGAATTCGTATGATCCAGTTTAAATTTCGGATAAGTTAAAGTGGCAATCGGAAATTTCGAAGGTTCCGAAATTATACCCACAAATTCAGGCTCGAGTTCAGAAAGCGTATGACAAAAATTCTTCCAGGTACAATCTGAGACGAAGAGACATTCGTTATCAAGTAGGGGACAAGGTCTGGAAGAAAAATTTTGTGCTTTCCGATAAGGTGACTGGTTTCGCTAAGAAACTAGCCCCTAAATATATTCCTGCTCTCGTAACGAAAGTTAAAGGGAGTGGTTTAGTTGTTTAGTTGAGTAATGAGTCAGGGAAAAATTTGGGTGAATTCCACATTCAAGATCTTAAGCCCTTTGTAAGTATCGATGATTAGTAATTTTGTTTTGGTAAGGATCATTTTAGAAATCATTGTTGTTAATTAGTAAATCTTATCTTTTGTCTAAATGTCCTGAGTAAGTTTAGTTTAGATGTGATAGAAATTTTTAGGTCACAGAACTTTGGAGTTCAATGCCGTGTGGAAGTTCTCCAGGTCTGTGTTAGGTATCTTTTGTATCCCGGAGCCAATAGGCAGCCCATTGGTGTAAGTCCTGGAGGTCTGTGTGAGGTCCTTAGAGATGAAAATCCTACCTTGTTGGTACGTTAGTAGGAAAAATTTTCAGCTCTATGTGAGGTAGACTGTGTTTAGGATTAGCTACCCTAAATCACATGTCAAAATTAATTAAAGAATTTCAGGAATTCTGAATTCTGGTAATTCTGATATTGAGTATAAATTTGTTGGATTACCAAGAGCAGTTTTCTATCTTTTTGAGTAAGGAGAAAATTTTTGGAAGATTAGTGTCAGTTTAGGAAATCAACTAAACGAATTTTAGTCTTGAGCTGATGTCTTTTCCTTCTCAATAAGTCCTAGTTATGTTGTGTCTATTGAGTCTATCACAGAAGTCTTCACTAATATTTACCAGACAGTTTTGAGTATCGTCAAGTAGTTTTGAGTAACTATTTGTAAGTTTTGAGTAAAGTTTTGTCTTTAGTAGTTCAGGTAGTTCACGTTAAGATTTCTAAAAGGATCTATTTACATTTTAGGGTAATTGTGACTAACGATTAGTTTTTCGAAATTTTAGTTTGAGTTTTTAGTTAGGACTAATTATCGATACAATTAGTTATTTGGTATTGGTATTTTCAAAATTAATGATTGTGATCATTGATTATGACATTTTGAGTGTAATTCTGTTTATCAGTAAGTCTTGATCTTGAGTTCGCCCCAAGATGGGCCAAGGTCGTTTTTATCTTTCATATCTTTTGAAGTTTTAGTTTTGGGCAAAGGCCCCAGGTATTGCTTTGTTTTGGTTTTCTGATTCCGGTGCCTTCGGGTATTGGAATAAGTGTCTTCCCGTATTTTCGTTTCAATATTCGTAGGTGAAGGGGTCGGAATGTTTATGATTAGTCTGTTGGCACGGTCAGTGAGACCATTTTGTTTCTTTAGGAAGAACATTTATGATTGGTCTGTTGGTACGGTCAGTGAGACCATTTTGTTTCTTTAGGAAGAACATTTATGATTGGTCTGTTGGTACGGTCAGTGAGACCATTTTGTTTCTTTAGGAAGAACATTTATGATTAGTCTATTGGTACGGTCAATGAGACCATTTTGTTTCTTTAGGAAGAACATTTGTTATTAGTCTGTTGGTACGGTCAGTGGAGACCATTTTGTTTCTTTAGGAAGAACATTTATGATTAGTCTGTTGGTACGGTCAGTGAGACCATTTTTGTTCTTTAGGAAGAGCGTTGTATATATGTACATAGAAGTCAATGGAGAGTCTAGAGGATATTTTCTGGTGTTCTTGATGAGCAAAAAAATGGTATGTTATCCCATTTTTTTATTTTGGTTGGAGGGGTGGTGTAGCGTGCGCTTTTCCGTATTTATCCAGAACGAATTTACGAATAGAAAGGTGTACCAAGATGGCGTTCCTTTGGAATGATACCCTCCGCAGGTTCTATAGTTTAAGGCATTGTAGCGAGACCGAGTGACGGACCGTCAACTCGAGCCCGTCAACTGCCAGTGAGAAGAACTGAACGTCAGAGAGAGTGTAGCAAGGTGGAGCCAGGAATATCGATTTTTATTTGGTAAAGGAGAACTGAAGGTGTCAGTTGGTTTCTTGTTGGTTGGAATATCATTGAGTGATGGTGTTTCAGTGAGATGGTGTTATTTCGTTTGTTATCTCGTGTAGTGTGGTTAAAATAACACAGGTATGAAGTTGTTGTGTTAGTCCTATTTAGCAAAGCTAATTTTCTATGTCGTTTTCTAAACAGGAAAGACGAGCCTGTCAATCATGCAGGGATGAGTGAAAAAGCTCGACTGGGACCGACATAATGGCGTCCATCTCGGTAATAATAAATTAGCGATTTGTCGATTCAGATTAGTAATTATAATTATTTTATTTCAGGGCTTTTTCTGTTTTCTTTTTATTCTCTACTTCTAGTTCCATGTTTCTGCGTTTCGAGTTCTAGTTTTATTTCTAGAATTCGATCTTTCGGATCCCTCTTTCCGGGTGGATCTCTCATAAGATCTAATTTTTAGTCTCTTAGTTCCTGTCTAAATGTTCTGGTGGTGACCTACGTGGGGAAATATTCCGTATTCAAGGATTTGATAGCAGATCATTTTTTTTGATGTAATGGCGTTCTCCAGACAAAGCCGGACCTAGCCAACTGGAGAGTGAGCAGGCGTCACCGTCTATCTCATTTTTTTGGATCTTTCTGTTGCAGTCACGTTTCATCAAGAAATGTTGTTGGAACTTCAAGGTACTTTGTTAATTTTTTCTGTTTCATTTATTTTATATTGAATTTTATCTCTAAAAAGAGAGGAAGTAACTTCATCAGATTGCGTTATTGATTTTATCAAGATGGGAATTTTTATTATTTTAATAATTGGGAAATACTTCCCCAATGTTGTTAATTTTAGCTAGTGAGTAGAAATGTTCAATTTAGTATTTAATCTTAATCTAAATTTTTTATCAGGGAGAATTAATTGGCCAATTTAGTTAGTGTTAAGAATGTAAATTTTTTGTCAAGTACTTAATGAAGGTAATTTGTTGATCAAAGAGATCAACATTTTTTTATTTTACTATTGTTCTATTTTTAAGAAATGTTGATAGTATGTAGATGATAAGGGGGAAATCCAAGATAAAAATTTTCTTTTTGTCTCACAATACAATATACCGTTAGCTGGGAAGTTTTATGTTGTTAATTGGAGAAGTCCAATAAATTGTTAAATTTTTTTATGTGAGTTTTATTTTTAGTATCTGTGTGGCCTGAATAATAAAAAGACACAACGTAGGGCAGGTCAGTTATTTAAATTTTGAATCTTATATTTTTTTTTATATTTAGACGATCATGTCAACAAATTTGTAGTCATCATCATTTTCTTTTTAAATTTTACACCCTCTGTCCTGCTTTGGGTACAAACAAATTTGAAGGTACCCAAACGGGATCAGAGGGAATGACACCTTCCTTTCGCTCATTTTTTTAGTTTTCTTTTTGGCCTGGTTAATTAAAATTTTTTGAGGTCGAGCGAAGGAAGGGTTGCAGTTGTTAGGTTCACCGCGAAACGCTAGATGGCACTTACTTTTGTCGCGTCTTTTTGAGCAAAGTTTCACATATTATAGTTTAAGTTAAGGTTTTCGTGGTTCTAATTAACACAATGGGTACGTTCACCTGACGTCAACTGTTGAATAGCAGCGCAAAATGGTTGAGTGTTAGTTGTTGCAACATGTTGGAAATAGTCTGAACGCATTGTTGAGATCGAGAGACATGTGACATGTTTCTGGATACGATTCAAGTTCATAGAAATAATTATTATCAATTCTTTGTCGCTGATTGTGTCAGGGGCATTCTTAATTCCAACTTTTACTTACCACTTTGCGCATGTCCGCAACATACTTTGACTGTGCTGAGCGTGAAATATTTATTACGCTCACAGAAATACTCAACAGTTTAGCAACGGTAAATGGTGAGCGGTATGTCTGGACGCAAGCGCTACCTCAACAATTGAGATCAGGTGAACGTACCCAATGTCTATTGTGTTACATTATAATAGTGTTCGATTGTTAGTTGAGGGTTATATTTTCTTGGTTAACTACCTATACAGGGTGATTCAGGTTTTACCTACTTAACTCTTGAGATAAACCTGCCCTAGGTACGTAAAATAATTGCAATTTTTGTTTCTGTTTTTTTCTTTTCTCATTCATATCCACGGGACAGCCGGCCTGAGTATAATATAATAGGAATCTCGGCAGCTCGCCTTCTTTCATACGGGCACGAGAGGCAACGCTAACACAAATGGAACGGAAATTCCCCGAATGCATTGTGTTACGTAAAGAATCACGCGAACAGGTCGTGATAGAAAGTAACCGACGACCCGTTCCCGCCCAATACGACAATGGTGTCTTGTTGAAATCTGGCTATAAAAGCACGCATCGGATGTAAAGGGTTGGTTAGTTTTGCTTTGACTCTGCTCATTGCCAGTCTGACCATTTCCTCCGCTATCTTTTGGAAACCCCTAGAGGGTATCGCATAAGTGGCCTTCCTTCCTTGTTGTTTTTGGAAACCCCCTTGAGGGTATCGCATAAACAAAATTCCTATCCAACCGGTGGAAACCCCTAGAGGGTATCGCACCGTCCCTCTTTTCCATGTTACTAAATAAAAAATTGATTAGACATCTTCCTGTTTTCGCCTACTTTGCTAAATGTGAAATTCTCCCTTAAAGAGCAATTAGAACTATTCGAAGAAGCGAGAAATTTATACGCCGACACAACAAGCATTAAAACCCATTTTCTAAGTTAATCCATCCATAAGATTCGAATTCAGTTTCACTAAGAATCGAGAGGAGATCCGTGATTCATAAGGACAGTTTCTGCCTCTGGAAAATAAACATGCCCGCCCGCAAATAAGAAGTTTCCTATTGCCCCGCCAAATAAATCACGTAGATGTAGAAAAGTAATAGTAGTGTCTGATTTGGTGAGAGCGTATTTAGTGAAGAGTATTATTATTATGTAGTGTAAACTAACCATAAAGAAGCTTTTTATTCTGACGGAGCGACGAAACTCGAGTCCGGAATATCCATTCAATGCCAATAGTAGAAGTAGTCGTTAGTAAGGTGTCCCGGAAGGGAGATGGGCGAACCCATGTTGTCAAATCGTCAAAATAAACCTCAAGTCAGGAAATTTCACGATAATTGCGTTAAATTAAGCTCAAAATAAAGTAAATAAAACGATAGAGGAGTCGTAGAAGCGCTCAGGCTTGTTCCGGAGTGCAAGTCACGAAAAAAAGATGAATTAACGAGAAACGTAATCACTAAACTGATTTGGTTATCCCGATTCCTTTTGATAGGTAATTCTCGATAACACGGCTGGGAGATGCTGTTGGTCATCTGCTTCAGAAGCTACGCCCGCAATAGCTGGCTATCCAAGTAGGTTAGCCCAATTTTCCAACACTCTAATTATTGCGTCTGAGTAATAATATAGGAATGGGGTCCGTAATTCGATCAGAGGTGATCATGATTCTGTTAACAATGTCGAAAACGCTCGAGAGATGTGTTCAATCTCGCAGGATGAAAACAACTTCATATCTCACCGATCGTTCAATGTTAAACTCAACAATATCCTTTCTGAAGAAAAAACCCTCCAAAATGGAATTCCACAAGGGTCCATTATTGGCGTCACATTATTCCTGATTGCTATCAACGACATAGAAAAGACATTATCGGACCCCCTAGTCAAGTTCTGCATCTACGCTGATGACCTCATAATCTACACCCGAGGTAAGAACTCTAAATCCATTGAGAAGCACCTCCAAAATACAATAACCAATATTGAAAAGTGGTCCCAAGAAACTGGGTTCAACTTTTCAGCTCTGAAAAGCAAGTGCATACTATTCTCCAGAAATAATCAACAGGCTCCAATCAATCTTACTCTACACAACACCCATATTCCTGCAGTCAAAGAAGCCAAAATCCTGGGACTTATCTTTGATTCCAAACTAACATGGAAATCCCACATCCTCTCTCTTAAAACTGACTGTAGGAAAATCATAAGCCTCATGCAGGTGATATCTCATCACAACTGGGGAGCAGACTATACAACCCTTTTGAATGTCTACAAAACCCTATTACGCTCCAAAATAGACTATGGATCAATAGTATATTCAACTGCCTGCAAAACCCAAATGAAAATCCTAGACACCATTCAGAATACAGCCTTACGAATAGCTCTCGGGGCCTACAGAACCAGCCCCATCGATAGCATTAGATGTCTAGCCAATGAGCCTCCGCTAAAAATAAGAAGACTTCAGTTAACCCTAACATATTCCACCAAAATACTTAACAACCCATCTCACCCTAACTTCTCCCTGATTACTTCCACCAGATTCCAATCTATTTATCAACGTAAACCTCATATCGCCCCCCCCCTATCTCTGAAAGAGTAAGGCGCCTCCTTGGATCCACCATGCTCGACATCTATCCTAGCAATAACACTCTTCTTCCGAAATACCCTCCATGGCAAAACCAGCAACCCAAAATAAATACAGAACTTTCCGCGCTCCCCAAATCCTACACTCACCCCGACATTATCCGCAACACTTTCCAGAGCATTGCTTCACTTTACCAAAGACATACCTTTATATATACAGATGGCTCCAAATCAAACCACTCCTTCACAGGGGCTGCCTTTCTTACCCCAAACTCAAAATTCCAAGCTCGTCTCTGTCCTACCAGCTCAATATACAGTGCAGAGCTCTATGCCATCAGCAAGGCACTTCTCCACATAGCCAATCAGCCCTCACGCAAGTTCGTCCTGTGTACCGATTCCCTCAGCTCTCTCACATCCATAAAGAATATGTATCCTAAACATCCTTTAGTAACGGATATCAAAGACTCGCTCTGCCTCCTGAACAACAAAGGATATGAAATCGAATTCATTTACGTCCCATCACATTGCAATATAAAAGGGAATGAAGAAGTTGACTCGTTAGCGAAAGAAGCCGCAAAATCCAGAAAATCCGCCGTAGTGACAATAAAAATTCCCGAAGACATCATCAGCGAGATCAAAAAATCAGCCCAAGATATCTGGCAGCAGCAATAAGACCAAAACAGCTTCCGAAAGCTCTACCCCATCAAACCATCAGTCACGATAAAACTGCCCCTACCATCTAACAGAAGACACCATGTGATTCTATCCAGACTTGGTTTAGGCCACAGCAATCTGACCCACTCCCATATTTTCAAACGTGAACCACCCCCCATCTGTAGCCACTGTAACACTCCACTTGACATCAAGCACCTATTAGAAAACTGCTCACTGTATACCGCTGCTCGCCAAAGACACAACATCCCGGACAACCTACACCATGCGATCTCCTCAAACGAGGAAACGATTACCAGAACCCTACAGTACCTGCTAGATATTGGTCACTCAACAACAATATAATCCATCTTCTTTTTTCTTATATTATTTCTGTTTATCCACCATAAGTACGTACTACTTTGCTATATGTAATTTTTTATAATTCTCATAGCCTGAAGTAAGAAATGTATATACACATTGTAACTCCTGCATTGTAACTAACAAAAATGTAACTCCTGCAATAACCGCCATGGTTGAGCAGGTTCCCTAAATAATAAAAAAAAAAATATCCCATTAAAAAAAGGAATTTTTCATTGATAAACCAGAACTTCTAGTCCAAGGACTATCACATACCTGAATATTGCTGGGAGGTAATAAAACATTACTTGCTAAGAAAGCTACGGCCGAATAAAGCAAGTTCAGAGTATCTTCAAAATTAATAACTCGATGTGAGAATAATAAATGAAGCATATACAAAAGCGCCAAACGAGCTCAGTAAGCTACGACTTCTTTAACATTTAGTACAAGCGGCAACGCCGCAATTTGCTTCAAAGAATGAATGAAAGTAAAAGTGGTTCTCCCAGTTACCAGAAGGGGCCCTTTATATTCGAACTCGAGAGTCGTTGACTCACCATGCTTCAGGAAACAAGTAATTTACAAATAAAATAAGCAAATAAATTGTTTATAAACTACAAACTATAAAGTAATAAATAAAGGATTGTAAAGTTGGGGGTAATATCTAGTGTGAAACATGGATGAAAGCGATTACTCCCATCCTACAATTAATTTGTTTATTATATTGATAAAAGAAAACGGAAATCGAAATTAAGAAATTTAGTCAAACGTCAGAAAGCAAAATCCTTAACTCCTTTGCTTCCGGCATACCTCAATAACGAATCTCGATACTACGAAACACAACGTTTGGTTCTACATCCAATCCTAGACGATCTCAAGGTAAACTTTTCTCAGAAATAAACAGGTAGGGGGTCGGGGTGTTACACTCTAGGGAACGATAGAGAATCGAAAAATAATATGAGTTGGCTTCATGAACTATATTCGTGAAATTCTTCGTTAAGAAAATACAGGGTGTTAAAGTTTTAAGAAAAAATTCGTATTTTCGAAATATAAAAAAATTGGCTGATTGAAATAATTTGAAATTTTGAACAGTAGTTGTGCTAATTGAAGTACATGATTTGATACTTCCGATGAAAAATTCTTCAATCCAGTGGCGGAGATTTGGGCTTGTTCTTACCTTTTTTAATAAATAATTTGCACGCTACTGGCTTTAATGCAAATTAGCTATTTTTGTTAGATACCTCATGTTGTTTAGAGAAGAAAAGACATCGTACGTTTTTGTCCTAGGACGCACTGTTTCCGAGATACTTCATAATGTAGGAACCCGTACGAGGTAAAATATCATAAAAATCAATGCTATTGAGTTTTTCCAGAAATTAGTCATTTTTGTGATCGTTATTTGAACCGTATTGCATTACAAAAAGCTTCCATGAGTGCCAGCATTGTGGAATATCCAGAAAACAGTGCGTTCTACAACAAAAACGTAAGATGACTTTTCTCCTCTAAACAAAACAAGGTATCTACCATAAATAACCAATTTGCATGAAAGTCAGTGGCGTAGAAATTATTTAATAAAAAAGGTAACAACACACCCAGATCTCTGCCACTGGAGTGAAGAATTTTTCATCGGAAGTATCACATCATGTACTTCAATTAGCACAACTACTGTTCAAAATTTCAAATTATTTCAAGCAGCCAATTTTTTTATATTTCAAAAACCCTGTATTTTCTTAACGAAGCATTTCACGAATATAGTTCATGAAGCAAACTCATATTATTTTTCGATTCTCTATCGTTCCCTAGAGTTAAGTAGGTAAAACCTGAATCACCCTGTATATTACAAAGCAAATAAATAATAGGTATAGAGGGTGTCCCAGTTTATTCGAAGCGTACAATACAATAATATTGTATTGTAATGCTTTTTAAAGGGAAATTGTCCTTATCTGACCTGACACAGACCACAGAAGTCAGGTCATGAGTAGGTCTCCCCCCTTTGAAAAAACAATACAAATTTTATTATTACCAGCCAAAATATGGACTGGCCTTCTGTAGCTAAGTTTTATTTAGTATTTTATTGTAAATAAATAGTTTTGTAAGGAAAATTATATTTTTTGTTTAGGTATACTTATAAAAAAGCACCAAAAAATATCTTTTGATGCCTGTTTTGAATGTTGAATAACAAAATAGGAATTATCACTTTGTTAGTTGTTACGGCAAAAATTTGAGGTATCATTAAATAGTACACCTACCCAAATTTAAAATGATAAGTAGTCACTAAAATTCTTTTTATAACACGCACATTAGAAAATAAAATTCTCACCTGCTTAATCTCCTGACTTCATGCATTTTGATCTGTGATTTCTCTGTAATTAAAAAAATTATGAAACATCATTATGAGTTATCAGTATATTAAAGTATGAGAGTGGATATTAATAATAATAATAATAATAATCGTTTATTTGCCCAACGGATTACAAACCCATTTAATGGACAAAACAAAAAAAAAATTTGCTTAATAATAATTATTAACATGAAAAAAAAAACAGAATAATACAGACCTAAAGCTAATTAAGGTCTCTTTTAAACACGAAATAATAGAACGAGTGTTTTTAAGACCCGATATCCACGAATACATTACGTTAGTTTTTATTATTGGTGCTTATATTTGGAGATCATAAATAGTTTCATATTTGAATTAAGATTTTCAAATATCTATCAATAATTTTATTTGGAGTAGGTACTAAGTATATATAAAGTTTATTCAAACAACTGACTGGCATCATACCAGTTTGCTCTAAGACACAGTACCTATACAAAATATTTCTTAAAAAAATTATTAAATGAAAATTATTACAAAAAAAATTATTGTTACTTCGGTTTAAAACCAAAAAGGTGATTTCTTAAAATGTACGTTGATCTTTTTAAAATTTTGATTACAATTTCCAATTGTAATTTGTGTACTGTAATTAAAACAATTAAAAAGTTGACATTTAGTCATCGTTTCTGGGGCGGTGACGTTGATTGCTAAGGCAACATCTTAAAAGCACGCGTGTTTTAATATTGCATTTAAAAACGCTAAGGCGTTTTTTAACTAAGCATTATATTATAACGAGGCCGAAGGAGCTTGACGATCGTCAAGTGTTGATCGTCAATGATCTGTTTGTGTTAACTCGCGATCTAAAATCGATCACTTTTGTTCGTTTTTCCTATTGCCGTCATATTGTTTTTTAAGTTGTTCGATATAAAAAAAAAATCATGGAAACCAAAAATTATTAAAATTTTTTTTTTTCAATTAATTATGATTTCACCCAATTACGTCAATATGAAGTCATAATACTTTCCTTATATATTTTTCAAAAATTTGTGTATTTTTTTAATAAAAACATTATTGAGGACGACAAAAAATTAAAGGCGAAGTCAGTTTTGAATTGCAGAGACGGAAACAATCTTCCGTAGTAGATGATAATAATAGTGAACCAGCAAACTTACTCAGGTCCAAAATAACCAGAGAAGAACATTACCGAAGGTTAAAATAACGCCGAAAGAGACAATAAAGAACACATTATTGCTGAATCCGCAAGGATAGAAATATACAGAGCTCTGACAGCATTCGAAGATATAAACCCAACTGACAGACCTAGATTGCCAAAGTTAAAAACCAATAAAAATACATCAACATTTTATCACAGCGGCAAATTCAATCTCAGAAGATTTAATCAGTGACTACAATAACTTGGAAAGTTTCATGCACTCATTTATTGTGGAGCTCTGTAGCGGTACTGAGACTCCATAACCAAGACGCATGTGCAACTTCTTTACGAAGTAACAGCTGGCGGGAAAGAACACCTTTCTGGCAACCCAGGCTAGAAAAAGATATTCAGGACTCGAGGAAAGAACTGGAACGATTGACGGAAAATAAGCGACTGGCTTAGTCATCAACAACAACTAGATGAGTATATGGATGAGTTAAAGCAGAAATTGAAGGCCAAAGTTAAAAGACTGACACGGTACATAACTTATATACTTATTACACTAGAAATCAAAAACAGATGGCGGATCTCATTGACGTCACGCTACTATTCTCCAAGGACCTATTGGAGCATAATAAATACCTATATAAACATAAATATAAACATACATATAAATAATTTCTAAATATATAAACATATAAACAGGCCAAGACTACAATGAGGGAACAATTAATACACACATATTTATTTGGAATAATTGATTGGACTAAGACCGATTTAGAGGAGATACAAAAAATAACTAGAAGCACGCTGAGCAAATTTAATAACTATCATCAAAAGTCCAGGTCAATTAAAATAACTTTACCAAGACAGCAGGGTGGCCGGTCTTTTATAGATGTTGCTGATGCACATTCCAATCAGGCGAACAAGCTGAGAGAATTCTTTCTTATGAAGGCTCAAACATCTATTCTTCACAATGCTGTTAGAAGAGCAGATGCAAATTACACCTCGTTAAACCTAAGAGTGGATAATAACCACTGCAACCGCATCTGTGGATAGAAAGGTTGAGCATTGGGCAAGCAAAAAGCTCCATGGGGCGACATTACAATGGCCTTATAATGACATTAAAATAATATGTAGGGCGATTTACACCAGTCCTACATAGACAAAGAATCCTCTAATAAATGGTTGAGAGATGGGACACTATTTACGGAGACAGAAGGATTTATAACTGCAATACATGATCAAGTATCGCCACAAATAACTATAGGAAGTTTATTATGAAAGCTGAGAAAATCACATCGGACTTGTGTCGAAAATATCATCAGAAATCAAAAACCATTCAGTATATTACATCAGGTTGCCCTTACTTGGCAATATCGACATCTACATCGGTACAACCAAATATTTAACATATTGCACAAAAAACTAGCCCATAAATACGGACTTCTCAACACATATACTCCGTATTACAGGTACCAAGATAATAATAATACTAAGCCTCTCGAAAACCAACCCAAAGTCCCCGTCGTGAGAGAGGCTGACAACGGATTAACCGGCCAACTGGGTTCTGGTACCGCTCCATGGGTTAGCAGCCCATTAAGTGTGAAGTATTGCTCCTAAAAAATAAGCAGCAAACAAGTCGGCGCAGGAAAGCGAGCTGCTCCTGTTCGGAACCGTCGTGATGCTCAGCTCCCAACAAATGACGACCTGGCAACGAATAACGGACCAGAACGCTGAAAGTGTTTTGCCAGGACATCCAGCCTGCAACCACCTCACCGGGAACACAGGAACCTGCCAAGATGTTTTACCGATACAACCGGTAACCACTAAGGCAGGAAAACCCAGAAAACGGATGATATGGATCATTGATGTCATGCGTTGTTATTTCACGGCCACACACCTAGGAACTATTACAACAAGATATAGATTTGACCTACACCGCCTGTTCACAAATAAGTATCCTCAGCTAACAGATCAAATAACCAAACGTCTAATAGACCAGAAGAGGTTAATAATAAAAAAACAACAGATTAACTTCACAGATAGAACTAATAAAACAAAAAGTAGTAAGAAATATACAACAGACCAAGAACAGCAATAAACTAAAATAACCCAATAAAAACGAGCAGAAATACCCACAAACACAACCACATACCTCTCAATTACCCACACAACCACACGAACCTCAATTACCCAAGGACACCATGACACATAGTGTAAGGAGGGAAATACTCATAGAGGAAATGAGAACGAACTTTACAATTTGGAAAAATAGCGATACAACAAAAAGAAACAGAAACTACAGTTCAGACATGAAATTAAAACACTAATAAAAACTATAAACGAAGAAAGCATAACAGAATATCTTGAAGACGTAAACACACTGGAACAAATACAAACAATCGTATATGGCAGCAGCGTCAACAACAACCATCATGCAACAACCAAAAAATAAGAGAACCGGCATAGAGAGGGAAGGAAACGGTTACATCTCGGTGGCAGACCGGAGGAATGTGCAGAGATTCGGTGAGCATATAGATAGAACACAACAAAGAACACAACAATATATCAACAGAAACAGATAAAAAAAGTAAAACATAGATTAACAGAAAACAAATGACAACAACCCACGAACAATCACAGGAATGCTTGACACTGAAAAACAAAAACTTTACGCTAAAAAATTCTACGCCGCCAGATTGAGGAAATATAAAGAGTCCAGCAACAGAAAAATAGATTCACACAAAACGAGAAGCTATTTTACAATAAACTGAACAACAGGGAACAAATACAGATAATAGCACCTAACCGAAATGAAATAGCACAATTCTGTAGAGGGCTATGGTCTGATAGAAAGCAACGTAACGAATAAGCAACATGGATTATAGAAGAAGAAATTTAGAAAATTCAAGTACAGAATCACAATGGCCATAATTCAAAATTATTTTGGAGTATACAGAGTGTCCCATATGACAGTGGCATATCATACTTATGTTTTTTTTTTAAATGTAATGATCCTACGTTATTGCATTTTTAGATTGTCTGAGAAGAGAAAATAAGATTGGCTTTTACAGTTGGTGTTTAAATTCAGAAGTTTGTGAGTTATAAACAAAATTTATGTTTTCAACCCTTACTTCGTAGAATCTCTGCATACTTATTGATTATGAATAAAACACTAATGTTTTATAAAATTCTACTGTATATTGATGGATGATAGAAACGTTACACGTGTTTCGCTACTTTTCATGTAGCATCTTCAGACGTAAATAAAATTATTGATACAGTAACATAGCAACAGTATTACCTAAGTGATCATGAAACAAGTAACTAGATTTAAATGAATTTTTAAGAGAACTAACTAGATCATAATGTAATTTCTTCAGAATCTTCTTAGTTGTTGATATCAAGAAGAAAATCAAGTAGTGGAGAACGATATGTGTCTAGCTGTTCATTTATTACTGTGTATTGTTGATTATGTAAATGTCTGTGGATCTCTAGAGATTCAAGAAAATTTAATTTAAAATAATGATCACAATGATGTAGTAATTCAATTTTGTTGTTTGCTGTTAGAGTGTGATTGTTTTCTATTAAGTGTTTTGCAAAATTTGATCTTTCTGGATGTTTGAGTCTGTAAGAGTTTAGGTGTTCGTTGTATCTAATTTCTAGATTTCTACAAGTCTGTCCTATATAAACTGAATTACAATGAGAACAGTTTAATCGATAAATTCCAGGTTTCTGTAATTTAGATAACTTTTCCTTTGCATTCAGCAATATAGAACCATTACTCATAAAAGATTTGAATGAAATATTAAATGTAGAGACACATATCGTTCTCCACTACTTGATTTTCTTCTTGATATCAACAACTAAGAAGATTCTGAAGAAATTACATTATGATCAAGTTAGTTCTCTTAAAAATTCATTTAAATCTAGTTACTTGTTTCATGATCACTTAGGTAATACTGTTGCTATGTTACTGTATCAATAATTTTATTTACGTCTGAAGATGCTACATGAAAAGTAGCGAAACACGTGTAACGTTTCTATCATCCATCAATATACAGTAGAATTTTATAAAACATTAGTGTTTTATTCATAATCAATAAGTTATAAACAAGATAAAGAAAAACAGCTTACATAATGTCCCTATTTTAACTTTTCATGTACTGTCATATGGTGTAGATGAAATGTTTATACAAGATGATAAAAATGTTGAAAAAATCTGAGATTTCTCCACACGTCGCCAAATAAAAAAAAAACAAAGGAAGTACAAATGTTTCTATACTTACTACTATATTCAAAATTTAACAATTCTGGCATTTTTTCTGTGCCCGCCACTGGCTGACTACCTTTAATAGAACGGAAAAAGTGAAAGAGGAGCTTTCAAAACCAAAAATTTTAAATTTTAGAGAACTAAACATCATGTAAAAATATTCGAATATCTCCGACATTTTTATTATTTGCTTCTTGAGTTTTCAGAGTTAGGGATTACAGGGTGATCAGTAACTCGCGCACTCCGAATACAGGGCGATATAGAGCCCATTAAAATTAAGGATATTCTGCAAAAAAAATTGAATCAAACGGTTGGTTTTCAAGTTACAGAGTTTCCCTCATCCGAGTTTGAAGATAATTTTTTCAATAACCGTGATAAAAATTAATGAAAAATTCAAACTACTGTAATGTCTGGAACGGATACCATATAATTCATCAATTTTTTTCCCACAAAACCTCTTTACAGAGGAATTGAAAATGTTGGAAATTGATACCATACCTAAATCTGAACGAAATTTGAAGTTTGGCAACCGCTTAAACTCAACTTAGAATATAAAATATTCAAATGCCTTCGTTGCTATGGAAATAAAAATAATAACAATACCATCTAACTCGAACTTATTCACATGTTCAGTGCAGTGTTGCCACCTTTTTTTTACAAAAATGGTCATATCTTTGGAAGAAAAGAACTTACAACACTGCAGTAAGAAAATATACCACTCTTAAAAAGTGAGCAGCACGCTCTGAGTGCGCGAGTTACTGATCAGCCTGTATAGCTGTCTACTGGAGAAATTTCAGTTCAATTACTTCAAAAATAGGTCATAAACGGTTATAGAAATTTAGCCATTTTTACCCTTTTCCTACCCACGCCACTGGCTTATTAATAGAAATAATACAAATTTTATTGCATTTCCTCGAATTTCCAATAATTGTATTTCAATTGTGTTAATATCGTTTAAAGATTTTGTTTCTCATTTGCTTATTTATGGGTTCAAAATTGATCCATTTTTCCTAAAATTTAAAAGGCAGCCATTTTGGAACACCTCTTCCGATTTTACTCAAATACAGTACCAGAAGACTACTTGCAGTACTACCAAAAAAATTTCAGTACCCTAGATTGAAAACTGCGACCAGAAAGCGTGCCTTATGGACGGTTTATTTTGGAAATTTGGAGGGACCACCTGTAGAAGTAACGTACTTTAGGGAAATGTTCTTTACGAAAATCAAACGTCATCCCTAAGTTTCACAAGAGTAAAAAATTCCGTTCATTAATCTTGAAGCTGCAGGAGCGTTTTCAAAATTTTAGAGAAATAAACATCATGTAAAAAAATTCGAATATCTCCGCCATTTTTCTTCTTTACTTTTTGAAATTTTCAAGGATTAAAGACTATTAGTATAGTTGTCTACTGCATAAATTTCAGTTTAATTCCTTAAAAAATGTGCTCATAAATTGTTAGAGAAATTTATCCATTTTAACCCTTTTCCTTAATTAGCCACGCCACTGGCTACTTAATAAAAATAATGTAAATTTTATTACATTAAATAAAATTTCAAGTAATTTTCTTCTAACCCTGTTGATTTGGTTTAAAAGTTTTTTTCCATTTTCCTCATACATGGGTTCAAAAAATAGCCAATTTTCCAAAAATTCAAATGGCTGCCATTTTGAAACGGCTAGACCGATTTGGATCAAGTGCAGTACCAGACCCCTCCTTGTGGATGTCTTACTCCCACAGAAATTTCAGCCTCCTAGATTGAGAATTGCGACCTGAAATGAGATGACAAAAACCGGATCTCTGGAATTTTGAAAGGACACCCTGTAGAAGTAACGCGACTTTTGGAAATTTTTTCAACGAAAATCTAATGTCGTTCCAAAGTTTTACAAGGATCCAAAATTTAATTTACTAATGTTCAAAGATAAAGCTACAGGAGCGTTTTTAAAATCGAAATTTCGCGATTTGGCAGAAATATTTATATAGGTATATTTCCTGAAAACCTGTATGTAATTGGCTGAAATCCCAATATAATTATCAATATTATATAAATATATATATATATATTTATAATAGTAATAATAATATTAATAGAGGGGTGAATTATAAATTCATAAATAACTTTAACGGGCATTTACGCTCTAACCTAGGGCTTCCTGAGACAGACCAAAC
This sequence comes from Malachius bipustulatus, assembly GCA_910589415.1. Classification (NCBI taxonomy): domain Eukaryota; kingdom Metazoa; phylum Arthropoda; class Insecta; order Coleoptera; family Melyridae; genus Malachius; species Malachius bipustulatus. Next base: position 55,045,770 of record OU342631.1, on the reverse strand, counting down.
ACACAGAGCCATATCCAGTCATCTTGAAGCTGTAGACAACGCTGTTTCGGTCTCTTTATGACCTCATCAGTACAGCACATCGAGAAATAACTAGAGGATGCATGCCAGGTCAGTCCAGGAAGCAAACTCTTAAATGAAAAATCGACACGGAACTCCGTGACTTCAAGAGCTGATTGCCATCTACCGATGGAGACAAGAACTAACGGCAGCACGACACATATGCCACGGTTATATGGGACACTCTGTAAACTCCAAAATAATTTTAAATTATGGCCATTGTGATCCTGTACTTGAATTTTCAATTTTTTTTTTTTTTTTTTAATCCATTGCTTGGCATACGCAGACCGCTTCGAATGAGCTGGGTCACCCTGTCAGGGCAGAACAAACATTAAATAAAAGAACAATGAAACACAAAACCCTACCAACTACAGAATACAAGGCACAACTTATTATTGACAGTGTCATCATGAATGATTAAATCATTTCTCACACGTATAATAACAACATTGAGAACAAAAATACATTTAACAACAAACGATGAAAAAATAATAACAGGCAATATTGCCTGAAATTAACAGAGGCATCTGCCAGGTAGATTCATTCTATGGTTCTGTATGTGCCTGAACCCCATATAACCCCTTACAAATCATGGATTCTAAATTAAATATCAGAAAACAGTTGAACACACCATCAACCATCTATTGTACATGGATGATATCAAATTATATGCTCCAACTCAAACATAAATGAAAAACTTACTCAAAGTTGCAGAACATATCACAAACGAAATAAAAAAGGAAATCGAAATCAACAAATGTAAAATACTACATATTATAGAAAGAGGAAAATGGGAGGAAGAGACAGGGACCGAAATGCTGAACGATGAAGAACTAAGAAACATAGAGCAAAACGAAACATATTAGCTTAGGATTCCAACAGAACACAAGGATAAACCATACAGAAATAAAAGAACATCTTGTATAAGAATAAAAAAAACGACTTTACTAATGAACACCAAGTTTCCAAAAACCTCTTCAAAGCAATAAACACATACGCAATACCTCTCCTTACATATTCATTCGAAATTATCAAATGGACACAAACCGACATTGAAAACATCAATATACTTATGAGAATAAAACAAACAAAACAGAAACCACCACCCATACGCATGGGAAGAAATAATAACAATAGGAAGAAAAGAGGGAGGAAGAGGAATGATAGCAGATGCTATCACACTACACACAAAACAGATGCAAAAACTCGGAAATTTCTTCTATAGTAAACAGTCATCATTACTAAATATCATTACAAAGCAACGTGAAGTTGCTTTGAAGAGCTGACGTTTCGTTGCTGTGCCAGAGATTCCGGTCCTTGGGGTAAGAAACAATTAATATGCATGGATGGCGTTCCCGGGGTTAAAATTTTCCGGAGTTAAAACGAGCCCCCATTCAGATCTCCGGGCGGGGGCTAATCCAGGGGCACATTCATGCAAGAGAAAGAATAATAACACCTCCAGAATGGAAAAATTTATAGTCGACTTTTGTAACATTAGAGGTTTAAACACGAATATCAATTCAGCACATCAACATCTTCAGGCAAATAAACCTCACATTCTAGCACTGTGCGAAACAAAAGTCCAAGAGACGTCAAGCACAGTTAATTATCTTTATCCAGGATATGACTTTCATTCCCGATTTAGACGTAACTTCGGAATTGGCATTTTTATCAGAAGTGACCTCTCCTGCCAACGTGAGGAAGTCTTTCAGTCCCCTGACTTTGACGTCATGTGGCTTAGGATAACAGATCGACAAACAACGAGATTTATCTGTTGTTTATACCGACCACCCAGCGATACACAGTATATGACACTTTTTTTGTCCCTCACAAAAACTGTTGAATTCATACAGATAAACTACCCCAAAGCTGAGATATCCATCTTGGGCGATTTTAATGTACATAACATCAACTGGCTTAAATACTCAAACTTCACTGATGAAGAAGGCCGTGAAGCGGAATCGTTTGCGATCAGCTGTGGCTTTACCCAGCTCGTTGATGAACCAACACTCATTCCCGATCGCGCGGGAGAATTCGCTAGCCTGTTGGATCTATTTTTGAGACCACGAACCCTCAAATGTATACTATTACGGTGAAAGCTCCACTAGGTTCCTCAGACCATAAACTCGTCTCAACATCTTGTGTCCTACCACTTACTAGTGTTAAAGAAGCAAGTAAACCTCGTGTAGTCTGGCACTATAGATCTGCTAAATGGGAAGAACTCGGGGAATATTATCGAGATTTTCCATGGAGGAGTGTTTGTTTCGGCTCTAATAATCCATCTGTTTGTGCTAGGGAAGTTGCTCAAGTCATCCTAACAGGCATGGAAGCCTACATTCCATTTTCTAAAAAACAGCCCTCAAACAGCAAACCTTGGTTCAACAAAAGATGCAAGGAAGCTGTCGCCTCCAAACAACTGGCTTTTCGCCAATGGCGAGAGAGCCCCAACGGCATAAACCATCACAATTTCATCCTTGCTCGAAACAGATGCAAAGAAATAATAGATTAAACCAAGGAAACTCACAACCAAAGAATTAGGAACAAACTTCTCTCCTGCCCTAACGGTTCGGAATCTTTTTGGTCTGTAACTAAGGCAGTCAGCCAGAACTTCACCAGATCCACGATTCCACCACTTACACGGACAGATGGGACTATCGCATCGACGGCTACTGAGAAAGCAAACTTGTTGGCGGGAGTCTTTTCTTCATACTCTTCCGTCGACTTTCATGGAAGAACTCCGCCAATGATCCCTTCCGTGGAGACCAAAATGTCAGACATTGTTTTCCGACAGCGTGTCATAAAGAGCATTATTTTAGCCTTAGACCCAAACAAAGCTTCTGGGCCCGATGACGTACCAGTTATCGTACTAAAAAAATGCGCCACTGAGCTGTCATCTGTTTTCTGTCGACTTTTCAACCTGTCGTATAAAAAGGGAATATTTCGTTATTGCTGGAAATGTGCACGGATCCAACCTATTCCCAATAAGAAAGGCAAAAAGACTATACAAAATATAACTATCGACCAGTGGCACTTCTTTCAGTAATATCCAAGATTATGAAGAAAGCTATTAACCAACATCTTTTAAAATACTTGGAAGCAGCTAATATAATCAGCGACCGCCAATACGGATTCCGCAAACAGAGGTCAACTGGTGACCTCCTCACTTACGTCACCGAGCTGTGGAACGGCGCAATCGAGCACCATGGGGAGTTTCGAGGGGTTGCGCTTGATATTTCTAGAGCTTTCAACCGTGTTTGGCATGGTGGACTGTTGGCAAAAATGCAGGCCTATGGCATGCCCGAGAAATTCTGCTTGTGGCTTGCGAGTTATCTCGGAGATCGTTCATTACAGGTGGCAGTCGATGGAGTTCTTTCTGAGACCTTTTCGATCAATGCCGGTGTGCCTCAGGGATCCGTTTTATCTCCGACTCTCTTTCTAATATTCATAAACGACTTGCTTGAAACAACAAAAAATCCAATATACAGTTTTGCCGACGACAGTACCCTCATATCTTCTTATACGTTAGATGCGCGAACATCTGCCATCGACGCACAGACTCGCAGGGAGCAAGAAGTTGCCATACTTAACAACGACTTGCAAGACATTCTAACTTGGGGCGATAGAAACCAAGTCCAATTTAATGCTGGAAAAACCCAAGCAGTCATCTTCTCCAAAAAGACCAACGTTTTGGAGCCAGATATGATGATGGCGGGACACTCTCTTACCCCAGCATCATCTCTTCGTTTACTAGGAGTGAGCCTCGGAGAGAACATGTCTTGACATGATCATGTTGCAGGTCTGGCGAAGAGTGCTTCTCAAAAACTTGGAATACTCTTCCGCACGAAGAAATTTTATACACCACAACAGCTTCTCCTCTTATACAAGGCTCAAATCCGACCATCCTTGGAGTACTGCTCACATGTTTGGAGCTCAGCTCCCAAACATACGCTGAGACTACTCGACTCTATTCAGAAAAGAGCCATCCGCTTGATTGGGGACCCAGATTTGACAAAAAATTTAGACACTCTCGAACATCGAAGAAGAGTAGCTGACCTGAGTCGGTTTTACAGATATTTTAATGGAAAGTGTTCAAAAGACGTGGCCCGCTTGATCCCACCAAGAACAAGACCGGGCAGAAATACACGTCGAGCCGCAGACGCTCATCCGTATCAGGTTCAGCTCGTTACACCTCGTACCACCCTATTTCAGACTTCTTTTATGTATAGAACAGCATCACTTTGGAATAGCATTCCAAAGGGCGTGTTTCCCGAAGTATACAACCTACAGAGATTCAAGGCCAACGTGAATCGATATCTACGCTCATGCACCGCTCCCAGAGCGTCATAGGAATTTCCCTGCAGTGCATGTGCATTTTCAATAAAAAAATAAATATATATAGCAATTGTACAAGCAGACAGAGAATATGCACCTCTCAACCTCTCTCACACACATTAAAACACAACACACACATACGCAACAGTAGAAAATAGAAGAAAAAATTGCACGGTAAACATCCTTACAACATAAACAATGAATACATAAGTGAGACAGCTCATATACTAAATGGTTCCAAAAAGGTGAAGTGTTATTGTTAGTTATCTCCACAAGAAACTACAAGAAATACATAATTAAAGACTTTAATGCCACAGGCGACAAATGCAGAAAATGTCACCAATTTACCGAAACAATCGACCACATTACAGCAGGATGTAAATGAATGGTTGGAACGGAATATACCAACAGCCAACAGAGATAATAGAGCGGTAAAAATCACATCAACATACATTCATCACAGAAACACAACCATTATACTACATACACACACCACAAAAAATACTGGAAAACGAAAAATACAAGTTGTATTGAGACATAACCATTCACGCAGCTAAATCCACCACACACTACATTCACACCCAGATACAAAAAGCAGTCATTCTACACACATGCAATATCACGAGAACATCCCTAAACCAAAGATAATGAGTAAAAGTAAACTTGATTGGAAAATTCGTCTGCTATTTACAAGAAACCGCGAATGTGAGAAATAGAGAAATAATAATAATTAATCAACAAAATTTTTTTTTTCTCTTTGTCTTATTACCTACTGAAATTGGACGAAAAAGATCCATTAAGCGAGATAATAATTTAAGTAAAATTTTACGTATTTTATCCATAAAATTCGAATTTGTAATAAAAATTTGGGTTCCTAATTGAAATTTCACAGGTACCCCCCCCCCCACACCTCAAAAGGGGGTGGAGGAAAAAATGTCCTTTCCTGCATTCACCACGTCACCAAAATTTCATAAAAATATTTAAAACCATTTTCTAGATATCGCATTGTAACACTTTAAAATCCTCACCCTGATGTATAAAATTTTTCATAAAGTTGATTACTTTTGATAAAAAAGTTAGTTTTAATTTGGAAATTATTCGCCTTCATATACCTGCTAATGTTTGTTAATTAATTAATTTGACATCCAAATCAAGTATTTATCCAAAGAACTATATTTTTAACCAAATAAATCACTTAAACGGAATTTTTGAATATGAACTGATTAAGGAAGCTTTTCAGGGTACAATCTGATAGCATGCATTTCCATTCGCATACTATGTAAATTCCCCATGGTCCCATTTGAAAGCTGACGCCCCATATAATTAGGTATAACTTTATGATATATTTAGACTAGATATGAAATTAGTTTTTTAAATTCTCATTTTATCGTGACCTGAAACCGGTTACCTATATAAAACTTATTTTTAAAAAATTCAACCGTCCAAGTGTGATTTTTTAGGATTCTATGGATAGATTGTAATTTATTAAAGAACAGGAATGTTTTGTAAATAAATGGAGACGGAGTGCAAATAATTACCCGGGTGTTCTGGAAATTATTTCATAATTAAGCGAAATGCACGGTTCAGTTGAGTTCCTAAAAAGTTTTCAAGTTATTTTCATAAATATATTGAACTGAAACAGGTTTTAGCACAGATTCTATTATATTTATAGAACTAAAATGAGGGCGGAGGATACTTTGTATGAGAGATGTGTCTATTTATAAGTCCAAAATCAAATTATTTTTATTAAAAGGAATGAAATAAAAGTAAACTTATTGAACGTTTGAATTTTTGCTATAATTTTAGCATCTAATATCTCATATTGTGTGTCCACGAGTGCAGTAGGTACCTATATGGGGATCTTGGAAACTAAGAGCAATGCTGTTGAAATGTCTATTATATTAAAAAAATATGCACAAATTTATGATTATTAATGAACCGGAAAACAACTTTAGGCTAACATTTCAGTTGTTGCTGAAATATGCCGAAAACCCCAGATAGGTGATTGAGTTTTCTTATTTGAGTAATAAATTTTGCATTTTTGAACACAAGTCGATTATTTTATTGTAGGTTTACATAAGATAACAAGAGCTATCCATCTGACAATCCAAAATTTTTCAAAGTCGACTAGATCCTTTGGTTTTCGTAGTCAACTTTTGTCCCTGTTATGGCTACCATATTGTTTTTTCATGTCACTCGATATTAAAAAATCGAGAAAAGCAAAAAATCTATCACATTCAATTATTTTTAAAAAATAATTTTTCTACCGAATTTTTTCCCTGATTTTTTTAGACCGAATGGAAAATTAATACGACGACCGCAATAAAAATAAAAGTTCATTATGAAAACCATAATATTATTCTTAAAAATTATTATTTACATGATATTTATTTATATTTACTTGGCAGATTTAACTTTTGAATCTGGAATCTGGAACAAGCTGACATAATTTAGCCAACCTTGTTCGGAACTGTACTTAACCATAGTCACCCTTCACCTAAGGTAGGTACTCCTAAATTGTTCATTGTCTAAGAACTTTTGCGTTACTATCGCAAAATATCTCAGATATTATATGAGAAGTTTCCAATTAAGATAATTCAAATTATTTTTAAAGATCATATTATTCAATCTAGTTTAGAAAAAAATTCTACCTTGCTTAGGTTTAATTAAAAAAAAAACAGTAACAGTCTTCTTTTAGACATTAATCTCAAACATTCTTTTGAATTTCTGGAAAAGTTTCCAGAGAAAAACTTCCAGAAAGATCTCGTAAGACCCCGCAGAAAGATACGCCTCGAAAAACGCCTGTTATTCCGGGAAGCCTGAGAAAAATTTTATACGTCTCGGCAATATTATTGTTGCTTTAAAAATCAATTTTTATGTTTATTTAGAGTCAAACAGTAATTATTGTTAGAAACTTATTAAAAATAATGTAGGTAAAATGTTCTTGAGTATATTTAAATGTATAAGCATAGCATTAACCAGTTGAAAGTGAAAGGGGTAATACTTACAACTAGTAATGTAATAAGTAGGGAACTAGCAAGATTGCCTGTGCTTTGATCTTGAGTTCTGAGCGAAGAACAGTAAAACCGTATGGTAGGTACTAATCTTATGGAGTGTGGTGAATTTGTATCTTTGTGACTTCGGTAACGGTTAACTTCACTAGCTGCTGATGTCTGGCGCTTGTGGTGGCGTCGCGGCGCTCTGGAGGGGGCGTCAACAGTGACGATTTTTGGAGGGGTCGACTGCACCCACGGCCGTCCTCAAGCCAAATACGCTCAATGCAAAAAAATCAAGGAGATTTGTTGCATTGATAGATGTATTTATTTACAGTATACTACTCTTGGTAGTTCCCTTTTCAGTAATTAAATCATGCCTTAAATTAAACCTTGCGCAGGCTGTTTTAAATTGGGCACTGTTAATAATATATTTTTACCAAAGATTAAAATATATTACAGGTCATTGCTATATCGCAAATCAAGACACAAGAAAATTTATGGGGCAGTTTATTTTTATTTATTTGTATACTCATACGTAACATGTATTATGGAATCAAAATTGAGGATGATAACTATTTAAATTTAAATCCAAATTTATTTGAACGAGCAGGTGTTTTGAAATATCTGGGCATTCTAATTCAAGAAATTTTATAGAATTTCAAGGTAGCGGTCAGATTTATGATAGGCTGATTCATCATCATCAAGGTAAACCCGTAAGATGAATACCTACCGTGATATTTTGAGGAGAAATGCATACCTTTTAGAAGTTAGGCCCGTTTTCAAATATTTTAGTCGAAAGAAGGAATTCTGTAGATGATGAGAATGGTTATATTTTGTAATCATCCAATAAATTAATTTAACAAATTATAAACAATAAAAAAAATATGAAAAAGCTGATAGAAAGTTTTTTTGTTTCCATTAACGAATCGTTAGCATTCGACGAAGATTGCTCATTTATTTGTGTGTTTTTCTCTAAGTAAGAAAGCTGATATTTATACTCTTGCAAGGTTTTTCGTCTTGTAACGAAGATTTGATATGAAAGATAGATCTCAATGGCGAAGATCTACAAGAATGCATGGCACCTTCGAGTGAGAGTTGGCCATCCAGATAAAGTTTTGCTTTCCCTGCTGTAGGTGCAATAGTTTATTTTATAAATTTGAAGGTAAATTCTATAGAAGAGATGTACGAGTATGTATATTTAATGTCAGCTTTATATACTTAATTCAATATTGAACCACAATAATGCTTTCTGAACGACACACTTACTCCAACGGTATGGTGAAGACAGAGACATCGATGTTTCAATGGTTATTTCCATCTCATCAGTCTGTCACATCACCATCACTAGAGAAGTGTGCCGATCAGAAAGAAAATCAAAAGCTTTAAGCAAAATGATTTGTCGGAAACATAGTGACTTGCATGGCAAATGCCATCTGATGACTGAAAAGTACAACTTTCAATGTGTCAATCAGAGATTCTCCCAGAGAAATCTGCAATTTTTCACTACCAACGCTGACAGTTCACTGAAAAACCAATTACCTTGCGAATCTCAGTAAACCAATCAGAGATGGAGCTAGCCACAAAGCTGTGTTCCTAGAAAGGAAGTAGTTTCTATGAAACAAATTGAATAATAAAAAATTATTATATCAATTACAGCAATCCGATTGTTGAAAAACAATAATTGTTTTTCAACAATCGGATTGCTGTAATTGATATAATAATTTATTATTATTCAGTTTGTTTCATATTGAACCACTCAAATTAGGCAATATTTAAGAATTCTTGAGATTTAGCAGGTTCTAATTCAACTTGCTACTACAGATAGGTTCTTTGCAGAACGAATTAGAAAGGTTTCGCACAGCAAATGAGGTGAAACTGAAAACATGGAGGTACCGTTTCGTTCTTATTATGGACTCATCAGCATGTCATATCACCCAGACACACACTACACATACTTATTATACGAAAGTTGGAGCTAATATTACATTATCTTAACTGATGGTGTCTGGGTGGTTGTAGTAACTTGTAATTTCAATGATTAGCAGGCAACCAGATAAACACATGTGCACTCCAAGATCTAACAAGATCTAAATTTAACGCCAGAAAGATCTAATATCAATTTTCTCATTGATGTGTGTAGGCTTTCACAGTCGGCTTCTATTGAAATCGTAATTGATTTCGGGCCGCTGTGCCGTGGTTTATGGAGATTTGCTCCAACGTTTCATTTATAGCTGCGGTAGACATCATCAACGATTACGTGTGCGCAAGCGATGCTTCCACTGCTCGTTTTCACTGATAACTGACTGGACGTCTGGGAGAGCGTTTCTATTTATCGGGTGACGATCTGGTGACGTCATACCCCCGCCACTAGCTATCCCCACCACAGCAACGGCCGGTCTCTCTGATGATTTAATGAATTCCTGAGTCAGACGATGACTCATTTTGGTCTAACGTAATGCCAGATACCAAATCCTCAGCAGTTTCATTCCTTCTTCCTGCCTATAAAAATTATTTGGATGTTTATAAATTTCAATTGATTCACGATGCATTCGGATGTAAGTGTGAAGTAGTGAACAGGGCTTTCGTCTTTTCAAAGCATATGGCGTGATCGTCCTGAAGCACGGTAAGCTCCGCGACAGCTGACTTGTCTGTCTGCCCCAGGCGGGAGTTTCGCTTGTGTTCCGTCACGCGGGGCAGGTCCGCGTGACGTTTCAAATCCCGTGAGGTTCCGTCACGTTTCAAAAGTTGACGCTGCGTTTGGTGGTTCCGATGTATACACCGCCCCAGGAGCAAAGTATCCTAGAAACTTCAGCGCGGAAGAAAGTGGATCGATGAGGTCTTTAGCTAAACGGAGAATATTGCGAACTTGTTGTCTAGGTTTAAAGATGGTCTTGACGTCGTGGCGCTCAAGAGTTTACCAATTCGATCGGTGATATTCTTGATATAAGGGAGAAATGCAGCTCCCAAAACTCTTGGTGGTTATTCGCTGGGTGTCGTGAAATTATGGGCTCTGGGTCGTAAGGCTCTCCTGATTTCTTGAGCGGTTTAGCCATTCGCTTGCAGAGCATTAGCTAGGTGGGCGGCTCTTCTTTAAAGTGTTGTATCTTTCAAATTCGGGATGCACGATTCACCAGGGTTTTATTTACTGCTCGTTTTTCACCTGTCCATCAAAACTGACTAGAATGTCATTGGGATGAAGGGTTAAAGATTCCAGTTTTTCTATGAAGTGATCTGAATCTCTAATGTTGGATTCTGTAGATCCCACGTGTGACACTGACAATCTTTGGCAGTCCATAAAGTCTGCGTGTCCTGGCTTTCATAATCTGTCGTTTGTCTAGATCGGGAATGGTGGAAGTTTTAACTAGCTGGTTGGTCTTTCAGAGGATGCGAATCATAGGATCTCTATAAAGTTTTTTGTATGTTTGAGGGGTCAAGATGTTTTTGATTTTCTCTTCGTAGTCTCTGAAATCAATACAGTGGTAGCAGACTCCTGAATGCAGCTCTTTCATATCTGTTGATGATGCTTTTTGGTAGCTTGGCTCGCCGTAAAATTCTTGAGAATTCGCGACGAATCTCCTCAGCAGTGTCTTGTGGTAGCTTACTTATACCAGATTCAATACTGGCGACGATATCCTCAACTGGCAGGGTGGAACGTGTGATTGCAAAATTTCCCCCTTTGGCCAGCCAATCAAGTGATGGTCCGAGGTTGATGACGAGGGAAGGCGAAGGTCCTTCGGCTCCCACTAACCGGTCATATTTCTTCTTTTATTTAGCAGTGGTGGATCTTAGTTGGGATAAAACCATGGATTCGTATGTGATCTTGTCCACGATATCCCAGTCAGACTTTTGCATTTTACTGCAAACAAGAAGATGTAATTGTAAAAGATTTTCATCATGAACGTCAAGGTCTCAGCTGGTGTGATGGATACGTAAAAAAGTCAGAACTCCTAAGCACACTTAGCTGTATCCAGTGCTGCAGAGACCTTATTCCTTCTTTTCTATGTCAAAAACGTAATTTTTGAACAACTGAATCCCACCGCATTTATATTCGTATGGAGAGGGCCCTCCTGAGAGAAAGTATTATTATTCTATCCGCAGACAAGGGAAATGCTACCGTTGGATTGAATGTCAGGTGACATTCATTCCACTGACATTCTCGTCACCTTTGATGTCGTTTCCCTCTTCACCATGGTGCTCATCGACGAGACTCTTCAACACAATCAGTGCATCTTTCCTAGGGATATCACCTCTCTATTCCACCATGTACTCACGACAACCTATTTTTCAGTGGAATGGTGAGTTCTATGAACAAAAAGATGGAGTTGCTATGTACAGCCCCCTGAGTGTCCTGTTGTGGCGAACTTCTACATGGAATTCTTTGAAACCACGAAAACTCCGCCACCCACAAACCATCTTGTTGGTACCGCTGCTACGTAGATGACACATTCGTCATTTGGCTTCATGATGAAAATGCTCTGAAGGAATTTCCTCACCATATCAACTGTATTCACAGCCACATTCGATTCACGATGGAAATAGAAAAGTATGGAAACTGTCATTTCTTGATGTCCTCGTTAACAGGAATGAAAATAACACCTTGGGGCACAGGGTCTACCGAAAACCAACACACACACAGATCGGTATTTATACAAAAACCATCATCCAGGCCAAAAATGGGCAGTAATAAGACCCTAGCAAATCGTGCATCCCGAGTTTGTCAAGCACAACACCTCCAAGAAGATATCGCCCAACTAGATAATGATTTGCAGGCGAATGGCTATACCGCTCAAGAAATTAGGAGAGTCTAGCAACCAAGAGACTAACATCCCATGACACCCAGCTAACAACCACCAAGAGTTTTGGGAGCTGCATTATTTATTCCTTACATCAAGAACGTTGTCGGAAATGCATCAGTCGTTTTAGATTATTTGTTTGTTGATTTGTTTTGAAATAACTCAGTTACAATGTTTATTTGGAATCAATGTCAATAAGTCAGATTGAAAAAAAATTATAGAAGTTTGGAGAGTTTTATTTAGAACACTTATCGATTGCAATACTTTTCGCATTTCTCCGTCCCTCCGTCAATGTCCCTCCGTCTTGAATTTATCCTTTGCAAACCACACAAATGCATCTGCGGCGAATTAGTAACAAACCTAGGAATCCATGGTCTTTCATGCGCAAAAAGTGCAGGTCGTCATTCTCGTCACTTCTCTATAAATGAAACGCTTAGACGCGCTTTTGTAGCTGCTAAAATCCCTGTAATCCTTGAATCAACTGGACTACTTCGCAATGACGGTAAACGACCTGACGGTATGACAATAATTCCTTGGAAAAATGGTCAATGTCTGGTTTGGGACGCCACCTGCTCTGATACTTTAGCCCCTTCCTACCTACAATCATCTTCAAAACATGCAGGTTCTGTTGCTGAGAGCAGTGCTTCAAGGAAAAAAAGTAAAATACAAAAAAAATATTGAAGACTACATTTTTGTCTCTTTCGCTGTGGAAACTCTTGGTCCATGGTGCGCTGAAGCTATTCAACTCGTCGATTCCTTAGGAAAATTGATTGCCTCTTCTTCTGGCGAACCTCGCTACAATTCCTATCTAAAACAACGAATCAGTATTGCCATCCAAAGAGGTAATGCAGCCTGCGTAATGGGTACCATCCCTCCTTCTGCTTCGATGGCGAAAATATTCTATTTAGTTTAATTTAACGATATATTATATCTGTTTAAATTTTTATAATTTATAAATTATTGCTCTTGTTTTATTATTTAAAATTCTGAAATGTGATATATTTCAATAAAAAACAAAAATAGAAGCATTTAATAATAGATATTAAAGTAGGTACTTTATTTATCAACTTCATAGGAAACTCAACAACCTGGTCCTTCGACAAAAAATTACCATCAACCTTGGAAAGTGTCTGATCTAGGATTAAGACGAAGTGCAAGAATAGTGAATGGAAAAAATAGTGAGAGGAAATCTAATAGTAGCAAGATGTCGACCTCTAGCACAATGAAAAGAATGCAACTCCAATTAATTCTGGAAGCTGAACAGAAAAAATGAAGAAATTGATAGAGAAAGAGCTGCGAAAGAGGCAAAAGCAACGAAAGAAAGAGCTGTAAAAGAAGCGTAAGCAAAATAAAAAGGTAGTCAGTGCAGAATTGGCGTTAAGACAAGCTGAATTAGAAGAATAATTTGATTATGATGTGATTTGCGAACCAAATGTATCATTGGAAAAATGGATACAAGATACAGTAAAATAAAGTACAGTGCAATGAGATTGGGCAGTTTTACTTCAATTTCAAGCTTGCGGTTTTACTCTTTTCAATATTTCCAAGTTTGACTAAAGGCGGGTTCTCATTAGTCAACTTCATTGATCAATATCATTGATTCTATGCAATTGAGCATAGATTTCAATGTGAAATTCGTTCACATTATTTCAAGGAAGTTGAATATTCAGTCTAGAAAGCGTCAATTTTAAAAATGGCTGCAAAGAAGAAAATTGTGTGTGCTGGAGTTCGTATTGTGTGTGAGTACTTGAAAACAAAATCAGAAACAGGAAAAAGAGAAAACCTCGTCGTTGGTGGGCGAGACCATGGATCTTAAGACGGAGATATGAAGGTGCTTCAGTAAAACTGTTAGTGGAATTGGCTAGAGATGACTTGGATACATATAAAAATCATTTAAGAATGGGCGAAAAAAAATTTGAAGAACTTTTACAGAAAGTATCGCCATATACAGGGTGAGTCCTCTAAAATGGAAAGCTCGATTACACCTATTCCATTAAAGATATCTAAATGAACCAAAAAGTGCTGTAAATGGGAGGGTAAAGTGCAGTTTGTAAAATTATTTTCAGATACACAGGATGGCCCGATATCGCTGTACGCCATACAACTTTGTTATTTTATATAGGACACCCTGTATTATTAAATCTTCAGATTATTTGAGAAAAGTAAAAAAGAATGGTTTGTAAAGTTGAAGTTTGTAATGAGAAATTTATGAGTTATAAACAAATTAAATTCGCGATTTTCCATTTTCAAAGCAGCTTTTCTTAAAAATAGCTCAAGATAGAGGAAAACGGCTTACATGTTCCTATGTTAATTTTTCATTTGGTATCCTATCATGTAGCTGAAATTTTTATACCGGGTGATGAAAATAATCAAATTTTTTACCACTCTGTATAAAAATTTCATCCATCCAATAGGATACCGCTTGAAAAGTTAAGATAGGGACATGTAAGCCGTTTTTCCATATCTCGAGCCGTTTTCAATATAAGCTGCTTTGAAAATGGAAAATCGCGATTTTCATTTGTTTATAACTCATAAATCGCTCATTGCAAACTTCAACTTTACAAACCATTCTTTTTGACTTTTCTCAAACAATATGAAAATGTAATAATATAGAGGGTGTCCTATTTAAAATAACAAAGTTGTATGGCGTACAGCGATATTGGGCCATCCTGTATATCTTAAAATAATTTTACAAACACAAACTGTACTTTACCCTCCCATTTACAGCACTTTTTGGTTCATTTCGATATCTTTAATGGTCTATAGGTGTTATCGAGCTTTCCATCTTAGGGGACTCACCCTGTATACAGAAAAAAAATACTTTATTGAGAGACGCTCTTCCAACAAGACTAAAATTACAAGTAGTTTTAAGTTATTTAGCTATAAGATTCTTTTCCATCTCTGAGCGCACTGTACAGAGTGCCCAAAAACCAAGAAGCTTTGACATATGGTTATCCCTCCATTTAAAATTGGACATTTTTCACACCAAATATTTACAGTTTGGTTTCATTTTCCACGAAAACAAAATTTAACCTCAAAACTCAATTCAACGTGACTGACAGCGCATGTTCTCACAGTCAAGCATTGTTCAGTTTCGTTGAATCAGTTCCGTTGATCAACAAAAAGTAGAAACGCCTTTCAGTTTGATTGAAGCGCAATATTATTGAACAATATCGTTGAATGAACGTTCATATTAATCTATTTTATTTCAATGGCATATAATCAATTATATTGATCAATTTAGTTGACTAATGAGAACCCGCCTTTAGTCGTCAATTTGCAGGTAAGCTTTACCAAGAGAAATTACCAGGATCTACGAGAGACAAAGGCAGCATCCCACTGACCTTCACCCTCAGGCCATTCTGTTTAAGTGAACATCGGTTTTACGCGACTTACACAATAATAAAAACACTGAAGGCACTCTCGCATTCACGCACCTGCTGCAAGAAAATACTCTGATCCTTTGAATCTGAGTTTATCGTAAAAGGCTAGCCTCTGACATTAAGGAACTCGTTCCCGTGCGGTTGAGTACCCATCGGGCGCGTTCCCAGGTGGCGGATAGGGGGAGGGCCTTACAATGAGCGGAAGTGAGTAAGGTTAACGGTGATAGAGCTCGTCGGAGATAAAATTCTAGACTGGCAGTTTAAAGCCCTGCCGCGGACCACCTCCCCTAACCTAGTTGTCGTGTCGTGACTAAAGGTCTGCACTAGGGTAACGGCGCCAGAGATGTCCGACTGTGGACTATCTGATATACCGTATCATCTATTGTCGTGGTCACGTCTCGCGTACAGATAAATGCGGGGGTCTGGGCTTAATCGCCTGAACCAAGAGGAGACAACCTCACTAAAAAACCTAAATCCTAAGGCGGGGGTCCAGGCTGATGAGATGCGTGACTGGATAGATGACCAGTCCCTACTGGATTCAACCTTGGGGCACCAGGGGGCACCCCACTGTATCAATCCCCTCACCTTTGCATGCGGGGCTCTGCATATTGTCAAGTAGGCGCAAATGCCGGAATAATTTAATATTGATATTTCATAATAATTACAGAACGTCACAGCAAGCAAGTAATTCAGGTCAGGTCAACATGATTGTTGTTGTAATAGTTGATATTTCAAAATTATTAATAAAAGCTAACTTGCAAGCTTGATAATATAAAATTGGGGAAAATAGGTGATTGACTCGCTGACTCAATCAGAAAAGTTTAAATAAAAGAATTGACTCTCCAATTGAAGGGGGCTCTCCGTCTCCGCTCGCGGAGGGAGTAAGTGGCCCGCACTCTGCGAGCCAAAGTGAATCTGGCATTCCGCTAGTTAAGCGGGCATACTGGGCAATAAGGGCAAGTACTATCTCAGTGCGTTTAGTGAAGTGAGTACAAAAGTGTCCCTCAAGAGTCTACCCTAATAATCGGGAAAGCTGAGCCCACTCCTTAGACCGACTGGGTCATCTAACATGTAAGTACCTCCTTTTGGGTGTACCAAATGATAGTAGGTGATAGATATTTGATTGGCGAGTTTTTCATAAATAGTTATGTACTAGGGCTCCACAGGTTTGAGTCATTGTAGGTGTATGTAAACATTGGTGATTCTAACATTTCATACTTTTGTGTAATAAACTAATAAATTAGGTGTTTTTTAAAAATACCATTTCTTTTACCCCTAACCCCCCCTTTAATTCGCGACATACGGTGGAGGCGCCGCTTTCGCGGTGTGACAATATGTGGAACACCCTTCCCTTGCTACTCGTGGGATCAACCATGGTAAGAAATAAAAAAACAAAAAAATTGTGGGACATCACCGCAAAACAGACTGCTGACCGAGCGGGGCTTGTCACCCGTCATGACAGTCGGCAATCTAAACAATCCTTGAGCTCGAGACCACCTCGAACGCAAGAAGAAAAGAAACCGGAGACAACATCCGGACCAGAAACCAGGAATCCTAGGAAGCCTGGTAAGCTACCCCTCCCACTCCCGGGCCAACCAGGAGGTATTGACTATGTATACTACTATTTACTACTAATGCAATCCTACCACGAAAGGATTGCAAGACAATTTGGGATATCAGAAGTGATACCCCAAGGGCCTGCATCCTGATAAGAAACAACATTAAATATGTATATTTTTCAGAATTCATGACACGGGACCTTGTGCCAATCCGGGTCAACATCACCGGAGGCACACACCGTAGCATCATAGTAGCATCAGGGTACTGCCATGAGAAAACATCAGCACCTCCTATGGAAGTCCAGAAACTAGTCGAGTACTGCAACGGGCATGGGCTACCGCTCCTACTCGGCAGTGATGCCAACGCACACAACATCAGCTGGGGCAGCAAGTATACCAACAAAAGAGGTGAGCAACTGCTTGAATTTTTACTTGAATCTAATTTAGATGTGATGAACGTGGGGAACACACCCACTTTTGTAACTAAAAGGAGTCAAGACGTAATGGACATAACGATCGGTAGTCCGAGCTTATGTCAACTGATCAGAGCCTGGAGGGTATCTAACGAACCCTCACTCTGATCACAGAATAATAGAATTCAACATGAGGGGACTCTGGCAAGAGAACACTTTCATTAGAAATCCAAGAAACACCGACTGGGACACATTTCACACCAGCCTAAGAGAAAATATAAAACAAACAAATTCTAGAGTCAAAAACCATCTAGAATTAGAAGCAACATTAGAATCTCTCAACGGAACGCTGAAATATTCATACGAATCCAGCTGCCCCATTAGAGAGAAAAGAGATTGTAGGAAAACTCCGTGGTGGAACGAACACCTATCCAAGCTCCGGGCAGAAGTTCCAAAGCTTTTCAATAAAGCCAAGCGCGATGGAGACTGGCAGGGCTACACGGCGGAACTGACAACCTACAATAAGGAAATCAGGAAAGCTAAAAGGAAGAGCTTCAGGGACTTCTGCAGGGATATCACCTCAAACCTGAAGCATCCAGACTTCATAAAGCTTTAGCGAAAGGCATTGCCCAAGGAACAATGTCGCTCAGAAAACCTGATGAGAACTACACAGAAAATGAAGAGCAAAGAGCTCTACTTCTGCTAGAAACTCACTTTCCAGGCAGTGCACTGAAAGTAGGGAACGAGGATTCGTTCGAATCTGGTAAACCCACGAAAGGATTGGGAGGTCGCGAAAACCATCTGCACCTTCGAAAGACTGAAATGGGCAATTGGCACCTTTCAACCATTCAAATCACCCGGGGTGGATGGCATATTCCCGGCTCTTCTGCAAAGAGGACTGGAGGATCTCATACCACACCTGGTAAGAATATTCAGAAGCAGCCTGGCTATGGGATATATACCACAAGCCTAGAGGAAGGCGCAAGTCATCTTTATTTCTAAGGCAGGAAGAAAGGACACCTCTCTCCCGAAGTCATTTAGACCCATCTGTCTTACCTCCTTCTTACTAAAGACGATGGAGAAAATCATTGATAATCACATCAGAACGGAAACACTGAACAGGGGTCCTATACACCCAAGCCAGCATGCATACAGAGCGGGCAGATCGACAGAGACCGCCCTGTATGAGCTGACAGAAAAGATTCAGGACACTCTGGAGTACAAGGAAACGGCCATTTGCGCCTTTCTAGACATAGAAGGAGCATTTGACAACACCTCTTGCGATGCTATCAAGAAAGCCCTAACTAAAAAAGGTATAAACAGCACAACATCCCATTGGATTCAACAAATGCTGTCCACAAGAATAATTGGAACCAAAGTGGGCGATGACACCATCCAGGTGAAAACAACAAAAGGATGCCCACAAGGAGGGGTGTTATCCCCCCTCCTATGGAGCCTGGTTGTAGACGAGCTCCTCGGGTTACTCACCGAGAACGGCATTACCTGCATCGGGTATGCCGATGACATCGTCATCATGGCCAGAGGAAAATTTAAAGGAACACTTTGCGACATAGTACAGAGGGGGAAAGATAACCTTGAAATGGTGCCAGGAAATAGGACTCAACATCAATCCTATAAAAATAAAACTAATACCATTCACAAGAAAAAAAAACAAACTTCCAAACCTCAAAACCATCGACTTAAATGGAGTCGAGTTAGAATGGAAGGAAGAAGTAAAATATCTGGGAATAACACTGGATAAGAAGCTAATGTGGAACAAGCAATTGAGTGCAACAGTAAGTAAGGTCACATCCGTACTCATGGTGTGCAGGAGAATGGCGGGGAATGCATGGGGTTGCAACCCATCCATTTTACGCTGGATGTACACCATGCTAGTGAGACCCATCATCACATACGGAGCGGTCGTCTGGTACAAGAGGACCAAGCTAATAACAGCGAGGAAAACACTCGAGAAGATCCAGAGACTTGCATGCCTCTGCATCACAGGAGCAATGAGAACATGCCCAACAGCAGTGTTGGAAGTAATTCTTGATCTCACACCACTGCACTTAGTGATTGAGAGAAGTGCCGTAGAGGCTCAACTCAGAATGTCAAGAATGGGGATCAGGGGAGGACTACGGACCGAGGGGAATCAACCCCTGAACATCTGTAAAAACCTCCTGATAATGCCAAAAGACAAAACTGTCAAGAAATTTAGCTTCAAGAGAAACTTCATCATGGAACTGTCTACGAAAGAAGAATGGAGCAACACATCCATTCACACTCTCAAAGAAGGTACAATAAGATGGTACACAGACGGCTCAAAGGCCACCGAGGGAACTGGGGCAGGAGTATATGGGCCAGGCACCAACTACTCCGAGCCGATAGGAACATCCCCAAGCATACTTCAAGCCGAACTGTACGCAATAGAAGTATGCGCCCAAATAAACCTCGACACAAACTATAAAAATAGGGAAATAGCAATACTGATACAGTCAAGCAGCCATAAAGACGCTGAGCTCTCCTATCATCAGCTCAAAAATGGCATGGAATCGCCTACAAAAACTCAATAAACTAGGCAGAGAGAATAAAATTCACCTCAAATGGATACCAGGACACACTGGGATTGAGGGAAACGAACGTGCCCACTCATTGGCAAGAAAAGGAGCATCGACACCCTTTATAGGACCAGAATCATTCTGTAGCCTCGAAGACACGTTCTTCAAGGCAGAACTTCGGAAGGAAGAAGAAAAACTTAGAGAAATCCATTGAAATAACCTCTCAGGATTGAGACAATCCAAGGAGCTCCTCGGGAACTTTAACCGAGAAAGGTCAAGGAAACTCCTGACCCTCAACAAAGGAAGTCTCAGAATGCTAACAGGATTCCTAACAGGTCATTGCAAGCTCAATGAACACCTGAGGAAACTTGGTATAGAAAAAGTTGGCGTTTGTAGACTCTGCAGGGAAGAAAACGAGACGCCTCGTCACCTATTGATGAACTGCGAAGCACTAGAACGTGACAGAAACGATGTCCTGGGCCAACACCAGCTCAACGGGGGGGCTTTGCCCGGCCTTGATCCCCTTCAAATCCTGAAATTTCTAAGGGAAGCGGAGTTGGAGAGGCTGCTTCAATGAAGGGAATATACTCCAAAGAAGCAGAGAAGAGGGGGCACAATAGATCTGTAATAGGTCGCAGCGCATCTGACACCCTCAATATCAATATCAATCAATACGGAACTCGTTTTTGTTTTCTTTTGTTTGTTTTAATTTTAATCCTTCATTTGTTCTTATTAATGTTATAAGTATGCTACTCCAACTTTTTGATGAAAACTTCCCTCTGTTTGAATTTTGTCATTTTAAGAGGTTTTAGTTGTCAAAGTTCGAAATGAGGTACAAATTGATGTTTAAAAACTAGATATGAAGTTAAACTTCCCTTGTTTAGTGAGGTGACATATGTCTTTCTTTGTCTCTACCTTTCTGTTTGTTTGGGCCTTTTGTTTGTTTCCTTTTCTGTGCACATTTTTTCTACCTTTCTGTTTGTTTACTTATTTGTTGATCGCTTTAAACTAACGCTATTTGAATATTTGCAATGACTGAAATGATTTCAAGCAGACCTATACCACAGAATAGAATAAATCAGAAGCTAAACTCGCTGGCGACGCCTTTGATTTTTTAGAGACAAGCCACACCTCTAGCGGCCATTGCTTCAGAGTAGAAACGCAGGCCCGCTATCAGCCCGCCACAGAATAGGTACAATTCTATTCTGTGGGCCCGCATTCAAAACTATAATGAAAGCTCATCTCAAATCATGACGGATCTTTATGCGCCGAGTAGATGCGCGAACGCGGTATTTTTATTGAAGTTTATATTCTGATTGTACCTATTCTGTGCCTATACTTTCTAATTTTGAGACAAAATTTGACAAAATCGACTTCGCGTTGAACTGTGGTAGAGGTGAGACGTGATAATTAAAGAGAAATTTTGTGAGTGTATTGGCTAACTACTAACAAATAATCTCCTTTTTCTATAATTTTTTAACAATCATAAATACCCGGTACTAACAAGGTAAGAATCAATCCTACTGTTTTACCTTGCAATTTGTATAAATGCACAATGTTGGTCGACCTCCCGGGATCACAACATGACCCAGGTCCTAATAATAATTTAATAGACATTTCACCAAATCCAGCAATGGATTGTAAATCTTCCTCTGAACCCCCCCAAGTTGTTGATAATAGACCTATTTTTGAATACACATCTAATAATGTAGGCCCTTTCGTAGTAATGCTAGAAGCTGCGGAAAAAAATGTTGGACATTATAATCCTTTGGCATTGGCAAAAACAGTATTTAATCTCAAACTTCAAAAGGTAAAAAAAGTTGATAAGAAAGGCAGGAACAGAATCAGCGTTGAATTTACAGATTACCAATCTGCTAACAATTTTGTAAAAAATGAATTTCTAATTAAAAATGGATATAAACTTTTCATCCCAAACAATTTAGTTTCATGCAAGGGAATTATCAGATTTGTAGACAGATCTTTACCAGTGGAGGAAATTATTAATACAATTGATAGTCCATTTAAAATTCTAAACGTTAGAAGGTTAAACCGTAGATCAGTCCTAGAGGGCGGTAAAGTGGAATATGTACCAACAGGAACTATTTTAGCGACATTTCAGGGTACAATTTTACCTAGGCACATTTCTATATATCAACTTTCGATGCCGGTTGAACCTTACATAATAATAATAATAATAATAATAATAATAATAAACACCTTTATTTATCACCATCATACATCCATATACCAATTTAACAATTCACCTAGACACTAATCCTGACAGTGACAAATTGGGGCGAAGTTCAACTTGAGGATCACATTATCCTCAGCTGCTCTCCCACTTAACCCCCTGATAACAAACATTGCTAAACTTTTACGAGCTGACAAAATATATATAATATTACAATAAAATAACATGTGAACGCGGCCATCCAAAGTACACATAATAATCATCACCTATTCCTGACAATCAGTGACAATCAGAGCCACACTATCCCGCGCGCAGACACCAAGGACAATCCATGGTCGTATCAACGATTCAGACTGCCAGGAAGGAGGTTCAGCAACGCTCTGTTAATTATTAAATTCAGTAAATAACTAAAAAGCCCATAAGAATCGCAAAGCTCACCCAACCCCACCAACCACACAGGTATCCGTCATGCACTATAGGGGGAACACCACAAGTCGACCGATCAGGATGACAGTCCTTTCAATGATTTAAATATGCTGTGATTCTAAATAATAGTCATGTACTGATCTTTTAAATTGTTTTATATTTAATTTTTTAATGCATTCAGGTAGCGCATTATATATCCTGTAGACATTAAATGTAAAAGATCGCTCGAACATAGCAAGTCGGTATCTTGGAAGAGATACTGCATCTCTTCTGCGGATATTAATATTATGAACATCAGTCCTGTATCTAATTCTATTGTATAAGTACCCCGGCAGTCGAGTGGTTACTATTGTATGATAGAAGCATGCTTGATGATACCTGAATCTGTTTTTCATATTAAGCCATCCAGCATCATTCAACTTGTGTGAAATGTGCTGATATTTCCTTATACCATATGAATACCGCAAACAAGCATTCTGAACTTTTTGAATTTTATACATTGTTTCCGAATCAAGGCAGGGAGAAAAAACAGGAGAACAGAATGTGAATTGGGACAGTACCAAAGTTTCGCAAAGCTGTAATTTCAATTTAAGAGGTATGTACGATCTATGAGGATACAATAACCGTAAACTTGAATAGGCCCTGCGTAGACAACTGTCAACATGCTGCCTATACCTAAAAGAGTTATCCATGACCAATCCAAGATTCCGAGCGCTTAAACTAACAATCAATTCTGAGTCGTCAATCACAAGCCGAACGTCACGACGAACTCTTTCACAGAAAACCTTGCTACCTAAGAGGAGTACTGTCGATTTTCCAGGATTTAACTTCAGATTATGCTCTTTTGAAAACTGTAAAATACCCTTTAAGTCAGAGTTGAGCTGATTTAGAGCATCATTAATTTGTGCTGGATAAAAAGAAATGTACAGTTGTGTATCATCGGCGTACATATGCAACTTACTATTTTTGACAACATTGCCCATGCCAGAAGTGTATACTGTGAATAACAGTGGACCTAAAATTGAGCCTTGTGGAACTCCACTATTGAGATGACGTGGCATAGATGTACTTCCACCTATTCTCACTTGTTGCGTGCGGCCACGCAGGTAACTATTAACCATACTACATGCATCCTCCCCCAATCCAATATGACGAAGTATATCACCCATTATGTTATGATCAATAGTGTCAAATGCCCTGGAAAAGTCTAGCAAAACAAGAACAGTAATCTTGCCCTCATCCATAGCGCTGAGTATATCATCATTCACCTTTGCCAGAGCCGTAAGACAGCTATGACCAGGTCTGAATCCAGACTGAACATTCGGGAGCAATTTATTGTCATCTACGTATTTTCTCAATTGACTGTACATCACCTTCTCCAGGACCTTCGACAAAACGGGAAGTATACTGATCGGTCTTAGATGAGACCACTCTGTCGGTTCAGGAATCTTAGGCAAAGGTAATACCAGAGCCTGCTTCCATGCTGCAGGAAACGTATTTAATAATAAGCAGGAATTTACTATATTTGTAATATGATCAAGAATGATTGAACTGCATTGATTGAACATAATCCCGGTAGTCCAATGCTACGCAATGTTTAAGATACGGACATAGTAAAAGCCAGTGTAGAGGCAAGGTCAGGTGTAATAACTGTGGAGACCTACATAAAGACGTATGCAAAGTTGGTGCAAATGTATTTATTGTAGAAATAATGATCACAAATCTACCAGTAAAACTTTCCTTGAATTCCTCCGGCAAAAAAAAACATAAGAGAGGTAATGTCGCTTGAAAATGTTTTCTATTTTGATGCCTGTATGAGATTCCCAAAACCATCTGACAGAGGCACTCAAGTTCTACCGCTAGATTCTCAATACCCTGCTCTCCCCCAAACTCCTCAAAGTAACTTCATTACAGTCTCAGAACGGAGAAACCATGTCACATCGTCAAACAGGACAGGCATGCGTGGTGAGAGCTACAGCCAGGCTTTAAATAATGTTAATACTTTCAAAAAAAAAAAAACGACGCTCAAACTCTCCGATAGGATACAACGAGGAAAATCATAAAGCATGCTTAATCCCATCTGGCCCTAGACTACTCTCAGGATCCCCAGTTTACCAATCTACATCTGTGGAATCGCCTGCAACATCGGTAGAGCATTCAGTGACATCGATAGACATCCTTACAAGGATGTCAAATGCTCAAAAAGAAGACGTCTTGACCCATATAATAAGTTTACTACAATCTTCAAACTCCCCAACACATATTCAATTCCTAAGCCCTCAATGACCAGTACAACTTCACAAATCAAATTATTGCAATGGAATATACGTACTGCCATAAACAATCGTAGCAACCTCGCGGTTCTAATCAACAATCACCAACCAGATGTAATCGCGTTGAGCGAGACATGGCTCAATCCATCACTTGGCTTTCGTCTCAAAGGTTACACTATTATTCGAAGAGATCGTGCAGATGGCTATGGTGGTATAGCTTTCATTATCAACAACCAGATACCCTATGTTGAATTACCACACAACAGACTCCAAAACCCTCTGTTAGTGCAGAGCATGGCAATCAACATCCTTGGAACCACAATTGTCAATATCTATGTCCCGTCGGATATTAAACTCAACACTAATCACTTTGTTAACTTCACGAAGCAATTCTCCAGTCCCCTAATACTAGCGGGAGACCTAAACGGAAACCACCCCTCATGGGGCAGCACAAAATCCAACTATAATGGAAACAGTATTGTCAGATCACTTAACGAGCTTAACCTGGTGTTCCTGAATGACGGCTCAGCGACCAGACTGACCACACCCGGACAAAATAAAAGCTGTGTTGACATCACCCTGTGCTCGATTGAAATAGCTCCTCTCTCGTCATGGTCAGTAATTCACGATTGTGGGACGAGCGATCATTTTCCCATTTTGACAGCTGTCAGGGCAACATCGATCAACCCTCAGAGCATAGACCTAGAATATAATGGACGAACCTTTGAGACTAAAATTTGTTGCCAACCAAAGTTAGGCAACCATACATACAAGTAAGGGCAAAGCGACGAATTCAATTCAACAAAACAAATTCAAACAAAGAATAATCAAAAATTCCGCATTCTTGGTGTTTTTTGAGTGATAGAACAATAATTAATGTTAATATTATTATCTGACATTAGTATAAATAAATAAATATTTATTATTGGCCTTGTATGGAAATTGTAGGGTGTATAACAAATAGATCTGATTTTAATATCCATACTGGTTAAAAGCATATTAATATTTACTTTAAATATCTTCTCTGTCGATTTAAAATTTAATATTAATAATGGTCCAGTCTTGTGCAGCTTATAATTGTGTAAATCGTGTATCAAAATTAACAGATAAGTATATATTTTCATAGGTAAGTGAAACATTTTATCTCTGTACCCAAACAGCACAAAGTAGTCCTATGGACGTCCAATGGACATCCCTCTATGTACCAACGGACGTCCATAGGACGTCCGTTTTTGTCCTATGGACGTCCATGGGACGTCCACTCAGTATCCATTTGTCACAACTTTGGACATCCACAGGATATCCGTTACCGGACGTCCATAGAATGTCCGTTATCGGACGTCCATAGGGAGTCCGTTATCGGATGTCCACAAATCATTTGCTGATAAATATCTTAGTGAGAAACAAAAGACAGAAAATATTCGATAAGTCTTGAAATTTAGAGTTTTGAAAAATCCAATAAATGTAGTGATAGGTATATAGGGTATATACGGTAATTTTCTGTTTTGAAAACAAGGTTGATAACGGCTAAAGATACAGGAAAACGACTAGGTACTTACCTACTTATTACGTGTTTCTATCATTAAGTTTTACGTAAAATCTGGTAATTTTCATTGAAAAGTTGTTAATTATATTAGTTTATCATAATATTGATAAACTTAATGAAAATATTCGTTTTTGGATTTTCACAAACTCTAAAAATTAAAGATTCATCGAATTTCTTTCTTTTGTTCAATGTATAATGCAGATGTCTCTCATCTTCACGCTAACAGTCTTGAGTTTGATGGGAATGGCGGAAGTCTTTCCTTGGGACGAATTAATGTATAATGTAGGACTGTGCATGGATTGTATGATAGTGGAAGAATGGAAGATGGGGTGGTTAGCGCGTGCGTGCGCACTTGTGCTGCTATTCTCTTCCTGTCTGCGACAGCACGTCATGCGCAATAGTCAAAAATAACTCGATGGACGTCCAATGGACGTACTTTTGTGGACGTACATAGGAAGTCCGTGCGGAGAAGTCCGTAGGACGTCCATTTATTGTCCATGGACCAATGGACGTATAATGGATACTCAACGGACGTCCATAGGACACTCGGTGCTATCTGGGTAATTGTAATAAATAGTGTTATTCTATTAGAATTACACCATATAAAAACAAATAATAAAGTCGTGTTATTATAATTTTTATGCATTCATTTTCTTATTCTTTAAAAATAACCATGTTCTTCCTATAAAATACCTATGTGTAATAAAAACAAAAAATTTGAATTTCGTATTATTTCTTCATTTATATTATTTAGTAGTTTTTGCCCTTACAAGAAATGTTGGTTGCCTACCTTACACAATAAGGTAGGCAACCAACATTTCTTGTAAGGGCAAAAACTACTCTTACACTGGCAACAAACTTAGTATACTAGGATTAACTTTAAAAAGTCAGATGGGACGTTTCACTAACCGTCCGAATTAATATTTTTAATTTCACCAGAAAATGTCAAACAGTTAATTGTCAAGTTGTAAAGGAGCGTAAATTATTGAAGGAATCATTCAAACATTTAATTGAACCGCTTACGTCAGTTTGAGAGCCACTGACAACTACATAAAATTTATTCACGTAATGACATTCTATCCTCTGTGTTGTGCATTTAATTCTCATTCAAAACCAATGTTGACGTATACTTATTTATGCGGGATGGAGTGTTTAGACAAACTGGACGGTTACCTGAAAAACACGTACATGAAACAAAATAAATCGAACTATCAAAAGGATGTGTATTCTTAATCGATACGTATGACTTTTTAGACTTTATTGGACTATACAGTAAAGCATTGACAACTATCAGTCCATTATACAGCGTGTTCAGTTAAGGGTACGGAGCGGCCATATCTCGGTAACTATTGGTTCTAGAGTCTCAAATTAAAAATTTTCCAGACATAAGTGACCATGAGAAATTCAAGGAAAATATTTTCAAGATGGCCGCACTTCCGGAAATACCGGAAGTTGACACCTAGTTCATTATTCTAACGGGAACACCCTGTAAAGTATTATATTTTTTAAATGTCTGAAGAAATCGAATACAGGTGGTTTTCACCATTGGAATTTAGATTGAATGGTTTATGAGTTATAAACAAGTGAAAATCGAAAATTTTCAACTTCAAAGCAGTGTAGAACTAGAACGGCTCAAGATATCTAAAAACTGTTTACATGTCCCTATCCTAACTTTTCACATTGTATCCTACTATGTAGTTTAAATTCTAATACAGAGGGTGATGAAAAATCGGATAATTTTCATCACCCGCCTGTATTAAAATTTACTCTACATAGGCCCGTATTCATCAATAAATATAACCCCTGGGATTATATTTTGGAACATGTCATTGGTTCAAAATTCGTAGCGTTCGTAGGGATTGAGCATTAGACCAATCAGCTGTCAGAAAATTCAAAATTTAACCCCAGAGTTATATTTTGAAGTTTGATGAATACGGACAATAGTGGGATAAATCATGAAAAGTTAGGATAGGGACATGTAAACCGTTTTTAGATATCTTGAGCCGTTCTAGTTCTACACTGCTTTGAAGTTGAAAATTTTCGATTTTCACTTGTTTATAACTCATAAACCGCTCAATCTAAATTCCAATGGTGAAAACCACCTGTATTCGATTTCTTCAGACATTTAAAAAATATAATTTTTTACAGGGTGTTTCCGTTAAAATAACGAACTAGGTGTCAACTTCAGGTATTTCCGGAAGTGCGACCATCTTAAAAATATTTTCCTCGAATTTCTCATGGTCACTTATCACTGGAAAATTTTTAATTTGAGGCTCTAGGACCAATAGTTACCGAGATATGGCCGCTCCGTACCCTTAGCTGAACACGATGTATTCTAGGTCTATGCCTCAGAGTAACCCACAACCCAGACGAAATTTCAGGCAGGCAAATTGGAATTTGTATCATCAGACAATCGAAGACTGTCTCAGCGAAAAGCATCACAATGAGATGGAATATGACACTCTGGTGGACATTGTAAGTGAAGCGGCTGAGCGGTCGATTCCTCTCGTCAAGACCAGCAGAACAAGTAAGTCTTACCTACCATATTGGGACGAAGAGTGCTCTGCTGCAGTAAAAGCGAGAAAGGATGCCCTAGCGAAGTATAGAAACGACATCACGCTACAAAATTATATCTCTGCCAAAGAAAAAATAGCATTGGCCAGAAAACTTATCAAGAGAAAACAAAAAATTCAATTCAAGGAATTCTGCGCAACATTAAACAGAACAACTCCTATTAAAAAAATGTGGAATACTAGTAGAAAATTCTCCCGCACTAGCACAACAATAAAAACTTTGTTACCCGAAGATAAGACTGCAGAGGACATATTAGCAATTCTCACTCCGATTATAATTCACCCAAATCTTCAAATTAAAGATGCGGAACAGACTGAGGAGCCGTTTTCAATGGAAGAATTAACGTTTGCCCTGAAATCAAAAAAAGACACAGCCCAAGGGAAAGATGGCATATCATACTCTATGATCTCCCACCTGCCAGACATATGCTTGGAAAAGTTGCTTGAAGTTTATAATGTTTACTTTAAAGGTAAAACTCCAGTTCCTCTTCAGTGGCGCACTCAAATAATTTTGCTCCTCCTTAAAACTGATAAAGATCCAGGACTACCTCAAAACTACCTCTGCTTCTTCTTCTTCTTCATTTCTGTCATTTAAAAGAAAGGCCGCACATTTTTTGAGGCTTTGTACGTGACCGAGAATTCGTTCGGGAACTTGCTTCCTCTTTTTGGTTTTTAGCTTCCTTGTTGTTTATTATTTGTTTAGTTTAGTTTAGCTTACGTTATTTTTGTTTGTTATTATATGCAAGCATTTCTGTTGTTTTGAGGCTGATGTTTTTGTATTGTTGTAATGTTAAGTTGTGTCATCCTATATTGGGTCATTATTGTGATCTGTTGGATGACCTTACTCTATAAATAAATAAATAAATAAATAAAAACTACCGCCCCATCGCCCTTTCATCTTGTGTAGGAAAGATTCTAGAGACTATGCTTAAAAATCGTATAGAATGGTGGATAGAAAATAATAACATCTTCCCTCCTCTAATGTTTGGCTTCCGCCGAGGTAGGGGCATACATGATTGCATTTCACACCTAACCACATTCACCCTCCTATCGTTTAGTCGTAAACACTTCACGGTAGCAGTCTTTTTAGACATCACCGCAGCCTATGATAATGTCAACATTCAACTTCTCTGCTCTCAAATGTCTTCCCTTAATCTTCCACAGCAAATGGTCAACCTCGTTTTCCATCTCTTGAAGGAACGATCCATATATGTCAGGAACAAGAATGGTCACCTTCACGGCCCTTGCAATACATATACAGGTCTACCTCAGGGATCGCCACTGAGCCCTCTCCTGTTTAATATCTACTCATTGACAGCTTCACATAACCTACCTCCGAATGTTCAACTAATTCACTACGCAGATGATTTTGTGCTTCTAGCTAGCGGAACTAACCCAACTCATATTATTGACAAAATAAATCAGGGTCTGGATACCATTTCCCGATGGATGGACTCACATCACCTTACTCTGTCAACAGCAAAGTCTACAGCAGTACTGTTTCGACGTGGACGTTCACTTGCCACATACAAGCCCATCACCTACAAAGATAGCATCATCCCTTGGAAAAGAGAAGTTAAATATCTAGGCATTACCCTCACCGACACACTCAACTGGAACAAGCACATCACCAACATCTATGCAAAAGCGAGTAAAGGGATTAACGTCATGAGAGCACTCTGTGGAACCTGGTGGGGCTCCGACCCCAGTACCCTTTTACTAGTATACAAAGGGATCGTAAGAAGTCACCTCGATTATGGCTCACAATTCATAAAACCCATCAGCAAGAAAAACTTAAATAGACTCGATAGCATACAATATCAAGGCCTGCGGGTGATACTAGGATGCATGAGGTCCACCCCAACAAACTCTCTGCTTGCAGAATGCGCTGAACCATCACTAGAAAGCAGGAGACTTCAGCTCTCAATCAGAATGGTATCAAAAATTATTAGCTCCAAATTTCACCCCACTGCCGAACTATTAATCTCGTTGGGTCACTATTGTGATTCCAAGCTGGATTACTGGAGAAACAGGGATTTTCCATACCTAGTGGAAGTGTACAACATATTTAGTCCTTACAAGACCTGCGTCAGGAAGAATAAGAATCTTGAATGCTTCCAGTTTGACCTCTCTTGCCTATTGGGAAATATTGAAGTTATAGATTTTCACCTACAAAAAAATTCTAGTAACAGAGCCGCTTTTCGCTGGGAACAGGAGGAAAACTTCAAGGAGTTCACTATGGTCTTCACGGATGGATCTTATGAAAGAAGTTCGGGGCAATCTGGCATGGGAGTTACAATCCCAAGTCTTGACTATAATTTTTCAGCGAGACTGCCTAACTACACACAAATCTGCACTTCAGAGATCATAGCAATTAATAAAGCTTGTTCTGTAGTGCTGGAAAAGGGAATACAAAGGTCAATCATATGTACTGACTCAAAAAGTGCAGTTCACAGAATAGCTAGCTGTACAATTGATAACAGTCGAGATTACAGCTCATTGATGACTAAGAGGTTAATCTTGGAGGCAGGCGCCAACGGAACTGACATCAGATTGGCCTGGATTCCTGGTCATACAGAGATACCAGGCAACGAGACTGCTGATCAGCTGGCAAATGTTGGAAGAAACCTAAACGTCCCAATGGACTTAAAAAATGAACCAATAAGGGACATTGAATATGTTATTAGGGAAACTTTACGTAAAAGATGGCGATCAACCTGGAAAAATTCTACTCTCTACAAGGGTAAATGGTACGATACAATTCAACCAGTCTTTCCCCAACAACCATGGTTTACAACCTTCGAATTCACATCCAGACGTCACCTTACAACAATAATCCGAATACGAACTGGTCACTGCCTAACCCCACACCATCTTCATAGGATCAAAATAAAGGATGACCCATACTGTGAGTGCGGTCAGATTGGAGACCTAAACCATATTATTTTCAACTACCCTATCAATGTCATACCAGGCTACGATCTATACTCTGCGATCAGTTCAACAAACATTCCCACCCCAATTAATATAACCACGCTTTTAACAAATTTGAATAGCTTACGTCTAAATGAGTTGATGGCTTATTTAAATTACAACGTCATAAAATTATAACTACTTCACACTGCATTACACATTTAAATGAAATCAGGAAAGAAGAAAATTTTTTAAATAAATCTGTTGCGTGTAATTAAGAAAATGCGGGGAGTAAAATAATGGGTCTGATGACCAATGAATAATTTGATAAATTATGAAATGCGGAGAGTAAAGGAAAGTGTGTAAACTTACGTTTTGTTTGGTAAGTTGCTCTGCTTATCGAACTTCTCGAACTTCTTGATAGCTCAGTAGATGCACGTATTAAATAATAATTGTCTTTGCGTTAACTGCGAATTTTCGGATATTATAATGCGTAGGTATATACCTAATAACACTTGCGGAAACGCGGAATAAGCCACGTAACAATGTAGACACTGCGTTGAGATACGGACAAGTCAAACTATGCGTTGTCTACGGAAGACGAATTGCGAATCATTTCTGCGTTGATCCTGTCCTTCTTCCTGCTAAAAGACGAAAGGTCCTGCAACTGTCCTTGTTGAGGGTTGTTTAATCCAACTTTTCGGTTGTAGGTAGGTGACCAGTAATACACCATTGAAAAGCTTACACAAGGAAGGGCGCGGAAAGGACAGGATTAAAAAATGAAAGTATAAAATGAAAAGCGGGACGCAACATTCCGCCCACCAAAATTACCAAAAAATAGGTAATTTTTGAAATTGAATTGATTGAGTGTGAAATGCGAATGACTATATATACAGATGCGATACAATAAAATATAAAACATCTTATTGTGACGGTAAAGGGCAAAGTTTTATTAAAGGTCGTTTAACGCAACCATGAGAAGTGCGAACAATAGCTACGCGAGCTATGTTATCCCTACCAAAATGTAGACTGACAATTCTTCCCAATCGCCATTGTAGCGGGGGTAGATTGTCCTCCTTAATAGGGACGAGGGTCCCAATATCAGCTGGGTCAATTGAATGCGACTTTGCCCATTTGGCCTTTTGATAAAGGTTATGTAAATATTCGTTCCTCCATCTATGCCAAAAATCATGATGCAATCTTTGTACTAGTTGCCAACGCGACAACCGTGATAATTGAACCCTATGCTGCAACAACGTTGTAAGTGCCAAAAGTAAATTTTGCGGGAAGTCGAAATAAACATTTTTTTGTGAACCAATATAATACATCAGCTTACAAACATTAATATATTATTGTTAATTAATGAATATAATTAATGAATATATTAATGTTTGTAAGCTGATATATTATATTGGTTCACAAAAAAATGTTTATTTCGACTTCCCGCAAAATTTACTTTTGGCACTTACAACGTTGTTGCAGCATAGGGTTCAATTGAAGATGCGATAAATCAGGGTCTGGCGGAGCAGTTAAAGGCTCAAGCGTCAGGAAATGTCCCGGAGAAAGACTTGACAAGTCGTTTGGATCTGTAGAAACACTACACAGGGGGCGAGAGTTCAACAGAGCCTCGACCTGTGTGCACAATGTGACAAGTTCCTCATAAGTGAGGATTTGGTCTCCAATCACTCGAGCAAGATGCGTTTTAACTGATTTGATGCCACTTTCAGCCAAACCTGAAAAATGCGGTGCTGACGGTGGGTGAAAATGCCAAGTAATTTTTTCACCTTCGGCAGCTTGTTTCATGTAGGAAATGAGATCCTTGTTTGCGCGAACAAAGTTCGTACCGTTGTCACTAGTTATCTGCGAACAGCGACCACGTCTTGCGATAAAGCGTCTAAGTGCGGCTACGAAAGTATCTGCGGATAAATCTGAGGCAACTTCAACATGAAGCGCCTTTGTAGCAAAACAGACAAACAAACATATGTATGCCTTTTGCGTTTTGGCTCCTCGACGGCGAGACAATAAAATAGGAAACGGCCCACCATAGTCCAGACCAACGACGCTGAAAGCCTTCAGTTGACTGACTCGAAGAGTTGGCAAGTCACCCATGACGGGGACATATGTAGCAGGATGACGACGAAAACAAGAATAACACTCCCTTAAATACGAGCGAATAGCTTTGCGTGCGGACAGAATCCAAAAGTTCTGTTGAGTCAA
This sequence comes from Malachius bipustulatus, assembly GCA_910589415.1. Classification (NCBI taxonomy): domain Eukaryota; kingdom Metazoa; phylum Arthropoda; class Insecta; order Coleoptera; family Melyridae; genus Malachius; species Malachius bipustulatus. The sequence continues at coordinate 55,011,540 of OU342631.1, read as the reverse complement.
ATACATGGTTGTATTGACGCCAGGATGACAGTTGTCATTGTGAATTTGATGGATGAGCAGCTCGGTAAACCGGTGCTTGCGAGGAATAAGAGCTGGATGTTTGGAATCGAATGGTAATGATGAGTTGACCAAACGCCCACCAACTCTGAGAATTCCTGAACTGTCAATAAAAGGAGTCAATTTTTGAAGGTGTTTAGCTAATGGCAAACCCTTCCGTATGCGGTTGAGTTCAGTACTGAATGCGGTGGCTTGAATAGCCTTGACAATGCTCATAAGAGCATGATGCGTTTCTACGTTTGTAACAGGTCCCGAATGCGTTACCTGTTTGCGTGCGTTGTTAGCAAAGCGAAAACAGTATGTTAGAATGCGTTGTATTTTACCCAATGATGAGTACCTGTTCAAAAGATCTTCAATTGTGGAGTGAACTGTTTCAACTAACAAAACAATCACTTTGCCTTCTGGCACGGCGTCAGAAGGCAATGCGGGAGGAGGTGAGTCTAAGGACCAGGAATCTGGAGGATCCTTTAGCCACGGAGGACCCGCCCACCAAAGGGAATATGAAAGCAGCTCCTGTGGAAGAAGACCTCGAGATGCGGGGTCCGCTGGATTATCAGCGGAGCGGACGTGATGCCAACAATCAGGAGGTACACGATCTTGGATGTGAGTAACCCTGTTAGCGACGAAGGTCTTCCATCGATGTGGGGAAGAACCGATCCACGACAACGCTACTGTCGAATCACTCCAAGCATACACCTGATCAATTTGAAGGTATCCTTCGGAGTTGCGTGTGATGAAAGAGACTAAGTCTGCCAATAACACAGCTGCACATAACTCTAAACGAGGTATGGATATCTGTTTGAGTGGTGCCACTTTGGACTTAGCCATGATGAATGATATATGTACATCATTATTGTCGCAAACAATGCGAAAGTAAGCGACACATGCGTAACCTGCTTCTGATGCGTCACAGAATGCGTGTAACTGACATTCCTTGACAGAAAGAGGTTTAAGATGACGAGGAATAGTTAGCTGAGAAATAGCTGATAAAGATAGTTTAAATTGATCCCATTGCGTGCACACCTCTTTAGGGGGCGTTGTGTCCCAATCCAGACCCAGAGTCCATAAGTACTGGATAAGGCGCTTTGCGAAAAAAGTCAAAGGACATAAAAAACCTAGAGGGTCATAAATGCGTGCGATCTCAGAAAGGATTGACCTTTTGGTACACTGAGAATTGACAAGGTTGACGTGAAATGAGAATGAGTCAGAACTCGATTGCCATTGCAGGCCAAGAATCTTAATAATGGATTCATTTTCATCAAATGTCAGAGGATTAGTCTGACAATGATCTGCGGGAATTTCATCTAAAACTGAGGCATCATTGGACGCCCATTTGCGTAATTCAAAACAGCCCTTCTTCAACAAATCAATCAATTGATTTCGAAGTTCTAAAGTACTGCACAAGTCATTGCCTCCTGCGGCAAAATCATCTACATAGAGATTGGATCTAATGGCTTGTGCTGCGAGAGGAAAATCTTGTTCCCCTTCTTCTGCTAATTGTAACAGACATCTAATTGCGAGATGAGGACTACTGGCTACACCGTAAGTGACGGTATTAAGTTGATACGTACCAATGCGTTCCTGCGGGGAAAAGCGCCATCGAATCAGCTGATACTGACGATGCGACTTGGAGACAAGAATTTGTCTATACATCTGTCTGATGTCACATGTAAAGACATGCGAAAACATGCGGAAACGTAGTAAAATGACAGAAACGTCTGTTTGAAGCTTGGTACCTGTAAGTAGGTTCTCATTGAGAGAAGTGTTATTTGCGGTTTTTGCCGAAGCATCAAAGACCACGCGAATTTTTGCGGAAGGGTCAGTGGCCTTGAAAACACAATGATGCGGGATGAAGTAACAATTGGATCCTAATGGGGATTGCGAGAGTTTGGTCATATGACCGGAGTCGAGATAGTCCTGCATGAAAGCATGATATTTACCTCGAACTTCAGGTTGACTAGCTAGTCTTTTTTCAACTGCCATAAGTCTGCGGTCCGCTATTTGAAGCGAATTGTCAAAGTTGTGAATGCGTTGGGAGTCCTTGAATGGCAAGACAACTCCAAAACGACCTGAGAGGTCTCTAAAATGCGTGTTCTGAAATAAATCCTCAGCTTGCTGATCGTCAGCAGAGAGGCTTTGTTTTGCTTCAACCTCTTCCACTTTCCAAAAGTTTTTCAAGGTCTCATTAAGACAAGACTCGGTTGATGCGAAAAAGGAATGCACTGGACGTGCTGCGACTGTAGATGAACTGGCGCCAATTAATACCCACCCAAATGCTGTATTTATAGCTGCGGGACGGTGACCATCACCTGCGATGTACCCATCTCGCACAATGCGTGCAAAAATATCTGCTCCTAGGAGCATTTCTACAGCACCAGGAACGTACCATCTAGGGTCAGCCAACTTAAGATTGTCAAAAGTTTGCGAAGGCGAAAGAGAAATGGTGGGCAATTCAGAACAGATTGCGGGTAAAACCATTGCGGTAATATTGAAGTTCACTTCGGAAGATCCGACAGGACGAATATTACAAGATGCGGTTCCATGAGACGACGTTACATTTGCGTGACCTAAACCAGAAATGGGAGATACTGAAGGAGTAATTGATAAACCAAGACGTTTGCGGCAACGCTCAGTTATAAAGCTGGACTGACTGCCAGAATCACAAAGTGCTCGAACTGTCTGAAAATTACCCCAAGTGTCAGCTACTTCCAACATGACAGTGGCCAACAAGACAGTGTGTTGTGACGATTGCGTTTGGGTTGTGATACCCGTAGAAGACATGACTACTGGGAGTTTCGTCGTAATTTCTGCGGAAGGATGAGCTGATTCTAATGCGGAAGAGCCGGGCTCTCCTGAAGATACATTTGCCTTATTAGAGTTCTCACCAAAATGTAAGAGCGTATTGTGTTTGGCGGAACACTGACGGCATCGAGACTCTGATTTGCAAGAGTCAAAGCGATGAAGTGAACTGAGACAGTTATGACACAAGTGTTTTGACCTTGCAGCCAAGTGACGATCGTATGGAGACAGCTCCAAAAATGAAGCACATCTGAAAATATTGTGAGACCTTGACTTACAATAAGAGCATTGCGACTCGACTGGCTTGTAAGTTGAGGCCAAAGAAACTGGGGGTTTACTATGACTACCCTCAGTGCGCCAATTGGGCCTTGCACTAGGCTGCGGTGCCTTTGTACTAGATTGTGGTCTATTAATTATTGCAATGTGCTGGGAATTTAATGAATTTGTTTCTAAAGCCCTGCACTGATCTGTTAAAAATTGCTTCAAATCATCAAAGGATGGAAATTCGTCTTGAGCAAATTTAATCTCAAAACGTTTGCGCGTATTGTTATCAAGTTTTTGTAACAACCAATTAAACAATGTAAAATCCCACATATTGAGATTCGGGCAATTCTGTAATGCGCTGATATTCTCATTAAATGTATTAATGAGATCTCGCAGAGACTGCACGGAATCGGAATTCGTACATCTTGGAGCGTTTACAATATTGTTCCAATAGTAAGTTGCCAAAACCCTTTCGTTTTGATAGCGATCAACTAGACTATTGTATGCAATTAAATAATTGTCTGCGGTGAGAGGAAGGTGTTTGACCAAATTTAATGGTTCCTTTGATAAGGTTGAAATTAAATATTGGTACTTCTCAATTGATGATAAAATCTCGTTGTTATGTATGAGCGAGTTGAATAACTCAATAAATGCTGACCAGCCTTTTAAATCCTCATCGAAACTTGGTAGATTTAATTTAGGCAAACGAACCTGCGATCGTAAGCCTGAAGAGTTCAAAGATTCATTTGACTTGCGTTTGGAGCCACCATCATCACCTGAAGCCAATAATTTGGTTTCATTTGTATTAACCAAGTCTAAATAAGTAGACTTCAATAGAAAATATTTATTGTCAATTTCCAAAATGTTGCCGCTAAACTGTTGCCAAATCTTAGAAGACTCATCTACGAGAGTATTTTTAATGATCATCTGAAACTCGTCGTATAATTCAAGCGCGGTTTCATAGGCGACAATAAATGTTGAAGTCGATTCTCCCGGCTTAACCTTTGATAGATCCAGAATTGATTGCAACCGAGTAGATGTCTGATTTGCGAATGCGAGTGCCTTTTCCAACGTATAACTAGTCATTGTGAACTAATTAATTTAAAAAAGGATAAGAAATATCGAATTGAATATTAAATGCAACTGCAAATAATAAAATGCGTGGAAATTAGGAAAACAAATCCCAAGTGGCAACAATGGACAAATGCGTTAAATAGGGTAGGTATCTGAAATAACAAAATCAGAATTTATAAATCCGTGGATAAATTCAAGATGAATTCAAAGAAACCTCATAAAAATGAGATAAATGACGAACTGCGAGAAAGGAGCTTCTCTCAGTTGCAGGTGCAACCAAGGTCAACAGTAATTTACCACCCAACTTGATGATGCGTTTCTATTAGAAATATGCGAACAACGTAAAATGCAACAAATAATGCGTGAATTGTAAAATGCGTAAATCAATAATTACGTTTATTGAAATAATGAAGAATCAAAATGCGTGTGTTATAGGTATTGCGACCTTAATAAAACTTGCCAATGCGTTTAATGAACTTTAAAATATTAAATAATTGCATCACATGTGTTGTAGACTAATTTGTAGAGGCACAGGGAAACACCGTATTTCTACAACTATTTTTATTCAACTCTAATCTCGTAACACTTCGTAATTGATTATTATTAGAATATATAAGAATACATTGAGTAGCAGCCCGGAGCATTTCCATTTCCTCACTGATCTTGTTCGCGTTGAACTCTGTCTGTCCTCGTTCGACGTCTCCCCACTGCTACTGCTTGCAGACGGTCGGTGGTTCCCCGTCGAAACTCACCGTCAGACCACCGTACTGCCGGCGGCGGAAGCAGCCAAGGACAGCTACCGTAGAGGTGGTCCCACAGTCGACCATCCTGATAAAAAGGCCGTCCTCGGACTTGAAGACGTCGGAAGGGTAGGCGTCGCACCACTCGCACCAGACTGAATACTATAACAACTGAAAATCAGGGTAATTAATACTTTGATCTTTTGACAGAGTAGTCAGAGTAAACCAGGATCACACGAGTGATCGAGAAGACGGATACAGAGTAGATTTCAGACTTCTAACGTCACAACAGTGATCTTCTGACAAAGCAGACAGGTTAGAAGGAAGACAGGATCACAACAGTGATCAAGGAGACAGATTTCAGACTTCTAACGTCACAACAGTGATCTTCTGACAAAGCAGACAGGTTAGAAGGAAGACAGGATCACAACAGTGATCAAGGAGACAGATTTCAGACTTCTAACGTCACAACAGTGATCTTCTGACAAAGCAGACAGGTTAGAAGGAAGACAGGATCACAACAGTGATCAAGGAGACAGATTTCAGACTTCTAACGTCACAACAGTGAACTTCTGACATAGTAGACAGGTTAGAAGGAAGACAGGATCACAACAGTGATCAAGGAGACAGATTTCAGACTTCTAACGTCACAACAGTGATCTTCTGACATAGCAGACAGGTTAGAAGGAAGACAGGATCACAACAGTGATCAAGGAGACAGATTTCAGACTTCTAACGTCACAACAGTGAACTTCTGACATAGCAGACAGGTTAGAAGGAAGACAGGATCACAACAGTGATCAAGGAGACAGATTTCAGACTTCTAACGTCACAACAGTGAACTTCTGACATAGCAGACAGGTTAGAAGGAAGACAGGATCACAACAGTGATCAAGGAGACAGATTTCAGACTTCTAACGTCACAACAGTGATCTTCTGACATAGCAGACAGGTTAGAAGGAAGACAGGATCACAACAGTGATCAAGGAGACAGATTTCAGACTTATAACGTCACAACAGTGATCTTCTGACAAAGCAGACAGGTTAGAAGGAATACAGGATCATTTAAAACAATCCATGGTTTCAGGTTACCTGCGACGATAACTGTTTCAGAGGTTCGAGAACCACGAAGATCTGTGTACCAGATAACGATCATTTGGAAGAACTTTCTTCACCAGAACGAGCCCTTGAACTTATTGTAGTTTTGTGGAATGGCCCGTCGCAAGTTTAGCTGTCCGGAGGACCATAACTAAATCGTTTTCTGAGTAGGTTTGGATTTTTCGTTTATGATTAATTGAGTAAATAGGCGTTGGGAGCGAGTTTATAAATTTAAGAGTGTTTTGTTTTGGTGTAGATCGGTGAGGTTCACACTCAAGCTCAGTAGGGAGACAGAGCTTACAGAATTTTTGCATATAAATTTTTAAAAGAAATCCGAAGAAATCCGAGAATTACAGGAATTGATAAAGTTGATTTTTTTTTCTTATTGCATCGGGTTGGATTCTATCGTTGGAACTGTCATGACCAAGATATATGCCAGCTGAGGGGAAAAGACAATAGGTACACTTAGTTATTTGCAAGGTCAAATTGTATTTCCTTAACAATTGCAAAACTTTTTCCAGTTTAAGGAGACCCTCCTGAAAAACCGACGATGGAATCAAGATATCGTCCAAATAGGGCATGATGTACCTTTTAAATTGTCCTGTTAGTTATTGGTATACTGTTGGACAATGAATGCATAAATAAACGAAAATAAAATAAAAATGACGTGGGATCACGTAATTCAGATAGAATTTTTGGCAGCAGCTGCTGAAAAACAGCAGGAGCATTATACAGACCGAAAATCATACGTAAAAAAAAAACTCGTATTTGCCATCCGAAGTAAGAAACGCTGTCTTTACTATTGAATACGAGGCCATGGGTACTTGAAAACAACCTGAGTATAAGTGTCAGGTAATAAATCTGTTATAATTTAGGAGTTTATCAAGTTGGTCTTCTATACGAGGAAGTGAGATTTTATATTTAATAGTCATATTATTTCTATAACAAACACATCAACGGAAGTCGCCACTTTTCTGGGGAACGAGAATAATAGGACTAGCATACGGGGATTGAGAGGCACGAATTATTTTCACAGAAGAACTAGCAACAGTTCTATAATAGTTTATCTATTATTTCTTGCGCTTCAAGACTTGACTGGGCCGATATGAAGTATAAACAACTGGAACCGACGATTTATTTCCAGGCGGGCAGCGGATGTGTTGCCCATTTCTTTTAAAGTGGTAGCTACACAATTACGATTTGCATTTTAATACTTGCTGTTTTCTGAAATTATAGTGACGGGAGGGCGATTATTTACAAAAGTAGTAACACCAAGGCTAGTGGCACAAGAAAATAATTTAATATCTTTGCTATTTTTCGAAATGTAATGTGGGGTTGTAAAATTATTCCCTAGAAGGATATCAGCGGAACACATAATTATGATCAGGTACCACCACTATATATTTAGATCCACAGGTGTATTGCTATGATATTTACATTTATAATTAAATATCATAATATCATAATATCATAATATAATATATAATCAAAGATATGATATTTACTTTACTGATATTTCGCACATCGATATCAAATATGTAAGAATGAAAGAGATTGAATCTGACTTACGTTCTTTTACAATTCTGACATCCTAGTCAAATCATTACGTCCATTAGTCTTATCATGAAGAAATATTACCTTCACAACTTCACAGTACCTAAGTATTTTAATTACATTCGTCTTCATCACTTAGTAAAATCATTAGGACTCCATTGCTTACATTCTTTATGTAGTTTTTTTTTTTTTTTACAAAGAAAAAGCTATAGGTAGGTACTTATAACATAATTTTTCCAAAAAAAGAAAAGTTTTTTATACTTTATGAAACTTCTTAATTCACGGGGCGCGTTTTTATTTACCACTTTTAAGCGTTATTTATTCCTGGGAAAATTTTATACACTCGGGCATTAGCATCCCTACACATTATTTCCAACAATTCCAACTCATTAATATTAATCATTATGATATTCAATATTCCGTGAACCTTCGTTCTTTATTTTATGCTGTGCGGGTAGAAGAAGACTGACTGGCTGAAGAAGAGAAATCTTGCGCCTTGCGCGCCAACAGCGTGTTCAGAACGTCAGAGTGCATCAGAAAGAATCGGATAGAAAATGTGAGACTTTAAAAGAGATAAACTATTTAAAAGTCAGGCCCTCTTGTTAGGGGCTCTTTGCCTCTCTCTCACTTGCAATTACACTAGGTTTATATTACCTATTATTTTTAAATAAGTATTAGGTCGATTCTACCAAAGACGGACGTCGAATTTATATTTCAATAATATCGCCTCAACTTCATAGTATGTATAATAATTCCCAAATTCGTCGCTAAAATTTACGAAAAATCTACTCTCACTTTGATCTGCGTCACGTAAAGTCGAGGTAATCTTCACGCAATTTAGGTTAGGTGATTTAGATTAGTATACCGTAGAATTGTGTATTACTCATGTTTCGGTTTATTTGGGGGGAGTTACTTATTGTGTTTTGTTCTGTAAGGTATTTAATTATTATCTACTGCATGTATTCATTGGACTTTTTGCCCTTAAGGAGCATTTTTGATTGTTTAACATAGACTTGTTTTCAGGCAATTATTTTGTAGTTTAAATATTAAAAAAAAAGTTAAGTAGAGTAGCGAAAGCTAGACTTCGCCTTTGTATGATAAGTATTGTCTATTGCAATACTAAGTTAAAATAAAGACACTTTTTTTTTTCTGTTTCTTTACATGGTCACAAGATTGTCGTTAAAATGTAAAAAAAAATATATAAAAATATTCTGCAAGATGTCACTATAGTGGGGATAAAACGAAATGTGGTACATGAAAAAAAAAACCTCTTGATGAGTAATACCTGTCTATTAAATTCCATTAAAATATTCAGAGCGGTATTACAGATATTATGAAAAAAAAAAAATTATACATTTTTTTTTTTTAAACTTTACCACCCTGTATCTCAAAAATTAAGACTTTTAGGACATACGTTCTTATGAAGTTTTCTTCTTAAAATGGACCCAAAAATCACCCCCTTAAATATTGACATTCAATTACAAAACACCCTGTATACCTAAATAATATAGGTACCTAAATTACGTCGAATCGTCGACGCAAATGAAGTCTAAACTGCTACTTGGGTTCAATTCTACTTCAGCTTACTTCATGCTCATGCTTCATGCGTTTGCTTTACTTTTACCTATCGAATTCAAAATATGTCATTTGGACTTTGGAGAGCTCCCCAACTTTACTCATGCTTCTTTTCATTCACTCATCATGCATCTCTCTCAACTCACTAGCTAAAAAATAGCTGCTTACCTTTAGGAATAATCTCAGAATAATCTTTATTATCTTCTCACAACTCTATTCAACATGGCAATAGCTGCTTACCTTTGAGAATAATCTTTATTGCAGTGCATCAACTTCGAAAGTTGCAATCTTTAATTTTGGTTAATTTTTGTATGCTGTTTCTCGTAAAAGACCACTGCTTCACCCCTCGTTATTATTTTTCCTTAGAAAACCTGTAATATGCTCCTCATTTACATACCTGATCTACTTGCTTACCGACACACCAGCTGGATATCAATCCAATACGTTAATACTTAATACTCAGGGTTTCTTGCAAGATTTATTGAGTTTCCTTTTTCCGACAGCTCGTCCAAGTCTTGATCATGTTAAATTTATTTCAACGGAAATTTGAAAATTTACTTTATTTTTCTTCACTTTCACCACGAAGAGGCATTTTTGTGAAATGGTTATAACTGAGATTTGTCTGTATTAAAAACACATCGATACTTCACAGTATTACACCTCAAAATTCGTTAGTTTTAGGTTCGGACCACTTCTGACAACTGTTGTAGACTAATTTGTAGAGGCACAGGGAAACACCGTATTTCTACAACTATTTTTATTCAACTCTAATCTCGTAACACTTCGTAATTGATTATTATTAGAATATATAAGAATACATTGAGTAGCAGCCCGGAGCATTTCCATTTCCTCACTGATCTTGTTCGCGTTGAACTCTGTCTGTCCTCGTTCGACGTCTCCCCACTGCTACTGCTTGCAGACGGTCGGTGGTTCCCCGTCGAAACTCACCGTCAGACCACCGTACTGCCGGCGGCGGAAGCAGCCAAGGACAGCTACCGTAGAGGTGGTCCCACACATGCGTAAAAAAGTCATTAAATTGTAATTAACATAGGACGAATTCAAAAATGCTGCTACGAAGGACCAGATTTTATGTTGCGTGTAATTAAGAAAATGCGGGGAGTAAAATAATGGGTCTGATGACCAATGAATAATTTGATAAATTATGAAATGCGGAGAGTAAAGGAAAGTGTGTAAACTTACGTTTTGTTTGGTAAGTTGCTCTGCTTATCGAACTTCTCGAACTTCTTGATAGCTCAGTAGATGCACGTATTAAATAATAATTGTCTTTGCGTTAACTGCGAATTTTCGGATATTATAATGCGTAGGTATATACCTAATAACACTTGCGGAAACGCGGAAAGCCACGTAACAATGTAGACACTGCGTTGAGATACGGACAAGTCAAACTATGCGTTGTCTACGGAAGACGAATTGCGAATCATTTCTGCGTTGATCCTGTCCTTCTTCCTGCTAAAAGACGAAAGGTCCTGCAACTGTCCTTGTTGAGGGTTGTTTAATCTAACTTTTCGGTTGTAGCAGGTAGGTGACCAGTAATACACCATTGAAAAGCTTACACAAGGAAGGGCGCGGAAAGGACAGGATTAAAAAATGAAAGTATAAAATGAAAAGCGGGACGCAACAAAATCTACCCTTTGTTTCAGATACTCATCCCTACAATCCTGCTCTATCTATCTATGTCATGGGATCCTTCTTCTATCCGAGGCAACATTTCGGTTGTGTGTAATGCTTTGCGTTGCCCCAGAGCGAGAAGAGTCTTTTCCTGTGTTTGTGCTATCTGTCTCTACTAACCCCTCTAAATCAAAGTGAAAAGTTTCTACTGGCGATAGTAGTAGTGTCGAACAAGTCGACGAAGAATAAATCAAGTTGACGAATGCATGAAATAAACCTCTACCACAAGTAAAGAGTTACCATTAGATCAATCCAAAGGATTATGAGCAGCAAGCTCAGACGCACTTATGGTGCAATCTAGAGGAGAGTAACTCTCCTCTGAATTAATGAAAAGAAATAAGAAATAATCAAGAAAAACTTGCAGCTGGCTAAATACACATCCGTGTGAAGGCCATTAAAAGATCACTCAACTCAACTCAACTCAAAATTTGACAACAATGTCGATGACTGACCGTGCCGTCGGAACAGCTTTGTAAGATCTATTACTGTTAATCTGTTACACATAAATACAATTTTGCGAGATTTAGTTTTACTTACTTGCGCTTTGAAATATAAGAAGTAAATTATAATTTATAACTAAGGGGATTTTAGTCAGAGTGAATAAATAAATACAATAATTTATAAAAACCTGGGCGGCATCTCCGGCGATGTTGGTAGTGGCAGTGGCTCGAACCTAGAGCTCTTCGTAGACTGGCCAGCACTACACTTAGAGTACGCGCGGACTTCTGCAATTAATTAGGTTAAAACAAACAAAAACCAGTAGAGTCCTAGAGTCTGTTCTCAATCCACCGGCGTCGGTTCAAAATAACAATAAGTAAAACAAATTAAACAAAAAGAGCGGAGAGTCTATTCTTAATCCACTCAAGGGTTAAGAGGAATCGGAGGGAAGTGTCTTGAGGCTGGCCAGCGCTGCTGTTTTTATACCTACGCAACCCTTTTGTAACTGTCCTCTGACCATTGTAGTTCCATCCTTCTTTCTTTAACTCGACTGATCATTGCTCGTGCTGCCCTTTAGGTTTCATGCCTTCACCGCGTGCTAAAGATTCCCTCGTAGCTTTAAGAGTGCGGACACACGAGGCGGTTTCCGCCGAGTCGGCGGCCGAGTCGGCGGCCGACTCGGCGCATGGTTTCATGAAACTATATGAGACTGAACACACGGGGCGGCAGGCAACAAGCGCGCCGAGCGGTGGCTGGTCCAGACGATGTGCCGCGCGCGGTTTTATAGCTTCAAGCGTACCCTGGGCTTTGGTGTTTATATGAAAGTGTTCACACGAGAAGCGGTTTTTTGGCTGCGAGCACTATGCATGGTTGTACAATTTATTATTTTACTTAATTATTAGGTATATCTTATTATTTTTACTGAGCTTGGGTGGGCGGACATGTTATTTTCTAAAGTGTATTTTTAGTATTTTAGGTACCAAACCTAAACATGCCTCTAGTAAATAATTTAGGTGTGGAAAGACTTATAAGAGAAATCCAAGCAAGACCACCCATTTGGGACATGAGGGATGATGATTATTCCCACAAAATAAAAAACGAAACTGAGATATTTGCATTCAAAATAGGTAATAATAATTATTATTATTAAACTGTTTAAACTTGAATAAATGAAATCATATTTTTAGGCATACTTATACCTCGACTTATACTAAAAAAGAAAAACTCTATTTTACTATAATGAAGTTATTTGTAAATGTACTCGGTCCGCTTTTAATGATATTACAAAAAATTTCCCTCTGAGCACTTGACCGTTATTTCAATCACTTCACACTCTTCTGTTTTAATAATACGTAATAATCTGGCAACACACGACTGACTGAGTTTCGCGCCTTGATTATGTGTCGACTCGTGTGTTTGCTGCCGACTCGGCCGCCGACTCGGCCGCCGACTCGGCGAAAACCGCCCCGTGTGTCCGCACTCTAAAAGTCGTGTAGGTGAAAGTCCAATCCATTGTTGAGGCGGTGTGAAATAAAGGATTTTGGAATGCTCACTTGCAAATGGTTTTCTTAATTAATGCCGGGCTTCTCCTTAAGTTTCACTGATGAGGATTATTTTTTATGAAAAACTGCTTACCCTGGGGATCGTATATTACAAATGATGATAATAGGATTAACAGGACAAGAAAGAGTTATAATATCGATGAGTGACGAAATTTTGAAAAAGGGTGAAGTGTTTAAGCCGCATTCTCACCATATTTTTGTTCTGATCATTTCAAAGATGAAAATTTTGTTAATCCAGCAAATAATATAATAGTAGTTAATTATTGTTAATAAACATATTGAAAACTTTCTTGCTTATTGTTGTAATTCTTAATCCCAATTTCATCTTCTTCCAAATATCTTCAAGTGTCACCAGGTCACGCTTGGCGACGCTGCTAAATTGTCGCACATGGGCACAATGCATTAGGTATAGAAGTGTCCCGTATTGATAGTTTAGTATATTTGGCCAAGGTTACCAATCATAGATCGATCACCTACCAACTCTACAATTTTTACTTGAAACATTGCTCGTATCTACCACACCTTATTCAGAGTTATCCTCGTGGATCTGGATATATTAAAATGAGCCAACCTATACAGGGTGTCTTGCTAAAAGGTTGGCCACCGGCCAATATCTCGGAAACTAATGGGCCTATAACCTCAAAACAAAAAATTTCCAGACATAAGTGATCATGATCACGAGAAATTCAATGAAAATATTTTCAAGATGGCCGCACTTCCGGAAATACCGGAAGTTGACACCTACTTCGTTATTTTAACGGGAACACCCTGTAAATTATTATATTTTTTAAATGTCTGAAGAAATCGAATACAGGTGGTTTTCACCACTGGAATTTAGATTGAGCGGTTTATGAGTTGTAAACAAGTGAAAATCGCAATGTTTCAACTTCAAAGCAGTGTAGAACTAGAACGGCTCAAGATATCTAAAAACGGTTTACATGTCCCTATCTTAACTTTTGACATAATAAAACATGGAAAGTTAGGATAGGGACATGTAAACCGTTTTTAGATATCTTGAGCCGTTTTAGTTCTAGACTGCTTTGAAGTTGAAAATTTTCGATTTTCACTTGTTTACAACTCATAAACCGCTCAATCTAAATTCCAGTGGTGAAAACCACCTGTATTCGATTTCTTCAGACATTTAAAAAATATAATAATTTACAGGGTGTTCCCGTTAAAATAACGAAGTAGGTGTCAACTTCCGGTATTTCCGGAAGTGCGGCCATCTTGAAAATATTTTCATTGAATTTCTCGTGATCACTTATGTCTGGAAATTTTTTATTTTGAGGTTATAGGCCCATGAGTTTTCGAGATATGGCCGGTGGCTAGCCTTAAGCAGACACCCTGTATATGATTTCAGTAGGTACTTATGCAGTTTTTTGTGAAATAGAATTTATGTGGAAAATAATTTAAACTAGATTTTTTAGTGAGTTGATTTATTAAGGTAGCATAAATATACAATTTCTCTCTCAATATACATATAAACAAAAGCTTTTATCACATATCTATTTTACATCATGATAATATAAAATTATGTTGTTATATTTCACTTAATACAAATTATAAAGCATAATAATGATTAAAATAATTCAAAGCAAATAAGTTTTATTTCTAAATCAATGATCAACGACTAGCCATTTCTCACGCACTTGCTCCATCTGCTGGCCGGCTATCGGTTGCCTCAAACGTAATCGTATCTCCAGCTTTCCTCCCACTTTTTTCCTCCCTTCAGCCAACTAGATAGGGCACATAAAACGCATTAAAGAAATTCAGAAAATATGATCTGCTTCTAAAAAATGAATGAGCAATATTTTAACGTACATACATATTTTGTACACTACATACAGGGTGAAAAAAGTGGGTCATTGGGATTTAACATTCAAATTCAGTTTTGTGCAAATAAGATCTCCAGGCTTATCGTTAGAATAAAATGTTATTAAAATAATTTCTGGCAATGGCTAAAATGTACAAGTTGTACAATTTTCATTTTGAATAGGTTAATAATACTAATGCAGAAAATTTTTATTGTTATCCAAGATATTCTTTTAATGTTGACTGGTTATTGTCTATGTTGCCTAGATTACAAATTTGAGATTCCTAGATTAACTAGACTAGTATACAGCGTGTCCAGTGTAAGTGGCATTACATGGGGATCTTGGAAACGGCAAGAGATACAGGGTCGGTTAAATTAGAGAAAAGCTGCACAATTTAATGCTTAATGAGAATCTGAATTTTTTCTTTGAATATTTCCAGTCGTTGCTGAAATATCCTGAAAAACTGAAAATCAAAATTTCTTATTTTGGCCATATCTTTTTTATTATTTGGAAATAATGAATTATTTTTTGTAGGCTTACATAAGTCGTCAAAAGCTATCCATCTGACAGTTCAAAAATTTTCAAAGCCAACTAGATCCCAGAGTTTTCATAGCCAACTTTTGTTTTTCTTATGGCCGCTATATTGGTTTTTTATGTCGTTCGGTATAAAATAAATCAAGGAAACCAATAATTAATAAAATTAAAAAAAAATTTTTTTTTTCAAAAATTTTATTCTTTTTTCGAAAAAAATAAATAGCTTCATACCGAATATCATAATTATGAAAAGTAAAAAACCATAAAGCAAATAATATGACTTCATATTAATGTAATTGGGTGAAAAAAATTTTGGTGTTCTTTTCCGAAAAAAGAATAACACAATTTTTGAAAATGTTTTTTTGAATGTTATTAATTTTTGGTTTCCTTGATCTATTTTATACCGAACGACATAAAAAACCAATATGGCGGCCATAAGAAAAACAAAAGTTGGCTATGAAAACTCTGAGTCTAGTCGGCTTTGAAAATTTTTGTAATCTCAAATGGATAGCTTTTGACGACTTATGTAAGGCTACAAAAAATAATTCATTATTTCCCAATAATAAAAAAGATATGGCTAGAATAAGGAATTTTGATTTTTCAGTTTTTTCAGGATAATATTTCAGCAACGACTGGAAATATTCAAAGAAAAAAATTCAGATTCTCATTAAGCATTAAATTCTGCCACTTTTCTCTAATTTAACCGACCCTGTATCTCTTGCCGTTTCCAAGATCCCCATGTAATGCCACTTACACTGGACACACTGTATATTGTATATCCACTAATACTACGAGAGCCCACTGACAAAATGAGGTACTGAGATGTTGTAGGCACGTGTAGCTACGATTCCAGCTCAGTGGCAGGTTTTGTAACAGTTGCATCTTTGAAAGGGAAGCCAAAAACAAAGAACGATTGAATGTTTCCAAAAAATTCTAAAAAAATTGAGCTGTGTTATTTGGAAAAATAAGCACTTTTATCTCATATTTTTTAGAACCCGGCATTGGTCGCTAGGAGAATTGTAACACCAGTGGTCGCTAGCGAGCGTTTCGCTCGCATGTAAAATCAACAAGCAAATGTGCAATAATCTTTATGTGCGAAGCACTTTGAATTACAATACAGGGTGTTTAGTGATCGGACATCTAAAATTAAATTTACAAAACCGCATTAGAAGCATAAAAAAGAATTTCCAGATCAGGCGTTGTCTTTTTTTTTTTTTGGCTGAGTATTTCCTAAACAAAGCCTACCTGGAAAATGTTATTATTTTTTAATAAAACAAATAAAAATTTAAATTTAATTAAATTTTTCATGAAATTTTAATTTGGCTGTCTAAGTACTGAAAAAAATAAAATATTTATAGGTAGAAGATTTAGTTTTACATTTTTGGAAATATTTCCTGAATGAAGCCCGATCAGGACAAAGTTATTCTTTTTTATGCTCATGATGTGGTTTTGTATAATAGGAAATTTTATTTTGGCTTTCCGATCACCGAACACCCTGTATTAGCAATATTTGTTGCAGGTATTTTAAAATAAGGGGGAATAATGTAACTTGCCAATATATTTTTTTTTGGTACATAACTATAGGATTTTTTTTACATTAAATAACACAAACTGATTCGATTCTTAACTAAGCTAAGACCACATATCATAAAAACAACAAATAACTTCAGATAAATAAATTACAGCAACCCTTGCATATGGCTAGCAGACCTAAACATAAGAGCAGTTGAGTGACACGGGTGGTCGCTAATAAGCGTTTAGCTCGCGCAGCTGCAGTGAATGAAGCGTCCTTAAAAAATAAATTTACCAGATTTTCGTTACAAAATCCTTCCCATGTTTCTTCTTAAGGCTATAAACTAAGCTAGAAAAATCGACAAGATTGTACGAGTTCAAGTAACAGAATATTTACAGTTTAAAGAAAATGGTGAGCTAAATGCTCACCTAGCGACCACTCCCGGGATAATAGGTACATACTATTTATATGTATATTGAAAATGTTTCTGGGCTATACGAGCTCGTTCTTGACGCCAAAATTACCAGCGTCAAAAATTCCTTATCTTGGTCAAAAGAACAAGCCTGCCGATTTTCAGCATTTTTTACTACAAAATAATTCTGGTCAATAATTTCTCCAGACTTTATTTTGTTGAAAAGTTAAGCCATATTCTTTAGACAAAAGTAAACAACTTTTACCTCATAGACTTTCTTAAAAAAGCTTCGTCCCCATAAAAAATAAGGAGTGAAAATCAAGTTCTTTTTAAGTAGGTAGGTAGATAATTATTGTTTGCAGGAAAATTTGTTTTTCTCTTAAGCGCTAACTTCACTCGAAACTCTATTAAAGTCTATGATTTTTTGTTTTTTTTGAACATTTTTCGAGAGAAGGAATGACTGGGAGAAAATACAAAGAGTAAAAAACGCTCTTTTCCCCAAGGAACATGCCCGAGTTTTTCAGAATTTTTGGGTAACATTTAATCGTGCTTTGTTTTTGGATTCCCTCTCGAAGAGGCAGAGCAATCATGTGTTCTGCCACTGTGGTGGAATTGTAGCTATACACATGCCTACAACATCTCCACCAAGGAACGACATAATATGTGGTGTATGATGCCACTTTTGTTAGTAGGCACTAGTACTATAACTAGACTTTGTAATAAAAAAAATCGTCCTGTGTTGCTTAAAGAACAACTTCTGACTTCAACTATTAAGGCATAATTTAAAGGGAGTTCACAACTTTTTTTTAATATCACTGGTTTCAATATTTGAAATATTTTGAGATTGTCAACCATTTAGAATTTTTCTTAAAAAAAGGACGCCATTGGAAATCAATTTTTCTTGAATAACTTTTGAACTACTTAACAAAAATTTAATGAAAATTTAATATGATAAACAGTAGTAAGGACTTCTTAAAAATACTCCCCCTAAAACATAAATTAGCTTGTTTAGTTTATCAGGGGCAATTTTTTTCATACAAATGTATAGGTTTTTGCCGAGTTTTCATCGTCAACCTTTGTTTTTGTTATGGCTTCCAGATTGTATTTTCATGTCATTTTGTATTAAACGAATTAACGAATCCAAAAATCAGAACACTAAAAATTAATTTTTTAAAATTTGATTCTTCTTTTTTTGAGAAAAATATAGCTTTTCTTCATGTCATAAAATAAATAACCATAAGTCAAACAATGTCACGTCATATTGTGACATTATACGCGTCATTCGGTGATATAACTTTCTGTTTGTCTCGAAAAAAAAAGTTGTCTCGAAAATTTTGAAGAATTTTTTTTTGAATGTGCTAGATTTTTGGTTTCCTTAGTTTTTTAATGGTGAATGACATAAAAAAAAACAATATAGCGGCCATAGATTTGTTTAGACTTATATTCTCCGTGAGTGGTGCATCGTGACACACCTCCACTGCGACCGAAGGTCTATATAGTGGCTCAAATATTTTAATGCTACATGCTAGATGCTACATGCCAAATGCTGGTTCTGGTATGATAAATTTGATTTCAGCATCTTTTCTGGCCAGAGTCGGCAAATTCGTTCTCTCCATATCCAGCATGGCCCGGAATCCAGATGGAATATTATTCCATTCCAGATGTTTTTAAATTAGAGTAGGGAATTAAGGGAACGGAGGCACGGATTGCATGTGGCGACTGTGAGAGGATTTCTGCGCGACCCGAGCACAGAAAGTGGCGGGGGTAGTGGAGGGGAACTCAGTGAACAAGTCAGGAACTCAACTTGTACAGGGTGATTCATTATAATGTCGCCCCCCTTTAACTTTGTTATTTCATGTGTCTCAAAAAAATTAAAAGTAGGGTTATGTAGGTGCTAAAAAAGACTTTTTTATACGTATAACAAAAATTTGAAAATAGATCAGTATACAGGGAAAACCAAAAATTTAATTTTTTTTTCAATGGAACACCCTATATATGAATTTATTTTTCGATTTCTCGTAAAATTCTAAGCATAATTTATATAACATACTGTATACCTAAATTCAATAGTTTCTGAAATATTCGCATTTGAAACTATTTAAAAAACCGTGTGTATAACTACCAAATTGAAAACCTCGATCATCTAAAAGATTTGATACGGATTAAAATTAATAATTTAAATTAAAATAACCCAGAATTCATAACAGATTCATTGGAGAAAATGCGAACAACCCTTATAAACCCTTATAAAATGTGTTGAAAAAAATGGAGGCCCAGTAGAGCATTTTATTGTTAGATTTCTTGATTTGCAACAGGTGTTTTATAAAATATTTGATGATGTTTCAAATGCGAATATTTCAGAAGCCTTTGAATTTAGGTATACGGTATGTTATATAAGTTATGCTTAGAATTTTACGAGGAATCGAAAAATAAATTCATATATAGGGTGATCCATTGAAAAAAAAATTAAATTTTTGGTTTTCCCTGTATACTGATCTACTTTCAAATTTTTGTTACAAGTATAAAAAAGTCTTTTTTAGCACCTACATAACCCCACTTTTAATTTTTTTGGGACACATGAAATAACAAAGTTAAAGGGGGGCGACATTATAATGAATCACCCTGTACATAACCAGTATTTTTACATGCTTTTTTCAGTCAAAGATGTGTAATGTGGTGTATAAGTTGGATTTCAAGTACCTAATAATATAATAAATTCTCGGAAATGAACTGATGGTGACATTTCAGTGCAATGTTGGGCGATTTTTTTTGACCTGCATATTGACTTGAAATTAATAACTCCATAAGCATGGTACATCCCCTTTTTTTTCTTTTTTTTTTTGGAGATAATTTTTTGAAATTTGGTACGTCGCATATTCTTGATAGAGCGCACTTTTTAGCAGAATATTGAATTTTTTTCCACATACGGTTTTTCCGGAAATGTTACCAACTTCTTATTTTTAAATGGGACAAATTTGTTTTTATATAATTTTTTATTTCTCAATTATAGTGTGCCATGACTATTTCGTTTTACTCCAATTGGATCATCTAATGCTAGGAAAATCGAATTTTTGTTCAAAGTACTAAATTAAGTGATTTATGGATAAATTATGCGCACCGGAATGATTTTTTGAGCTGAATTAATTTTTTTCAAATGGTACCATATTGGTACCGAGGTACCATCTACTACTACTTCCAATAAGGGACATTTTGGTGTGCCCATTTTGCATCTGTGACGAACACAACTGAAGTCATGGCACACTATAATTGAAAAATAAAAAATTAAATAAAAACAAATTTGACACTTAAAATGGTACTTATGTGGTATTGTTGGATTCGTACAAATGTATAGAATCCAAAAATATAATAATATATAGGGTGTCCCGCTTAAAAATAAAAAGTTGGTAACATTTCCGGAATAACCGGATGTGGGAAAAAATTCAATTTTCTGCTAAAAAGTGCGCTCTATCGAGAATATGCGACGTACCAAATTTCAAAAAACTATCTCAAAAAATAATAAAAAAAGGGGGTGTACCCTGCCTGTGACACACACTGTATGTGCCTAATACCTTTTGTATCATAAAAAATTTCTGAACGGTTTCTTTGAATTCTTTATTGCTCTTTCTAAATGGCAGACTAATAAATTGCTATAAAAAAGTCACACTGCCATACTTATAAAACTTCGATATGTTTTTGATAAGAGAATGGTTATCGAGAAACACTAATAGACAACTTATTACACAAAAAACAACAAAAATTAGCCATAAACCTCATTTATCCTCAACAAAACAATGAAATCAGAAAATATTCATCACTAACGTGCTTTGGAAACATTTCAACACAAATATCAAGGATAATTTCTAACACCACTATATTTAATATTTCATTCAAATCTTTTATGAGCAATGGTTCTATGTTGCTGAATGCAAAGGAAAAGTTATCTAAATTACAAAAACCTGGAATTTATCGATTAAACTGTTCTCATTGTACGTATTTCAGTTTATATAGGACAAACTTTTAGAAACCTAGAAATTAGATACAACAAACACCTAAACTCTTACAGCGGGTATTATAAAGGCTCATTAAGTTAACGGGCAGATTTCTGTGGCCATTTCTGAAGAAGGTATCGAGTCTAAGTGCAAATTTTGTAATTTTATCTATTCTTGATATGAAAGTAATTACAAACATGTTAATAAAAGTAATTTGACGTCGATAATGGCTTTAAAAATGGTCACAGAAATCTGCCCGTTAGCCTAATGAGCCTTTATAATATTGGCTGTTAGACTCAAACATCCAGAAAGATCAAGTTTTGCAAAACACTTATAAAGGGTTAGAACTATTCAAAGGGCCGCTACAGGGATATCCTAAACCATTGAAGATACGAGGTCGGTTAAATTAGAGAAAAGTTGCGCTTTTTTTAGATGAGTAGGTATTTTGCGAAAAAGAAATTTGAAATATCCCCAGTATTTCCGGAAATATCCTGAAAATACTGAAAAATCGAGAAATCTTATTTTTGCCATATCTTTCTTATAATTGAAAATTAATAAATAATTTTTCGTAGAATTACATAAGCCATTATGAGCTATTCATCTGACATATCAAAAATTTTCAAAGCCGACTAGATCCCAGAGTTTTCATAGTCAACTTTCGTTTTTCTTATGGCCGCTATATTATTTTTCTATGTCGTTCGATAAGAAAAAATAATGGAAACCAATAATTAATAAACTTCAGAAAAAAAATTGGAACATTTTTATTCTTCTTTTTTCAAAGAAAAACAGAAAATTTTTCGCTGAAGTAGGTCAATATGAAGTTATACTGCTTGCCTTATAGTTTTTTAATTTCTCTATGATACTTATTTGGTCTAAAAAGTTGTATTTTTTTTAGAAAGAAAAGAACAAAAAGTTTTGAAATTTATTTTTTGAAGTTCAAGTACCTATTAGTTTTTGGTTTCCATTATTTTTATCATACCGAACGAAATAAAAAAAAATATATGGTGGCCATAAGAAAAACGAAAGTTGACAATGAAAGTTCTAAGATCTAGTTGGCTTTGAAACCGACTTATTACTTGCTCTTGCCTACAAAATAGCTATTAAATGTCATAATAATTATTATTGATTGCAATTTCTGAACAATTATTATTATTGTCTTGAATTCTTGATTGGGTATGTACTTATTTTTTATTAATATGTTTGCCAGTAATAAAAAGAATATGAAAAAATCTTACTACCTATAATTTTGTCTGATTTCATCATGAGGAAATGTAGTTCAACGAGAGAATGTAAATACAGAGAAAGTAGATAGAATTACTTTTGACACTAGTGTCAAAAATATTTTTGACACTAGTGTCAAAAGTACTTTTGACACGCTTCCATGTAAACAATCACTTTTAACACTGTCAGCTGTCGTCAAAAGTGTGACTTTTAATGACAGTTGCACAGTTGCAAAAATTATTGATTAATTTCCAATAACAAAAAAGATATAACGAAAATAAGATTTCTCGATTTTTCAGTTTTTTTTTCAGGATATTTCAGGAACGGCCACAGATATCTTTCATGTTTTGACGGATTCGAGATAGCTACAAAATTGCGCATCTTTTATCTAATTTAACCGACCTCGTATCTTCAATAGTTTAAGATTTAAGATATCCCTGTAGTGGCTCTTTGAATAGTTCTAACCCTGTATATTATTATCCATCAGTATCTGGAGTTCTACAAAGTAAGGGTTGAAAACATAAATTTTATCAAAGAACTAAACAGGGTGTCCGGAATTTATGCGCAAAAAATTAAGGGGGTGATTCTACTTGATAAAATATTGCCAAAAGTATCTATAATTTTTTTTTGAAAACTCACAAATAAGAAAGTTATGAGCCTTCAAATTTGATTTTTTTAAATCAAAATTTTTTTATAATTTTTTTTCTAGTAGGTATACGGATTTTCTTAAAATTTTACATACTTGCCACTGATGTTGCTAGGCATCCTTGGTCCAAATTAGACTTGAATCCCTCGAAATCAAGAGGCCTTATGTGCCCTTGACCTTCAAAAAAGGCCTATAACTTTTTTCGTAATATTGTTTTCTGAGCTTTGAAGACGCACAATTGAAGAACATGAAGAAATCTTCGGAAAAGGTCCTCTTTGTCTATCACGATAAAATGACCTGTTTCCGAGTAAAACTGTTTTAAAAATTTGCTTGCACTAAAATTGATCACCATAAATTATGATCATTTTGCAACAATACCAAAGCATGCTTTGGAAACAGCTGCAGGATTGCCCAGTTATGTACAAAACAGAAAAATTCGTATATAAATAGACTTGGAAATGATGAAAAAAATATTAATAAAATAATAAAGTAATTTCAATAAAAAAAAAAAAATTGCTGTCAAAATTAAATCCAAAGCAAACGTCTCGTTTCCTAGGCAACCCTTCAGCTGTTTCCAAAGCATGCTTTGGTATTGTTGCAGAATGATCATAATTTATGGTGATCAATTTTAGTGCAAGCAAATTTTTAAAACAGTTTTATTCGGAAACAGGTCATTTTATCGTGATAGACAAAGAGGACCTTTTCCGAAGATTTCTTCATGTTCTTCAATTGTGCGTCTTCAAAGCTCAGAAAACAATATTACGAAAAAAGTTATAGGCCTTTTTTGGAGGTCAAGGGCAGTTAAGGCCTCTTGATTTTGAGGTATTCAAGTCTAATTTGGACCAAGGATGCAAAGCAACATCAGTGGCAAGTGTGTCAAATTTTAAGAAAATCCGTACCTACACTAGAAAAAAAATTATAAAAAAATATTGATTTAAAAAAATCAACTTTGAAGGCTCATAACTTTCTTATTTGTGAGTTTTCGAAAAAAAATTATAGATACTTTTGGCAATATTTCATCAAGTAGAATCACCCCCTTAATTTTTTGCGCATAATTTCCGGACATCCTGTATTTTCGAAAATGTTTTTTAACCGAGATACTGGGTGCTTAATAACTGTCATTTACAAAACAGGTTTTTCAGCAGGTATTTCAGCAAACATTTTCTAATTTGAGTTTTCTAAACATTTTCTAATTTGAGTTTTCTCAACATTTTAGCTTCGTTCCTCTGAAATGTCATGAGCCAGAATTCCTGGAAGAACACTACGTCACTATCTTGGAAATACAAGCTGGATGGATGCACGTGCATCGGGCCAGAAAGACAGTAGCGGCACATCTTTCACCAGTACACGCTTATAGATCTTGCAGTTAGTCAGCATTTGCGTATACCTTGAATCTACATTTCAAGGTCCGCCCGCCTATGCTTACAAATATCAACCGGTGGCAGACGCCCGCGTATCTATAAGAGAACGTTATCGATTAATTCTTTTCTGAGAATTTTGGCTCATCATATATCGTACGGACTCTATCTGCAGAATGAAAATCAGCACTCCTGGATAATTGAAAAGCCCGGTAATCTGTCTATTGTTTATATCTACTCAAAAGTTAAAAATGAGTAGGTACGCTTAGTACAAAATTTGTACCGGGTGTCCCAACACTAGTGTCCACCCCCTAAATCAAGCTTAATTTTAAAGATAAAAAATTGAAACTTTGAGGATTTGTGTACTTGATATAGGACCACGGAATGGCATAATCAGTTTCATTTAAAAAAATTTAGTTCGGGCGCCAGCGATAAAAAACTGCAAGATGGTGGTAAATTGTCGAAAAAAAAAAAAGTTTTTTTTTCAATACATACGTAGAAATCGATTATTAAAATCAATATCGCTTGAAAGAAATGTGAAAAAACTAATTATAAGGCTTTAATTAAATAAAATATAATTATATAGCAATGACAGGTAGACAATATAATCTGAACAATATAATCAATATAATCTGAAAACGGTAGGTGCAATAAGTTTTATGACAAAGTAAATAAGGCACAAATAAATAGAAGGACGGCTCTTGCTGGGCTAGCCGGCACACTGAACCTGCACTGGACAGTGTCGTAGTATGGACTCATGAAAAAGGTGATTATTAAAAAGATATTAAAAATGTTTTTTAATGAAACTAATTATGCCATTCCGTGGTCCTATATCAAGTACACAAATCCTCAAAGTTTCAATTTTTTATCTTTAAAATTAAGCTTAATTTAGGGGGTTACAACACTTAACTAGTGTTGGGACACCCGATACATCTGATATACGAGTAGGTAGGTTCTTCTGAAATGAAAATTAAGATGCAATGCGGATTTATGTTGTACATATTTTAATTTGTGCATTTCATCAATAAATGAGGGTTCGCGCTCATCGGTGAGCATGTATGCAAAATCGGTACTCTACGGTATCTACTTATCTTGGGCTATTAAATAAAAATAAAAAAAATGTTGAAAACGCTGCATTTGAATTTTTCGTCCCATCAAAATTTTATAAGTATGGCTTGATTATAGCAATTTAGTCCAGCATTCAGAAAGAGCAATAAAAAATTAGAAAAAAAAGTTGAAAAATTTTTCATGAGACAAAAAGTATTAGGTGACTTCGGAATCTACGCCACTGTGTGCTTCGGTTATATTCAGAATTATTGGTCCACTCTATAGAAAGATATAATAAAAAACTGTTTGGTAAATCGACACGTAAACACTCTGTATCTCGTTTAAAAAACATTTTTGGAAAAAAATTTATTTAAATTTTCCTAATATTTTAGATTTATCTACACGTCCTCCAACTTATGGTCCTCTATTTAGAAACACCTTGTATTTTACATTGATAACTAGGTATAAAAAAATTTTAATAAAAAAATTAATGTTCTTCTTAAATTACTCAAGATTATACCCCAAAAAAATACTGCAAGTATTATAAGAGATATACTATACTACTTACGTCAAAGCTATCATGTATTTCACACTCGGTTTCAAGTGGGGTAAGTTTGACGTTTGCAGTGCCCAGTAGAGAGTCACCCCGGAACCAGCCACTGAAAAAAGAACAATATTCGCTAGCACACCCCATGCTAGCACACCCAGTAATGGCACCTCCAACTGCTACACATTAGTTAGTATTTTATAAAGTTAAGGCGAAATACAAACTGTCAACATGCGCAGTGTCATAATCTCTTGATTATAAGCAGACAAGATCAAACACATTAGTATACTTCAAGATGAGTAGTTTAGGTGAGTCCTCAGCCCAAGATGAGATAAAAAATACCAACACACTCCAGCACAATTAAATGTTTTTCAACTTGTAACTTTGTTTTTATAAATTTTATTGAAAAAATAATTTTGCTAAAAGTCTTTGTTCAACACCAGCTGAAACTAAATGTTAAAATCAACAAAATCGTTGTAATTTTTTTGAACAGACATACAATTGAAGATCCTGGTGCAAAAAGAGGACAAGTAACAAAAACAAAGTTTCAGAGAATAGGCAAAAGAAGAAAAAATCAGAAATCTTTTTTAAAGTCAGATATCAGTTTCTAAAGAGGTTAAAATAATAACACTAACACTACGAGTGCTTATAAGTAAAATATCTTATTATTAAGGTTAGTAGGGGTCTAAAATCAGTTATTTAAGGTGCAAGAAGGAGATTATATGAGACTTACCTACACTTTTTGTATAAATTATCTTAAATTTAAGTTTAAGAAATTTATATCAGGTGCAAGTAGGGTATCAATAAAGAAAGTCTTTTTACATCTGTACTGTAGAATCGAATATAAATAATGTAAACTAATCAAGGAAACAAATGTTACACGACAAAATTTTCCCCGACTTTTGTTAAGGAAAAAACTTTGGTGAGTATTATCAAATATGCTAAAATATTAATACCGGACACTTGCCCTTCAAACGAGCGACAAGTTTTACAGTGCCCTCGTGCAGCTCTTGGTGTCACTAATCTGTTTTCAAATTCAAAGTTAGGTAACTTTTCACGGTTTCTTCAATCATAATAATTATTATTAATTTCCCAAGCAGTTTTTTAGTTGTAACTACATATCAGCGACTATCGCCGAACTTTTAAAGTTTTTGTCACTGGTTATAGGAACGGTTCTATAACGTGCCAGGCACGAGAATGGGGAACAATTTTCTGGTGAGAGATCCATTATAGTGACGACTCTGGAACTAGTATAATTACGTTCCTCTGACGTAGTTGGTACATAATAATGTGCTATCCGCTACTTCGAGACGCTTTTTCTTTCGTGTTTGACTTTCAGAGACGTAAGGTGCAAATTTTTCATCTCGAATCTTATAATGGTGATATGTGTGTGGTTTTAATAAATGCAGGTATGCAAATAAAATTCGAAATTAGAGAAGCATTGCTAAATTCTATTTGTATTTTCTTTAGATGGAATATTGAGGAGAAATAGGTATTTATATTTAATAACGTAATTTAACACGGCCCGAGTATGCCTAAAAGAACTTCACTCGGTGAGTTGAATAAATGTTACAGGGAAATTATTTCTAATTTAAATTTTTCGATTTACAGGGTCTTGATTCTTTGTCTTTGTTCTTAGTTTTTGATCCTAGTTTTGATTTTTGATTATGAGTTTTTGGTTTTGACTTTAATCTTAGTCTCAACTTTGAATTTCGTCTTGGATTCCGGCGGTTATCTTCATCAACTCGAGGAGGTATTATTGTTCCCGTGCTATTGTGTCCAGTCAGCCTCGTCAACCATCTTGATCATTGAAGAACCCGCCATGAATTTTTTTGGACGGCAGGTGCAGGCTAGACAGAAAAGGGGGTGAGGAGCGAAGTGACACACTCTCTCTCTCTCTCTCTCTCTCCAGCGCATCAATCAATTGGACCAAGTCGAACAATATCTGACAAGGTACCTACCTACTTATGTTTCTTTCGAGCAAATAAATTTTCAAGATGAAATTGAAATAAATTACCTAATGGAGTTATCTTTTAATGTGTGTGAAATAAATGAACAATTTGTTTCCTTTATCCCAAATTTAATATGTAAATAATAATTTTTGATAAAGATTAACAACTATGATGTTTAATTGAAAGTTGATGAGATTTAGTTTCTTTTGAGTACCGAATTTGTTTCAATAATAAATTTTTTGTGTAAATAAAATGCTAGTATAAGTACCTACAAGAAACTAGACATTTCTATAATGTAGGTTAAGAATTTTTTAGTAATAATATTTGTTGATATGTGCATGTTAGATTTAAGTAAGTTGATTTAATTACAAATGATTCTCACTTTACAATTATTCCACTGGGAGATTTTGATGTGCTAGATTAGATAAAATATATCCAATAAAATTGTTTTTGTTAAATTGTCGATTTTTATTTAGTGTTTTGTGGGGCCTGAATAAAAAATAATTCACAACGTAGGGCGGGCCAAAATATTTAATTGTTTCCGTTTTAAGAACCAGAAAGACGATCATTAGAAATTTGTGTAATTTCAAGAGTGTGTAGTTCACCGTTTAACTAACCCCTCCACCTTCTCTGTTCCTTTCGAGTTCAAACTAATCTGCAAGGACTCCGACGGAACGCGAGAAGTTTTTCTACCTGCCTTTTGCCCTTTTTATATCCAAAAGGAAAAATCGGTAAGTAGAAAGTTGCTAATTGAATGCACAAATTCTTATTAGTCTTGTTATTATTAAAAAAGTGCGCATTTACTTATTTGTTTCACATTACAAAATTTCATTTTGTAGATTTCACTAGATAGATATTACAAATAGAACTCTGACCAGTGCATACGGGTGTAAAGGCACTTCAGTGGTGATAATGACTTTTAAGTATTTTTCATTAGTAGCCAAAATGTTACCTTTACTTTGAACTTTACTACATTGATAGTAAATAATTTAATACATTGATAGTTTAATTTCAAGTCAACGACGTGGCCGCAACTTAAACAACTAATCTTGAGTATAAAAAACTCGAAGTAAATATTGGGCAGCTTGTCAAAGTTATTGCAACTATCAGTTAGTTACTTCAAAGTTCCAACGATTTTGAGGTAATTTTATTAGTGACGATAACGTTATTTAGACTTCAAAATACATATACTATAAAGTAACATTACTTTGTGGTATCGATATATCGTATAAATAACTACACAGTTGCCTTAAAACTCAAAATTGATGTAATAATAACTTTCATGTCAATAGTCTTAGATACGTAATAACTACCTAGTGAAAGTCCCCATCACTTACAATCCCGGTGACTACTACTTTAATGCTGCTTGGGTTGGCAGTAGTAATTGAATGTTTTAGTTTTAAGTAGGTAATTTTAATTTAAAGTTATGTTCAAAGCACTATCGGCAGATAGTTTTGTTGTATGCAGGTGAATAGGCATTCATAATATACACCTACCTGTATTAAAGGTACATGTCTGAAAAAATATTTATTACCTATTAGCCAAAACAAATAAAATATTTTTAATAATTTTGTGTAGAATAGTACTAATTATTAATTTTATTAATTATTAATATAATTATTGTCAATAAACATATTTAAAACTTCGTTGTTTATTGTTGTATTAATTCATAATCCCAATTTCATCCATCTAATCCGTCTCAGAGCTTTTCTATTCAGTGTTGATTTTTAAACTGCAGCCATGTTTCACACCAAAAACCTTTCAGTGTCACCAAGTTACGCATGGCGGCACTGCTAAAGTTGTCGCACATCGACACAATGCATTAGTTATAGAAGTATCCGGTATTGACACTTTAGCGTATTTTGTATTATGGTACAGAAATATTTTCATACCAGGGCCACTACATAATATTATTTTAACCATATCTTTTCTATTATTGAAAAATTAGAAAATATATTAATCATTCTGCCCTTTTTATTTCAATGTGATAGATTTATCTGGTTCCTTGATTCTTTGAATACATGAAAAAATAATATGGCCTTGTATCGCAACATAGGTACGATAAATGTGGGAGGCTACAGGGTATTGATATTTTTTTCAAAAATTTACTTGGAGCTAAAAGGTAGCAGGCGAGGTGCATATCGATAGTGTAAATCGCAAAGTGCGTAACTCCATTTTTACTGAAATGTGTTTTATTGCGCCATCTAGTAGTGTAATATCATATCTACTGTCTGACAAATGCTTAATTCCGTAGTATTGACAGTTTTCCAACTAAACCTGGTATCTCCACGCTTCAAAATTCTGGCAGGCAAAATACTTATGTCCTGCCAGTAGCATTGTTTTACATCAGGCTACGTTGTGTGTGCAACTAAATTCCTTTTGAATCCTTGAATTTTCGTTTAAGTGTTGGCTGTCTTTTAAATCATTGTAGCAGGTAAGTTTATTGTTTGTTACTTCTTATGACTTATATGGAAAAATTAAAGAATAGTTGATGAAAATCGTTATTTGTTTAGATTAGGAGATACGCATTTTGCGTCAGATACAAAAACAAAAACTAAAAGGACATACGAATATTTCCACAATAAATATACTTGGTTTTGGCTTTAAATATTACACATTTTTCGCCTTGTTTTGAAGAGACGCTACTTAGCCAAATACCTCAGGGAGAACCGTACATTATTTTTCCTTTTGAAGATTCCGTTGTAACACAAGAGGCCACTAGTTGTAGAGAAACTCCAAAGTTGAGTTCTAAGAAAGAAATTCCTTCCGTGCAAGAAACACTTTTCCAATACAATGAAATAAACGTAGACTCTGATTACATATTATTAACTACAGTAGATGAGATGGAAAAAGACACAAGTAATGCTATTGTAGAATCTGACAGTAATGAGATACGGTACGAGAACAGCCAGGAAGATGAAGAAATTACCACACAAGGACCTGATTACATAATTGCCGAAGAAGAGATGGAAGAAGAGACAAGTAATGGTGATGAAGAATCTGACAAGAATGAGACACGCGAAGAAAACAACCCGGATGATGAAGAAATGACCCCAGAAGAACTAACAAGGCGTTATAGATCTAAAAGATGTGAAACAGACATAAATAAATGGAAGAAACAAGTGAACTACAAGAGGAGAGAGAAGGGACTTGAGTATAAAGGAAAGAAAAAGGAAAATGCCACATGGAATTACAATATAAAAAAGCCTTCCAAAAAATTGAAACCTCGTTGTAGCTGCAAGTTGAGCAGGGACAACAGCATGAAATTAAAATGTTCCTCCATTAATGAAAATGCTAGACAAGAAATATTCGAAAGATTCTGGAGAATGACCTGGAGTGAGAAAAAAACTTACGTGAACACAATATTAGTTGTGAAGCCCACGACAAGACGAAGGGGAAAACAGGAAATTTCTAGAAGACAAACATCTACTGAGTTTTATTTAAAAGTTGGATACAATCGAACACAAGTATGCAGAAAGATGTTTTTGAACACACTATGTGTTGGAGAGATTGCTGTAAAGAAATGGGCCAAAGAAGAAGTAAAAGGCAATGAGCAAGTTCAGAAGATACAGCGTGCAAGCGGACTCGGAATAAAGAAAATAGTTGAATTTTTCAATAGCCTGCCCAAACTTGAGTCCCACTATTGTAGAAAAAACACGTCAAAGTTATACCTGGAAACGATATGGTACTCAAAATTACAACTGTATAGAGCTTACTGCAAAGACTATTGTATCGAAAATAATATACAACCCATGTCTCGAGGCACCTTTTCAACAATTTTCGATCAGCAAAATTTATCTTTGTACCAGCCTAAAAAGGATAGATGCGATACTTGTGTAGCTTTTGAGACGAAAAACATTTCGCAAGCAGAGTACGATTTGCACCTTGTTTTGAAAGACGAAGCACGTCAAGAAAAGATTACTGACAAACAGTCTCTTAATGAAGTTTTTGCAATGGACTTGCAGTCTGTTTTATTAAGTCCTAAGTCAAATGTGAGCTCCCTCTGTTATAAAACGAAACTAATCGTACACAACTTTACGATTTACGATTTAAGGCGCCAGCAAGGTGACTGCTTCGTATGGAACGAAACAGAGGGGAGAGTAACAGCTAATGAGTTTGCATCAATAATAGTAAATTTCCTCAAAAAGAAAATTGAAGCTATTCCAAATAATAATAAACCAGATTATATTTTGTATAGCGATGGCTGTGCAGCCCAAAATAGAAATGCTGTGTTAGCAAACGCCATTTTCAACTTGGCAATAATTGAAAAAGGTGTCACTATAATGCAAAAATACCTGCTAAAGGGTCATAGCCAGATGGAGGCTGATAGCATGCATGCGACAATTGAAAGAGTGATTAGGAAGTCCAAAATTAATGTACCTGCTGATTACGTTACGATATGCCAAGAAGCATGTTTAAAAAATCCCTATAAGGTACAGTATTTATCACATGATTTTTTTAAGAACGTCGAAGGTAACGTAAAGTTGATTAATAATAATAATAATAACATTTATTTCCGTATTATAAATACATATTATTGTATTTTTTGTGGAAAATAATAAATTGTAAAATTAGTTATAAAGTTATAAAATTATGAAATTATGAAATACTTAAAGTTATGAAATTATAAATCCAAAGAATTGTTCAAATATTCATTTAAGCTATAGTAGCATTTTTGTAATAAAATATTTTTAATTTCTTTTGAAAATTTTTTTAAATTATATTTTTTGTAATTATTTGGTAAATGATTATAAATTTTGGCACATATGTATTCAGAAGATAATTCATAATGAGTGGTATTATGTTTATTTAAAATAATTGTATTAGAATTTCTGGTATTAGAATTGAAAAAAGTAAACAAATTTTTATTTTTATGTACAAAACAGAGACATTCGTATATAAATAGACTTGGAAATGATAAAATTTTTAAATTTTTAAATAATTTTTTACAAGATGTCATGCGATTAACATTGCCTAGTATTCTTATGCAATTTTTTTGAATTTTGAAAATAATTAACCAATCAAAAGAATTCCCCCAATGTATTATTCCGTATTTTAAAATAGAATAAAAATTTGAATAATACACTGTTTTACACTGATTTCATCAATACGACCTGGAAAAAGAGTTGGGAGATCCTCAGGTAGTTGATTTAAAAGCAATTAAGTACACCAACAATGGTATTTTTTTTTAATTAAGACATTCTGAATTGGAATGGAGAAGTTTCCGGTTAGGCTGCCTGTAAACCTTAAATGTGTAGACTTCGACATCTTGCCTGCATTATACAAGGACAGAATTCCCATAAAAAAGGAAAAATATGACCATTTACAGCTGCTGAAAAAAAGTTTAGATCCTGACTACCATGCATTTTATGATAACTTACCTCATAACTAGCTTTGTGAACAACATTGTAATAATTATTATTTTATGCAAGCAGTCTTTGTATTAGAACTCAGAAATAATTAACGAAATTTCTGAACAAATTTTAATAGATTCCATCAGAATCATAAACAAACACATTTATTCCTAAAATTAATGTTCTTTAATTATTATTTATGTTACAATTTTTAATATTTATGTCATTTCTTTTGATTGATCGATATGCTGTGTATTAATGCAACCCAAGTTAAATGGGCAGTCGACTTTATTCAATAAAGTTTTTCTTCTTAGTTTTTATGTTTCAACATTACATTACTCCTAAGTGTCACTTAATTATTAGTTTATCATTTAGTTGCTGGCATACTTTTGTAAAATTATTGTTGATGTAACGAAAAAAAAAAGAATACGCTAATTTTAGTTTTTTTGTAAACGAGACAAATAAAGACAAGTTGTTTAAAAAAAAATCGCAAATCCAATTTATTATCAAAATATTACTTCGCAAACAGCGTATGTCCATTATTTAAAAGAAAAATAACCTAGTAATAAGCTTCAAGACCGATAATATTACTTTCCGACTTCACCTAACTTGACTACTAGTCATAAAAACAAGTTTCCTGCCAATCAATATTAGTTTTTGTCAACTAAATTAGTTTTTTAGCTCCCCTGGAAAATTTTGATAAACGGAGTTAAGCACTTTGCGATTTACACTATCGATATGCAGGTGATTAATTCTAAAGAGAGATCTGTCGCTTAATTTTCTTTTTTAAAAGTGATAGTTTGTCTTATACTCAACTTGTTTTAATATATTATTTCAAAGGAATCAACTAAGTAAGACAACGGATAGAAAATAATGATAAATCCCTTATTAAAATTAATTATGACATTTAAGAGGGGATTATGAAAAAATTGTAGCCTGAAAAGCATTATAAGCTGATTTGCGAGCTTAATAATCGTTTATACAAAAAGTGGTAGATACCTAACCAGTGATAATAAAATAATTTTTTATAAAATCAACAACTCGGATTCTTTCACAAAATAATTAACCGAATAATGCCGGTTATTTGCCAATTTTGCTCAGAAGAGCACCTTTGTTCAAATCCATCTTCCATCTTCGCATATTGGATAGGCTGTAATGAACCAGCACATAAGTCTCCGGATTTGCCACCCCTCGATCTTTTCTGTGGGGTCACATTAAGGTTTTGGAATATATTTCAGTTTCATTAAGCACACCAATCAACCTCTACAACAGGTAGTCTACAAATGTTCGAATCTCCCTCTCGAGATTACCCCAAGCTTAAGATGGTAACAGATAGAAAAATGTGCCAATGACGAAGTAAAAGCAAATTACAATGGAATTACAAAGAACTAACCCCTTTGAATAGACCTCAAATTTAGCAGAATGTCTCTTGAATATCCGCTGACAGTTCCTGGCCTTCCTGTTTATAGGAACTGTCAGAGTAGTGTTATACTCAGGGTTGTTGGTGCCTTTAACTATCGTTGTTTTATCACTGAAGTGACTGTCCTGAAATATAAGAATGATAAAATACGAATAACATGCTTCCAAGAGTCAAAATAATTACCTGGGGCCACGGGAACTCAAACTTGACATAGGTATCCAGTTCATCAGGATCGGAGGCAGGCAAATTGATGCCTCTTAGCACACTAACCTGCACATCGTTATCGCCCAACTCCGTGAATGTTTTGACTATGCTGAACTCGCGCTGCTCATAATGAAAGCGGGGCACAGCTCCGCTTTGTTTGGCAGCACGTACCACGTCCAAATCTGCAGTGACGGCCACGGCCAAACGCTCAAATCGATTGGCGGCGGCCACATCTCCAATGGCCTTGCTATGGTCACGAGTGTTCAAGCACATCTTCAGCTGGCGCGTTAGCTGCTCCTCAAGTCGTCGCAACATATCCGCACTGCCAGCGCTTCCCGAGGACGAGCTTTTAATGTTGTACCTGCAACAAAGAACATGCTAAAAAGATGCCTACGGAATTACTGTTACAATTACTCTTCGTTCAGTTTCGACTTTTGAGTGGGAGAGACAGGGAGGCTGGCCAGGTCAATCCTGAGACCCCCTCGGGCCATCTCTATTAGCTTGTCGAAACCTTTGGCCTGGCGCAGGTACTCCTTGGCCTCGTTAATCTCCCCATTTCTCTTTGCTTTAAGCGCTGCCATCTTGAACTCCTTCTGCTTGGCCAGCAGTAACGCCACTTGCTTCTCTGCCCGCATTGAAGAGGGCTTCTCCTCTGCAAATGTAAATGAGGTACCTACTACAGAGATACATTATACACCAGATGATCATTAACGATTGAAATTTTTAAATGAGTGCACAATTTTTGCTGAAGTCAACAACTTCAGCTAAACTAAACTTTTCTCAGAAAACTTCTTTAAACACTTCAGTTTTTGGTATTACCTGTAGATATAATTTGTTTTTTTATACAGGGTGTCTGCTTAAGGCTGGCCACCGGTTATATCTCGGAAACTAATGGGCCTAGAACCTCAAAATAAAAAATTTCCAGACACAAGTGATCACGAGAAATTCAATGAAAATATTTTCAAGATGGCCGCACTTCCGGAAATACCGGAAGTTGACACCTACTTCGTTATTTTAATAGAAACACCCTGTAAAATATTATATTTTTTAAATGTCTGAAGAAATCGAATACTGTTGGTTTTAACCATTGGAATTTAGATTGAGCGGTTTATGAGTTATAAACAAGTGAAAATCGAAAATTTTCAACTTCAAAACAGTCTAGAACTAGAACGGCTCAAGATATCTAAAAACGGTTTACATGTCCCTATCCTAACTTTTCACGTTTTATCCCAGTATGTGGAGTAAATTTTAATACAGGGTGATGAAAATTATCCGATTTTTCATCACCCTGTATTAAAATTTAAACCACATAGAAGAGTACTATGTCAAAAGTTAAGATAGGGACATGTAAACCGTTTTTAGATATCTTGATCCGTTCTAGTTCTACACTGCTTTGAAGTTGAAAATTTTCGATTTTCACTTGTGTATAACTCATAAACCGCTCAATCTAAATTCCAATGGTGAAAACCACCTGTATTCGATTTCTTCAGACATTTAAAAAATATAATATTTTACAGGGTGTTTCCGTTAAAATAACGAAGTAGGTGTCAACTTCCGGTATTTCCGGAAGTGCGGCCATCTTGAAAATATTTTCATAGAATTTCTCGTGATCACTTATGTCTGGAAATTTTTTATTTTGAGGTTATAGGCCCATTAGTTTCCGAGATATAGCCGGTGGCCAGCCTTAAGCAGACACCCTGTATATACAATAATTGTCATGTATTTATTAGAATTAATTAAGTATTACAATTAATATTTCGTTGGATAATAAATTTTTTACTGTCCTACCTTAACAAAATATAAAGTACAGGAAAACCGTCTAAATGAAACCAATTAGGAGAATCAGGGGAAAGTCCTTACAATAAAAACAAGAAAAAAATCATCATGTTGAAAAAAGGAAGTTTGTTTAAAGAATTTTAACTTTGCTCCTTTGAAAGAATTTTTTTTCTTTTAGGACGTTGTTAAGAAAATTATTTCAATTAACTTGGGTTCCCTGTTAAAGGTGTAAGTAACGTTTACATCATGCTGCTATTATGTTTTTTTATGTGTATTATTTCTGTAATTTTGGGACTAAAGGCCTACTGATATTGATGAATAAATAAATAAATAAATAAAAATTATAAAAACATCGTTCAGTAAGACAGTTATTTTTTCGTTTAGATAATATTACGAAAAAAAAACACCGCTTTGGTGGAAAAGGGTACAATAAAAAAAATGGCAAAGGGCAAGGCTACAACAAACATCTTCATAGCTCCAATTGTTACGCTGCCTTGATGTACACAAGCAAAAACAAAACAAACCTAACCCAAAAAGTGTACATAATTGAACGACGTTTTCTCTTTTCGGAGATTCAAACTGGTTCTGACATCTATTCATTTTGGTTACTTCTTACTTGTCATCTGAATATTTCCACATTTTCAATCGTTAACGCACTTTGAATTATCACACTTTCTTACCGTTCAGCGCCTCTGGTGCCGGTGCCGGTCTTGTAGGCTGGGAAGCAGCAGCAGGTGCACCGCCAGGAACAGGGATCGGTGCAAATCCAGGCGGTTGCGGCAAAGCTTCAAAGTCAACAGGCTTGCCTGTCTTTTCAGCCTTGACGGCCTGCTGGAACTGTTTGACGACACGACCAAGACGCCGGGCTTTACTGGCATTGCCTTCCTCCTTAGCTTGTGCTTCCTGCTTCATGAAGAACTCCAGTCGCTGCTGTAATGCCTCGCCCACTGACTCAGCTGTCACCAAACCTGCCCCTTCTTCTTGTTCGGCGGGACTCTCTTCAGCAGGACTTCCTTGCTGCACTTCCGCATGTTCCAAGGGTGGCTCGGGAGGGGAAGAAGTTTCTGAAACTTCTGAAAAGCAATTGACTGTAACGTAACTAATTCTTCAATGACTTCATTTGCTTATATTGGTCTTACTTACCTGGAGGTAAGTAAGACTTATATAAGTCTTACTTATATTACTTATTACTTATTCGTGCTCCGGGAGGTACGTTAAAAAGGGGGTCCCGGCTGCTTCACAGCAGTCGTGAAGTTATGTCAGAGGCCCTTGGGCTACTTGAAAACTTCTGACACTTGGGCTTTATTACCACAGCCATACGATATTTATTTATTTTACTTACCTGGAGAAGGAGGACGTGGTGGTAATGTGCTAAGATCGAAACTTTGTCCATTACTGACGGCTGTTATCATCATTTCCAGTCGTTTGATCATCTTTACGTACTCCAGAGCGGTGGTTGTATCCCCAGAACGTTTCGCTCGCACAGCAGCCACTCGGTATTGTGCTCGAAGTTCTTCCAAAGCTTCTGTGGTTACTGCACTCTCGCCACTAGGTGTCTCTGAGGGTTGTTCTTCCATAGCAACAGGAGAACTAGAAAAATTGCAATAATACGATTGATGAATCAATCAAAAAGAGTAACAGAACTTTCTAACCTAGGTGTTTCTGGTGACGCATGAGACGGCGGAGATGGTGGTTGTGGA
Source organism: Malachius bipustulatus (assembly GCA_910589415.1). NCBI lineage: Eukaryota > Metazoa > Arthropoda > Insecta > Coleoptera > Melyridae > Malachius > Malachius bipustulatus. Next base: position 54,973,203 of record OU342631.1, on the reverse strand, counting down.
TTACTGTCATCAGCGACAGGAGGTGGTTGATGCTTGCCAAGTGTGACACTGACCTCCGGTGGTAGCTCACTCATATCTACAGGTCTACCAGCCTTCTCATGTTTGATCATATCCTTAATGGTCTTGATGGCACGTTTGTAACGTCTTGCCCGACTGGTTTCACCTATTGATTCTGCATGTCGTTGTGCTTGCTCGTACATTTGCAGTCGCGCAGCCAAAACTGCTCCCGCATCAGCGGCAGGTTGTGATGCAGCTGATGCAGTTGAGGGTTCTTCTTCATTCTCATCGTCTCCTAGAATTTATCAAGATTTAAAACCAAATGAAAATACAAACTGATTTGGTTTCAATAAATATTCAGGGCTGTTCTGTAAGCATTTTTCATAACAATAATTGTTACGAATTAGTTATTGACATCATCAAGTAAATAATAGTAATAGTTCTTAAAGTGAGTGTTACTTTACTTTACCCAAAGTAAATAAAAAAAATCAACCCATTCAACAACTTGAACAAGTAACGCAGTGAAAACATATCTCTACGATCCTGTAAACTTGGAAGGCTCGTACGAGCACATAAATCTTCGTAGCTAATAACACGGATGCCGAGCCTAAATGCAATGAACCTAAGAAACCTCCTCTGAACCTTCTCTATTTGCTGTATGTAGACATTGTAGTAAGGATTCCAAATGAGACAAGCATATTCAACATTAGGTCTAACCAACGCACAGAAGAGCAGTCTCAAAGTGTCTGTGGAGAAGGCTGTACCATTCCGAAGAAGTATAAAACCCAGCATCTTCATTGAATTCTGAACAATCCTGTTTACATGTAGACTGAAACTCAAACCAGTGTCGAACAGAACACCCAAGTCTTTTGCAACTGTTTTTCTAGTAAGAATTTCATTGTTTAAAGAATAACTATACTGAACATTGTTACGCAACCTACTGAAAGTTATTATGAGACATTTACCAACATTTAAATGAAGACAATAATTCCTATGACACCACTCCGCACTGCTCACCAAATCCCTCTGCAACATCTCAGCATCGCTGAAATTCCGCATCATCATCAGCGAATATGAGACATTTGGAGTTTACACTGCTCAGGAAAATATCATTAATGAAGAGACAAAACAGCACAGGACCACAATGTGACCCCTGCGGCACACCAGACTCGACGTTTATTACCCTTGATGTATTGCAACCAGCACGAACCCTCTGGGTGCGACCCTTCAGGTAACTCCCAATCCAACCCAACACACTACCACGAATTCCCAAAGCAAACAGCTTCTTCAAAAGCAGATCATGGCAAACTCTGTCGAACGCCTTGGAGAAGTCCGTGTAGACGGATCAATCTGCACGGACCTCTCAAAGGTGCTATTAATATAGTTCTGGTAAAGTAACAGACTCGAAGTAGTAGAACGTCCTGGCATAAAACCATGTTGCTCAGGTATGACAAGACTACTATAGTCGACCAAGAGATATAACGAAAAAATCTAATTGTTAAACTGTCATATTTTATTACTTCAACAATATTTCAATAATCCAAAAATTGATAAAATGACAGAAGTCGTTTCGTTATATCTCTGGTCCAACTATACAAGCCGCCATCATTTGAGTCGTGACTAGACGGTCAAGCAATTTAGGTATTTCAGATTGAATAGAAATTCCTCTGTAATTCTCAGCCCTTTCCCGATCACCAGACTTATAGATTGGTGTAATGAAGCTTTCCTTCCAATAATTGGGAAACATGCCACTAGCTAAGGAAAGGTTAAACAAAAGATACAAAGGACGAGTCAGAGTAAAAATGCACTGTTTCAAGAAATAAGAAGGGATTCCATCTGGGCCACTACTAAACTTCAACTTTGTTGCAGAAATGGCATCAAATACCTCACACAATTCAACCTGACACTCGTGAAAATCGGCAGAGTCATCAAAACTAAAATTAACATCACAGCTAGGGGCTGATACACTGTTGAAAAGAAGTCAGCAAACATCACAACAACACCCTGATTGCCACGCGACTCCCTACCGTCATACTGCAGAGCATCCGGAAAAGATGCCACCTTTCTAGTGCTATTAACAAACCTCCAAAATGAGCGTGGATTACGACCGATATTAGCCTTCATCTCAGTGATATAATCCTTGTAGCAGTTCCTACTCAAAACCTTGCACTCAGATCTCAGACGATTAGAAAAGCACCCAGTGGCAAAGAATCCGGGATCACATTACACCCTTTGTATCAAAAAAATTCTGAACTGTGTTCTAAACTAAACTCCTATAAAAAAGCATACTTAAAAAATTCAGAAGGTGTTTGTCAAGGACTCCTGGAACTTTTAACAGCTGATTGGTGACACCTTTTGCTCAGCACTTTCGGCATTCCTTCTTCTTCAGATACGAACATTATTTGACCGGACACTCCTTCTGGCAGCGATGATCTAACTAGGTACTGAGTTTTTTACTGAGGAAGAAGTCCTTGCTTCGCTCAACCGACTCAAGGGCAAACTCTCCGCTGGCGTGGATCACATACACTCCTTTTTTCTGCAGGATTGTGCAGCAGTTCTTGTAAAGCCTCTCACAGCAATATTTAATCTCTGCTTAAAAACTGTCATTTTCCCAAACAAGTGGAAGCTGTCAACGCTCTGCCAAAGGTAAGGTTTTGGACTCCTGTTTGGGAAGTTGGAGATATTTTTCAGAGGACAACTTGCTGATTGGATTCTTCAGTGGTCGCTCAACCACTTCTAATCTTTTTTGTGTGTTTTTTATACTTTTGGCAAACCTTGTATATGACTGCAAAAACTTTGTGCCTGACTGTGTCATTTCAAGTTTCAGACTAAGCAAAACTTTTCATGGGAATAACTTTTTTTTACTAAAATAGATAATAAAAAAGTTCTCCATATGACTCCAACTTACGTAGTCACACTCTATAAGATTACACATCATTTGTATTTGGAGCATATATTAAATGAGCTTAAATTCGTGGATGATGTACAGGATCATGATACTAGAAATAAAAATAATTTTTATATCTCAACAGAGTCAATAAAATCAGGGCAAAATGGTGTGTTCCATAAAGGTTTGTTGCAGTAACTCCTTACCAACGAACCTGAAAAATTCTACAACACAGACTGTTTAAAAAAACTGCAGAACTCGTATAAAAAATGTTGTAGAATGTTAAGAAAACTACAATTTTATTGTGATACTGTCTAACAATGCTAATTAATAAAGGTTATTATTATTGTCATTAATAATTTATATTGAATTTTATTGTTTAAAATGGGACGAATGTTGCTTTAAAATGTTTTATTTTCAAACATTTACGTTATAATGTAAGTACTATGCATAGGGAATTTAGTTACTTATGTTTACCATTATGCCAAAGTTGGTAGTAGAGTATTCTGTAGAGTTAAAAAGAAGACATCAGAATACTTTGTTTGTTTGTTTGTTGTAGCTAAATACGGAAGATGGTTTTGTGATCCCTGATGATGCAGCGATATTATAGGCTTATTGTATCCTTCTGTATTTCTCCTGTCCTTGGCTACTCAAACCTTTTGACTGGTTTTGATTTGATTTTGATTTGACTTTTTGATTGGTGCTTTTCAGAAGGTTCAAAAGTCTGTGAGCCAAGGATTTTTCTACCAGCAGGTCTCTGGGGCTGGTTTGCCCCATGACTGCATAGCACTCGAAACTTACAAGGAAAGCTGTCTCCTCTTTCTCAATGCAAAGTCTGCATAGTGGCTTTTCTCTGTAGATGCCAATCTTATGCAGATGTTATCTCAAATGGTAGTGTCCTGTATGAACTCCCACCACACATCGGCCTGATCTGTGTTCTGCTTAGGAATTCTGTGTTCTGCATTAAAAAAAAAAAGTAATTGACAAGGTTTGGAGAGGGCTCTTTCAACATTAACTTGCTATGGCTGTTTCGTGGTGCGTCCGTAGTGTCCACTTAACCACTACGCCGCGTATATCTTTGTAATTCCACACACTAGTTCGGGTCTAGTGAAGGCCGTTGCAGAGCCTTTTCTGGCTAGTTAGTCTGCAGCCTCATTTTCAGCTATCCCTTACCAGCATTCTCAAATCAACTTTGATTAGATTTTTTATTTTTTTGCTCTTTTTTACTTTTTTTACTCGTATATCCAACATGAAAATTCCCCAATTACAGGATACAAAATAATGTACAAACTTAGGTAAACAGCTAAGAGGGACATTCCAAAATAGCTCATTACAATTATTGCGTCATTCAGTTATTAATATCCAACAATTGAAGCTATGACCTAGACTACCTAGAGGCTAGAACAAACATCTTGCGTGGTTCCCAGGTCCCTAACTTGAGCATAACACATTTTAAAAAAAATTAATATTTTAAAAACTGATGATGAGGGATTTTCGAGCTCTTCAATGGTATTTTCGAGCTGTCTCTAGCTTTCACCGTTTTCCGGAAAATCGCATTTTTTTTTATTTGTAATGACTTTATGACACCTGACTTTTTTTAATTCAATCTGTGGAGAAACCCAAACAACACAGGGATTTCGAGCTATTTTCAAGCTACGACCTGTGGTTCCCTGGTTCATAACTTGCTTAACGCATATAATAGCAGTTTTGCAGACATAGGTTTATTCAGCTGCAGCTTAGCATATTTTAAAAATATATCTAGGGCGCAGTTTTAATTGTTTATTGGTTTGAAATTAGTCGCTGATTGACACGTTAATAATTGTTGTAGTGTTGTACTGAATTACTCTGTATTGTCTTGTAATGTATCATGTATCCTGTAATTGGAGAATTTTTTCTGTTAAATAAATAAATAAATAAATATACCGAACTTGCCGAATACTGAACTTTTGCTGAACATTCGGCATATCCCTGTATCCTCACAGCGGTGTACACTGTACAGCCAATGTACCATGCATGGTATGTGTACGTGATAAAGAGAGTTAATTATATTATAATAGATACCTAGTTAACTATAACTACTTTGTTTTAATAAATAATAGTTCAGTTATTTACCAATAAGGTATAACTGCATTTTAGCTTTCCAATGATTCCCCTCACCAGCCCATTCCACTTTTTTCACTCGCGTCGCTCTCAGCGTTGCCGTACGCAACTCGTTACAAATAATATTATAACGAGACCGCTCTGGAAAAATTCTATTCCTTTCGTGAAGAATCCTAGTTCCACCATTTCGTTTGTTTACATTCTTTTTTTATACTGAGTTAGTCAATGACATGTTCGCGACAATTCCAGTCACATGTCATATGACACATTGACAGACAGTGTTAGTTCTATGGATTACTGGAGTGGTCTCGCCGAACAATCTGACATTTCCAGAATCCACGGCCGGTGCGCCGGTTGGGTTCTGCAACCTACTAGAATGTGCCTACTGATGCGTCGGGTGACTATATAAGGGATGCCGTATGGCTGCATGCGGCAGTAGAAGCTTGAACGTGGAGTGAAGCTGAAGACGGAGTAGTAGTATCCTGGACGTGAAGCAGTGAAGCTGAAGTATAGACAGAGCAGTAGTGAAGTAAGAAAGCCAGTAGTGACAGTATAGCGGATATAAAGAATAGACAAGTACAAGTAGTAGTGTAGTCAGCTGTGTGTGTTTATTATTGAGAATTAGAGGTTAGAGGTTATAATTTGGTCAATAAAGATTTGCAGACTTTGGTGGTGATTTATTATTGTGAGACCCGTAACAATATTTTAAAACATTTATTTGCTGCATTAAGTCAGGTCTTTGGTCAGGGTAGGGTTTTTTTCCTTTAAATGTCCCTCAAATAAAAAAAAACTACCCTGACCAAAGACCTGACTTACCAAGCGTTATCGTCTCAATAATAATTAATTGTAACGAGAATGCCGGCCGGGTCTAGTAGTAATATTTTTATTTACAATTAATACGTATACGTAAACAAACGAGTTGCATTTTCCTTGGCCAGAGCAGCAGCTGTTTGTCTAAGATTGTCTGCAGAACGTAGTAAAACGAATAGCATGTGGCAACGCTGAGAGGAGTCAGGCGGTCACGTGCAGACAACATGTAGTGGGGGTAATATAGGGGTATTTTGGAAAGCTAAAAAGCAGTATTACCATCAATAAATACAACAAAAAGTGATCAGTGGACATTGATTGGACTACCTTCCAACGAGTCACAAATTTTACTTCTTTATTTTTCACCTATAGGCCCGTATTCATCAATAAATATAACCCCTGGGGTTATATTTTGGAACATGTCATTGGTTCAAAATTCGTAGCGTTCGTAGGGATTGAGCATTGGACCAATCAGCTGTCAGAAAATTCAAAATTTAACCCCAGGATTATATTTTGAAGTTTGATGAATACGGACACTAGTGACCGAATAATATTGGTCTAAATTGCGTGGAATTCTATACCTCCGTTTCCCCATAACTCGGTCAAACGGAAATAACTCAACCTACCGAGACCTAGTTAATTAGCTCAAGTAAATGCCAAAAAATGGGAAACTTTTACCTGTTATCTCGTTGAGTTCACTGAGCAGTTCCGGGTCGTTCTCATCTACTTCGATATCATCGTCAGGTTCATCCTTGAGACTGGCGGCCACCATAGCGTCCAACTGACCTGGGGGCACCGCACCCTTCCTGGGAGGAGGTCTACGTCTCGCACGAGGGGCTTCTCCACTACTTAACGCCAGCAATTCAGCCTCCAGGTCGCTGTCATTTCCATCTGAGTCATCGTCCACGGGGACACCGAGGTCCATATCTGAGGGGATCTCGAACAGACCCATCTGTAAAATTTGGACGATGTTGCGTCTTACAAGCACCAGTGTTTATATTTGTGTTTTAAAGTTTACTCCACTACACTAACCTGCATTTTATTGGCTCCTTTTGATCTTGACATAATTATGACTCTTGGGTTTTTCTAATATTGTCAATTATCCAATATTGCGAGGAAAGGTATCATCTATACCTGAAGAAACACAAATAGAAGAATCTTACTGTTAGAATTCCACACCCAAAATTTTGATTCAATTACATAACCCTTTTACATTACTGCAATAGACTTAGGTATGAGTCAACAAGCAACATTAAAATGATTAACAATGAAGGCAGAAAATTGTTCTTGTTAATTAAGAATAAAAATTACATGTGAAAAGTGTGAGCGTAGTACTCAATTTCAATTTTGTAAATTATTCCTAATCCTAATATTCATATTCCAATTTTCAATATTTCCATAATTATTTTTGTTTCTTCTAAAAGCCAATTGTCAACTGTCACTATTGTCAAAATTTATTCTTATGAATGGCGCAAGGGTTATCACTTATCACTTATCAATATCACTATCATGGCCATGGGTACGTTCATAATAAACGCCGTGTGCACACGGCGATGCCCTAAACCATTGGGTACGTTCACCTGACGTCAACTGTTGAGTTGTTGAGGTAGCGCTTGCGTTCAGACATACCGCTCACTTACAACCGTTGCTAAACTGTTGAGTATTTTTGTGAGCGTAAATATTTCACGCTCAGCACAGTTAACGTGTATGTTGCGGACATGCGCAAAGTTGGAGTAAAAGTTGCAAGTAAGAATACTCCTGATACAATCAGCGACAAAGAAATGATAATAATTGGTCCGCTGCCTACCGAGCCTAAGGTCGCGAGTTCGGAACTCACCGGCTCGTGTTATTTTTCGGATGCATTTTCGAATGTATGTGAAAAATAAAACAAGCGACCGAACGTTTAAATTTAAATGGCATACTTGAGGCTGGGTGAATGAGTAAGATGCTCGAAATCCCGTGTTACCGGAGTGGAGCGACTTTGTCTTACCTACATAGTTAAGACCGATGCTCCCTCTTTAAAAAAAAAGATAATAATTATTTCTATGAACTTGAATCGTATCCAGAAACATGTCACATAATATCTCTCGATCTCAACAATGCGTCCAGACTATTTCCAACATGTTGAAACAACTAACACTCAACCGTTTTGCGCTGCTATTCAATAGTTGACGTCAGGTGAACGTACCCATTATTGCATTCTTTAACATCATAGCTGCATAGCATTCTCTGGAGTCTAGAGTAGGTCGTGCCCAGTAATGTGCCTTTACACGTAAAGAATTCATCATCTACGTTTGACGTAAAGAATGTAAAGAATACGTAAACAATGTAAAGAATGTAAAGAATAGGTAAAGAACAGGTAAAGAACGTAAGCAATTGAGAATTATGTTCTATGTTTCTTTTGATAACAAATTATTATTGTTTATGTTATTTTATTATTATTATTATTTTTTTTTTTTTAAAGAGGGAGCATCGGTCTTAACTGTGTAGGTAAGACATAGTCGCTCCACTCTGGTAAATTGGCTTTGAGCACGAACTCTTTAGCCACACACACTTTTTTAAATTATATTTGCCTTTTAAAACCTTCGATCGCTTGTTTTACTTTTCACAGACATTCGAAAATGAATCTGAAAAGTAAAGCGGGCCGAGGTGAGTTTCGAACCCGCGATCTATGGCTTCGTGAGCCAGCGGAGTACCACTAGGCCACGCAAGTCACTTTTATTATTATTAATGTTCCTGAAAACTCACTACCCCACACAATAGATTACGATGGTTGGCAGAAGTCAAAACTCAGGAATATTCTGAGTTCACCGAAATTAAAATAAATAACAATAAAAATTTTCAATTTATGTTGTGGAACATTGCAGTATTAGCAAGGTATTTCTCACATATTCACGTTTCTAGATTAAAGGCACATATATATAGGCTAAATAAGCAACTATAGTAGTGGCGCCACTGGCGCCACCACGTAGGCAAACTTGACAGTTCGATGCGGCAAGTGCAAGTACCGCGTACCCGCTATTCATTTTAATGTATTTCTCATTGCAAACATAAGATCGTTCAGGGATAAAAAAAATCGGGAAGGGTTTGTTGTATCGTGGGATGTAAATCGCGTGAGTTAGGAAATTCCGAATTAAGTTTTTACGTCTTTCAGACTAAATCGTGGGAAACAGAAGTACGGTAATAGTGGATTGTTGCGGTACCTACGTCGAATCACGAGTAGGTACCTACATATATGCTTGATGTACGCATTTATTATTCCTGAATCTTTCTTTAGATAAAAAATTAAAGTTAAAAGATTTAAGACATTTTTAACCAATACTAATAAACAATAATAACTACTGCTATATTTTTTTTCGAGCTATATTTCAGGCGAAGGGTTCCAAATCATGGTCAATAAGTCAGTTTCTGATCAGCGGAATGTTTACAGAAATATTTTCCAGCTTTACAGCTGCAAAATATGTCCAAACTCTTCGACTTATTACATAAGCTGAATAAAAAACCCGAAAACATGAGATGAAATGTGAACTTTACTATGTTTATAAGAAAGGTGATGATATTTTTTAAATGGAACAATAATTATATCACCTACACCTGAACAATGGGGAATAATAGGTTTTTTTCATTTTTACGAGTGCTATATATGTGCACCAGGAACCAGGAGTCTCTCTAAAAGAGCGGTTCCTTGAAGTAAAGTTCCATGAAAACGTATTCTCTAACATCGCTCATGTGAAAACTCATCATGAGATTTCGCCCATTTCTTTACGATTTAGAACGAAAGCAGTCGAGACTGACTGCTTGGATATGACTTTTAATAATTGTAGTCTTAATAAATTCAAAAATCTAGAAATACACTGTCAAATAACAATTTTAAAAAAGGTATTATTTTATCGAAACGAGCTGTCAAGGATTAGGATGCTGCGCCGAATTGCGGAAAACATCCACGAGGAGGCGCGCGCTCCGCGAACAGCCTAGAGAACCTGCATTACCGACAGTAACGCTTATTACTAGGGTAGCGCATTCACTCGTTGACGTTTACTTAATACGGTTATGTTTGAACAGCTGGATATCATATTTTTGGCACATTTGGTCACAGGCGTAGGTATCAAGTGAAAAAAAGCGAAGTTTAAAAAATGAAACAAAATAATAGGTAATACTAATAGAAATCGAGAATCCTCTTTCAGTGGGTATTAAAAACATATTACGGGTTTATAGGAACTACCAATCTGTAGACTTTAGTATTGGGTATAATTTTTAACTCGATATCTAACGTAGTAACTGAGAAAAAGCGTATTGGTAGACACACAAATGGCAGTGTGATCTTAGTACCCATACTGATCCTTTAAAAAAATATTCATTAAGATGTAACAAGACTTATGTGATGTAACCTGCCTAAAACCTCTTATCCTGGTTGACGGTAAAGAATCTGTGATGTAACCTGCCTAACCTCTTAAAAATGGAGGTTCTGCGTCATGCGCATCAAATTCTGTAATGTGGCCCCCATACTGAATGGTTTTGAAAAAGAAGAATCTCTTTGACGTTTGAAATGTCAACTTGTCTGTCATGAATGACTCTGTTTGGATTCCCGCTCTGAATGCTTGATTTGAATTTAAAAGTTTATCCCGCCCTGATTTCAAATAAAATGGCCAACATTACATACTTACGTTTGTGATCGTTATTTTACCTGTGTTTGTGGTTTCACCTTGGCTCGTGATTTGTCTGTTTTCATCTTGGGTGGACCTTACGTTGTTGTGTGTAGTAACCTTACTTGGTTCGTTAGTAGCAAAACGCTACGAAAATACTTTGAGCCTGTCTTTTGTTGAGAGATAGGAGATATAATTTAAAAGACAGAGTTTCCCTCTTAAAAATGAATTGATTTATTGACTTTTGAATTATTTGATTTGAATGTTGAATCTGTTTACCCACACGTGTATAATGACCCCGCAAAAGAGTTCCGCCTGATCAAGTTTATAGTCAGAGTAAAAAAAGAACCCCGTGAAAATGAAAAAAACCTCTGACTGTATCAAAATGAAAAACATACAACGAAACGACGACATGTTAGAATCAAGCATTTGCTTGGGCGTTGAGGGGTGAGAACTAAATCCCTTGTATTATATGGTAACCTGTCATTTTAACGTTAGTCTTTGCGAACCGTTTAGTACCTGTAAAGAAAATACATAACAAAACACACATAAATTAGACCTTTGTGATGGGAGAAACCTAATCGGTTAATACTCCCCCACTCCAGACTAATAGAAAAGACATAACAAAACACACATAAATTAGACCTTAGTGATGGGAGAAATCTAATCGGTTAATAATCCCCCACTGCAGACTAAATACCCAGAAAAATATCAACTTCGAATAAAATAAATAAAATCGATTCCAAAGGACATCTAACGTCAAAATGAGACATAACCTATACAACAGATTGAAACGTCGTTGCCTAACGCTGCGATTCGTGAGTCAAACATACAAAATCATATCGTCGTTTAATTTAGGATTTTACAGATTTTCAATTACATTTTACTACGCCTTGCTTACAACTCAAAATGTTTAACTGACACTGATATATACAATAATGCTTTCTGAACGACACATTTACTCTAATAGTATGGTGAAGACAGAGACATCGATGTTTCAATGGTCATTTCCATCTCATCAGTCTGTCACATCACCACCACTAGAGAAGTGTGCCGATCAGAAAGAAAATCAAAAGCTATAAGCAAAATTATTTGTCGGAAACATAGTGACTTGCAAGGCAAATGCCATCTGATGACTGAAAAGTATACACAACTTTCAATATGTCAATCAGAGATTCTCCTAGAGAAATCTGCAATTTTTCACTACCAACGCTGACAGTTCACTGAAAAACCAATTACCTTGCGAATCTCAGTAAACCAATCAGAGATGGAGCTATGGTGATGTGACAGACTGATGAGATGGAAATGACGATTGAAACATCGATGTCTCTGTCTTCACCATACTATTAGAGTAAATGTGTCGTTCAGAAAGCATTATTGTTTTTCAACAATCGGATTGCTGTAATTGATATAATAATTTATTATTGTTCAATTTGTTTCATGACACTGATATCTTTTTTTCGGCGTTCAACTTACATGATGCATGGTAAAGTTTAATATGCGGCCTCAGTTTTATGTGGGAAAGCAAACAGGATTATAATAATTCTAGATACACGCTTCTTAGTTTCTCCAATCGATAACTTGTCAGTGTCCGCTGTCATGGTTATTTTGCGTTACTTTATTATTTGGTCGATATTTTGAAAGTATTTAGATACCACACTTGCTACTAAATTAACAGAGTTTGCCCACCTCCTATGATAAAAATTAAAAGTAGGTATACTAATAATTGATAATTACTACATTTTCTTAGTAAATTGAAAACGAAATGGAAGATAACAGGCGAGAAGAAGGTACGATAATTTTTTTTATATTTAATTTTTACGTTTTGAAAATCACAATGCAATAATTACATAATAAAATAGGCATTTATCTACGACTCTTACATAAGGGGTATTCACGAGATTCGTAAACTGCCAGTAATCCCACTGTGATACGTAACTGATTCCTATACTAAGTGATAAGTAGTTCTTCAGTTATCTTCTTTATGGGTCCTTTGATAAATGCTTTCCCATGTTGATGTTTGGTTCTTTTATCCCAATATTTTTTATGTTTTTCCTCATCCATGTATTAACTTGGCCCCGTGCTGTATACTCTTTGGTACTCCCAGGGCCGGTTCTGTGCCAATATATTTAGCCGAGGAGCCATTTATTGCCAGCTCGTCGGCTTTTTCAATGCCTATGATTCCGCTGTCACCCACATCAAGGTTACTTTGTTGCGTCCTGCCAGGCTTTCGAGGTTTTCACGGCATTCCAACAGTACCTAGTTAAGATGTTATCTTGGGGCTTTCTATAGCGCTCTCAGAATCGCCTGACTGTCTGTCAATATGTTAATCCGCCTATTCCTATCGACTCTCTTGTTATTCTCTCTTACGCAGTAGTATGATGTAGTATGTAGTATGACATATATTTATGATTGAAATACATACAGTTGCCCACTGCCCAAGAGATATGCTGTATTGAGTTTTGTCCAGCTCATTGTAAATGTCGGCTCCAGTCCCTTGATCGGTTTTTGATCCGTCTGTATACCAGGTTGTTCCGATCAGCCTGTTGTCGTCTGTTGGTTCATTCAATTCCTTCCGATCCTTGATTCTTACCTCAAAGTTCTTTTGAAATTTGAATTTTGGAGTCATGTGGTATGTGTTTGCATTTAGCAGGTTCACTAACACATGGGGCTTTTCATTTTATTATGTCCAAGCTCCGCGTATTTGCCGCTTGGTTCTTCTTACAGCCTTTAGTCATCGTGCCATTCTTGCCTCTCCCATTATCATGGACACACTGTACATACAGGTAGTCCAGGAAATAGTTTTCGCTCTAGGTCGAGAATTACTTCGCGCACGCTGCCGAGTAAATGGAAATAATGTACCATTTTTCATTCGCATATACATGATGTTTCTTAATAACATGCTAAAACTTCAGGATATGTGATTCCTCGGGCCACGGGCCATTTTATGAAAACAAGTTAATATGAACATATTTTTTAATATTTTTTAAGAACCCAAGGGCATATTTTTTTCTACAGGGTGTTGAGCTTTTTTTAAGAGTTATTTTTTATTATTTCCGAAAATGGTTTATATATTTTTATTTTTTATTTTAGCATAATTATCTTAATGGACTATGAAACCACCTATTTCAATTATAATTTTTTTCTATGATTAGTCCAGTCATTACGTCGGAAATAACGGGTTAGAAATGCAAATGAACCGAGAAAGCCAAATTTTGGATATTACGTGGGGGGAGGGGGGGGCTAGAAAAGCTTAACTTCAAATTGTCGACCAAAATTACCTTTTTGCATTTTCCGCCATCTTGAAAAAAGGAATAAATTCAGTTTTTTCATCATAACTCGGTTCTCCGTTGATATACAAAATTTTTTATGCAATACTTTTTTATTGCTTTTCTTACAATCAACGATTAAGGTTTTTTACATTTTTTACGTATCATTCATCGTTATCGAGATATCGATCGAAAAAAACATAAATTTGGGTAGTGAATTTTGTTTTTTGCTATTTTCTTTTTTCTCGTGTAATATCGAAAAAATGTTTGATATTAAACTTGTAGAGCGTATTTAGGCCTACAATTTCATTTTTGATTTTTTATTTTCGACAAAAATTACGACTTCTAGCGCGCTGCGAGTTGACCGGAGCGCGCCCGACGCTGCAATGTGCGTCTCGCCATACAATTATACTAGATCTAGTACTTTTTTGAAATTCGCCATTCTTATCTAAACCTGTAAGGTGCATGTGCATTCAGTACTTTAGGTTAATTAATATTAATAAATAATAATAACCTAACAGTTCTACCAAAACAGACTCTTATGCGATCCATGAAAACAACAGGAGGACTGACTCAGGGACGGGGAATTACAGACAGCACAATAGCATCGTGGACTTTGGGCATGGTTCAGCTTCAAAACATTTGTTGAAACAACAAATTGAAAATTTTTCTGGAGTATCCTGCTGTACAACCGAACAGCACGTTAACATGAGACCCTCGCGGATTTCTCGAGACAATTGTGACGTTGAGAAATTAGACATGTGGCTCGCAGGTCACAATCCTTTTCCAAAGAAGAAAGAATTGATGTCTATTGGCACAGGAATTATTGCAAACGAGAACATTAATTGTCATCGTGCATACGAAATTGGTCGCGACATGATGACTAAAATCATAGGATTTCGGGTCCTTATCATTCAGAAGGAAGGAATATAAAGTGCTCTCTTTATCGGAGTAAGTACCAGCATTATAATCGACAAGTCACTAGTTCCGATCGATCCATTGTTACTTTTCCATCCATCGATCCATTGAATGTGCATAGCGAAGAATTCCGAGACTGACCTGAAAAAATTTCTGGCATACGAACTCGCTCCGTTCCCATTGTCTTTGTTCACCGAAGAAGGAATGCGAAAAGGAACAAAGTCGTTATTATACAATGCCTTCAAACCTTTGACAGAACAACCTGGTGACAGACACCATCGCACATAATCGACGGTGGTTTCCTTCTGCACAAAGTTGTTTGGGGTCGTCACATACGTGCAACAACACTTTGGAGAAAATGTGACAATAATTGTATTCGACGGTTATCCGACTGACATGAGACTCGCAGGAACTAAAACTTCGGAAAGGGTTAGACGTTCTAGGAAAAACCAATCACCAGAGTTCACGTTCGATGAAACTACTGCTCCGAAAGTTAGCCAGGAGAAGTTTCTTGCAAGGGACCAAAATAAAAACAATTAATACAAATGCTTCGCCGTTATTTTACAAAAACCGGAATAAAAGTAGAGCAGGCTTTTGAGGACGCTGATACTCTCATTGTAACCACACCAATTAAAGAAGCATCGATTTATGACTCTGTGGAAATCGTCGGCGAAGATCGATCTTTTGGTTTTAATTACCGGACTTGCACAAGACAAAAAAAAATATTTTTTCGCAAACCAGCTAAAGGAAAAACACCGGAAAAACTGTACTCTCCGAATAGTTTCAAGCATGATAAGTCTGTTCTTGAGAACATTCTTTTCATTCATGCTTTCAGCGGTTGCGACACCACATCGTCTTTTTATAATATTGGAAAGTCGATTTGCACTGGAAAGCTATTCCTTATCGCCCTGTATGGCGGTGATAAAGATGAGACATCGATTAATATTTTGCGGTTCCACCGCTTCGCAAAATCAATGACGACAAATAAGTTCAATAATCTTTCACTACTCCCACCAACGGAAAGCGCAGTCTACCAACATGTTTTCCGGACATATCTACAAGTACAAAACGTGGCTCGGATTTTTCAAAGATCCTCAGGAATGGGGTTGGCGACAGACTAATTACCTACGGGCTTGAACCAATTAGCACCACACCGAACCCGCTCCACCTGAACTTTTAAAACTCATTTCATGCAAATGTAAAGGAAAGTGTGGGGCTGCTTGTGGGTGCAGGAAAGCAGGGATTACTTGCTCCGTTATTTGCCTGCACTGTAGTGGACAAATATGCAACAACGTCGCCAGAGTCGACATTTTATCCAACGACGATCACGATGGTGATGATGATTTTAATGTTTCAACCGTCACAGCATCATTTCCTGCGATTCAAGAGTCTTCACGACTCGAAGAGTCTGCCAAGGAGGAACTTCTACAGCCAGGACCATCAAAACGACAAAAAATGTTTGAAAAAAATGACCACATTTAATTATTATTTTTTACTACACAAAAATTATTTGATCAATAAATCTCATGTGTTTGATTTATAATTTAGCTGGTTTATTAATTTATTTTGTATTGCAATAATTCCCTGAACAACCTTTCATTCATTTTGACGTGTGGATACAACCGTGCGAGCGGCTAAAAATCAAAACTGCACAGTCTTACCGACTTCGCGGCGTGCTAGAGGTCGTAAATTTTGTCTAAAATTAAAAATAATAAATTGTAGGCCTGAATACGCTCTACAAGTTTGATATTAGACATTTTTTCGATATCTTTCACGACAAAAAAGAAAATAGCAAAAAACAAAATTCACTCCCTAAATTTATGGTTTTTTCGATCGATATCTCGATAACGATGAACGATACGTAAAAAATGCAAAAGACCTTAATTGTAGATTGTAAGAAGAGCAACAAAAAAAGTATTGCGTAAAAATTTTCGTATCTCAACGGAGAACCGAGTTATGATGAAAAAACTGAATTTAACCTTTTTTTCAAGATGGCGGAAAATGCACAAGGTAATTTTGGTCGACAATTTGAAGTTTAGCTTTTCTAGGCCCCCCCCCACGTAATATCCAAAATTTGGCTTTCTCGGTTCATTTGAATTTCCAAATGTATATAATGACTGGACTAGATCCACTCTGATATTTTCTGTTTTCAAAATAAAATAAATATTTTTCACTAATTTTGTTAAATTGATGTAATTTTAATTTAATTGTTTTGGTCAAGAATAGTGCGTTTGACAAGAAAAATGCAAGAGACCGTTTTCATGATCAAACTAATCAGAAAAAACTACTGTATCGCCAAATGTCAATGACGCACCAATTTTTTTGGAAAAAATATCAGAGGACATGTTTGTAGGGGTGGCGTCCCTGACCTGACCTGACCTTTCGTCGTAGGGATCGTCGTTTTCCCTACAGTGGGGGCAGTTATCATCCTCTTGTTTTCCTATTCTCTTCAGGTAATTGCCGAAGCTACCATGGCCTGACAAAAATTGCGTCAAGTGGTAGTCCACTCTGCGAAAACCACAATTGACCCAGTCCTCTATTTTCCCCATCAATCTCCTCGTCCACTCGCCATGCGTCTCCCTCTCCCACTCCTTCTGCCATCTCTTTATTGTCTCTGTCCGTTGCGCCAGTCGATCCGCTCTCGTTATTCCCCCCTCCATTCTGTGCAGTCTCGCTCGTTCATCTATTATAAGACTAATCGAGGGTATTCCGGTAATGACCCTGATCGCCGCTGTGGATACCGTTCGGTAACCACTAGCCACTCTCAGGAGTCCTTTCCTTTGTATTCCGCCAAGCATACTATCATATCTTTTTATCCGGGTTACCCCTTTCCATATGGGCGCCGGATACAGGACAACAGACTCCATTACGTTGTACAGCAGTCTCCTCTTGATGCTTCCTGGTTCATCAATATTTGGCATCATTCTCGATAGTGTCGCCAGTCTTTCTTCTGCCCTCTTCACCACGTGTCTAACATGTTGGCCGAAGATCAGCTGATCGTCTATGACGACCCCGAGGTATTTCAATTTCTTCGTTGGCGCAATCAGTTTCCCCGCAATACTAAATTTGAGAAAATCTCTTTTCCTGGGCCCCTTTAAGACTATCGCCTCTGTTTTTTCTTCCGCTAGCTTGAGGTCGTGTTCCCTCAACCACACTTCGATCTGTCTTGCAGATTCCTCCACCCTGTACCTCAGTTCCCTTGCATCCGGTGCCTCGGTGATTATGACTAGGTCATCTGCGAAGGCAAGCATTGAGCTGCCTGTTATCAGTTTTTGTCGCAGCAGTTCGTCATATATTATGTTCCACAGCATCGGACCCAATATGGAACCCTGTGGGACTCCCGCTGTGATACTCATGCTTTTGTTTGTTCCTATCAGAATATTCCGGTTCGTGAGGTAGCTGTCTATGATGTTGACCATATAGGTAGGAATGCCCTTTCTTTCCAGAGCGTCGATTATGTGCGTCCATTAGGCAGTGTTGAAGGCGTTCCTTATATCGAAGGTCACTGCTGTGACCCATACTTCCTTCGATGCCTCAACTTTCCTCAGTAGTCTGTCGACCGCCATTATAGTGGATTTTCCCTTGCGGAAACCGTATTGTTCGGTTGAGAGTCCTCCCCTTTCATTCATCTCCACCTCCAGTCTGTTTCTAATCATCGTCTCGTACAGTTTCGCCGTTGTATTTAATAGACATATCGGTCTATATGATGTCGCTTTTAGCATGTCTTTCCCCTTCCACACCAGCACCACCTTTGCCTCCTTCCATTCGAGCGGGAAGCTTTGTTCTAGCAGAAGTTTATTAAATACCACCAGGAAGGTATCTGGTGATATTTTAACGGCCAACTTTATCACTTCAGGAGGTATCCGATCCAGGGCCAGGGGCCTTTTTTGTCTTCATATTGCCCGTCGCTACTTCCAGTTACTCTCTTGTGAACAAACTGGGTTTGGTCCTGTCCTCCTTCCATTTCGTGGCTCCCCCTCTTCCTGATGGAAATAGCTCCTTACACCATTTTATTTTTTGGTCGCTGGTTCGATCATAGGGAAGTCCACTCTGTTTACCAAAGTACTTGGTTACTATGTGGTAACCCCTTCCCCACAGATCATTCTCTAGTTCTCTGCAGAGCCCCTTCCAGCAGTCTCTCTTAGCTTGTCTTATCCTTTTCCTGAGGTCCTTTTTAAGCTCGCCTTGTTCCCTCAGATTTCCGGTGTTATCTTCTACTGTGTTTTGATTTCCGTTTCCTCTGTTGCCTCTAGTGGATCTTCGCCTTGCTTTGATGTATTTTGCTTTGGCCGCCTCGATCTCCTTATTCCACCAATATGGTATCCTTCTTTCTGGCTGTTTCTGGACGCTGCTGTCTTTGATGCATTTCCGGATAGTGTTTGTCAGGGTTTTAGCGTTATAGTTTCCCCGTTTCAAAATCTTAAGGTTTCTTGCTAGTTTTTCCATGTCTGTTATTTCTATTTGCCGGTCTTTATTTCGGTCTTTTACTGGGCGCTCCAGCACGCTCACGAATATGTGCTTGTGGTGTGTAAAGCACTCCTCGTCCAGTACCCTCCAGTCTGTTATTCGTCTTGCGATCTTGGAGGTCGCTATCGTCACATCTATGTGTGTTCTACTTGCCTCTCTCACGAATGTGGCCTCGCCGGTGTTCATAACTATCAGGTTTAATTTGGATACCCATTCGGCCAGATACTCCCCTCTCCTATCTGTGATCGGTGCTCCCCATAATGGTGACTTCGCGTTGAAGTCTCCCATGATGATTGCTTCCTGTGTTCTATTTCTCTCAACTTCTATAAACATGCGGTCTATTGTATCTCTAAATTGTTGGATTGTTATGTTCGGTGAGAGGTACAAACAGTATATTCTCCATTTATCAAGGGAGAACCAGATAGGAGTCCCTTTGCCTATGTTCTGTTATCCCTACGTTCCTGTTAATCACCTGTATTGCCACATTCCCGGACCTGACCTGACCTGACCTGACCTGACCTTACCAGACACGTCATAATAACCAGGAATAACCAGGTTAGATAATTATCTATTCATGAAAATATTTAGCAATATATAAAATGACTGGGTGGTGGTGTGATAAGAAATGACCTCGGAGTTGCTCTCCATTCCAGAATATCCTTTATTGATAATTGAAGTGACTGGGAATTTAAAAGATGACAACGAAACTATCAAGAAAATAAGTGTATTGAAAAGTTTTTTTTTCACTAATGATTTTCTCAAAAGGTCGAAGAGAAAATAGCGTCTTCATCTCGCGAAGAATAGCTATTATCCACTTAAACGTTCCAAACACTCGTCTGGCGGCTCGTGTTGAAATTTACGTTCTCGTGGATGATAACTATCATTCTTCGCTCGTTGAAGAATATACTATTCTGCTACTAGTAGGTAAAAGCTCTTATTAATGAAACTTTATTTATATGTGTGTAAGCGTTTTTTTTTTTTAAAACTGTAAGTAGAAGCAAAAACTTATTTTTATTAATACCGCCCAATATGAAAAATTAAGCTTAACATTAGTATTTTTTAGTGCAATGTAACAACGATTTGGAAAGACGTTTAGTTGATGCGTTCGAGGTATTTGATCACACTAACAGCAACACGGTGGACATTCGAGAAATTGGCACCATAATAAGAGCGTTGGGTTGTTGTCCTAGCGAGGCGGAAATCCAGGAGATCTTGGTGAAAATCGAGAACCCCGAATCTCCAGGAAGCGTGCACTTGAAGGATTATTTACCATTCATTGTAGATATTATAACCGAGCACAAGTAAGTCTGAAGTGGCGGAATACGTAGGTACTTAAGATAAACGTTGAATTTTTTAACAAATATTATTAGTTCATCAATTTTTTTCATACCTATTTAAAAAAAAAATTTTTTTCACCCAATTACTTCAAAATTTGGTTTTTGAGTCTTCTATAATATTCGGTATCAAAAGTCATCTCTTTTTGTGGAAAGAAGGATAATAAAATTTTTTAATTTATTTTTAATGTTAGATATTAATTATTTTTGGTTTCCATGATTTTTTTATACCGAACGACATAGAAAAATAATATGACGAAGTTGACTATGAAAACTCTCTATGAAAAACTATGAAAATATTCTCTGTGATAAGTCTAAAACGTAAATTTCCACGGGATAAGATGATGAGGTACGATATATTATTTAATCTTAGACACTCTTTTGGCTTGTTTGGGACACAGATTATAGAAAATACTAACGCCAATATTAATAAAGCACTGAAATCAAGATATTTCCATACTCTAGAAAAGGGAGATGGAGAAATTTAATGAATAATGGTTACAAATAATTGAGTAGGCTGATGGCTATGAAATTCGGCATAATTTTGAATTCTGAGCAACTTTTTTCAATAAAATTTTCCGTTATTTCATGCAGCAGAGGTGTTTTACCTATACAGAAAACAAAA
The DNA here is from genome assembly GCA_910589415.1 of Malachius bipustulatus. Taxonomy (NCBI): domain Eukaryota; kingdom Metazoa; phylum Arthropoda; class Insecta; order Coleoptera; family Melyridae; genus Malachius; species Malachius bipustulatus. The sequence continues at coordinate 54,952,156 of OU342631.1, read as the reverse complement.
AGAATGCTCCTGTCAAGGCATGCTTGATTTATTTAATTATTATTTAACATGAAAATATGGTAAAATTTTTTATCTAATCAAGCAGACCTGGTCTCCAAATAGTCAAATTTCAACTCGAAAATTCTTCGTCATTTATACCTATAAATTCGCTTATCCTGGGACATTAATAACATTAATTTTTCTTCTCACACAACAAAAAAGTACGATTTTAACTATTTTTGTCTTTGTCCCCTTCCTCTTCTATAATAAGTGTTTTTTTTATAAGTTAAAGCAAATACACTAGACTTATAATACGTCCAACTTCGACTGAAAACCGGCAGCGAGGCGACACTAGCGAACCTGGCGGCTCGAGTTGTTCTACTGGGCCCGGAATAATAATAATAATGAATAGTAATTTATTATTTACTCTTATTATTCTTATTGACACCGACCTCTGGCTTCTGTCCACGTTGTGATCTGTTCTTTTGTTTTCTTGTTTGCTTTTTTACTTCTTTTTGCTACTTATTGTTTTAAAATCAGTGTTTTTCAAGACTATAAATTAGTTTCCTTCCTGTCTTGTGATTGTGTTTTTTTTACAATGTCCTGCAAGAGTGGTGCAGTGTGTGCTGTATATATGGTTGCAATAATTACAAGCAACAAAAAAAAAGCAAATCATTTATTAATAAAAAACCATGTACTTAATTAAATTAATAAAAATCATGTACAAATTGAATTCTTAAAAAATCATGTAATTGATTTTTTTTTAATTTCATAGGGGTGGTAGGCGTGAAAAAATGGCAATATTAAAACAATAACAAACCGGTTTATTTGACCTAGCATTTAGATAAGGCAGCACTCCCACAAATTGCTTAAATACATAATAGGAAAACATATGTAGGTATTTACAATTTAGGTTTATAATAATTATTAGGAGCAGTCTATACAGGGTGATCCCGAAATGGCGGACACGGAATACAGGGTGTTGTAGAGGATGTTCAGAAAGACTGTAAATTTAAAACAAAAATGGTTTCCTCGGCTTCGTTACCGAGATATAGGGTGTCCTTTTTCTAAACTTTAAATCAAAACGGCAGTCAAATTTAAACAACCACCACTGGCAAAGCACATGATTTGACATAACTATTACGATAGCGTTTGCTTTTCATTTTTATTATTATCGGGAACGGAATTACAGGCATTCAAAGTTTACCTATTCCCTGAGTTCAACAACATTTTTCAATGTGGCATCGTTGTTCAAATTCGAACTCAACAATGCAACTAAAATAGATTTTGAATAATATTATCGGATATGTTTCCCCGCAACGATTATTGTTTTGAACATTGTTGAACTTTCCATTTCATATGTTTCCATGGTAGTATCTATCTGGGTATTATTGCAGACCTACACATTATTTTTTCCTTAAGAAGGGTAGTGCAGTGTTGTGACTTTTTTTTCCACAAAAGTGGTCATATCTTCTTAAGGGAGCCATACTGGAGAAAACAGTAAATAAAACTCAGAATCCTTAATCCACAATGGATGCTGTGGTGCTGTCCGTGTCCGCCATTTCGGGATCACCCTGTATATTATTTAATATTTTATTTATTTATTATTTATATTTATTATTATTTAGAATTATTAGGAGAGAATTATTATAATAATTATTATGCCTTTAAAATTATTGCAATTCACAAATTTTATGAACTAGTATTCCCTTTTGGCTGTCATTTAAACAAAAACCAAGTTACAGACCAAGTATAAAGATTGATTTTCTTCCTGCCTTTAAATAACTCCAAATAGACAATTTTAACATTTTTACTCTTATGGAATGTTTTATTACATCCATATCACTATTATTTAATAATAATAAAAAAATTATCTTTGTCGGAAATTAAATAAAAAAAGTTTAAAGTTAGGTATATTTGCATTAGTTTACTATTCGCGGCTTGGCGCAACAACTCGTGACACTAGATGGCGCTGCCACAGCGGCTGCCTTCGAAATGCATGTAAAATTGCCGGAGTTGGACGTATTATAGTCTAGTGTATTTGGTTAAAGTAAGTTTTTTATCATAACGAAATCATAGATACACTACGCAAAAACTAAAGTGTCGCATCAAAATGTTGTCTGATTTTGATTGGGGATGACTTTCGATGTTTCCAAGGAAAATCGATTTTGTTTTCGCATGTCAGTAGCCCTATCCTGGATTTTTCTACTATTAGATGTAAACTACAAAAAGGAAACACATTTTTCACGAGGACAAAATTATTCCACGGATATGAGATCTCCGTTTACAAAATAAATTTTTCTTGTAAGTTTTGATGAGTGAATTTTGGAGATTATTAATGTTTCACGTCGAGACGGTTCTCAAATTTTCGATTTAACATCTGTATTTACAGAGTGATCTCAAAAAACAATTGTTTGCTTTTGAAATGCATAACATTTTCCTCTCCATGAATTGGAGAGCCTCGTATTGAAGCTAAAACTTCGGACAAGAAAATCCAAGGACGAAAATTAATTCAGGACAAGAAACAACAGATCACATAAAAAATTTCTAAAATTTAATTTTTGTCTGGAAATAAGCTTTTGGAGGAAAATTGAATGAAAATGAACTTATGTTCGAACTAGTCTTCATTTGTGAACAATGTAAGAATTTTTGTGCCGACGCGAAATAAAAAATGTTGATAATAACAGCCGACTTACATATTTGAATTAGCACTCTTTCTTACCTAAGAATGGTTCGTAGTCATCGTTACGAAAATTATAACAATCACTACACTTGATTGTTATAATAATTATTATAATGAGCTAGCGATTGTTAGAATTTTCGTATGGATGGTTATTGGTTACATACAATTGTTAGGTAAGAATGATACCTAATTCCCCCTGAAAACGTGCAGATGTGATTTGGTTGCTGTTATCAACATTTCTTATCTCGTGTCGACATAAAAATTCTTAAATTGTTCACAAATGGAGGCTAGTTCGAAGACAAGTTAATTTTCATTTAGTTTGTTTCCTCTGTTTCCTAAAGAAAAGAAAATTTTAGTACATTTGAATGCAATCTTTTGACTTTATGATGAGTTAAATTTCGCCCCCGGATTTTCTTGCCTGAACTGTTAGCGTCAATACGAGGCTAAAATTTCCAAAATCGGTTAACCATGAAAAATGTTATGCACTTCAAGAGCAAACAGTTGATTTTTTGAGATCACCCTGCAAATCGGAAATTCGAAAACTAAAAAATTTGCTCATTTACGGCCAATATTATAAACGCTGGTTAAGTTAACTGGCCGATTTCTGTGGTCGTTTCTGATAGACTATTGCCCGTATTCACAAACGATAATTTCCTAAATAATTACGTAATCAATTATCCCCATCTCCTTCTATTGCAAAAAAACTGCATATCTCCATCTCACTCATTTAAATAATTACGTAATTATTTAGGAAATTATCGTTTGTGAATACGGGCATATAGGTCGAAATTATTGCATTTTAATTACTCTTGGCATAAAAGGGATTACAAAAATATTAATAAAAGTTATTCGAGGTCGATATTAGTTTCAAAATCGGGCACAGAAATCTGCCAGTTAACTTAACCAGCGTTTATAATATTGGCCGTGAGACTTATAACTTACAAGAAAACTTTATTTGTAAAACGGCGGTATGAAAACGGCGGAGTAATTTTGCAAGCCGTCAGATATCATCTGTAGTTTCAAACACACTTTCACAAAATTTGATAATATCAATTTTTTTTTAGATCCAAAGAAGCAGAAAAACAAAGGATAGGGATGCTGGCATGTGGAAACAAAATCTAAATCGCTCGCGGGAATATCAAAATTTATCCCCAAGCCACATATTCACCCAGAATTGGGTGAAACGTTTTCATTTTTGCGTAGTGTAGTAGTGTAGTATCATAAGGAGTTTTAGATTTCAGCCGGCAAGTCCAGAGCAGCTGCTCGAAGCATTCCGTGTACTGGATCGAGAAGGTCTCGGTTATCTCAGCAAAGAACAAATTTCAGCTCTGATGACGCAAGATGGCGAGCCCTTCACACAAGATGAACTCGACGAAATGCTGGAAGTTGCCATCGATCCGCATACTCAAGCCGTTCCGTACGAATACTATATCAATCAGTTGATGGTACGTGTAATTATTATAATTATTATATTTAGATAGGTAAGACAAACGAAATTAATTTTCGACCATTTTCACACACAACTAGGTAGTGCAATTGCTTAGAAGTTGTATGGGTACATAATAATATTAAGAGTTGAGTAGGGAGGGTTAGCGTTATAAAATACGATGTCCTAATTACGTCTCTACCGTACAATTTTGAAAATTTTCTTACATGGAAGAATAATGCGGTCGTTACATACAGCCGTTCTTTTCGGGTATCAATTTTGTGTTTTCGTGGCCCTGATGGACAAAGAATGTCTGCTCTCCTCCTCGACTATTCCTACTACATCTATTCGCCTATCGGTGCAGTTATCCTACCGAAGATGACATTTGTAATTTTTAAAAGACCTTCCAAATTTTATGCATCATCATTAAAATTTCCCCTAATTCATATAAGTTATGCGTAACTCGAGTTGGTCTAATTGCAGTGATAATACTATGCCTAGAGGTCTACAGGAACCTCCCTTAGAGAGTTCGCATGACGTTAGTCGATGGATTTTGACTTTTAGTCGATTCTCTCCTGAGCTGGATCTCACTTTTTTAATAACTGAAATCATTTCTGACGATAAACTTAGATTACAAAAATGCTTTGCCTACTCTTTTGATTTGGACGAAAAATTGTTATCCGATTAGCTCTCACCATTTTGACTTTGTTTGATATTCTCTATACCATATATACCTATATCACATACTATATGTGATTGATTGAAACACCACATTAGAAAAAGTTCGACTTCCAAATGATCTAGGAATCTGAAATTTGGAACTTAGGCAACATACCTAATAACGAGTCAAAATGAAATATTACCAAGATGGTAGAACATTTAAAATGGCGAAAGCAACGGCCATCTTTGTTTTTTTTAAATGAGACACCCCAATATTATTGCATTTTCAGATCGTCTGAGAAAATGTAATAACAATATGGTGCTTATAGTTGTATTTTAAATTGAGTAGGCCATGAGTTATAAACAAGTGAAAATCGTGATTTTCCAACTTTAAAGACATTTACCACGAAAACGGCTCATGATATCAGAAAACGGCTTACATGTCCCTATCTTAACTTTTCATCTGGTATCCTACTGTAGAGTTGAAATGTTTATACAGGGTGATGAAAAATCTGACAATTTTCACCACCTTGTATAAAGATTTCAACTGCATATTTGGATGCCTTATAAAAAGTTAAGATAGGGACATGTAAGCCGTTTTCTGATATCATGAGCCGTTTTCGTGGTAAATGTCTTTAAAGTTGGAAAATCACGATTTTCACTTGTTTATAACTCATGGCCTACTCAATTTAAAATACAACTATAAGCACCATTGTTATTACATTTTCTCAGACGATCTGAAAATGCAATAATATATGGGTGTCCCATTTAAAAAAACAAAGATGGCCATTGCTTTCGCCATTTTTAATGTTCTGCCATCTTGGTAATATTTCATTTTGACTAGTTATTAGGTATGTTGCCTAAGTTCCAAATTTCAGATTCCTAGATCATTTGGAAGTCGAACTTTTTCTAATGTGGCGTTTCAATCAATCACCCTGTATTATCTCAACTAACTAGTCAAGTTGTCAAGTCAAATTAGCATTTTTTATTGCACTAAATCATGTATGTTAAGGGGACGGGGTTCTACGGTACCTTTTTTTCAGTTTTTGGTGTATATCTCGGAAATTTCTCACAGGAAAAAGTTCTTAAAATTAAAGCTTATTAAATTCCTTACAAAATTGTGTATACTGTCTCCGAGATATGAGCCATTTTATCAAGTTTTCACCGACCCATATCTCGGGGACGGTAACTCTTACAGTGAGAAAGTTTATACCAACAGGATACACCATATATCCTTCTCAATATTGCTATCTCGTAAATGCTAAGAGATAATGGTCGGTTAAATTAGTGAAAAAAGATACGCAAATTTGTGGCCATCTCTAATCCGTTAAAAGACATACCTACAAGATATCTGTGAACGTTACTGAAATATCCTGAAAGAACTGAAAAATCGAGGTTTCTAATTTTTACCATATTATCTTTCTTACTATTGGAAATTAATAAATAATTTTATGTAGACTTACATAAGTCGGCGGCCATCTAACATTTCAAAAATTTCTAAAGCTGACTAGACTAGCTCAACTTTCGTTTTTTCTTACAGCCATATTGTTTTTGTATGTGGTTCTTCGGTATAAAAAATCTTGTAAACCAAAAATTAAAATAAACTTTAAAAAAATACTTTTTTTTTCACCGAAATACTTAAATATGAAATCATACTACTTGCCTTATGGTATTTTAATTTCTTCATGATATTCGGTTTAAAAAGTTGTTTTTGTTTACAAGAAAAACGAAGAACAAACATTTTTTAAATTTAATACCGAACGACATAAAAAAATAATATGGCAGTCACAAGAAAAATGTATAGCTCTTAACAGCTTATGTAAGCTTGCAAAAAATTATTTATTAATTTCCAATAATAAGAAAAATGTGGTACAAATAAGAAATCTCGATTTTTCTTTTCAGGATATTTCAGGTCACAAATAAGTATCTTCTGTGTCTTGACGGATTCGAGATGGCCACAAAATTGCGCACATTTTCTCTAATTTAACGGACCCTGTATCTCTTTATCTCGTTTACGAGATAGCAATACATATAGAGAAGGATTTATAGTACACCCTATGCAGGGTATCCATTAGCTCACAATCAAATTGTGACAGGTGAGGTAATTAAAAAAAAAAACTTCATACAAACATACAGGGTGTCTCAAAACTCAACGTCATCCCTTGAAGGGCCGGTAGGCCAAGTCATGACTGACCAGAATATCATCAGATGATCTCAGTAAAAAATTGTTTATTTTCGAGATAATGGGACTTTTATGAATTTTGTGAAAATCGATACTTTAGATCTGTTTTTCGAGTGTCACAGTTGCAAAATTTCATATTCTTACATTCTTAATTTTGTTACGCAATGCTGAATAGCCCAATTAATGATTAGGTGCCGAAGAAATATTCTAGTGCCCTACCTTTTAGGAAAATTATTAATTTTTTTGCCCGATAGAAAATTTTTGTTTTTTCATGTCACAACTTTGCCACTTCATACATGGAAAAAAATTACTCCGTGAACCTGGCAAGTTATTCCTAAAAATTACCCATTTGATCTAGTTTCTGCAATGGTGTAATATTTTGTATGCTTTACTTTAGAAAAAAAGATATTGCTGTTTGACTGCAAAAGGAGCGCATTGTGAAATCATATCAATAAATAATCTGAGAGGAGTACCGGAAGTTTAACCTTTTTGATCCAATTTGACTAGATAATACCTACCGTCGAATGGCATTTTTTATGTTTCGCTTTTATACCGACCTTTTTACTTGTCGCGGTATCCTGTTCGAGTATGTGACTATGTCCAACCTTTCCCACATACATATTAGTATTACTGCGTAAGTAATTCTTAAAGGTCTAAAACGAACGATATGATGATTTTTGCAGTATGAACCCGAAGGTGAGAAGAATACCTTTTCATTAGCTGACAGAGTGGAATCTGAGAAGCCACCGCCACCTCCACCCCCAAAAAGAGTATCAGAAATACTTGCAGAAGCACAAAGACTTCAAAATGAAGCAGCAGGAGAATAATTTCTTTTTGTTTTGTATAAAAAAAAACTTTTATTGAAAAAAAATTTTTCTTCGAAAAATTGTCTTTCATTTCAATTACTGGTCTAATAAGTAGTGTAGTTTTCGAGATATCAAGAGTTCAGATTCCAGAAACAGATTCCAATCTGTTTCTGGAATTAATCAAGAAAACAGATTCCAGAATATGTTTTGAAAATGGACGGTTAATTCCGTGGTGCATTTAGAGAAAAAACGTTTATCATTTTTTTAACGACGATATCTCAGCGGCCGATTGAGATAAAGAAGAAGAAGAGACTGAAACTGATACATGCAAACACTGTAGAGGAACACGATAAAATACTTTTTGAGGTCTTGCAACGTCTTCAGAGCGAAGGAATAACTTTAAATCAACAAAAATGTGTGTTTGGTGTAGATTCGCTAGTATTCCTTGGTCATCATAGTTCGAACAACTGAATTTCTGTGGATCTCGAGAGAATTTCTTTGCTCGTAAAATTCCCTAATAATAATGAAATTTATTTCCTCAATTTTAACAATTGTTTTAAACAAAATGTAAGATACAATATAAGATTACAGAAAATGAAACAAAAAGGCGAGATTCAGATTAAAGACGTGTCTTCGCTCTGTTCTTCCATCTAACCTTGAAAAACCCCGGCATCAGTCAATCTTCGGTTCGACAAAGTGCTACCAAACATAAACATTTTGACAGATAATCAGAATAATTACAAACTATACCACCCCAACTACATCGCTCCACATCAAAATTATAATAACAAAATCATAATAACTAAAATATCATAACAAGGCATCATGTAAGTTACTACCTATAGGTAAAAAAAGGAAGAAAAAAGAAACCCCAACGAGTCCGGAAGCAACCCGACTCACTGGACAGTCTACAACTACTGATCAAAAAGTTTTTTACGAAACGTCCTCCAGTTAGGATGTTTCAATGTTTGCGGTACAGCATTGAGATATTTCACAGCATTGTAGGAAAATGATCTCTTATACAACTGTGTATTATGAATAGGTAAGCAAGCCTTTAAATCTCAAATTAAGCGTATGCACATCTGTACGAAAGCGCAATTTAGAAAACAGATAAGGAGGAGTTTTATTAGCCAAAATTCTCATAAATTGGCAAGTACTGTGGAAAATCCTCCTATTAATCATATTCAGCCAGCCAGCGCATTTAAGTTTATGACTTATATGATCATACTTTCTCAGACCGTAGATAAAACGCAGACAGCAGTTTTGCAACCTCTGAACACGATAACGGTCACTATGTTTCAGACAGGGACCATACACCGAATCACAATAATTTATTAGCTGTGAAAGAATCAGGGAATTGCACAGTGTAGCCCTAAGGAAAGTGTTGAGTGACGACCTAAGTTCATATAAAAATGTCAGTCTACCATAAGCGTTTCTTAAGCAGTAACTAATGTGTTCCGTGAATCGCAAATCTTGATCAATAATGTAACCTCCAACCCCCCTGGCCTGGTGATCTCTAGAATTTCCCCTCCCTCTTTTTCTTGGTAGGACCCTTTTCTGTTGTGTGTGTCGTCTTGTAGCACCCAGTGGTTCGTAAAGATGGGGTCGCAGAGATTTTGTTGAGAATGGGAAATAAAACAACGTAATTTCAAAACACCTAATTTACTGCCTTTTCCTAATTTAATTATTTACAATTCAAAATGATTATGAAATTCTATGTTATTTATTTACAATTTTATTTAATTATTCAATTTATTTAATTCATTTCTTCAAGATTAAAAATTCTAATTTTATGTTGGTACAACCTGTTACCTACAGTTCAAATACAACCCAGTCGATTTATGATTTGTTTGTTTTGTGGTTTTGTTGCGTGAATTGGGTCTGGTGCCTGGAGATGGTTTATGAGCCTATTGTTGTCCTTTTACAATTGGTTTCACTCTTACTTTCTTACCCCCTGGAGTTTAAGCGTTATTCGTCGTAGAAGCGAGGTTGTCAGCTTGTGACAGTTGTAGGATATCAGAGTGTTATTTTTATCTCCCCGAGCTAATAAGATGCAGCAAGGCGTTATAGCCAGGTGCTTCGATCTTTGCCTGTTTGAAGATTGGAAGGCGGTTTAATCCGCGCTTCCCGATGTGTTTCGATTGGTATCCTTACGACAGGATGGGTGGCGGTGGCTAATTAGATGACTGTTTAGTAATTCAAATACAGAGGCACGACCGCGAATCTCCCGGACCTGTTTCTGTACTGAGATAACGATTCTTGACCGAAAAGCCAATACACAGACCCTTCTCAACCCTAAGAGAATGCCATACACGTACTTTGAACGTGCCGTATTTTCTTGCATACCCTGCTGGCCATGGGACAAGACGGACTCCGCTCAGTATATTTTCCCCTATTATAATGTGTGTGTGTAGAGAGAAAAGATGCACCAGCTTCGTGGTAGTCCTGTTATCGGTACAAGGTCAATTTCGAACTTATGATTTTCGGTACAATTTCATTGTGAAATTGTTTGATTGTCTTGTTTCTGTATTGACTCACTCGACAGTACATCTAAAAAATTCCCAATCAAATTACTAGCTCGTGATAATAAAAAGTACCCTGATTTCCTTAATTTCTCGAATGCTCAAATTTTGTGGATTTCGTAGTTTTGAAAATGAATTGAATATTTTTCAATTCGTTTGAGTTTTTCTGAATTTTAATTTGATTTATTTCTTTGTGAATTTTGAGACTTTTGGCTTTTCTAAAATTTTAAAAACCCCTCCTTTATTTAAAAGTTGTCGTGAAAATTGCAGAGACTGTTTCTTATGAATCAAAGAATAATTTAAAAGTCGGGGTTAAGTATTTGAACTGCTGATATCGTCGTACGTCTGGATCCTCAAGAACGCAGTCTGGATACCTGAGACAAAACGAGAAAATTTTCAGAGGCAGTAAACTTATAAAGATCAATCTAAGCTTTTTTATTTACAAAATTGAGATTGTGAAAAATTACTTCACCTGTAGGATTGGTGGCCCCTTGGGTTAACAGGGCGACAGGTTCCTGTTCCTCCGGGTCATCGTCGGGGTGAAGGTGGCTAGGAGCGACGGTAGGGCTCGGGTCTGGCGCGGCAACAAGGCGGATGCGAGCCGGGCGGCCTCGTCTCGACTTGCGAACAATAATAGGAGCGACTGGTGGTATTTGCAACTTGCGTACTGTTTGCGTAGTTGATTTACGGGGCACGGGCTGCGGCTTGAGGGGTTTTCGTGGCATCTTCGGAAGCGAGGAATCACTTGTTCTCGGTAATTTCTTCGACAAGAAACAAGTATTTAGTAAGGGCTTGCTCTCGGTAATTTCTTCAACAAGAGGCAAGTGGGTGAGAAGGACTTGTTCTCGGTAATTTCTTCAACAAGAAGCAAGTGGGTGAGAAGGACTTGTTCTCGGTAATTTCTTCAACAAGAAGCAAGTGTAAGGAAAGGAGTAGTCTACGCTCAGAAATCTGAATTAAGACTGCTCGCGCTGAAATCTCTGCCTGTATTTATAGTAGATGGCCAACCCTTGTCTTCGTGGTCTATTGTGTCTATCTAGGTCAGCGCTTTCACCCTTTCGTTCCTTTATCCAATGACTCGTTATGGTAGATTTCCCTGCTTTCCTCTTATCTGAACTGAATGGTGGATGTGTCATTTGATTAAACTGCTTTTCCTTTACATGGGACAGTTTCCGTCGTGTTTCTATCACTTGTATTAATGAAGTTCCCTTTGTATTTTATTTAATTTCCGGTCATCTGTTTAAGCGATATTTAGCTTACGTCGTTGAACATTTTCACCTCACTTTTCTTCTGATAATCTTTCTTCACGTGATTTTAGGTAATAGGTACTACCTTGTTGTGGAGTTTAAGAGAAAAATTATTCACCCGGGGGCGTTAGGTTTCAATAAAGAGACCAAGGTTTTTTACACAGGTTTCTTGTTTCAAAGGTTTGTCATCTAATTTTATTTCGTCTTTATGACGAGAATTAAATGCGATTCTAGGAGCTGTACTGCCAAAAGTGATGACCGACGATTTTCCTGAATTAACCATCAGACAATGCCTGGTTGTATATTGCAGCAAGCGGTCTAGATCAAAGTTGATCGCTGCAACGGCCTGATTACTTTCTTGAGGAAAAAACGAGAGATATTATTGTGTGTCATCTGCATAAAAATGCTGCATGCAGGAAACAGGTATAATCTTGGCAAGTCACACACATATAAACTAAATAATAGTGGACCCAAGATAGATCCTTGAGGAACTCCTCTTCTTACAGGTAAACTAATCCGAGTAATAAGAAAGAGCTTCTTCAATTTCTAGGAATGGTAAATTTTTCTAGAATAGATTTATATCGAATCGATCCGAAGTATTGGAACCGGCGTTGACAAGTCTACTAAAATAGAATATACCATTTTCCTGGAATATTTTTTAAAAACAAGTATTTGAGAAAATTAAAGTATTGTTGCAACAAATTAAAGTATTATTGTAATGACCATGTCTAGAGTACTTTGACAAAAAAAATCATTTCAGCTGATGCTTCGTCTTTTGGATTGGATTCATGTTTAATACAAGGATAGAGAAAAGAAAGTGGTAAGCGACTCGTTTACTTTCCAAAACAGAACTTTGACTTAGGCATGTAATAAATTTTCTGAATATATCGTGGGCATAAATGTTCACATAGAAACAGACCATAAACCATTGGTTAAGGTTAAATCAATCGATGAACTCACTCCAAGATTACAAAGATTTCGTCTAAGACTCATGAGGTATACGATTATGATATACATTATGCACCAGGTAAAGTACTAGTGATTGCGAACGCTTTATTCAGAAAATTTAGCATTAAGGAGTTGCCCGACAGGGATGAACTCGCTTTAAAAACTGATATCCATGTAAACCTGATCGCAACTTCGTTTGAAGTAAAGCCATACTTTTCGGACTAAATAGTACGAGAGCAAAATAATTATACTGTTTGCAAAGAACTAAAAAATTATTCTTTGTCTGGGTGACTAGATAGAAAGATAGAAAGGCCAGATTGAAATCTGATAACGGTTCTCAATTTCAGAAGGAATTTAAACTATTTTCCAAAGCTACGATTTTGTACATATTACCAGTAGCCCATATTTCCCACAGTAAAATGGATGTATTGAAGCTGCTGTAAGAACTGCAAAAAAATTTGTTGAAAAAAACTGACGATACATATTTAGCCCTTTTAGCGTATCGAACGACACTTTTGGAAAATGGGTTTAGTCCTGCAGAATTATTTTTTACTCGAAAAATTCGTTCTAATCTTCATGTCATTCCAAAAACGCTTAACGAAACCAGACACTAGATTTGTTTTAAGGAGGGAAAATATCGGAAATTATGTCAAAAAATTATAATAAACGACATAAGAGCCTAAAAATTGTCTGATCTAAATGAAAATGATGTAGTATGGGTGACAGATCGGGGAGAAGTATGGTAGGGTTTGGAAAATTTAAATGAAGCAACTATTAAGCACCTATTACTTCCACTATTTCGTACGGTAAGTGTAGTGTGTGTCTATGACATTATGCTAATGAGTTCATAACAAGGAAAAAACGGTACCGTCCTGTCTGCAGACTTCACCTCCGATGTTGTGCGAAAAGATTTCAAAATTCTTCTGACAAGAGCCTACACAGGGTCAACCTTTGGGAGATGATACCATTTGTATATGTAGGTTAAACCAGTTTCCTTTTTTGCATTTCTGTGCTATAGCAAAAACCTAACATTTTAAAAATATTTTCAGAACAACTTCACTTCCCGCATACCGGAAGTATGCAAATTCAACCCACAGCTAGCTCAAAAATGATATTAACTTATTGTTTTGGCAGTGCACACACATGAGCAATATCACAGTGTGACGTTCTCTGGCTCGCTGGGAAATTCTCGGATCGACTGCAGATGTAATTCAACGGATTGCTCGGGCGCCAGATTTTTAGTAAGGGTTTACTCCCTGGGGAAAAAGTTTTCGCTGAATATTTCCCAATTGCCTGAGTCGCACAAATGATACGTCTATCGTATCCTTGTCCCTAAAGGTCAGCTCAATGGAGAAACGGAAACGCCAGGGGTCAGATGAAGTTATCACTGAAGACGATGTATTCAATAAAACGGGCTTTAATCGCTTATTGAACGTCCCTTGTACCTTCCCGTGGAGCGGAGATGTAAGCGAAGTGAATATCGTTCGGCGGTGCCGGTGCTGGTGCGGGTCCGACTGGCTATTATAATTCCTGCGAGAGGGTTCCTTACCTTTTTCCTCACTCTCGTTTAACTTAAGACGGGTCGTTCGGTCAATTGAGCGAAATATTTCGGAAACACAGAAAGGCCCACATTTTCCTGAATTATTATTTATTGATACAAAATAAATCGTTATAACATCCACAGAATTTTGCCACCAGAATTAAATGCCGTTACGGGGAACAAAAATTTATTATCACAAATATTACAGTTTCTTGGAAATTTTCACAAGTATAAATTTATGCAAATATTCACGTATACGTGACGTCTGCGCAAAGCAAAATTACTTTACTGATTATGGTGAACCACGGAAAAATTTCTAAGTTTAAATTTACAAAATAAACCACGTACGTAACGTGTGCAGGAAGCAAAACTATTTTTCTGGTTCTTATAACCTACAAAAAAAATTCTAAGTTCAAATAAATCACGTACGTAACGTGTGCGGAAAGCAAAATTATTTTTTTAGTTATTACAACCTGCGGAAAAATTTCTAAGTTTAAATTTATGAAACAAATGATGTACGTAACGTGTACAGAAAGCAAAACTAATTTTTTGATTAATACAACCTATAAAGAAAAATTTTTGAACTTAAAAATGAAATAAAGTCCCTATATCTACCTACGGAAAAATATTTACAAATACCAAACTAGACCTAATTCAACCTAAAAAAATTTTGAATTTATAAAATAAAATAAAGTACCTACCTACCTACGGAAAAATATTTACAACTACCAAACTAGACCTAATTCAACTTCAAAATAAAAAAAAATCAATATATACAAAATTAGACAGCTACCTACGGGAAAATATATTTACAATTAAACACCCGAATGAGTATCACCGTGAGGCGGCACTGTGTCCTGGGAGGACAACCAATTAATACCAAATTTAAATGCAATAACTCGGATTTGGCCCGTGAGAGGACGGTCAAAAATTACCCAACTGTACCTATCTATCGAAACTGGTCGGCGGCTCTAATTGATATCGCATCAACGTCGAGGCGGGGTTCCAGGAGATGACGGGCGCTTTCAGGAAAGGTACTAGGTACAAGTTAAAATTGATTCACCGGTTACCCAGCCACGAGGGGAGGTCGCTTGCACCGCTTACCCTACAGCTAGAAATGCTAGTGACCCCGCTGCTATATGGCCTTCGGAGAATAGGGGGAAATTTACGTGGTGCGTATCGAGACAGTTAACGTGTGGGAGGTATAGGAGGGTTAAATCGGCGGTACCAGAAATGAATATAGTTTAAATCAGGACACCTACCTTTATATCGGGGTATTGATGACGTAGGGGACTGGTTGGCACGAGTATGTGGCGGCAAAAACTCAAACAAACAGATCAAATCAACTGGTCGGACTCTACTATCGCGGCTTTACTTTCAAAATTCTGGAAATCGAGACTTTCTATAGTTCGCGTCGGCACGGTTAGCTACGGCTAGTACGGAAGACGTCGGTCGGCGGTTTCTATGAACGGCACCCCAATAGCACTAACGTAGTTCACGACGGAAAAATGAAAGAGATGCACCGCGTAAAACGACGGAAAATCAAAGAGGACGCTAACAATCCATGCACCCATATTTATACCCTTCCTATCTGTTTGTACCCGCTATCGTGAAGCAAAAACGGGCACGCCACTTTTTCTGTAGCGTTCGTTTGATTATTTCGAAAAGGTTTCAAGAAAACGGTCGCTAACTGCACCGATTCAGTTGGCAATAAATTTCAACTCCGTGTATAAAAAATCTCAAAACTTTCATGAAAAATAAAATTCTTACAGCCGACTCACGGACTCATGCTATTTATTAAAATTATAATAATTACTGTTCGGCTTTGCATAAAAATTACATTTGCATTATTATTACCTACTATGAAAATGAGGATGAAAAATAGATTATTTCATGAAACTTGATTTGACTAAGATTGTTTTGATAATTAACTATTGCATTTCGATTGAATTTAAATTTACTGAATGTTATATAATGAAAAACGAAGTCGAAAATACGCGACTTCGTTACAACAGGTCGAAGAAAGTTCACAGGTCAATCCTATCAGTTTTTATTAATGAATAGAATACGAGGGTCATTTGAAAAGTTTCCGGCCTTTGGAAGAAAAACAATAATTCAAGCCAAACAAAAATTTATTTCTCGACATAGCCTCCACGCAAGTCAATACATTTGGTCAAACGCTTTTCCCAACCCTCCAGGCCATCAGAAAAAATTATTTAGGTAAACCTGAAAAATACAGGTTTAATTACTTCAACTTCGGTATTTGACCCATATTTTTTCCCACTCAGAAATTTTTTCAAGTTGGAGAACAAAAAAAAGTCACTCGGAGCTAGGTCTGGTGAGTAGGGTGGGTGTTGAAGCAATTCGAACTTCAATTCGCCCAATTTCGCCATTGCGACCATGCACGTGTGGACTCGCGCGTTGTCCTGATGAAACAGCACCTTCTTCCTCGCCACGTTTTTTCGTAAGTTCCGTCTTCAATTGGTCCAGCAACCCATTGCGCGAATAATTTTCTCATGCATAAATCTTCATGTAAAATCTTATGCACCCGTTCAGTAGATATTCCACAAGCCTCAGCAATTTCCCTAATGGTTAATCGGCGATCTTCCATCACGGTTGTGTGCACTAAACTGACAATATCTTCCGTGGAAACAGTTTTTGGACGACCAGAACGTTCATCATCAAAAATGCTTGTACTGATAGGAATGACTTGAAATTTTTATGGCATACATATGTAAAGGCCCTCTATTGGTTGGCAAGAGAACTTGAATGCATCATGACTTTTTGCCGGTAAGGACGGAAACTTTTCAAATGACCCTCGTAAATAATTTACATAATACATGGAAACTGCAATTATTTGATTTACTGATGGTTTAGACGTTATGATTCGTAGAACAGCTAAATAAATTATTGGACTTCCCAGCAACACAAATAGTAATATGTTTAATGCTTCACGTAATCTTCGAGGGCTAGATTTAATGAGAGCAAAATGGGAAGTCAAATTACAACCTGCTGCAATAGCTAAGAAACTAGATCTAATTGACGACAATCTTTTACATTCTGTATGTGATTTTAAAAAGGAGCATTTAGACTGCCTTCAATCATTAGGTATCAATTGAAGGCAAATCCACCAAAGATATTCGAACAAAACTTAGATTATCAGCTTTTCTGAAGAATGGAACAACTGCTCATATCAAGGAATAGGAGTCAAACATTTTCAAACTTATACAAAAACGAATAAATTTATTTTGACAAAAAGCAAATTATCGACATCCGACTGGACTTCAGCTATCAAACTCAACATTAATTACGCAAACTTGAATGGTGTCCCTGGTTCAAATCACAGTTCCAACCTCTGCCGACGATGTCACGAACAGCAGAGAGAAATACCCTCCCATGTAATTGGAAACTGTAAAGCGAACAACAGCGCCTGATCATTAACCGCCATCATAACGTTAAACACCGAATTACTAAAGTTTTAAGAAAAAAAAATTGAATGCTATGAAGAAGTAGACGCCGTAGACAGTGATGGTCTTAATCGCTTCAGTGATATTATTGCATTTGATCCAAAAACAGACTCTGTCTATATTATCGACCCTACAATTATTCGTTTCGAAAGTAATGACTGTCATCAAGATGATAAAATTCAATTAGAAAAAAGAATATTATAAAAAATGTTTTAATATTTACCAGAGTAAAAAATATTCACCAAGTTTTGGCATTCGCAAAAAATGGGAAGTCATCCTTTGGATTGGTAGTCGTGGTACAATCGATAAACGTGTAATTGAATTCTTCAATCGCTTTAACCTAAACTTAAAAATAATTAACGAAATTTCTGAACAAATTTTATTATATTTCATCAGAATCATAAACAAACACATTTTTTATTCTTAAAATTAATATTCTTTAATTATTATTTATGTTACAATATTTGATATTTATGTCATTTTTTGATTGATCGATATGCTGTGTATTAATGCAACCCAAGTTAAATGGGCAGTCCACTTTATTCAATAAAGTTTTTCTCTATAATAGGCAATAAAATAATTCAAATAGGTATCAAAAAATATAATTAAATAGAATAATTTTAAATATCACAAAAAATGAAATATTGCAATAGATGATGAAGATACAAACGGTAAAGTACTGTTATGGTATTACTTTCCCCCCTTATTTTATTTATTATTATGAATTCTATTTAAAAAAATTAATACAATAAACAACAAAATTTTTAATAAAGTTATTCTATGAGGACACTATCTTTCCCAGGTGGGTTCAGATAAATTTTTCAATATATTTTCTAAGTTTGAATCAAAATAAAATATAAAAAAAATTAATTTGAAATTATTATTATTATTGTTATTATTATTTATAACTTGTAACTTACAAAATTTTAAATCAAGGAAAATCTAACCTACCTTGAGCTCTCTGAATTTGAAAATTTCTTATACTCTAAAAATTTTAATTAAACACAATTCCAAATCTTACAATTTCCTTCTTCTTTATAAACCTTTCTCTAGTCCTCTGCTTCCCTTCTTTTTTAACTCTTTCTCTTACCGCACTTTTCAAAAATTCTCAAACTGCTTCTCCTGACCTTCTAATTCTCTCTCTTTTCGTCTCTCGTTGCTTCTCTCCTCTTTTACAAACAATTATCTAACTATCTTAAACGTTTCTCTCACAGCTTCTCCAAAATTATTATCCTGGTCCTCCGACACTGTCTCTAGTTGCTCCTCTTCACCTTTACGAACAATTATTTATTTTTATAATCTTCTCCGAAATCTCTATATTATTCTCTCATTCTCCGGCTCTTCTCAGAAACAGATTTTTCTTTCCCCTTACAAATAATTATTCCACTCTTTTAACTTTGTTTCTGACAGATCTTTTCCTCAAATTCTTGTCTAATAATTTTTCGTTCTCATTGCTGCTATATTTTTCTTGTACTTCTCTTTAGTTCTTCCAAATAAATATTTGTTACATTTTTTAATTTTCTTTCTTACTGACGCTCTTCCAATTTTTTCTTTTTTATTAATCCTTCTTTCTGTTTTCAAATTCTACTCTATTTCCTTTATCTAGTCCCTCTGCTTCTCTTTAATTCTTCTAAATCATTATATTACATTTTTTTAACATTATTTCTCACTGACGTTCTTCCAATTTTTTTTCCATTAATTCCTTATTATTTCTCGTTGCTATCAACATTCTCCTCTTTACCACGATACACATATACACGGTATGCCGATAGACGATGACGCGCAGGCTGCGTTCCGGTCTTGTGACGTCACGTGGATCAGATATTACACATGAGATTGCTCATATCTATTTAATTGTTAGAAATAAGTAAATAATTTTTTGTATACATTGCTTTTATGGCTATTTCTGATATTCGGTTAAAGGTGGAGGTGGAGATTTATGCTATATTTAATCATAATCATAGGTTAATTATTTAAAAGGGAATATTTTAAAGAAATATAGGATATAAATATGGTGTCCCAGCTTATTCGAAGCGGTCTCTGTAGGCGAAACGATAAATTTTTTCCCAAAAAATTTTGCAAATTCAAGCTCAGAATCACAATGGCCATAATTTAAAATTATTTTGGAGTATACAGAGTGTCCCATATGACAGTGGCATATCAAAGTTATGTTTTTTTTTTTTAATGGAATGCTCCTATGTTATTGCATTTTTAGATTGTCTGAGAAGAGAAAATAAGATTGGCTTTTACAGTTGGTATTTAAATTCAGAAGTTTTTGAATTATAAACGCAAGTGAAAATCGTCATTTTTCAAGTTCAAGGCCCTGTACGACGAAAACGGTTCAAGATAGAGAAAAACGGCTTACATGTCCCTAATTTAACTTTTTATGTACTATCCTATGGTATAGAAACATTTGTACTTCCTTTAATTTTTTTATTTGGTGACACGTGGAGAAATCTCAGAATTTTTCAAATTTTCTATCACCCTGTAGAAACATTTCATCTACATCATAGGATAGTTCATGAAAAGTTAAAATAGGGACATGTAAGCCGTTTTTCTCTATCTTCAGCCGTTTTCGTTGTATAGGGTCTTGAACTTGAAAAATGACGAGATTTTCACTTGTTTATAACTCAAAAACTTCTGAATTTAAATACCAACTGTACAAGCCAATCTTATTTTCTCTTCTCAGACAATCTAAAAATGCAATAACATAGGAGCAGCATTCCATTAAAAAAAAACATAACTTTGATATGCCACAGTCATATGGAACACTCTGTATACACCAAAATAATTTTAAATTATGGCCATTGTGATTCTGTACTTGAATTTTCAAAAAGTTTTATGAAAAAGTCCATCGTTTGGCCTACGCAGAGACCGCTTCGAATAAGCTGGGACACCCTCTGTATATACAGGGTGATCCCGAAATGGCGGACACGGACAGCACCACAGCATCTATTGTGGATTAAAGATTCTAAGTTTTATTTACTTTTTTCTCCAGTATGTACTAATTTTCCATAACAGTACAAATATTTTTGGCATTGGAACGCTCGCGCGATCAGCCACAGACTTTTGGCAGGTCAGACGCAAAACCTGACCTGACCTGACGAATTTTTGAAAGATTTGGTGGAGTTAAGCTCACTTACAAAGGAAAATTACAACGTTTGATGAAGTGAAGATATACAGGGTGTTAAGAAAATGACGGATAAACTCTTTAGTACATTGTAGGGGACACTCAGTAGAGTACGAGAAAAATAATTTTAAAAAATCAAGAGCTACATTTTAAAATCGATTTTAAAATGTAAAAATTTAAAATCGATTTACCAGGAGGTAAAATCGATATAAGAATTTTCAACATAGTTCATATGAAGAATTGTCTAATTCAATAAGAACTCCATGTAAAAATTAATAGTCTACAACTTAAAATACAGGTAGTTGAACAAAACTGCATAAATCCATCAGTTGGATACGACGAGATATCAACTGGTGTAAAAAAGTGCAATCAAGATCCTCAAGGTCAAGCCGGTTCCAGCGATATTTTATCACCAGCTGTGATGGTTAGTCACGGTTCTGAAAATGTAAACAAAACGACATCGCAAACGCGGAGAAAGGCTAGACTTGGATGAAAAACTAAAATTACCTTCAAGGTTGGAAAATCTAAGTCAAAATGTAAAAGATCTATCTAACCAGAAGAAGGGTACCACAGTTGTTCAAACAAAAAGAACTATTAAAAAAAAAACGACCATTGATTGTGGGTAATAGCACTAAGGGAGGTATAGTAAAGGCTATACCGCAGTTCGCTTACTTGCATCTATACCGACTGGATCCTCATACAAAGGCCGATGACGTGCAAGAAATGTTGAAGAACGAATTCCGGGAGTGACTTGTGAATCGTTGTTGTCGAAGTATCGAGACATGTATTTGTCATTTAAAGTACGAATAGATAAGGATGATAACAGGAAGATCGCAGAATTTCCGTGGCCAAAGGGAGCCCATGTGCGGGATTTTTTACTGTTTCGAACAAGACAGAAACCAAATCAACCTCCATCATGACCAGTGACATCCCACGGAGTGGACTAAAAAATGGAGGTAACAAAAATACCTTATTGAGGGTAGTGCATGTCAATATGCAGAGCATGAGAAAAAAAACTAAACGAGTTGGACGAAGCCTTTGCGAAACTCAAGCCCGATGTATTATGATTATGTGTTACTGAACACTGGCTGGAATCACAAGTAAAAGAAATATATCAACTGCATGACTACAGGTGTTCCACAGGACACTGCAGAATAGATCAACTGCTGCGTGGTGGTGGTGCTGCGATATACGTGAAGAGGAACATGGACAATGCTATGGTGCTCGATTTGCCTATCGTAGCAGAGGACGGTCAATTTGAGTATTGTTGCGTGAAATTGGTTTTTGTGAATATCACAATAATTATCTGTGTATGTGCTTATAGACTGCCCTCCGGCAATTTGGAGGTGTTTATTGCAAAAATGACTGAGTTGCTTTCTTATATAAGCAAGAAGAAGGTTTTCATATTGGTGTGTGGAGACTTTAATATATACTTTGCAGTAAGAAGTTACGATAGTAATTCCATCGTGGATTTGTTGGCCACGTATAATATAAGACAACATATTTATGGATATATTAGGGTTACATTGGAGCCTTCCTCCCCCTCGCTTACTCCCACTCAAAAAGTTGAATAATAAAAAATAATTCACTTACCTTAACCCAGAAAAGAAGGAGGTGGCTATTGACAGATCTCAATGTGACTAGGCAAATTTGTAACATTAGCCACATTGGCCTGTCGAGTGGAACATATCAAATTTCGAATGCCCCACCCAAATATTCTAAATGTCGAAACGAAAATAAATTTTAAATTTTGAAAAGTGATCGTCTAAATTTCCAAAGTATCAAACCAAACCAAACTTAATCAAAAGGTTCGTTGTGTTTATCCAGTCCAGGACAGATAGATGTGGCCTTCCTCTGGAAAATCCAGCATTCACCGAACCAGACTGGACCCGTAGTAACTCCTAACAATTTTAAAAACAATAACCAAAAAATTGATAAACTTCACCAAAATATCCCAGAATATATCACCTTATTCTTGATGTTACTCTAATTCCTAAATAAATGATTTAAAAAGAACATGAGGAGGGTTGATTCTTAATACTCTCAAATGGTTAAATTTGAATACAAAGATTTATTAAAATCAATTTCATCAGTACAATAGACTGGTAATCACCAATAGATCTTACACAAAAAGCAATAAATCTAATAATCAAAATCAGTAATCCTGATTCAAACATTCAAGCATAAATATTACCCTATTACCAATGATATCAAACTTACATGACTAAAATTCAAAATAGGTACCTATATCATTTCAATAGTTCAGATAAAAATTTCTAAAGCTCATATTCTATTAATCAATTTCTAAACTAACACATAGGTAGGATTCTGAATAGAACTCAGAGTTAGATCAGAAGTTATCTATCGAAAATTTAAATTTATCTCTATCTCAAATAAAAGTTTCAACATAAAAATCGGTATCTACCTACAAAATCTGAAATTCAAAATTTAATTTACAAAATGATCATCTCTAACTCAAAATCCTAAACACACACGATAAATTTAATAAATTATTTTTACACATAACCATTACATTAGTCACTTGTTGACCACAATAAAAGTTCATAACATTTTATCAAAAATCAGATTCACTTAGAAAGTCATAGGTGATGAAATCAATTAAACACTGTACTTGAATTTATTTAATTTTCTTGGTTGTTGGAAAATAGCAAAAGTTTATTCACTCATAAAGACATACCTTATTATTCAAAACTCCATCTCAAAACTGACGAACTAAGGTTCCTCTAACATAAACGCAATGATCAAAGAATAGGCCGGCATGGTTACTGGAACTGCCTTTGTACTGGTGTTAGCACCCCTTGGTTGGTGCTCCAGGTGCCGGATGAGCTGGACTGCTCCCCCTTCAACCTTGTGACGACCAAATATCAAAGTGGCTAGGACCTCTGCCCGATGAAACCTCCCATGCCTCCAAACTAAACTCCACCACTCTTCTTTATTTCTCCAAGCTTCTTAAAATATAACCCTTCACACAGGTTAGTATACCTACCTAGGTAGGTACCTACATAAGCCTCCACATGATCGAATCTTTATGTAAACTTTCATGTAAATTAGAAGTTTGAAAGTTGGAACTCAAAACTCAGAAACTAGAAGTTCGAAATTAAAATTCAGGAATCAAAAGTTAAAACTTAGAAATTCAAAGTTCGAAATCAAAAACTGGAAATCGGAAATTAGTAGTTAAAAAATTGAAACTGGAAGTCGGGACCTAACACTCTAGAACTTGAAGCTCAAAAGTAAGTCAAAACTAAAGTTCAAAAGTAATTAGTCAGTCAGAAATATGAAGCCCAAAATTAAGTCCAAAATTAAGTCCAAAATTAAGTCAAAACTTAGAAATCCAGACGTAAGTCTGAAGCTAGAAATCGGAACTTAGAAGTAAGTAGTTAGTCGTTAGTCCCTTGTCTGTAAAGACAAGAAAGCGAACATTAGTTATAATGACCAAAATTAAATTCAGAAGATTACTTACGTAAGACTGCATCTTTCACAGAAATAACTCCACCCTTTATATACTTACACAAGGGACCGTTATTAATTCACGAATTGTAGACAAGCTACATGAACTGCCGAATCTAGACCGAAAAATGAACTTGACGCGTCCTCTATCTCTATTTATAATTTTCTGGGAAATGACGCTACCCATGCGCCCTAACTACTGTCTAACCGAAACTGTTGACCTATTTTAAATCCAAATCTCACCATTGACGGTATGCAACACTTAAATCTCGCACGCGACGAAGTCATATCGTTCACCATATACGTCGGCATACTCTCGACAGCACAACCAATCTCTCAAGTTCTCCCTCTATCCAAACCTTAATTTCACAATCGTGAATCCGCATATACTCGAGGCCTGTCGTGTCTTGGAACGAAATGCGAGTTTTTTATATGTTTCTTTATGGGTCTTCTCAACGACCTCTTCCTTTCTTTTAACCCTCACCAAAGAAATAATATTTTAGGTTTTATCTGGATAACTAATCGGAAATCTAGAGCAGCAAGATGAGAGTGGTCTCATTATTAGACGCGGAAAATTAATTCGCATAAGATGATATACTTTTCAAACTCTGAAAACCTAGAACCGGGACAGAAAATCGACCAGACATGTTTTCTACGTCTTCCTTAAATAACAAAAGCAAGAATTTCTTAATAGCCGCCAGATATTCGTTCGTGATCTTTGCCTAATACAGCCTCTTACATCAGCGAAAATGTACAGTCAATCATAACTTTTCTGAACTTTATAAAAATATTCCAAATCGAGAATTAAAATTTTGAAAAAGAAAACGTAGCGTGCAAGGCACGCTGCACACCCCCCCTTGTAAAAAGGAAGGAAAAGTCTCCACAAGAAACTTTTCCGAGAGAGCTCCTTTGGAATCAACAATCAACAAATCCCAACAAACCGAAAGAAAAGACAGAAAGAACAAGTTTTAAACACTCCATGTTTCAAACATAAAGCAATATGGGCGAGCCCTGACCTCGGAAACCGCCAGTAGGACTCTGGTTACTAAAACTAGGTTAAACAGGTTCCCAAAAGGAAAACCTGACTGCCGTTATTCGGAAACTAACTCCGCTCTACACATAATTCAATAAAATAAGTTGAGTCTTATGAGAACACGAAGGAACTCAAAAGGACAAAACTCTTATGGTGGCAATATTTGCCTATGTAGCGAAGCTCAAATAATTGGCCCCTGTGGTTGGCATGTCGCATGACTATACCTCCTACTTCATCAGTCGGGGGCTCCACAACTGACTAAACGGCAGGCCCTTTCCATTTATGAGGCTGGAAATGACATAATGCACCCCTCTAGTACACTACCTTGTAACTAAAGATTTTTCAAAAGAAAGCTAAATATTTTCCCTAACCTCTGGTTGAACAGACTATACCAGAACCAATAACCTCCAACACCGTACTCATCCATAAAATAAAACTAAAACTATGTGAAACAGAGTTCTCCATTAGAGAAACTCCGGCTGTCGTCAATCGATTACCGACTTCGTCCTACACACAAAAATCAAGGAGTTGGGTCTGCCTGAACACCTCAAGGAAATTCAGTGACCGAAACTCGTGAATTGGCAATACTGCCAGGATGACGAAGCCTTAAAGATTCGGCCCCTATGGTCGGTATGTCGCCAGACAATACCACCTACTTCATCAGCTGGGGGCTAAGCAGCTGACTAGACGACAGGGCAATTCTCCGCTTATGAGGCCGGAAATGCCAAAATACACCCCTCTAGTGCGTTTCCCTGCGACTAGAGATTTAAAGTCAGAAGCTAAAAGGTTTCCTCGATCGTTAGTTAGTTAAGAATAACGTCCTAACGACTTTGGAGCGAAACATGGTTCCTAACAAAGGAAATCATAGAGAAATCTAAAAGAGCCAAAACTAAATTTCTACATAGAAAAGCCTAAAGAAATTTCAAATCTAAGAGTTCTACTTACATCTCGAACTCCAAGACGTCTAAATCGGGTTAAATGTCAAAATTGTTCATACTCAAAGTATTTTGATCTGGACACTTCCAAATCAAAATTATTCATACCTCAAAATATCAAAACCGAAATATCGAAGATATTCATACTCAAAAAATGTCAAAATCGGGATATCTAAATTATCTATACTCAAAAATGTCAAAATTGTTTTCCAAAAACGTCCAAATTATTCAACAAGATTCAGTTAAGTGGTTATCAAAAACACAAGAATAGATGAAATTCTGAAACTCCAACTCGGATTTTATTTCTCAAAATTCATTAACGCGAACGCTAAGTATCAGTAGTAAGACAGATTTAATTTTCCAAGATTTTCCTCTACTGAGACCTACGTCACTAAATTTCTCTACTGAATGACTCAAAGTGGTACTGGAACTGTGCGGCCATTCTTACCCAAGAACCCGTCGAGACTTACCCAGACACCGAAACTCAAAGACTCAAAACTATCTCAAATCCAAATCATTTACTCTAAAACTTACACAAATGTGTTAGACCTTCAGAATTATACTAATATGTTGATTAAGGTGGAACTCGACGTCAAAATATAGGAACTTTACTTAAAAGAAATTGGAAATAATTTCCCAATTCAAAATTGTCATCAAAGGATAAACATACTATATGGTCCTAAAAAGGACTGTCAGTTTTCACTTTAGACGGTGCAGGGCGGAAAAGGACGAAAAAGGACCCGATTGTCGTTTTCACTTTAGACGGGGCAGGGCGGAAAAGGGCAAACAAAAGGACCCTAAAGAAGAGATAAAAGATCAAAAGCGAACTTAGATGTATACTGTAAACAGTGAAAAAGAAAAAAGAAAGAAGCACATAGAAATATATACAAGAAATCAGCCACTGGACCTATTTTCAAAATGGCTGGATACTTTCTCTTTAGGTAATACCAGGGTGGAAAGTACCAAAAATAACCCCAAAGATGTTGTCATTGTCTAAAGAAAATTTTTCAAACGAGAAACCAAATCTCAATCACTGGACCTATGAAGTGGTTTTACTTACCAATGAACTCTATCTCAAAGAATAAAATTTTCAAAAAGAAAATCAAATCTCAACCGTTGGACCTATATGTGGTTTTACTTACCAACGAGCTCTATCTCAATTATTAAAGAATAAAAATTTTCAAAAAGAAAATCAAATCTCAACCGTTGGACCTATATGTGGTTTTACTTACCAACGAGCTCTATCTCAATTATTAAAGAATAAAATTTTCAAAAAGAAAATCAAATCTCAAACGTTGGACCTATATGTGGTTTTACCTACCAACGAACTCTATCTAAATTTCAAGGAAATAAAAATTTTCAAAGAGAAAGATTTTTACTCTTAACTGTCACACTACTCAAATGTTCTCAAAAGAGCAAACTTGAAAAGTTCTTGCAAATGAAGAGACTTCTAAAACTCAAAATTTCTCGTCGAAATCTGTATAGTTAATTTCCAATCATAACTCATTAACCACCCGGTTAATGTTGTTCCGCCAAAATTAAACACCATTAAAGATATTCGAGATAATGTGTCAACTGAAAGAATTCTTAAATCTCAACTAACTGTACTTATTGAATCTCAAACTCTAGCTAAAAATATTGACTCGACTTAACCTTAATCAAAGGAATGGAAAAGATTTTTATCATCAGGAGCTTTTCTTCAAAATCTCAACCTAAAAATATTATAACTACCTCAATTCTCGACTCTACTCAACGGATCGTTCCTGAAAGTTACTGTTAGGATGATAACAGCTCAGATTTATATTTGGATTATGCAAATTATCAACTCTAACAGAACTCGAAATTTTCAATTAAGAACTCACCTAAATCAACTCAACCCAACGCCTAGTCACGTAGCTCACTTATTTGCATGGGGCTCTAACGCGACCGTTTAAAAATATTTTACAAATTAGTCTGGCCATGACTAAAATGTAACTCAACCTCTACCTCAACAACAATTACTGGTAGGTTAGCTAAATTTATTTAATTTGTACGCTAACATCACCAGTCTCAAATTATTTTAACCTAAGTACCTATAAAAGGATTTTCTCTAAACTCGACTCAACCTCTACGAAAACTCCTGACTCTAAACAACCTTTACTTTTTCTCCAAAAGCGTAACTAAATTTACTGAAAAACTTACTATTGACACACTAAACGAATTCTTTCTAAATTCTCAAACTACAAACAAATAGGATAAATTTCGCCTTTGCGTGTGAACGGAGCTTTACACTAACACTGGCTATTCGGAATCTCAACAAATGGTTTAATATCACTTACGTGAAAATCTCCCAGGATTTTTCCTGACAGATCTGAAAGAACAACAACCTTACCAGTACCTTTAATTTTCTTTATCATAACCGGGACATATTTCGGAGCTAATTTCTTAGAAAACTTATCGACCGCTTTGGAAAGAACGAAGTTTTTCTTCCACACTTTATCACCTTCTTGATAATTAACCTCTCGCCTACGAAGGTTATACCTCTTAACATTTTTCTCAAAAGATTTTCTAATTTTCTCCTGGATTTGGGGATAAAGTTTAGGAACTTTGCTCACTTCGGACTGCCATTTAAGTCGATTGGAGAAATCGACTGGGTCAAAAGAACTATAATCAACATCCTTATAAAAACTACCATTCACGGGAGTATATCGTCCAAAAACCAAAAAAGAGGGTGAGTACCCTGTGGACTCATGTACCGAGGTATTAATTGCCTGAGCAATCTCGAAAATATGTTCGTCCCATGTTCGGTGATCGTCATCTTTAATATATGACGCTATAGCACTCCCCAAAACTTTATTCACCCTTTCAGTTGGATTAACCTGGGGGTGATAACTGGGATTATACCAGATCTTAGGAATCTGGTACTTCTTCATTAATTCTTTGAATTCTCTAGACCTGAACTGACTACCGTTATCACAACACACGACCTCTGGAGTTCCATAAACCAAAAAGATTTCTCTCTCCAAAATTTTCACAACCTTGGCCGAAGTAGCCTTAGGAAGGGGTTTTACTATAACAAATCGGGTGAAAGAATCAGTAATAACTAACAATTGGGTATTTCCTGATTTAGATCTTGGGAAAGGTCCCATAAAATCTAACGAAATAGACTGAAACGGAAAATCGACTTTACGTTGATTACCTCCTAAACCAGCTGGAGATTGATTTGTGGATTTGTGGGCACCACAAGTCTCACATGATCTAACATAACGTCTCACTGACTCCTTTACTCCTGGCCAATAATAATTTTCCAAAATTCTTGCCAACGTCTTTGATATGCCTAAATGAGCTGAAGTGGGATGGTCATGACACTCAATAAAAACCTCTTTCCTATCCTCAGTTGGAACTACTATTTTCCAGTCTGAAAAATTGGACTGGATGTCGTGTTTTGGCCTAATATGTTTATACAAAATATTATCCTTAACGTCAAAATCTGGAAACTTCGCTGGGTTACAGCGGACTTTATTAATCATCTCAACATACCAGGTGTCTGGCGTAAAAGATTTAACATTAATCAAATAAATATGTCTGGACAGAAAATCAGCCATTACCAAATTCTTACCGGGACGATGAACAACCTTGAACTTAAATCCACTCAACCTGACTGTCCACCTAGCAATTCTGCCGACTGGATCTTTAATTTTATACAGCCATTGTAGGCTGGCATGGTCAGTAACAACTGTAAATTCTGTGCCCTCGACATAACACCTAAATTTTTCAATACCAAAAATAACTCCAAGACATTCCTTCTCTGTAACCGTGTAATTTTTCTTCTCAGTCTTGAGAAGCTTTCTAGAAGCATAAGCTATAGGGTGCTCAAAATCATCCTTAACTTGATATAAAATGGCCCCCACCCCTACGTCACTTGCATCCGTCTGAATGAAGAAAGGTAGATTGGGATCCGGTTTGACTAAAATGGGAGCTGAAACTAACAATTCCTTAAGATTTTGGAAAGCCTCTTCGGCTTCTTCCGTCCAAATAACTGGAGTGTGTTTCTTACGACCCTTAATAAGCGATGTAATTGGCTCAGACACGGTGGAAAAATTAGGGATGAACTTTCGATACCATTGGAGGATTCCAATTACTCTCCTAACTTCAATGGTAGTTTTAGGTGATGGCATATCAACAATAGCCTGAACTTTTCCTGGATCGGTCCTTAGACCTTTCCTATCTACTACATAACCCAAAAACGATAACGAATCTCTACAGAACTTACACTTATCCAGGTTGATTTTCAACCCGGCTTTAGTGAGAATCTCCAACACTTCAGCAAGAAGAGCAATGTGTTCCTCGAACGAATTGGACACACAAATAATGTCATCCAAATAGGTAAAAACTCGATCTTCAAACTTGGTACCCCTGAATAGGTGGTCCATTAACCGTTGTTGCGTCTGCGCCGCATTACACAACCCAAAAGGCATGACCTTAAACTGAAAAAGACCTCGACCATGAACTTGAAACGCCGTTTTGGGCTTGGAGGTTTCCTCCAAGGGAATATTCCAAAACGCCTTTGTTAAATCAATCGAAGATAGATAAGTAGATCCAGCTACTTTACTCAAAATACTATCTACCAACGGTAGTGGGTAGGAATCCTTAACAGTCAACTCATTGATCTTACGACCATCAAAACACATACGGTAGGTACCGTCACTTTTTGGAACCATCAAAACAGGACTTGACCAAGCTGAATTACTTTCCTCTATAACTCCATCTCTTAACATTGAATCTACTTCCTGATGTAAAAATTTGGTGATAGCAGGAGACAGAGGGTACTGCCTCTGCTTCACGGGTCTAGCTGAACCTGTATCTATGAAATGGGTAATTTCACTCGTACGACCGGGAGCTTTCGAAGCAAGTAATTCGTACTGCTTTATTACTTTATTTAAAATCAACTGTTGTTCCTCTGACAACTCCTCAAGATAAGTACCTAAATTTGGAGTCTCTCCTGTAATCTCATTAATGTCGAAAACTTGATTTTTAAAATCGATAGCCAACTCAACCTGCTTGCAAAAATCAGAACCTAAAATAACAGCGTGGGATATAGTAGGGATAATTGTAAATTCTAACTCAATCAACCTATCCTCAAAACAAATAGGCAAAACTACAGTACCTAGAACTGTTTGTGGCTGTCCATTTGCTACAGTCACTCGTGGTAATTTATCTTTAACAATTCGATTGGACTCCAACAGTTCCCAAATCGACTCTGTTCCTGCACCTAAGATGGAAATATTTGCCCCAGTGTCAACTAGAGCTAGAATCTCAAAACCCTCTAATTCAATAGAGATATACGGCCTATTATCTGCATCTTTACTCTCAAAAACTGGACTGATCTGCTTAGAAAGGTTCGAGTTCACCTGTCTCGATTCTAACGTCTCTTCGGAATCGCACCTGATTCTGGACCTGGTTGGCGTCTTCGAAACTCGAGGGAAGTCGCGCCAAAATCTTCTCTCGCTGACTCGTTTTTTGAATCTGCCTTAGAACTTTCTTTACCTAAATTCGACTCCCGAGTTTCTGGACAATCCACCACCTTCTTAACGTCTTTGGACTCAACTGCTTCCTGATTATCTTTCCCTGAATGATGACATCGGGGACAAGAAGGCGCTATTGCTTACTGACCATCTAGACGGAAACTTAAAAACTTCAAAAAAGAGCGCTGCACAGATTCCAGACGGCTGATGTGAACCTGATATATGGGAAACCAAATAACGCTACAATATTCAAGTATTGGCCTCACTAAGGAATAAAAAAGAATACATTATTATAATTATATACATATATTATATTTTTATAATATATATATGTATACAGGGTGGGAAATTTTTGTACTACCCATCATTAGGATCTCGTAAACCGTAAGAGATACAGGGTCGGTTAAATTAGAGAAAAGTTGCGCTATTTTATGGCCATCTGGAATCCGTCAAAACATGCAAGATATCTGTGACCGTTCCTGAAATATCCTGAAAAAACTGAAAAATCGAGAAATCTTATTTTTGGAATATCTTTCTTACTATTGGAAATTAATAAATAATTTTTTGTAGGCTTACATAAGCCGTTATAAGCTATTTATCTGACGTTTCAAAAATTTTCACAGCCGACTAGAACCCAGAGTTTTCATAGTCAACTTTCGTTTTTCTTATGGCCGCCATATTATTTTTTTATGTCGTTCGATAAGAAAAAAATAATGGAAACCAAAAACTAATAAACTTCAATAAATAACTTTCAAAAATTTTTGTTCTTCTTTTTTTTTCTAAAAAAAGACAACTTTTTAGATCGAATATCATAGAGAAATTAACAACCTATAAGGCAAGCAGTATGACTTCATATTGGCCTATTTCAGTTAAGAACTATCTGTTTTTCTTTGAAAAAAGAAGAATAAAAATTTTCCAATTTTTTTTTTCTAAAATTTATTAATTTTTGGTTTACATTATTTTTTTCTTATCGAACGACATAAAAAAATAATATGGCGGCCATAAGAAAAACGAAAGTTGACTATGAAAACTCTGGGATCTAGTCGGCTGTGAAAATTTTTGAAACGTCAGATAAATAGCTTATAACGGCTTATGTAAGGCTACAAAAAAATTATTTATTAATTTCCAATGGTAAGAAAGATATTCCAAAAATAAGATTTCTCGATTTTTCAGTTTTTTCAGGATATTTCAGGAACGGTCACAGATATCTTGCATGTTTTGACGGATTCGAGATGGCCATAAAATAGCGCAACTTTTCTCTAATTTAACCGACCCTGTATCTCTTACGGTTTACGAGATCCTAATGATGGGTAGCACAAAAATTTTCCACCCTGTATATATATATATATTTATAATTATAAATTATATAATATATATATACAGGGTGCACCATGTATCCTTCTCTATATTGCTATCTCCTAACGCTTACAGATACAGGGTCGGTTAAACAAGTCCAAAGGAGCGCAATTTTGTGGCCATCTCGATTCCGTCGAGACATACAAGATATCTGTGACCGTTCCTGAAATATCCTGAAAAAACTGAAAAATCGAGATTTCTTATTTTTTCCATATCTTTTTTATTATTGGAGATTAACGAATAATTTTTTGTGGGCTTACATAAGTCGTCAAGAGCTACCCATCTGACATTTCGAAAATTTTCAAAGCCGACTAGATCCCAGGATTTTCATAGTCAACTTTCGTTTTTCTTATGGCCACCATATTGTTTTTTTATGTTGTTCGGTATAAAAAAAATCATAAAAACTAAAAATTGTTAAACTTCAAAAAATAAATTAAAACATTTTTTGTTCTTCTTTTTTCTTTAAAAAAAGACAACTTTTTAGACCGAATTTCATAGATAAATTAAAAAACCATAAGGCAAGCACTATTTCGGCGTATTTTACAAATGTTGATGTTTTTAGACGATTTTTTTTTCTTTGAAAAAAGAAGAATAAAAATTAAAAAAAATTTTTTTTTTGAAGTTAATTAATTTTTGGTTTCCATTATTTTTTTCATATCGAACGACATAAAAAAACAATATGGCGGCCATAAGAAAAACGAAAGTTGACTGTGAAAACTCTTGGATCTAGTAGGCCTTGAAAATTTTTGAAATGCCAGATGGATAGCTCTTAACGGCTTATGTAAGCCTACAAAAAATTATTTATTAATTTCCAATAATAAAAAAGATATGACGAAAATAAGAAATTTCGATTTTTCAGTTTTTTCAGGATATTTCAGGAACGGTCACAGATATCTTGCATGTTTTGACGAATTCGAGATGGTCACAAAACTGTGCATCTTTTCTCTAATTTAACCGACCCTGTATCTCTTAGCGTTCAGGAGATAGCAATATAGAGAAGGATACATGGTGCACCCTGTATATAATATATATTCTTATAATACATAATTATAAGAATACATTATTATTATTATATTTAAAAAATATAATAATATACAAGGTGTTCCTGTTAAAATAACGAAGCAGGTGTCAACTTCCGGTATTTCCGGAAGTGCGGCCATCTTGAAAATATTTTCATTGAATTTCTCGTGATCACTTATGTCTGGAAATTTTTTATTTTGAGGTTGTAGACCCATTAGTTTCCGAGATATAGCCGGTGGCCAGCCTTGAGCAGACACCCTGTATAATAATCTTCCAGTTGAGATAAAAAACTGTCTCGATACACCTTCCTTCAAGATAAAATTGAAAATATTTTTGATAGGAAAAGAATTTTATGACCTTTGTGAATATTTTGCTAGATTAAGGTTGTTGATTTTTCTGTGTTTTTTTTTTGTATTTTGTTTCATTCCTGTATTTGCGTGGTAATATATTTTTTATGACTTGGCACATTTGTCACATATGTGGTTCTGGTGTCCTGTGTACCTATATGTTCCATGTATATAATAGGTTGTGACGAAGCCGATGTACATCAGTATATGTATCTAAGATGGCCTAAATAAATATTATATTTATTATTAAAAGATATAATCAAAATACTGAACAATAAATTTGGCAACGTTTAACACGATAACAGTTGGTATTTGGTGATTTAGTCTAATTTCTAACAATGTAGGTAGTTAAGGTATCAAAACCGTTGTTGCCAAATGCTTTTTTCAGCATCTTGGAAAAGAAAAAAAATCTTATTGAATTTTCCAAGCCAGTAATACATATTAAGCAATTTTTTCAATTGATAACGATTAAAGTACCCTTATTTTATATTTGTAAAGTCACCTAGGTTATGGAAAATACCGAAAAACAAAGATAGTAAAATGTTAACTTTGGCATTTTTCATCTCACCAAATTGAAGACCAGAATTTTTAAAATTATTTTTCCCGTCTACTCTACTGAGTGTCCCCTATAATGTACCTACTAAAGAGTTGATCCGTAATTTTCATAACACCCTGTATGCAATGGGTGATTTTTTTCATTTCCCTTTTTTTCCTTTTTTCCTTATTTTTTCTTTCCTTTTTTTTTACCCTTTTTTTCTTTTCCTTTTTTTCTTTTTCTTTTCTTCTTTAGTTCTTTTTTTCACCACTTTTTCTTAGCTTTTTTCTCATTTTTCTTAGGAGCAGGGATCGGGAGGTCGACAATGATCACAACGCGTCTAGGGGTCCATCAAGACGACTTATACGCTAGACAAGACAGAACCACGGAATCATATGGGTGTCAACGAGCGGATCTCTCTTTAATAATTTATTCCTCTCTTACACTGATGAAAGGATTTCTAGATATGCATTATTTAATGATTGATTGATTGATTAATATTGGAATAAAATTATATTATTGTAAATGGAAGATATTTATTTTTTGCTGCTCGCGTTTTGACAACGCAATTCGTAATCAATATCAGATTCGTCGATACTGACAAATCAAAAATTATGCGCACTGTTGCCACGCTTACATTTTGTAATAGAAATAATATAAACAATTTAAATTAAATAAATTTGTCAATATTAGAATAAACAAGTACTTTTTTTCGTTGTTATCACTTGTTCTTCTCTTTAGCTCTCACAAATTATTATTTCACATTTTTTTACTTTCTTTCTGACAGATACTATCAAGTTTCCCTCTAATATATTGTGACGCTATTTCACTGGGCGGTCGGAACTCCTACACGGACGGTTTCCTCGGGCGCCAGATTTTTGTTGGGGGTTTACTCCCCGGGGAAAAACTAAATATACACTCGCAGGTTTCTTGTTTCCCAGTTATTCGTGTCACGTTGAGTGGCACGGTTATCGTGCCCTTGTCCCGGGGCAGCTCAATGGAGAAACGGAAAATGCCAGGGGTCAGATGAGGTTATCGCCAAACTGAGTACTCGGTAGAGCGGGCTTTAAGCGCTCCCCGATGTAAATGACACTTCCGCGGAGCTAAGTTGTAGGCGAGTAGAAGCGGTTCCAAGGAGCGGTGAAATTATAAACACGGTCAAATAATAATAGCAGTGATTTATTAACAGACTTACTAATTGAGACAGAACGCGGCCTGACGCAGCAGGCGAGCAGGAATGACAATATCTTATTAAATGATAAATATTACACGGAGTGACAGGTACCTCGAAGGGCACTGTCGCACGGGCAGAGCAAAGCGTTAAACCGGTGAGAGTAGTTGACTATGAGCGACTGAGAGTTTAAGACCGGCGGATAACACAAATCTTACTTCGGCGGCGTGGTGAGGCCATGCGGTGACGCGTCGTCTTATACGGCAGTTAAGAATACGTGGGTATAGGACTCCAGGTAAGGGCTGATATTTGACTGGTACCAGGCGCCGCGCGCAGCCTACGATTTCCCCTGACCAAAGCCAAGCCTGAAATCGAGGTTGAGAGCGAGGCCTTTGTTACCTAACGGCGGTGAGAGTGGAACGAGTAGACCTCCTGCACACTCCCAAGTTTTACTTCAAGTCGTCGCGACCCCTGATCGAAGCCAGGCCTGAAGCGACGCCTCCAGAGAACGACCTGTGTGAGCAGCGAGGGGGGAGGGGGTGTTTCGCTAGTCTCGTCCTCGTCCCGTGATTTCCCCCGACCAAAGCCGAGCCTGAAATCGCAGACGGTGACGGGGGACCGCTTGCTAGTACGAGTGCCACTCCGCGCACACCGGACCGGTTGTGACCCGAGACGTAATTACCCCTGACCAAAGCCAAGCCTGTAACGACGTCCCAAGAACGCAACCTTACCTTGTTTGCAGTAGTGAGCTATAACGGGAATGCGGTTGGGGGGTAGTGGAAAGCAGAAGGGGATGAGTGATGATGGATGACAATGACGACGACAGTACCAAGTAAATAAATGCGGAATGAATTAAATGGCACCTACCTTGCGATCGGATGCGGTCTTTCTCGGTCGGAACACAAACTTATTCACAAAACTAAATTTGCTTGATTTATTAGGCACGATTTGCAAAATAAACTCGGCGGTTAGAGCGTTCTTCTTCACGAGGTGCACTCGATGAAGTCGAATTTTCAAGTTAATTTTCAAAAATAATCCGACGGCTTTTATAGCGACTCATTATCAATTCTCCGGTTATCTGCCCTTTTTTGAGAAGAACGCTGCGTATAAAAAGATGATTTGAAATTTGCTATCACCGGCCCGGTGCATTTTGGCGTTTTTATCAACTGATAGTGGTTGATAAATCGCTCGAATACGAAGCCAACTGCCTTGATTTAGTTCTTTAAAAATTCTCTTGTGTATAAAAAAACGCGATATCTCGAATGATTTTATAAAATTAATAATAATTTGGAACAATTTAATATACCTACCTACGGAATTATGTATTTCGCTATTTATGAAAAATGCTTAATTGACAAAATCAAAAGCTAAATGAAGGCGAAAATTCACGACTTCATTACACTCCCCTCTCTTCGGTAAACAAAAGCCGCAGGCTTTTGTTAGTCGAAAAAAAAACTTATTAAAAATGCCAACTCTCGGGGGATAACTACCGTGAACGCTGTGCTCTGCTCACAAACTTAATTACAAATAAAAAAAATAACTCACTACAGAATGGTTAATATTGGACTGACTCAATAGAAAAAGAAACACGATCACTCCATACCTGGATCCTCTGATGCGGCGGGACATGCCCGGGGCTGGGCATCCCGCGGTTTTGACGCTGAACGTCTCAGCGCGATCTTGGCCCGCGTTGCTGGTGGCAAAACGTAGTGGCGGCGGTACCGTGGTCGTTGGTGGGTCGCGTCAGCGGGGAGGGCCGGTGCGGCTAATAGATTGCATTGCACGGCCTTGTCTGCGGTCGTACCCGAGGCCCTCGAGTGGGTTGCTTCCTGGCGAGATACTTGACGGCGCGGGCGGTCTCCTCCGGGCTTGTGACGTTTGGCCGCTCGGCGTCCTTCCCAGCACGGGCAATCCCGTGACAAAATCCCTGGCCGCTTACATCTGGAGCAGAATAGCTTCCTTGCCCCTGCACACGCACTGCGAAAATGACCCAGCTCACCGCAGCGCCAGCACAAGACTGAACTTCGTATGGAGTCGGGGTCGATTCGTATGGGGTCGGGGTCGACTGTACGAGATCCCAGTCGCTCGGACAGCGGCTTCGTGCGGGGAAGCGTCTGCCTAAAACTCGCCGCTGGGGGTGACGCCACCCTGGCCTTCGGTGTCGGCACGTAGCCGATTGGTGGTCCCGGTTCCGGAGACGGCGTGTCTGTGAAGGTATAGCTCACAGATGGCGGGGAGCTCCAGGCGTAATCGAGTTCGTCGTCGGTCATCTGTAACATCATTACCTTCTTAAAAGAATTATTTTCGGTGAGGCACTTTTGTTGACGGTGGTACTGTTTCCACTTCAGTCGGGGGGATTGTCGGCGGGGATGCGTATGTTGAGGGTCCGCCCTGATTCTGTACGACAACGTACACGCGGTTGGCGGTCCACCCTCGTCGTTGACTATCGCAAGCAGCCGGGGATTCATCGGTCGGTGTCGCTGCTTAATTGGTTCCACTGACTTTAATTTGATCCGGTGGCTAGCGACGTCAGTGGTACCTCGGATTCTGGAGAACTCAGCCATCTCGGTGCTCAGAAAATTATCCAGCTGCTGCCGTTGAAGGGGGCTCAGCTCTTCAACCCGGTCCGACGCCTCCAGTCCGGTTGCTCCTTCCTCCACCGGGCGTGCGTCGGTTGCCGCCACCTTCTGGTTGGAGTCCTCGCCTCCTGTTCGGCCCGGAGGGGAGTCATGGCGGTGCTCATCGACCAATGAGTCGAGCGAGTGGCAATCGGTGGTTGTGACTGGTTCGGACTCGGTCGTACGAGGCCGGTTACCGTCGCCGTTTTCCTGTCGGGCGCACGGCTCATCGGCGAGGTCAACATGGGAGCTCGCCCTTCTTGAGGGGGCTAGGAGTGGACATCTCTGTCCCTTGATGGTGACCTCATGTCTTCTCATGTCCAGGGTGAAGTCGGCGTCTCCTAAAACATCCATCCCTAATACCAAGTCGACCGGCAAGTGGGGTAGTGATAAGTAAAACGTTTTTAGCTGCCGTTGGTGGACGTATACGTCGAGCAAGAACGCCTCTTGTATCGGTGTGGACGTTCCATCGGCTACCCTCGCCCTTGTGCCCTTGTAATTACGGATGGGGACGCCCCTAAGCCTGCAGTGATCGGCTACTCTTCCACTGACGAAAGATCGGGTGGCTCCCGTATCAATGAGTGCCTCGTACGCATTACCCTCAATATTCACGCTCAGGAATGGCCGCGTGTCGGGATCTAATTCGGTCTCGGTGGGGGTTCGGTTGATCGGGGCGGGTATCCGGTGATTCGGCGCATTCACCCGCCCCGCGTCTCGTTTCCCTGATTCGGACAGTCGCAGTTTCGGGACATCACCCCCGGGCGAGAGCATCGTGAACAAAACAGCTTTGGTTGCCCGGTACACTGGCTACGAAGATGTCCCGTTTCTCCGCAACGCCAACACACTGCTCTGGAAGGTTCTCGAGTGGGCGAGTTGAATCTCACCGATTTCGGGACGGCAGGTTCAGCGGGGGCGGTGCCGAAGGCTCTGCGAGGCGGTGATGGTTCTCGGTCTGGACGCCTGGACTGCTGCCGCTCCCTTTGCGGCGATGGAGGGGGGTTGACGTCGGCACTAGGCGTTGCGGTTGGGGGCCGTGGTCTACTGTCAGAATCCGGGGGTCTGCGGGCGGCTTGGAGCTCGGTTAGTACGTCATGGGCCGCTTTGGCGTCCCCCATGAGCGAACTCACGTCCTCGAAGCGGCGGCCCCAGATCATCTGCTTAATCTCGGGTTTGAGATTCCTCACTATCCAGTCGAGCTGCCTTTGCGGTGGGATCGCTCCGTGCCGTCTAAACAACGTCTGCATAGCAGTAATGTACCGGAGCACGTCCTCGTTGCGGCCCTGCGTACGCCGACTGATTTCAGTTTCTAGTTCGAAGAAATAATCTCCTTTGAAAAAATACTTCCTAAACGACGACAGGAACCTCTGCCACGTCGTAAGACCCGCGGCGTTATTGCGGTACCATGCCAGGCATTCACCGTCCAACAAGAGGGGCATGGCGCGGAGCATGCGTCCCTCGCTTACCCCGTACAATTCTCGGAGTTCCTCCAGTCGTTCCAAAAAATCGGCCGCGTTCGTTCGACCGTCGAACCGCAGATTCCACGATGTCACGTTAGGGGGTTCGAGCGGTTCAGTTTGTTGCGAGGTCTGAGCTCCGGTCGTGGGAGCGTGGGGGAAGAACGTGTAAGGCATAGAGCCAGGGGACGTGAAGGCCGGTAAGGTGGGCAGCGCAGACATGATCGGGGGCTGCGGTGGCTGGCTGACCGGGCGAGTCCATGGGAGGTGGTAGGTCGCTGCCGCGGCCGTCGTGAACGCAGGCGGTGTTGTGGTCGATATACTCATCGTGACGGCGGTCGATATGCCCGGAGGGGCGGTGCTCCCCGGGGTGGCATCGCTCTTCAACGGGGGATTCGGGCGTGACCCGCTGAGCGACTTGAACCAATTCGACAATATCCGGCGTTTCTCTTCGACAGTCCCGTCGCACGACCGGCCAATCTTCATCATTTCTTTATCCAAGTCGTCCTTCCTCAGCTTGTAGATCCACGAAGTACGGGTATCCGGTACTTCGGGATTGAACAGACTGTCGATGGCGTCCGGTTCGCCTTCGGTTACCCCGGCTTGTCCACACGCACCCAGCTGGTCGTATCCTCCTTCAGCTGTCATAGCTTCCGATCGGATCCCTCCCTATCCAGCTGTCCTTTCCACGGAGAAATCCAGACAACGCTATTACTTGTGTAATGCGCATGCGCGGGGGGTGGGTGAGATGCTGCGGAGTCTCAACACCCTAGAAGGGGCGCCCTCAAGCCGACGAAAAAAAATTCAGACTTATCTGGCCACTGGTAGCGGCGCCACTGAATTTCGGGACGGTTCCAATGGCGGGCCAAAAATCCCTTTCGTCCCAAAAGATCCGCTAAGGCTTCCGGGACCCAACGCAAAAAGAATTTCGAACGGGGGACACCCAGGAGGCTAGTTCTTGAAAACTCCAAGAAAACCCCAGAAAATTTTTGGCTCACGAGGTTCGGCCGGTGGGTTTCCTTTTCAATTGACTCTTTAAAACTGCTGTCCGTTTTGCTCTAGGACATCGGGAAGTGCCCGAAAAATGCAATTTTTAGGTCTCGGAGGGGGCGGTCGCCTGTTTGGTGCGGTGCTGCCTGTGACGGGAATCTCGGTTTATGCGGCGGTGGGTACGAGGTTTATGCAGCGGTAGGTACTCGGTTTATGAGATGACAATTATCGCACGGGTCGTATACCGGGTGAGACGGAAAATACAAATTGTTATTCCTGCTTCCTGAACTTCGCCGGAGCGGTTGGCGGCGGAAAAACGGAACCTCATGAAAGGTCCCTGCTCGGGCGCCAAATTTGTGACGCTATTTCACTGGGCGGTCGGAACTCCTACACGGACGGTTTCCTCGGGCGCCAGATTTTTGTTGGGGGTTTACTCCCCGGGGAAAAACTAAATATACACTCGCAGGTTTCTTGTTTCCCAGTTATTCGTGTCACGTTGAGTGGCACGGTTATCGTGCCCTTGTCCCGGGGCAGCTCAATGGAGAAACGGAAAATGCCAGGGGTCAGATGAGGTTATCGCCAAACTGAGTACTCGGTAGAGCGGGCTTTAAGCGCTCCCCGATGTAAATGACACTTCCGCGGAGCTAAGTTGTAGGCGAGTAGAAGCGGTTCCAAGGAGCGGTGAAATTATAAACACGGTCAAATAATAATAGCAGTGATTTATTAACAGACTTACTAATTGAGACAGAACGCGGCCTGACGCAGCAGGCGAGCAGGAATGACAATATCTTATTAAATGATAAATATTACACGGAGTGACAGGTACCTCGAAGGGCACTGTCGCACGGGCAGAGCAAAGCGTTAAACCGGTGAGAGTAGTTGACTATGAGCGACTGAGAGTTTAAGACCGGCGGATAACACAAATCTTACTTCGGCGGCGTGGTGAGGCCATGCGGTGACGCGTCGTCTTATACGGCGGTTAAGAATACGTGGGTATAGGACTCCAGGTAAGGGCTGATATTTCACTGGTACCAGGCGCCGCGCGCAGCCTACGATTTCCCCTGACCAAAGCCAAGCCTGAAATCGAGGTTGAGAGCGAGGCCTTTGTTACCTAACGGCGGTGAGAGTGGAACGAGTAGACCTCCTGCACACTCCCAAGTTTTACTTCAAGTCGTCGCGACCCCTGATCGAAGCCAGGCCTGAAGCGACGCCTCCAGAGAACGACCTGTGTGAGCAGCGAGGGGGGAGGGGGTGTTTCGCTAGTCTCGTCCTCGTCCCGTGATTTCCCCCGACCAAAGCCGAGCCTGAAATCGCAGACGGTGACGGGGGACCGCTTGCTAGTGCGAGTGCCACTCCGCGCACACCGGACCGGTTGTGACCCGAGACGTAATTACCCCTGACCAAAGCCAAGCCTGTAACGACGTCCCAAGAACGCAACCTTACCTTGTTTGCAGTAGTGAGCTATAACGGGAATGCGGTTGGGGGGTAGTGGAAAGCAGAAGGGGATGAGTGATGATGGATGACAATGACGACGACAGTACCAAGTAAATAAATGCGGAATGAATTAAATGGCACCTACCTTGCGATCGGATGCGGTCTTTCTCGGTCGGAACACAAACTTATTCACAAAACTAAATTTGCTTGATTTATTAG
Source organism: Malachius bipustulatus (assembly GCA_910589415.1). Classification (NCBI taxonomy): domain Eukaryota; kingdom Metazoa; phylum Arthropoda; class Insecta; order Coleoptera; family Melyridae; genus Malachius; species Malachius bipustulatus. The sequence continues at coordinate 54,909,482 of OU342631.1, read as the reverse complement.
GCACGATTTGTAAAATAAACTCGGCGGTTAGAGCGTTCTTCTTCACGAGGTGCACTCGATGAAGTCGAATTTTCAAGTTAATTTTCAAAAATAATATTTTTATAGCGACTCATTATCAATTCTCCGGTTATCTGCCCTTTTTTGAGAAGAACGCTGCGTATAAAAAGATGATTTGAAATTTGCCCGGTGCATTTTGGCGTTTTTATCAACTGATAGTGGTTGATAAATCGCTCGAATACGAAGCCAACTGCCTTGATTTAGTTCTTTAAAAATTCTCTTGTGTATAAAAAAACGCGATATCTCGAATGATTTTATAAAATTAATAATAATTTGGAACAATTTAATATACCTACCTACGGAATTATGTATTTCGCTATTTATGAAAAATGCTTAATTGACAAAATCAAAAGCTAAATGAAGGCGAAAATTCACGACTTCATTACAATATTTAGTCCGATATAGTTTAAAAAGTCATACGTATCGATTAAGAATACACATCCTTCTGATAGTTCGATTTATTTTGTTTCATTTACGTAATTCTCATAGAAACTGTCAAGTTTGTCTAAACTTTTCTTAACTTAATCTTAAATTTTCTTCTAGTATCCTATTGCATAGTTGAAATGTTTATACAGGGTCAACAAAAATCTGATAATTTTCACCACCCTGTATAAACATTTCAACTCCATAATAGGATACCTCTTTAAAAGTTAAAATAGGGACATGTAATCCGTTTTCTGATATCTTGAGCGGTTTTTGTTGGAAATGGCTTTAAAGTTGTTGGAAAATCGTGATTTTCACTTGTTTATAACTCATAGCCTACTTAATTTAAACTGCAACTATAAGCACCATTGTTATTGTATTTTATCAGACAATCTGAAAATGCAATAATATATGGGGTGTCCAATTTAAAAAAACAAAGATGGCACTTCCTTTCCCCATTTTTAAATGTGCCGCCATCTTGGTAATATTTCATTTCGACTCGTTATTATGTATGTTGCCTAAAGAATCACCCTGTATAGATAGTCATCCACAAAAGAAGATACCAAGTGAAAACTTAAGATAGAGACATGTAAACCGTTTTCCGATATCTTGAGACGTTTTCAATGTAAGCAGCTTTGAAAATGGAAATTTTAATTTGTGTACTATAACTCATTATAAATTACTCGTTATAAACTTAAACTGTGGAAACGTAATAATATACAGGTTGTCTCATTTCAAATAACAATATGGAAGATTTCTTGGTTTCTATGAATTAGAAGAACCTAAATCCCAAGAAATCTCAGACATTGTGTAATCTAAGTGATTCAAGAATACATACCTACCTACCTGATATAAATGTAAAATAACGAAATTCGTATAACCGGAAGTGATGTGCTGAAAATATTTTTGAAATGTTGGGTTTTTCCAATAACATAGAAATGGAAAAATGAAAACTGTCAGACTGACACTTTTGTTTATACAAAAATGCTATCATCTTGTGGGAGTAAGATAGGGAGTGGTATGGGATTGCATTTAAGAAAAATCGGGTCGAGCCGTTTCAGAATGTGATCTAAGGTATTGGAATTTTAGTAAAATTGGCTATTTTTTGAGCCCCTGTAGGTATGAGTAAGATGGAAACTTCAAAACCAATTTAACAGGATTTTTCGCAGTTTTCAATCTAGGGGACTGAAATTTTTATGCGGGAGTAAGATATTCACAAGAAGTAGTCTGGTATTGCATTTGAGCAACATCGGTCGAGGAGTTTCAAAATTATGACCATTTGAATTTTCGTAAAAATTTATATTTTTTTAACCCCTGCGTAAGTAACCTACCGTACGTTTTGAAATTTTTTGTTTCATATACCCACCAAATTTTTGACCATTTATAAAAAAATCAAGGTAGCGAACTTTGAAAAATGGATTAAGAGGAAAAATAGACGGTCAAATTACCTACGCTGATGTGCACAGGGACATTTATTATTTTTTTATTCCAACAAAAGTCTCAAAAGCTTTTAATACTCAGCTCACCCCATTCATATTTTAGCGACAATTCATTGCTGGCATCGATTCGACCTTTCATTTCTGAATTCGCTTTTCTTCGACTACAAATCCGGTCTCATTGCTTAAAAAAAATTGATAAAGTAGGAATTTATATTATCGAAATCTCTAAATTTCACGTAACAGTTATGCCAGTTCAGCATTATTATACGCGACCGGTTACCACTCTAACGGTTGTTTAAATATAAAAATCTAATTCTGTACTTGGGTGTTTACTTGACTTTCGACTGACATGCACTCTTGCATGTAATCGTCAAGGAACTTCCATGTTGTCACTGGCTTGAATATTATAATCTTAGTCAATACAACTAATAGTCAGTCTAACTAAAAGATCACGTCTAAGCCCATGCCTTGTTCGAATGGATGCAATGAACTTTGCGCTTTGTCGACTGTCTGGTCTGCGCTAAATGGTGTGACAATAATAACTAAACCAAACCATAGACACGCTTTTGCAACATTGGACTCGCTTATCGTATTTACGCAAATGGACACACACTGCACTCGTGTTCCTGCCTTCAGATATTCCAAAGCTAAAAATAGATCGTAGTAAATAATACGAGCACCTACTTACCTCCAACTGGATCGCACTTAATTGGCCGGCAATAAATGTATAGGTACATAATTATTTGCTATATCTTGCAAAATATTTTTAGATAGTTCAGGAATTTTTATCTTATCCTTTTTTCGTACCTATCACAAATTAAATATTTGAGTAACTATAAAAATTAAATTAAATTTCCAAACGTTAGATCACTAATTAATGTTTAAAATAATAATACGATTCAGTTATGAAGAATAAAAATAGTATGATCGGATCATAACGTTCGATTTCCCACTAAAGTGTGTTAATTTTGCAAAATATCTTTGGAAAAAAGCATTTTTTGAAAAAACTTCATTTTTTTGTTGAGTTTATTTCTGCAGGTCTACATTATACCTACATAGTGCAGCAAAATAAATAAGAAGCAATAATAATTGATGAACGTTGTTATAGTAGGTACCTAGTGGGCAGCCTCCCAGATTAGATCAGATTTTGCAAAAATGGAAAAAAAATATACATAATTTTGGTTTCTCTCCGAGGCGACCCAACCAAGTTATTACTGACCATTAAGCTATGGGAATTTTTTGTGTTAACTTTTTTATTATTTGCTTGGTGTTGATCATTTTTGCTTCTTTATTTATAATATTTTGAACTAATTGAAATAACATTTTTTAATTTTTGGTAGCATGTAGGTACACCTCAAGGTAAATGTACCCCTTCAGTCACATAAAAATAAATCGTTTTATTTCCACAAAATGAACCGTTGTAGCGAGAAAAACGCTTTTTATTAGGTACAATGTAGATGCCGGAATTTTTGATTTTGCAAAATAATTGAACAAGTTGGCTGACCTACGAAGTAAATTCAAGCAGCAAACAAAACGGTAAATTATTTCTCTAAATGGCAAATCTTTAGGAAGCTTATAGTTATTTATGTACCAAGGGCTTTACTTAGATGATAATGACCGGACCGAATAATGACGTGTGATCCATTCCAAGGGAATAAGGATGTCGACCGATGGACATTATCATTCAGTAACGTCAGTGGTGTAAACAAGACTTTATTGTTCAATTATATCGTGAAAATAAAACTTAATGCAAAGATTTTCTTAACCGTGAGAGATGATGCAAGTTGGTCAATTTAGGGGTCAATGATATTCCGTTGAGAAAACCAGATAATTCCGCTTAACATCCGGGGATATTTAAAAAAAAAAGAAATCCTATGATTTTGTTTTTATTTTTTATTACGTTATTTGGAAAGATAACTAAGAACTCTTTCGCACCGGTACTTTTTTAGCTCTACGAGATGTCTTTTATAAAGTTTCAGACCGAAGTTTACTTTCGAAGAAACCACCATCAACTTTAGTTTCCCGTAAAATAGTACACCCTATATTGGATAGCATTTCCGATTACGAATTCAACAATGTATCTATATCACAGAATGGTTTCTCTCGTTGTTTTTTTATAGAACATTTTAGGGTAGTAGGCATTGAACTTATGACGTTGACAAAATGAAAAAAAAACAATAATTCTGATATATTGACATATAAGTATAGGTATGTTACTCATATGTCGATAATATCTATTGTTTTTGTAATTTTTAGGCACGGTGGGAGCGTCGTGAATCCCGAACAGAAATCCGTTTTCCGTTTTAGTGCGTACTCTTTGAGAAAATGGCGTCCAAATTCAGATTTTGCTGAAATTTCGTGAGCACGATCAAGAAAATAATAATTTTTGCCGATTCGGAAATTCAAAATGGCAGAGATTTTGTAATTTTACTGGAACGAAAAGATTCCGAGCTGCGGCACCCTCGCGAAATATATTTTTTTTTTTACTGAATTCAAACTGTCATTTTAAAAATGTCAAAATCGAAAAGTTCGAAAAAATCGAAAAAAAAAACACGTGTTTTTGCAGACTAAAAAAATTAAATAAAATCGAAGAATCAAGATGGCGGCCCGATTTTGGTTTCGTCGTACAGGAAAAATGTGCAGCAATAGCATATTGATGCAAGTGGCACCGGAAGAAATCGCAACTGTCATTTTTCAAACGTCAAACTAGAAATTTCGTCGAAAAAAGTGGGCCATTTTGAAACGCTCGTAGCAGTCGTAGCTCCGCCATTTTTGAAAAAACCGCGCGACCGAATAGTGACACCATGTTTCTGCATGCTTTGTCTATCGCTGGTAGTTAAGTTCGACGTTTAATCTCTTAAGTATAATAAGTAGTAGATGCATGTCATCTGCTTCACAATGCACCGTGTCAAAAAAATGGAATTATTAAAAATTTAATAAATGAGTCAGAATAAACTAACAGCGGGTATTATAAAGGCTCATTAAGTTAACGGGAAGATTTCTGTGTCCATTTCTGAAGAAGGTATCGAGTCTAAGTGGAAATTTTTTAAATTTATCTATTCTTGACATGGAAGTTATTACAAAAATGTTAATAAAAGTTATTTGATGTCGATATTATCTTCAAAAACCAACAGAGAAATCTGCCCGTTTGCCTAATGAGCCTATATAATATTGGCTGCTAGTGAGCTAAATTGAAGACTTCATTAACTTAGATTTTTTATGCAGAACACGTGATCATTTATAAAAAAAAAAAAACAAATAACAACTCAACAAACAAACAATATTTTTCTGAAACTATTCAAGGAATTGCTCAAAACTTGTGATGAAATAAATAGTTACAACCCTTTTACAGAAAAATTATCAAACAAAGGACTGTTTTTATAGCAGGTTGTGTTGTGAAGTAGATAATACGCATTCCATAAAAATAGAATTTGGGGTCACAGGGCAAGCTCCGGTTACCTCTATTCTTTTTACAAAATTCCGGCCAGGTCGACTTTGTCCGGTTAGATAAAGTCCGGCCAGCTCGAAAATTCACTTTCTCAAAGTCAGCTCGAAAATTAGATTTTTGCAAATAAGTCCTTTTTGCAAATAAGTCCGATCAATTTTTGTTTTGCAAAGTTTCCGATTTTTTCTTTGCGGTCAACTGAAATTTTTTTAAATTTTTTTTTCGAATTTTCTAATGTCTGATTGGACAAAGTTCGGTCAGGCTAAAAATTCGATTTTTGCAAAAGTTTGGGCAGCTCTAAAACTCGATTTTTGCTAACAAATCCGGTCAGCTCGATTTTTTTTTTTTTTTTTGACTTTTGAAATGATTAGACAAAGTCCGGTCAGGTCGAAAATTCGATTTTTCAAAGTCAGCTCGAAAATTAGATTTTTGCAGATACCTAAGTCCGCGATCAGCTCACGATTTTTTTTTTTTTTTTGCAGTCTGGTCAACTCGAATTTTTTCCTTTTTTTTTGTTTTAATTTTCCAATGTCAGATTAGACAAAATTCGGTCAGGTTAAAAATTAGATTTTTTCAAAAGTCCGGAGAGCTCGAGAATTTAACTTTTTTTAACAAAAGTCTGGTCAACTCAAATTTTGTTTGCATTTTTTTTGCAATTTCCACTTAGACAAAGGCCTGTCAGATCGAAAATTCGATTTATGCATACATATTATGTAGTTTGATTTTTTTTCGAATTGTTTTCTTACAAGATTCGGTTAGCTCCGATTTTTGCAAAGTTCGGTCAGGTTTATTTCTTTCATTGCAAGATTCGTTCAGCTCTAAAATTAGATTTTTGCAAAATCCCGCCATTTCGATTTTTTTTGGCAAAATTCCGGTCAGTTGATAATTCGATTTTTGTGAAGTTCGGTCAGGTCTAAATTAATTTTTTTGTGGAAGACTGGTTTAACAGACCAAAAAGGTCAAATTATAGAACTGACCGAACCTTGCAGAAAAAAGTTCACAGGACTTCGCAAAAAAAAATTAATTTCGAGCTGACCGGATCTTGCATGTCAAATGAGATCTTGCCCAAACAAGGAAAAAATACACTATGCGCTTTATATTTTCAAATGTAAACAAATAATTAATCATTATTACCGAGATTATTACTTATAAGAGATTGTTATAACAACATTTTCTCAATTATTGCTTATTTAGAAATTAGGTGAAGTCGAACTTCACGCACTTCATATGAAAAGCAGCCACTCAACAGTATGGAAATAGACCGTAATTTTTTTGAAAAGGTACCAGCACATACCTTATCTTTTGAAACACAACTGACATGTGCATCACTCACCTCGCCCCTGCAACTATACCCTTAAGAATTTTTAATATGATGAGGATGACCCAGCTTGGGATATGTATAGGTAGTTTGAAAGGAAATGCTATCAAAAATTCAACACTGTATTTTTTTTTCATTGCAATGCATTTACAGGGTACTTTTTTTGAATGGTTACATTTAAAACTCAATGCATACCGGGTGACTTAAGTTATCTGTTCACCATTGCTAGCTTCGTTATTATTGGAACTAGAAAGTCGGTTAAATTAGCAAACTAGTTATATTTTTTCCGCTGATTACAACGGTGAAAACAGAAAAACAATTGAAAGTCGGCTTTGTAAGATATGCATTAAAATAACATTTTTTAAATAAAACATCCTGCATGTATATTTTTCTATTTTCATATTTTCTGAGAAAATCGAATAGGAATGGTTTTCATAGTTGCAGTTTAAATCGACTAGTTTATGAGTTATAAACAAGTGAAAATCCCAATTTTTCATTTTAAAAACAGTATAGGTAGGTATGTACCTACATTGAAAACGGATAGAAATACCGGAAAACAACTTAGATGTCCCTATCTTAACTTCTCATGTTATATCCTACTATTATGTGATTTAAATTTTAATACAGCGGGTGATGGAAATAATGAGATTTTTAAACGCCCTGTATAAAAATTTCAAGTACACTGAAAAGTAACACATGAAAAGTTAAAATATAATGTAAGCCGTTTTCCGATATTTTTAGCTGTTTCCGCGATATACCTACACTGCTTACAACATGAAAAATTGGGATTTTCAGTTTTTTATAACACACCAGTTGAGATCCGCTTCTTTGTAATCGTGACCTATTAAAAGTAAACTGCTGCATGGACAAAAAAATCCAGACAATAAAAAAAAACTTCGATGTTTGAAGAAAAATTTTAAAGAAACAAATTGTGATTTACATTCGAAAGGTAAAGGTGTCCGGTTTTTTTGTCCAGCAGTGTATATTATTTATAACCTTTACTAGTTTTGGCCTATTACAAAACTACATACCTACTCATAAAATAAATCTTATTGTTGCCTTGGTTTTTTATTAGATATTACACGGCTTGATAGCGTGCCATTGTCAGGATGGATCGGACTTTGATAAATCAAGTCTTTGCAACATTTCTTATGCAGAATCTCTTACTTGCATAAAAATTCCACTTGCGGTTTTAGGAGAATCAGATTGAAAGGAAAGATTTTTTACATTAACTGACGACAAACGATTATCCACATAGGTATTTCCCGAACCGATTCGCAATTTAAGAAGTACCTATGAGAATTCCAGTTTTTTAATTCGTCAACAAGACAAAAAGGTACAGCTTTTTTAAGAAATATTAGCACAATTAACTCAGTAGGACGACTACCTCTTATTTATACATAGTTGAGATCAAGTTTATTCCCATTGGAAAAAAAGTTAATTTGCTGATTAAAAACTTCTGTGCAAAACGAGAATTTTTTAATTTGGTGTTTGCAATAATCATTAAATAGCAGAGTTTCAGAACTAGGAAAGATATTTTTTATTTGTACGTTAGTACGTTAGATTAAATCATGTGGAATCGATACGAGCGCCCCTAAAGCAAGCAATTTCCCCAATTTGTCTGTAACATACATCGAGCGGCAACAGCGCCATTGAGTAGTAGGTGTGCAATGTGCACGTCGGGTCTGGCCATGACGTAACAGGCACGCCTGACTACGTCATTACCACTCGCTGTACACGTGCACGGCACGCCGGTGATCACGCGGTGACCGAGTGACAGGTCCACGGCCATTGGCTGCGTCGACGAGCCTCCGTCAACGATTGGATAGTGCTAGCCAGCCGCGCCGCACCGTGTCCCATTGATCACGAAAGCAGCGGATGATCGTCGGGGTCGCGTTGTCGGCTTGTTTAAAATATACGCACTCAGAGTTCCTAGTAACCGATGCTCGTGAGGAAGTTTTCGGTGAATGATTTGTATCGGTGCCAGAGTCGGCAACGCTGATGCCCTGAAAAGTGTGACATCCCGCTGGCGCTGGCTACTTGGTGCAGCTTGCCGATGAATCCGATGATCAAAACAAACTCATATTGAGAGCAGGCCGTGTCGTTTGGCTGTAAATTAACGCATCTCCTCAGACCTATTCATTTCTAAGATCTTATTTTGTATTGTTGATTAACAATTCTTTTAAAGTTACTTTACATTCTCTTTTATTGCTGCTGTTATTGGAAATAATGTTCAAGACTAATATTGCACAGGAACCCCTTTCACCACCAACCACACCACCATTAAAAAATGTAAGTAACTAGAGGTACTATTTGTTTAAAATACTTTCACCTTTAATAACCCTATCATCTCTGAATTATCAACCCCTCTAAATAGTAGTTTTAGTTTTTTTTTTAAGTGTACGCTAGTTGGCTTTTGTAGATGGGATGAGTGTCAAACTGAGCAAAATTTTCGACCATATCTCCTAAAACTAAAAAAAAAATAGTTGAAAATTTCAACTAAGCACAAATAAAATAAGCAGTTCTCATAATTTACCTACATAAATTTAATTAGGTCTTATGGTTTGCTTTGTATAACAATACAAACAATATTAGGTCCATACGAACCGAGTAACCGAATCATACCTGGCAGCTGTGGCATTTAGACATAAGCAAACTTCAAATGAGGGAGGGGAAAATCCTAGACAACAATTCCGCAGGGTTGTGGCGCGTGTGACATAATACCTACCCTTACAGTTTCTGGGAATAAAATTACGGAGCAAATAAATCGGCATGTTTACTAATTTCTAAAATCTTTGCAGATAGTGGATTATTACTCCAACTTTACATCGCAAGAGGAATTACAACAGAGACTTCTATTCGAAAGGAAGCGTGGTCTATGCCTGACCCGCCGTCGACCAGCTTCCTCCAGTGACTCCGACAGCGAATATCCATTAAAGAAACGCATCTGCAATGAGCTGGCCCGGTCCTTACTTAACAATACTCCACCCCCAGATGTCGACGCAACAACTCCACTTCGACCTCTACCTCATGTTGAGATTACTTCGCAACAGTCGCACGACCGTGCAACCCTTCCGTCGGTATCAAGCCTGGCCTATGAAGCCACTACACCAATTGGGAGAAATCAAGAGTCACTCCCAACTGAGCCCAGTAAACCTCCCGAACGAAGGGTTCCGTTAATCATGTGGGCCAACAAAGACGGTACAACTTGCGAGTCTAGGATTACCCAGAATGACTCAACACCAACCTCCTCTCCAGCCGTCCTCACATACACTCCATATAAATGGGTTCGCAAGGAAACAAAGGCAACGAGCAAGGAAGTGAAGATGTTGCCTTTATTGGCACCCAAATTACCACCGCCAGTATTCCTTTCAGCTGGCGGAACTGCTCTGGTCGTTCTCACCACAAGACCTCAAGTAAGTAAAAATTTAATCTGTTTTCCAAAATACACCCACCCAAAGTGTAGAGACGCGATTATTAATCATTATTTTCAATTACAGGTAATTCCCGAAGTCACCAGACGACGCGTGTATGAGTGTTCATATCCCGGATGTGGGAAAAACTACTTCAAATCGTCTCACCTAAAGGCACATAGTCGTAGTCATACAGGGGAACGTCCATTCGCTTGTCAGTGGGAAGGTTGTGATCGCCGCTTCAGTCGAAGCGACGAGCTCTCCAGGCACCGTAGAACGCACACCGGAGAGAAACGCTTTCAGTGTGAACGCTGTCAGCGTCGGTTCATGCGCTCCGATCACCTAGCGAAACATGTGAGGCGTCATGATAAGGGCAAGACCAGGGCGCAGCAGCTCAGAGGTATCCGACCTGCAGCAGTTCCAGATGTGTGATACAAAAATATCCAATAAACTTTTTATCCGATGATAAGGAAAGGAAAGTTCATTCGATCTTGTGCTAGTCTAATACGAATGATGCAGTGAAAAGCTCTCTTTTGATTGTTTGCGTATTGTTATCAGTATCACTCCACGTTATCGTGATCGTCGTCACTTCACTATTTATTTATTTACATTCAATGCGTTTAGTTTGTGTTTTATAGTGTTATTATCTCATACAGAATATGTAGAAATGACGTAATATTTTGACTGTGATGTAAAAATAATATTTATTTCTTAGGCGTCGTAAGTTTGATTTGCTTAGGTTTATTTTGTATTTTGTTTAAAAAAATATATATTTTATAAATTTTCCTTATGTTTTGCACCTCTATACCTACCTATTTTAATTTTCCTTGCAGACACTACAAATACTTGAGGTTTTTATTTAGATTAAAATATTAATCCAGAGAATAATGCTGAAGGATAAACAAACCGTAAACCGTAATATGGATATCCACTTTTTTTTCAAATTACGCTTGAGGATGATAATAGTTTTATATGTACTCAAGAATATTAATTTTCTCTTTACCCGTTAACGAAATACAGCCCTTTAAAACTACCGAAATAAATCGAATCGGCGAAACGCTCTCCTATTGGCCTGACGTCACTACCTTTGAGCGGAGTACCCGCACCTGCAGCTTCTATGCAAAACGCCGTAAACCAGGCATTCCGCTTCGGTGTAATGAGGTGCTTTACATTAAATTTGCACATTATAGACACGAAATTTGAAAGTTTCAAAATATTCATTAAATAGAGAATGATATAATCTTTATAATCAGCTACTTAGGTATATTATTTTATTGTCAAAGTAGTATTTTATTAAATTATTTATGTATTAATCTGAGCCCAGTTTCACGTTTCTTAGCATGAAATATACGACTTTTCGGAAAACATATTTTAAGTACCTTTTGATAGTTAAAAATATGAGGAACTACTCCACCTTTAATACAAACAGCGACTTTTCTTAGCCGCGGTACAAAATGCAATTTTCCATGTCAGGAAGCTGAAAGAATTTTCTATTATTATTTTTACACAATACATACATATTAAGTAAATAAATACTAATATGCTTAGTATAAAGTAAAATCTTACATTAAAGTGGTCTTCACAAGAGTAAAATGTCGTCTTCGATGATACGTCGTGACAAGTCTACTTAGACCTTAGACATTAGAAATGCAGATGAACTTCTTAAAGGCTTGCAAAATAAATTTAGTCTATATTTTTAATACCTAGTATAGGAAACACCTAGAACAGTAAACCATATAAATAATGTTCATAACCTAATGAAAAATGTTAGTTTGGAAAACGTTGGTAAATTCATGTTTTTATGAATTTTATAAATTCTCGCTTCAGTGATTGAAGAGATCTATCGGCCTAAGTAGTTTTTTTTTTTTGAAAACAACTGCTTCGTTGGTAGGACCATCACATGTTTATACAATAGTATTGTGTCCCTTTTGAGTTTTATGACCTCCCTTAAAGTGAAAAACAGCATGATATAATAGTTCTTATAACACACGTATAAATATGTCCTATTAACCTACTTTACCGTATTGCGCTCGGCAGTGGGCCGAGTATCTAGAGGGAAATGACGTTGCAAGCCGCTAGCCTCGGTTTGGGTGCGTTTGCTACTCTAGTCAAATTCGGGCTCAGTAATTTGCGTTTAATTTGGAAAATACGCATTTTTAAACACTCTAATAAAAACATTCGTTTTTTATTACACAACATCTATCGACTTCGTGCTGTTCTTCCAGCTAACCGTATAATTCAGAACATTTATTATAACAGTCGATCGCCCTCCAAACCCTCACAAAGCTATAATAGTAATCACTAAAGCTTACAAAATAAATGGAAATTTATAATATACTACATATTAAAGAACGGTGGAAAAAGAAAAAAAAAAGAAAAAGAGAGCATCAGATAAAGAGAGATTGATTAGTTGACGTTTTATTTATTCACGTGTTATACAGAAATAGAACATTCGGCAAACATTATTGACATAGATTCCAGTTTCGGCAATACCTAGCTTTTTAGTCAAACGTTGAAATTAAAATAATCTGTTTCGGGCTTCGTCTATATAGTTCAGTTCCGACTCGGAAGGTACCTTATCAGTTTTTCCAGCCAGAGAGCTGAGGGGAATAAACGTAAGGGGAAAGCAGATGTCAGTGGCGCACGACTTACCAATTTTAAAGGGGTTCTTCTTCAGTTCAGTTCTTCTGAACTTGATGTCGAAATGTCACTGTCACTATTACTGTCCATATCAGGGTTAATTTGAACTATAAGTGGTTGTACTAGGCATTCAACGCGGGTGTCCACATTTTTATTTCTCCTTTTTCTACATGTCCTATACACCTACGCCATATGTCCGGGGTTATATGCGAAACCGCTTCTTCTAAAGGCTTCTCCACATCGCACAGCTTAAAACTAGAATTTCTACGAGCCACTGAACCTTTAATTTGAGTCCAAACAAGTTCAATGGGGTTTAATTCGCAGTGATACGGCGGAATTCTCAACACTGTCACACCGTGCTCTCGTGCCATTTCGTCAACCACGTACTTAAAATATACATGGATCTGTGCTGACGCACTATTTCTAATAATTGTATTTTAAGCATATTTTCATCACGAGGCAGTTTCTTTGAATTCAGCCACTCTATTATATCTGCTTTCCGCCACGCTGAAGTTGGTATTTTTTCCAATCGACGACTGTGATAAGGGACATTGTCGAGGACAATCACAGAACCAGGCTCAACAAGCAACAATATGGAGGAAAACCATCGTTCAAAAACTTCTGCGTTCATGTCCTCATGACAGTCTCCCGTTTTTCGCGATTCAAATACATCAAGGCCACCTTTTAAAAAACCAGAATCACTCCCAATGTGGGTTAATGGTCAGTCTTCGGCCTTTGCCCAATGGAGATTTTAATCCCGGAGAAAATTCCTCAAAAAACGCTTGACGTGAAGTTTCGATGTTGAAGTCTTGCCAGACTTTGGACACTGTGTGGCCTTCATTCAGCCACGTTTCGTCAGTGTAATATATTTTTGTTTGTGATCGTCGATGCTCTCGAATTTCATTCAAAAATTTTCTGCGCCACAAAACAATATCATTTCTTTCAATTAAGATGCTCTTTCGGTTTCTTTTCTGGTAGCGGATGTAGTAGCTAGTACTCGACGAGATATCTTTGGCAGACTTTCATCGTTGTGCAGCTCTGCTAGAATTTTACTTAAAGTAGGAATTTCATTTATAAAAAATGCGGCATGAAATTTTCGACGAATAGCATACTTCACGTCATCATCGAGTGTGATTCTCTTCCGACCAGAAGTTCCATCTTTATTTGGTTTCTCAACATTGGGATTCTTGATAACTCTGCGAAGACCGTACAAATAGAAACATTAGTTAAACTAGCACACAAAGTAACTACCTCTTTCACTAGCATATCCGGGTACCTATCCTTAAGACCCTTATACACATTATTCATCATTACACGCTCTTCTTGCGTTAAAACGTGGCGTTTTTTCGATTGTGACGCACTAGAATTTTCTGCAAATTCCATTTTGTAAAAATCGAGAATAGGACACTTGGATATTTTACGGGATAAGCTACCGGGTGAAACTATATGTGTGTTTCCGTGCGCGTTCCCGTGCGTTCGCGGGCAGTTTCCTGTCTACACCATGCAACAAAAATTCAAGTGACCAATGGCAAGTTCGTCAAACGTCAATTTGTACGACACATACTAGTGGGGTAGATCTAAATTTCAACAGGACACTCGTTTTATTGATTTTTTTGTTTCATTCAACGTAGTGGACCAGTCTTGTTATGTAGCCAACTTGGCGCAAGTTTGGGAGTTGTGGAAGAGGGGAAGAAAAAACCAGGTATAAAAACGGGGAAAACGATTCTTTGTCTCTAGGTTAGCTGTGAGTCATCGAAGGAAAAAAAATCGTGTAAAAAGCCGAGATCTCGCGAAAGCGCACAACCTGGTTGGGTGCAATAATCGCGAATTCGTCCATTACTCACCGAGATATCGCCTTTTTGGTCTTTAGTTTTTTTTACAAAACTGGAGTCACCGGGAATAACGGACGAAGTTGGAGGCACAGGGGGGGAGGGCAATCAGTTTACATGGACGAAAATATTGGTTCCTGTAAATTAATCTTTCCTAAGGGTCTCGGGTAATTTTTTGGGGATCGGTTTATTAGGGGTGAAACGGGCAGCCCGCGTAAGTAGCTTAGCGGTGAACTGCGAATTTTCAACAGAGCTGCGATACCTGTCTTCGGGATAAAATTGTTTTTGGTTTCGAGTCAGGGCCAATTTTTAACCGCTTGATGGAGGAGAAAACTTCCACAAAATTCGAGCAGATGATATCTTTGGGAAGTAGTGGCTGCTAAGGTGCCGCATGACGTCACCGTGAAGGAACAAATACACCATCTACGGAGAAGCAACTAATTTGTGAGGAGTCGAGATGGTAACGCGGAATTCTCCAAGTCAATACAAACCTGAGGAGCAGACCAAAGTTGCAGCGTGTGTTAGTGTTAGAGGAACAACCATAAAACAGATGAGTGTTTCTTTTAAAATTGTATCTGTAATTTTGGCAAAACGTGTGATCATCTGGCTTCTGCCTGTTTTAAAAATAAAAAATAGATAATAAAACCTACAATAAGAATAATATCTATGTTAAAAAAATAAAAGTAGAAATAATTTCATAACTTCCGATGAAGTTTCATACAGTTTAAATATTTCCAATATTTCAAGTAATGAGTTAGAAAATTATGTATAGTCCAATAAAGTCTAAAAAGTCATACGTACCGATTAAGAATACACATCCTTTTGATAGTTCGATTTATTTTGTTTCATATACGTGGTTTTTATAGTAACCGTCCAGTTTGTCTAAACACTCCATCCCGCATAAATAAGTATACGTCAACATTGGTTTTGAATGAGAATTAAATGCACAACACAGAGGATAGAGTGTCATTACGTGGATAAATTTTCTGTAGTTGTCAGTGGCTCTCAAACTGACGTAAGCGCCTCAATTCATTGTTTGAATGATTCCTTCAAAAATTTACGCTCGTTCACAACTTGACAATTAACTGTTTGACATTTTCTGGTGAAATTAAAAATATTAATTCGGACGGTTAGTGTGACGTCACATCTGACTTTTTAAAGTTTTTTTTCAAATTACGCTTGAAGTTGATAATAGTTTTACATATATGTACTCAAGAATATTAATTTTCTCTTTACCCGTTAACGAAATACAGTCCTTTAAAACTACCGAAATAAATCGAATCGGCGAAACGCTCTCCTATTGGCCTGACGTCACTACCTTTGAGCGGAGTACCCGCACCTGCAGCTTCTATGCATAACGCCGTAAACCAGGCATTCCGCTTCGGTGTAGTGAGGTGCTTTACATTAAATTTGCACATTATAGACACGAAATTTGAAAGTTTCAAAATATTCATTAAATAGAGAATGATATAATCTTTATAATCAGCTACTTAGGTATATTATTTTATTGTCAAAGTAGTATTTCATTAAATTATTTATGTATTAATCTGAGCCCAGTTTCACGTTTCTTAGCATGAAATATACGACTTTTCGGAAAACATATTTTAAGTAATCTTTTGCATAATTAAAAATATGAGGAACTACTCCACCTTTAATACAAACAGCGACTTTTCTTAGCCGCGGTACAAAATGTAATTTTCCATGTCCTCTGGAAGCTGAACGAATTTTCTATTATTATTTTTACACAATAGGTACATACATATTAAGTAAATAAATAAAAAGTAAATAAATTCATTGTTTGAATGATTCCTTCAAAAATTTACGCTCGTTCACAACTTGACAATTAACTGTTTGACATTTTCTGGTGAAATTAAAAATATTAATTCGGACGGTTAGTGTGACGTCACATCTGACTTTTTAAAGTTAATCCTACTATACACTGTGTTGCATAGGAAAGGTAACATAGGGAAAACACTACAGTGAATATTTTTTAGGATCCAAGCCACTCTGGTTTAAATGCTGATAGTTTCTTAGGAAACTGTATAGTATTCTAGGGAATTTGATAGTTTTCAATTATTTGAAAGGATGTAATTTATTTTCAAAGTATTGTTAAAATTTGCCTTACACGTATTCCCTGTGTTACACGGTATATATTGAACCAATTGCCGTTATAATTTTGATTATTAGATTTTAGGTTCCGGTTTGATAGTTTTAAAGTTATTAATAAAAATTTTCAACGTTTCGGGACTTCTTAGTCCCTTGATCACATTTATTAAGTACAAAAATAATGAATTATCAAATAAAATTAAGATTAAAAATAAAATATAAAATACATGTACATGCACATGTAGATTTGACAAAATATAAGAATGGCGTATCACTGGAGATAATTAATAAATATCCGTAAATTTAATTAAATAATTTTTAAAAATAATCACTAATGAAACTCTCTAACTACTTAAGGAATGGGAAATCTTAGGTTAAAAATAAAGACTGTCATTATTAACGCTTTTTAAATGATCTTACGAATAAATCGTGTCATGAATGTGACGATTTAAAAAATTCAAGTGAGCTTTTTGTGCAAATTTGTGTTTCTGATTAAAATAAAGGTCATAGATAGCGCGAGAGCAGTGGAGTAATGCCGAAAACTAACCTCCAATCGTTTTACTAATGACTTTTTAACAATATTTTTTGATCTCAAGACGAGACCGTAAACTGAAAGGTATTTATAATGAAAATTTATTTTTGAATACTGTAGCCTATAGCTGGAATCTGGCACCTAACGACGCGACCTGTATATTTGGTTGCAGAAGTGATTGTCTCCAATGCTGTTATATGAATTTAGTCTTACAGAAGTGCACTGTAAAATCAATGAACTCCGTAGTTATTCCACTTCTAAGTAGATGTCGCCCTTATCTGTTATCTGTCAACAAAAATACAATGACTTTATATACAGTGTGTCCAGTGTAAGTGGCATTACATGGGGATCTTGGAAACGGCAAGAGATACAGGGTCGGATAAGTTAGAGAAAAGTTGCACAATTTAATGCTTAATGAGAATCTGAATTTTTTCTTTGAATATTTCCAGTCGTTGCTGAAATATCCTGAAAGAACTGAAAAATCAAAATTTTTTATTTTAGCCATATCTTTTTTATTATTGGGAAATAATGAATTATTTTTTGTAGGCTTACATAACTCGTCAAAAGCTATCCATTTGACATTACAAAAATTTTCAAAGCCGACTAGATCTCAGAGTTTTCATAGCCAACTTTTGTTATTCTTATGGCCGCCATATTGGTTTTTTATGTCGTCCGGTATAAAATAATTCAAGGAAACTAAAAATTAATAACATTTATTTTATTTTTTTAATTGTGTTACCTATTCTTTTTTCGGAAAAAAAACAAAAATTTTTTTCACCCAATTACATTAATATGAAGTCATATTATTTGCTTCATGGTTTTTTACTTTTCATAATTATGATATTCGGTATGAAAAGTTTTTCTTTTCGAAAAAAGAATAAAATTTTTGAATTTTTTATTTTATTTATGAATTTTTGGTGTCCTTGATTTATTTTATTTATTTAACAAACAGGCCGCATCAACCAATGGTTATTAGCAGCAACGTTACATGAGTTAACGAATGATTATATTACGTCACTATTGCTATGGTACTATACAGCGTGAGTTTTTTTCAATGTTTAGTACAGGGATCTCGTAAACTACTGCAGTTAGAGGAAGGGTTAAATGGGGAAAGAAGTGCAGTTTTATGAGCTTAATTCGAAACAGCTTTTGTTTTTTTGAAAATCTCCATGGCTTCCTAGATATTTAACATAAAGTAAATTCCGCGGATTTCTTTACACCGAGATAGCGGTCTTATTATTGGGATTAGAGAAAAATCGTAAAGGAAAACCTTTTAGACGATTTCATAGACAATAAAACGGCGTTACAATTTTTTTATTTGTTGTGTCATTTTCGAGCTATGACGTAAACTTGTGTTTTCTTAAATGTAAGTCATAGTTGGCTATGACATCATTCGATATGTCTTTTTTTTTCTAATGAACGCTATCCTAACTGAGCTAGAAGCATTTGAAATTTTAGATAAGTATGGTATAAGTATGGTGTAAGTTTAGTCCGAAATGGCGGACACGGACAGTACCACCGCATCCATTGGGGATTAAAGATTCCAAGTTCATTCACTTTTTCTCAAGTATGACTCCCTTGTGTGGGAAATAAAGTCACAACACTGCACTGGATACCCTTCTTAAGGCAGAAAAATAATATGTAGGTCTACAATACCCAGATAGATGTCGCTGGCGGCTAATGCTGCCACGGGGGGTACTTTGAAAACCAGGGTGGCTGATATTGTCTCGGAGTTGGAGAGCCACAGACAGCGTTGTTGCAATGTTCTTCTCTGCAGTGTACCTGAATCCAATGCTGAAACCGTCGCTGGAAGAGTCCTAGATGACTTGAATAGGGTAAATGAAATTTTGTCTCCACTGGGTTCGTTCCCCCCGCCAAAGAAGGTAATACGGATTGGTCACAAGACCGAAAATAAAGTTAGGCCGTTGAAGATTATTTATGACAGCGAAAGAGAGGCAGGAGATGTTATTCTTCGATCTAATAAGCGAAATGGTAATCGAAAGCACCACTTTCGTGCTGATTTAACTGCTGATCAACGCAAGGAAAATAAGGCTGTAATTCAGGAATACAGAGATAGGATTTCTGGAGGTGAGCACGGAATTGCATTGAAGTATAGAAACAATTGTCCAATTATTGTTGTACTGAAGGCATCGGCAGCAAGAGTTGCAAAAAACTAACTGCAGCCCAACCGAATCGCCAATATCCATTCACCTGTTATTTCCAAAACGTACGCGGTTTGAGAACTAAAACATGCAGACTTTGATTGTATCTGCCTGGTTGAAACTTGGCTGTCTGAAGAAATTTTGAGTTCAGAGTATTTTTCAAGTGACTTCACTGTCTTTCGTAAAGACCGCCAGTTCAACCTTGTAGGTAAGTCCCGTGGTGGTGGTGTTATTCTTGCCTTAAAAAGAGCTTATGGGGATTGCCCCTTGAATCTTAATGATTTATCTAGTATAGTTCCGTCTAATGAATGTGTCGGGTGCAAGGTTAGAATCGGTGTAACTTATCTTTGTATACTCTGTATTTATATACCGCCGGATGTAAGCACAGCTGACTTTGATTGTTTTTTTGAGTTACTTGGTAACAGTTTAACTGGTGCTACCCATGTTCTATTATTGGATGGCTTTAACGTTCCCAACTTGAGTGATGGAGTTGATGAGGGTCCAAAATCTCAAGTTCTGAGCAGCTTTCTAAATTATATGTGCCTCAATCAATACAGTAATGTGCGAAACTGCAATAATCGCACCTTGCATCTGGCCATAAGTCATAAGTAATGTGAAATGTGAGGTTAGTCATGATTGCTTTCAGCTTGTTCCGGAGGACAGATTTCATCCTGCCCTGGTGGTTGACGCTGACCTCAGGATCCCTAGAATCACGAATTTTGCTTTTGACCCAGCGGCTGAGAGATACAACTTCGGAAGGGCCAATTTTCCGGATTTGTATTCTGCAATTCTCTCTCAGGACTGGTCTGTGTTGAAGAACTTTGATGATATTAATGAGGCATGCTCCTGTTTCTATCAGATCATTTATTCCATATTGGACCGCTTTGTTCCCAAATACCAAAGTAAGTCAAACTCTAGTACATATCCTCCATGGTACAATGGTGACATAATACGTGACATCAAGCTTAGGAATAGATATCAAGCTGCATTCAGGCGTACGAATAGTATGTCGTATCTTTGCAAATATAGGAAACTGAGATCTGAAATTAAACTTAGGGTACAGAGTGCATATTGGGACTATATTGATGGCATACAGAACGGAGTTAAATCTGAGCCTAAGAGTTTTTGGAAGTTCGTTCAGAGTAAAAGGGGTAAATCTAGGATTTCAAAGATAGTTTTTGATCCTGAAGGGTTGGCTCATGAGAACCCTCGTGATGTAGTTGACAGCTTTTCTGCATATTTCAATAGTGTATACTCATCAGGGTTGGCTCATGAGAACCCTCGTGATGTAGTTGACAGCTTTTCTGCATATTTCAATAGTGTATAACTCGTCTTCTGATGAGGATGTCGGCAGTGTTCATCATTGGACTTCTGCGGGTTCTTCTTTGCATGTGCAGGTTCCTATGTTGTCGTTTGAGCAGGTCGATAGAGCCATGCGAGGATTGAGGGATGTTAAAACGGCTGGCGCTGACCAGATTCCCGCTTTTTTGGTAAAGGATTGCAGATCCGCTTTTCGTGCACCTCTGCTGACATTGCTCAATTTGCCTCTGAGTACTTCGTCTTTTCCGAGTAATTGGAAGGTAGCTAAAATATGTCCAGTTCTAAAGAGTGACGACCCCGCTCTTGTATCTAATTACAGGCCGATATCAATTTTAAATAATTTTGCGAAGATATTTGAGATGTCGGTGTATGCGTGTATTTATCCTGCAATTAAGCAGTTTTTAACTCCATGTCAGCACGGATTTGTTGAAAAACGCTCGACAGTCACAAATTTAATGTGATTTACGCGTTTGTTGCGAATGCTCTGGATGATCAGGGGCAGGTGGACGTGGTGTACACCGACTTCTCGAAGGCCTTTGATCGAATAAACCACTCTATACTTTTGGTAAAACTGGAGCAATTTGGCTTCTGCACTCGTTTACTGTCTTTCATCCAATCCTATCTTTTGGACAGGCAACAATATGTGTTGTACGGTGGTCATAGTTCGCCGCCGTTCTCTCCCACATCTGGCGTACCCCAGGGTTCTAACCTGGGACCGCTGTTATTCTTGTTGTTCATCAATGACATTTCTAATGTGATAAATTCTCACAAGCTGCTTTACGCAGATGATTTAAAGATATTTTCTGTAATTGGCAGTTACGACGATGCCCGGCGCTTGCAGGATTCTATTGACAGGCTGAAGGATTGGTGCGTGAGCAATAGTCTCCAAATGAA
This sequence comes from Malachius bipustulatus, assembly GCA_910589415.1. Lineage (NCBI taxonomy): Eukaryota > Metazoa > Arthropoda > Insecta > Coleoptera > Melyridae > Malachius > Malachius bipustulatus. The sequence continues at coordinate 54,887,904 of OU342631.1, read as the reverse complement.
CATGGGTAAACATGAGTACAAGAATAATGTCGAGTAGTTACATATACTAAGAAAATGACCCCAATTGTATTTGATTATTCCTTTGACTCTCTGACTTTTATTCGTACTAATTCCATAAGGGATCTTGGTGTTACTTTCGATAGTACTCTTTCTTTCGCTGAGCATATTTCTCAGATAACCAAATCATCTATTAAAATGCTGGGTTTCATGAACAGGAGTTGCAGTGATTTCAATAATACTCTTTCTCTAAAGGTCCTTTTTTACTCGTACGTAAGATCTAAACTGGAGTATTGTAGTGTTGTGTGGTCACCCCATTATCGTTGTCATGTCGATCAGTTGGAACGCATTCAGAGAAGGTTTCTGAAGTTGCTGTATTTTAGGGCAAATAAATGTTATCCTGCCAGAGGTTTCGATCACGGTATGTTATTGGATCAGTTTGACTTCATTTCGCTTGAAAAGCGTCGAAAACTTCTTGCTGTGAAATTTTTGCATGGTCTCTTTCACAACCGTATTGATTGCTCTGATGTGCTCACTCTGTTTGGTCTTCATGTCCCACGCATGAACTCAAGGAACGTTTCCACCTTTGCTTTAAGAGCTGCAAAGTCCAATGCGCTGTTGAAGTCACCTGTGTACGTGATGTCGGTCTACTTTAATCAGTTGTCCGGGCTTTGTGATTTGTTTGGGGATAGCCTTGCTGATGTGATGAGGACGGCTGTTCAGACTTTTTGACTTGTTGATTTTTTTGCAAACTTGTTAAATTTAGTTCTTTTTTTTTCTATTGGCATTTTGGAGATGCATGTCAACTGTGCTATTCATTCTATCCAACACCTGTATACCGTGTCCGCCATTTCAGGATCACCTGTAGTAATAGGAATTTCCTGCTAATTTAAAAACGATTTAAAAATAAATCGCTTTATTGAATTATTTGCTCTGAATGTCCACCCGGTTGCTGTATACATAGTCTAGCTCTTCTTAGAATGGAAGTGGTTACAAAAAGAATGTCGTAGTATTCTTCATTCGGAAAAATAAACATATCTTGAAGATTATTAATGTAACACACGCAAATAAACACGCAAAATTATTTTAATTGACGTTTACTCTAACAATGTTTGTAATATTAGAGGTTTAAACACGAATATCAATTGAGTACACCAACATCTTCAGGCAAATAAACCTCACATTCTAGCACTGTGCGAAACAAAAGTCCAAGCGTCGTCAAGCATAGTTAATTATCTTTATCCAGGATATGACTTTCATTCCCGATTTAGACGAAATTCGGAATTGGGATTTTTGTCAAAAGTGACCTCTCCTGCCAACGTGAGGAAGTCTTTGAGCCCCATGACTTTGACGTCATGTGGCTTAGGATAACAGACCGACAAACGACGAGATTTATCTGTTGTTTACACCGACTACCCAGCGATACACTGTATAGGACACTCTTAAAACTGTTGACTTCATACAGATAAACTACCCTAAAGCCGAGATATCCATCTTGGGTGATTTTAATGTACATAACATCAACTGGCTTAAATACTCAAACTTCACTGATGAAGAAGACCGTGAAGCGGAATCGTTTGCCATCAGCTGTGGTTTTAACTCAGCTCGTGGATGAACCAACCCGTATTCCCGATCGCGAGGGAAAATCCGCCAGCCTGTTGGATCTGTTTTTGACCACGAACCCTCAAATATATACTATCACGGTGAAAGCCCCACTGGGTTCCTCAGATCACAAACTCGTCTCAACATCTTGTGTCCTAGCAATTACTAATATTAAAGAAGCAAGTAAATCGCGTGTAGTCTGGCACTATAGATCTGCCAAATGGGAAGAACTCAGGGAATATTATTGAGATTTTCCATGGAGGAGTGTTTGTTTCTGCTCTAATGATCCATCTGTTTGTGCTAGGGAATTTGCTCAAGTCATCGTAACAGGCATGGAAGCCTACATTCCCTTTTCAAAAAAAAAAAACAGCCCTCAAACAGCCAACCTTGGTTTAATAAAAGATGCAAGGAAGCTGTCGCCTCCAAACAACTGGCTTTTCGCCAATGGCGAGAGAGCTCGACGGCATAAACCACCACAATTTCATCCTTGCTCGAAACAGATGCAAGGAAATAATAGATCAAACCAAGGAAACTCACAACCAAACAATTAGAAACAAATTTCTCTCCTGCTCTAACGGTTCGGAATCTTTTTGGTCGGTAACTAAGGCAGTCAGCCAGAACTTCACCAGCTCCACGATTCCACCACTTAAACGCATAGACGGGACTATCGTATCTACGGCTACTGAGAAGGCGAACTTGTTGGCGGGAGTCTTTTCTTCATACTCTTCCGTCGACTTTCAGGGAAGAACTCCGCCAATGATCCCTTCCGTGGTACCCAAAATGTTTTCAGACAGCGTGTCATAAAGCGCAATATATTAGCATTAGACCCAAACAAAGCTTCTGGGCCTAATGACGTACCTGTCATCGTACTTTAAAAATGCGCCACTGAGCTGTCATCCGTTTTCTGTCGACTTTTCAATCTGTCTTATAAAAAGGGAATATTTCCTTCTTGCTGGAAATGTGCATGGATCCAACCTATTCCCAAGAAAAGCAAAAAGACTATACCAAATAACTATCGACCAATGGCACTGCTTGCATTAATATCCAAGATTATGGAGAAAGCTATTAACCAACATATTTTAAAGTACTTGGAAGGAGCTAATATAATCAGCGACCGCCAATACGGATACGCAAACAGAGGTCAAGTGGTGACCTCCTCACTTACGTCACCGAGCTGTGGAACGGCGCAATCGAGTACCATGGAGAGTCTCTAGGGGTTGCGCTTGATATTTCTTGAGCTTTCGACCGTGTCTGACATGATGAACTGTTGGCAAAACTGAAGGCTTATGGAATGCCCGAGAAATTCTGCTTGTGGCTTGCGAGTTATCTCGGAGATCGTTCTTTACAGGTGGCAGTCAATGGAGTTCTTTCTGAGATCTTTTCCATCAATGCCGGTGTGCCTCAGGGATCCATATTATCTCCGACTCTCCTTCTAATATTTATCAACGGCTTGCTTGAAATAGGTAACAAAAAATCCAATATACAGTTTTGCCGATGATAGTACACTCATATCTTCTTATACGTTAGATGCGCGAACATCTGCCATCGACGCACAGACTCGCAGGGAGCAAGAAGTTGCCATACTTAACAATGACTTGGGAAATATTCTAGCTTGGGGCGATAGAAACCAAGTTCAATTTAATGCTGGAAAAACCCAAGCAGTCATCTTCTCCAAGAAGGCCAACGGTTTGGAGCCAGATATAATATAATAATAATAATAATAAAGTGCCTTTATTAAGTGTTATCACTAATATAACACATGAATCAGGATTGAGGCGAAGTCTAGCAATATTGCTACTCCACTTAACCTCAATAATTATAATTAATTTGTAAATTCTACATAATACTTAAATAATCAAATCAGCAATACATACATCAGAATTATCAATTAAACACAGATACAATGAATCTTATGTCTATATAAACTAGCATAATCAAATCTAGGCACAACAAACAATCTTAAAAAAAAAGCAAAGAAACAAAGATGATCACAAATACCTGATCACACAGCCAGCACGCAGGCCGCCCTCTGCCTATCGAGTAAGTATGACTTATAGTATTTTCGCAAGTAAGCCATGGTACGTGTTTTCAATTCAATTGGTATTTCATTATAAATTTTTACTGCATTATATGAAAAGCACACCCGAGAACCTGCCAGACGAAATCTAGGTAAGCTCAAGAACCATGGGTGCCTGATACTGCGGTCATGCATCTCCCCTCTAAACATAAATTTCTTTCTGAGATATGGAGGTGTCGACGTGGAGAGGACCCGAAAGACCAAACAACCCATGTGGTAGGCAAATAAACCGTCCAACCTAAGCCAACCCAGTTCACAAATCCTCCCTGAAACATGGTCGTATTTTCGAAGACCGCTTACGAATCTGCAACAGCTGTTCTGAATCTTTTGCAGTCGATATTTTGTAGCTTGGTATAGACAGGGATAATATAATGTAAATCCATAATTCAATATGGGAGTAACAAATGTTTCACATAGCTTCTTTCTCAAGGGGTAACCATAGAGATACCTATGCCTATATAGCCGTCTGAGGACTAAATATGATTTCTTCACCAGAAGAGTCACATGCTCCTCAAAACGCAATCTGCAATCAAAAATAATTCCTAAGTTTTTCACGCTCTGCTGCACTTTTACTGGTTGACTCTGTATAACAACTTGGACATTTTGATCCTCGGTCTTATTGGAATTTATAGAAAAAAATATAACACTACATTTATTCGGGTTGAGCTTAAGGTTATGAGCTAGTGAATACTCATGCAAGGCCGTGAGATCCCTGTTTATCTGATCAGTAGCAATATGTTTACATTCTGGAGGATATGACAAGTAGAGCTGTGTGATCAGCAAATGACTGAATGTTGACGTACTTTATTGTTTTATTTATATCCGCCACATACACAAGATAGAGCAACGGCCCCAGAACTGAACCCTGGGGCACCCCAGAGGTAACAGGAGACCAGCGTGACATTGTCGTGGTCTGAACACTTTGAAATCTATCGCTTAAGTAGTTTTGGAAAAAGCAACAGGAGACCTCATCAAAACAATAATATTCAAGTTTAGAAATTAACAATTCGTGATCTAGGCAATCAAATGCTTTGGAGTAGTCCAACTGTACCACCGCAGTGTCCAGGCCCATGTCCCGCGATCTCACTATATGATCCGTTATATGAAGCAATAACGTGGTGGAGCTAAACCCACATCGAAATTCCGATTGAGTATCCGGTATTATGTCATTCTCCATGACGTACTTATATATCTGTTTATACACCACCTTTTCTAATATCTTGGCCATAGCCGGCAGTATACTTATTGGACGCAAATCACTGAAGGACTCAGGACAAGTCACTTTAGGAAGAGGTTTCACAACCGCATATCGCCACATTCTAGGAAAGTATCCCACCTCTAAACAGCACTTTATGACATGTGTCAAATACGGATATGGTGATGGCGGGACACTCTCTTACTTCATCTCTTCGTTTACTTGGAGTGAGCCTCGGAGCGAACATGTCTTGGCATGATCATGTTGCAGGTCTGGCAAAGAGTGCTTCTTAAAAACTTGGAACACTCTTCCGCACGAAGAAATTTTATACACCACAAACATTGCTCATATGTTTGGAGCTCAGCTCCTAAGCATACGCCGAGACTACTCGACTCTATCCAGAAAAGAGCCATACACTTGATTGGAGACCCAGATTTGACAAAAAATTTAGACACTCTCGAACATCGGAGAAGAGTAGCTGACCTGAGTCTGTTTTACAGATATTTTACAGACAAATAGCGATAGAGGAAATTTAGTTGAATGATCTCATCTTTCAGCAGCCTAAGACTTAAGTAACGCCAGTGGGGCATATATGCAGTCTTATATATATATATAAGACTTTATTTTTTCAATTATATCGCTACAATGAAACTAAATGCAACAATTTTCTTACATAATTATTGAATCGGTAGGGATTCTAGGATATCTAGTAACTGTAACTTCTAAACAAAAACGAATCGGACCCATGTTTATTGAAAAAATATGTTTAAAATCAAGCAACCTACCATCTGTCAAAGTTTGTCATAGAGCTTGTAGAACACCCTGTATAGATTATAACTCCCGCTTATAACGTCCTGGTTGTTATGGAGGGGTTTATGTATCTCGTATCTAAGGCATTATCGACGTATATTATTGAGTAATTGAAAAATAAATACTATCATTAGTTTCTGGAAATATGCATCCATCAGCATTGATTTTGTATATTTTACCTTGTAGGGATTCGTACATTATGAATTATCTCGAAAACAATGTGTGCTATGACAAAAAATTAAGATAGCTTTTCTCCTCTTAACAATACGAGGTATCTACAAGAAATGTCATATTTGCATTAAAATCAGTGGTGAAGAAATTATATAAAAAAAAACGTAACGACAAACTTAGATCTATGCCACTGGATTACATATTTTACGCAATCGTGCAGGTACTTCAATTAGTACAACAATTATTTTGCAAAATTTCGAATTATTTAATCAGTCAGTTTTTAGATATTCTGAAAATATAAATTTTTTCCAAGAAGTTTAACACCTTGTACCTTGTACACCTTGTACTTGAATATGACACTCATCCAGTAATGGGGCTGTACAAGTTAGTTCAGGGAACCAGACTGATAGAATGGGTGTCATGAAGTAAAAGGGGGTGCACAATAAGCCCATGAGGCTGAGGTGCTTCCGGTGACTAAGAATCAGACGCCCCTCGAAAGGAGGGGGTTTTAGTGGGTGGGACTCCCACATACGCATGGGTATCTATAATGGATTTACCCTTCTTTAAAAAAAAAAAAACACCTTGTACCTATCCCGAAAACTAAAGCTCCAATGACCCACGTCTACAGCAAATTTTTCGCCAATTTTTGCATTTCCTACATGCACTTTAAGTTTGTAACACGTATTCATTAACACTCTATACCTATACACTTGTAGACCATGAACTCCTTTCGAAGATCACTTTAATATTGAAGTGCGAGAAAAATAATTTATAACAGCCGTTCAAGGACAAGTTAAATATTAGGAAATACTAATAGAGAATTTTATCGAGAAGAACAAACTCTTCCTCAGTTAACAAAATATACCTGTTGCGAGAGCAGCTGTTATGAAATTCGTATTAATTTTATGTTATTTTAGAATTGAACAGACAAGCTTAAAATTTAATAAATCCGCGCTTGTTAACGTTGAAAAGGAAGAAATGTAAACTTTAGCGGGTACGGACAAGACAAGAGATATAATAATCTGAGGCGTGACTGTTTACAGTCACTGTAATTTATACACCTGAGCGATATGATCAAGCTCCGATACCAATAGCAATAAATTTATGAAACGTATCTGATCTGTTTTCAACAGTGTTTCGTGGTTTCTAGAAAGCTACGAGTATAACACAGTTCTCATTAATGCTGAATTTATGAGATTACTGTTGCGATAGACATTTGAAGATTTTTCTCATGAAAACGAGGTAGGTATTGATTTCATGACTTTATGTCCAGTAGATGCGCGCCTATCTGCACAGTCTTTGAATTTTTTAGTTACTAAAAATTTTTGCATCAAGAGATTTATATCTAAGTTATTATTTTATCTAGATTTTGGAGTTTGGATACAGCGTTTCACGCTTTAAGACGGTAACCTGAGTCAAGAGGATAGTGCGCTCGTAACTATTAAAAAATAAAATTTATCGATACAAATAATTGGTACAGATTTTATTATGTCATTGTATTTGATAGATGTATGCATTTATTTATTTGGTCGCAGAGATATCCTAATGATATTCCAAGTTAAAACCAACCATAAACCCCTCTGTCTCAGGAAATAGCTCTCCATTACCAAATCATGCGTTCGACGCTTGTTTGTCGACACGTGATTGATAAGTGTCATGGACGTGTTTCCAGTGCTAACTGGGCTCACTTCTCCACTCATTGTGCTTTTCGTGTTGATATGGGTTTTCCAACAAGAGGTGTTATTTTGGTATTCAAAGAAAAAGGCCATTTTTTGAGATAAATGATCGGATGTCTATTTCATAATAAAGAGGAAGGTATGCCGTTAATAATGAAAAACAACATCAGCCAAATGGCCACCAAGACCACGCTTACAGGACCATATCCTTTTCATGAAATTTTCCATAACCAAATCGCAAAGTGGCTGCCCTATGTCCTCGATAGCCTCACGAATTCCATCTTTGAGGTCTTGAATCGACGCTGGGCTGTTGGCGTACACCTTATCTTTCACGTAGCCCCAAAGGAAGAAGTCGCAAGGTGTTAAATCACAAGATCTCGGAGGCCAATTGTGATCACCTCTTCCAGAGATAACACGGTCCGGAAACTTTTCCCGTAAAAGAGCAATGGTTTCGTTGCTCGTGTGGCACGTAGCGCCCTCTTGTTGAAAGTAAACGTTGTCCAGATCAATACCATCCAACTCCGATCATAAAAAATCATTAATCATCTCTCGATAGCGCAATCCATTCACCGTAACTCTTGACCCAACCTCATTTTCGAAAAAGTAAGGTCCAATGACCCCGCCGGACCATAAACCGCACCAAACAGTCACACGTTGAGGATGGAGAGGCTTCTCAACAATAACTCTTGGATTTTCTGAGCCCCAGATACGGAAATTTTGTTTGTTGACGTAGCCACCGAGGTGAAAATGGGCCTCATCAGTCAAAATGATTTTTCGGTGGAATTCCGGATCATTTTCATGCATTTCAAGGACCCAATCAGCAAAGACACGACGTTGTTGATGATCGGGCGGCTTGAGTTCTTGTGTTAACTGAACTTTATAAGCCTTAAGACCCAAGTCTTTATGCAAAATACGGTGTAATGACGTTTGTGGAATGCCCAAATCCAAAGAACGACGAGGAATCGACAAATCTGGGTTTTCTTCTACACTTTGGGCTACAGCAGCAATATTCTCAGTTGTTCTTGAGCGACGTGCACGGGTTTTATTCTTCACATCAGTAACTTGTCCCAACAGCTCGAATTTTTCCACCAATTTCTGTATTGCGGTCCGACAAGGTGCTTCACGACGACCCAAAAATGCTTTAGTTTTGCGAACTGTGACTGCAAGATTTACACCATTTTTGTAGTTAATTTTAATAATTTCAATGCGTTGTTGAAGCGTGTATCGTTCCATTTTTAGTAATGGCGTAGTTTCTACTTGTCAAATGTCAAAGAATAAAAGCTTCAAACGTGACAGCTACCGAAATACCGGGTGATTCAAAATAACACCTCTTGTTGGAAAACCCTTTATTAAAAGCTTCACTGTTTCTTTCACAGAAAATAAAACTAGGAGTATATTTTTTGTTGTTGCTTGTACCGGGTGTCCCAACACTAGTGTCTACCCCCTAAATAGAGCTTAATTTTTAAGATAAAAAATTGAAACTTTGAGGATTTGTGTACTTGATATGAGACCACGGAATGGCATAATCAGTTTCATAAAAAAAAAATTAGTTCGGACGCCAGCGATAAAAAACTGTAAGATGGTGGTAAATTGTCTAAAAAAAAATTTTGTGAGAATTTTTTTAAACCAAAAGTATGAAAATGGATGGATGGGCAGGGGGAGCCACATCAACCTGACCAACCAGATTACCAGACCTAACTAAGATGATTTTTTTTTTGGGCACGTGTTGACGATATTGTCTATCAGACGCCTGCTACTACTCCAAAGAACTCTACATTTAAAATACAAGAAGCGTTTAATGGGGTTACAATTGAGACGTTAATGGAAGTGAGAAGAGCATTTAAAAGGTGAACAGTTTGACCATTTATTATAAATTTTTGTAATCTGTAAGGTAATGGAAGATTATGTTGGCAGTCTTTTGATGTTTTTGTTTGTTGTTGATTATCAATTTTAGTTATTTTCCAAAGAAATTTCTCTAACTTCCAAACTATGAGAGTTAGGTATAGGAAACCCTATAATAGGTTGAAGGAGGACTTCAAAACCTAATTGATGACGTGATAATATACAGGGCGTTGTATTTAAAATAAACAAGAAAAGTCGATTCGAAATCTTCATAGTTTGTAGCTGGCTTTTAAACACCCTGTATAAAAAATTAAACTTCCCAATAGATATTTAAACACCTTCATGTGTCACCTTGTTGGTGCATGATGCGAGAATTTTTAATATTGAAAAACGAAATTAATTTTATTAGTTTTCTGGACGGTTACATTTGAATTATTTTTCAGAAAAATTGACATAGCGCATAAACCGGGAGGGTTGGTTAAGGTAACATTATGTCATTCAACTCAGAAATTAGATCTCAATCCAAAACTTGAAAAAAATTGTACCCTTGTATTTAAAATAAGAAAGTTGATGTTGTGATTATATAAAAGGACCACCCTGTATATTATAAAAATATTTTTAAGTGGAGAAAATCGTACTTGGTGGAGAGGTATACGAGTTTTTTTAGAATTATTTAGAATTCTAGTATAAAAGCTACTTTGCCGCACTAATGAGCAACCCTGTATATATATATATTTTTTTTTTTTTTTTTTTTAATTGAAAATGCACATGCACTGCAGGGAAATCCCTATGACGCTCTGGGAGCGGTGCATGAGCGGAGATATCGATTCACGTTGGCCTTGAATCTCTGTAGGTTGTATACTTCGGGAAACACGCCCTTTGGAATGCTATTCCAAAGTGATGCGGTTCTATACATAAAAGAGGTCTGAAATAGGGTGGTACGAGGTGTAACGAGCTGAACCTGATAAGGATGAGCGTCTGCGGCTCGGCGTGTATTTCTGCCCGGTCTTGATCTTGGTGGGATCAAGCGGGCCACGTCTTTTGAACACTTTTCATTAAAATATCTGTAAAACAGACTCAGGTCAGCTACTCTTCTTCGATGTTCGAGAGTGTCTAAATTTTTTGTCAAATCTGGGTCCCCAATCAAGCGGATGGCTCTTTTCTGAATAGAGTCCAGTAGTCTCAGCGTATGTTTAGGAGCTGAGCTCCAAATATGTTAGCAGTACTCCAAGGATGGTCGGATTTGAGCCTTGTATAAGAGGAGAAGCTGTTGTGGTGTATAAAATTTCTTCGTTCGGAAGAGTGTTCCAAGTTTTTGAGAAGCACTCTTCGCCAGACCTGCAACATGATCATGCCAAGACATGTTTGCTCCAAGGCTCACTCCAAGTAAACGAAGAGATGACGCTGGGGTAAGAGAGTGTCCCGCCATCATCATATCCGGCTCCAAAACGTTGGTCTTTTTGGAGAAGATGGCTGCTTGGGTTTTTCCAGCATTAAATTGGACTTGGTTTCTGTCGCCCCAAGTTAGAATGTCTTGCAAGTCATTGTTAAGTATAGCAACTTCTTGCTCCCTGCGAGTCTGTGCGTCGATGGCAGATGTTCGCGCATCTAACGTATAAGAAGATATGAGGGTACTGTCGTCGGCAAAACTGTATATTGGATTTTTTGTTGTTTCAAGCAAGTCGTTTATAAATATTAGAAAGAGAGTCGGAGATAAAATGGATCCCTGAGGCACACCGGCATTGATGGAAAAGGTCTCAGAAAGAACTCCATCGACTGCCACCTGCAATGAAAGATTTTCGAGATAACTCGCAAGCCACAAGCAGAATTTCTCGGACATGCCATAGGCCTGCAGTTTTGCCAACAGTCCACCATGCCAAACACGGTCGAAAGCTCTAGAAATATCAAGCGCAACCCCTCGAGACTCCCCATGGTGCTCGATTGCGCTGTTCCACAACTCGGTGACGTAAGTGAGGAGGTCACCAGTTGACCTCTGTTTGCGGAATCCGTATTGGCGGTCGCTGATTATATTAGCTCCTTCCAAGTATTTTAAAAGATGTTGGTTAATAGCTTTCTCCATAATCTTGGATATTACTGAAAGCAGTGCCACTGGTCGATAGTTACTTGGTATAGTCTTTTTGCCTTTCTTGGGAATAGGTTGGATCCGTGCACATTTCCAGCAAGAAGGAAATATTCCCTTTTTATACGACAAGTTGAAAAGTCGGCAGAAAACAGATGACAGCTCAGTGGCGCATTTTTTTAGTACGATAACAGGTACGTCATCGGGCCCAGAAGCTTTGTTTGGGTCTAAGGCTAACATAATGCTCTTTATGATACGCTGTCGGAAAACAATGTCTGACATTTTGGGCTCCACGGAAGGGATCATTGGCGGAGTTCTTCCATGAAAGTCGACGGAAGAGTATGAAGAAAAGACTCCCGCCAACAAGTTCGCCTTCTCAGTAGCCGTGGATGCGATAGTCCCATCTGTCCGTGTAAGTGGTGGAATCGTGGATCTGGTGAAGTTCTGACTGACTGCCTTGGTTACAGACCAAAAAGATTTCGAACCGTTAGGACAGGAGATAAGTTTGTTCCTAATTCTTTGGTTGTGAGTTTCCTTGGTTCGATCTATTATTTCTTTGCATCTGTTTCGAGCAAGGATGAAATTGTGGTGCTTTATGCTGTCGGGGCTTTCTCGCCATTGGCGAAAAGCCAGTTGTTTGGAGGCGACAGCTTCCTTGCATCTTTTGTTGAACCAAGGTTTGCTGTTTGAGGGCTGTTTTTTTGAAAAGGGAATGTAGGCTTCCATGCCTGTTAGGATGACTTGAGCAACTTCCCTAGCACAAACAGATGGATCATTAGAGCCGAAACAAACACACCTCCATGGAAAATCTCGATAATATTCCCTGAGTTCGCATTTAGCAGATCTATAGTGCCAGACTACACGAGGTTTACTTGCTTCTTTAACACTAGTAATTGGTAGGACACAAGATGTTGAGATTAGTTTATGGTCTGAGGAACCTAGTGGGGCTTTCACCGTAATAGTATACATTTGAGGGTTCGTGGTCAAAAACAGATCCAACAGGCTGGCGAATTCTCCCTCGCGATCGGGAATGCGTGTTGGTTCATCAACGAGCTGGGTAAAACCACAGCTGATCGCAAACGATTCCGCTTCCGCTTTATATAAACTGACTCTCCTCGATTTTTATTTACCATTAAATCCACAATTATTAAACTGTTCAATAACTTACCCTTCAATATCTTTTTACTACCTTTTGTTATTGAAACACCATGCTTTTCGAATATTATGGTCATTCCAGCCTGTTGCATTTTTCTTACTGAGAGTAGGTTGTACGGAACTTCCGGACAATAGAGTACAACTTCAAGGACACCTGGAGTCCCGGTGTTGCCCATGACCTGGATGGTACCCCATGTGCTTGCGATGATAAACTCATCTATCTTCGCAATTGAAATTTTCATTTGAGGCTTCAAGATTGTGGAGGTGCTAAAAAATCATATCTCTTCACCAAGTGGTCCGAGGCTCCCGAATCCAGAATGAAACTTATCTCCTCCTCTGATTGCTTTAGTTTATGTATTTACATTTATCATAAATGCAAAGCCAACATTTTCATTCGCTCTTAATGGTTGTTCCGATATTTGTACTGACTGTATAGTTCGATCACGGTTAGAGTTATTGTTAAAGTTTTTTTTACAAGAAACAATCCTTTTTCAGATGTCCCTTACGGCCATAGTAATGTTCCCTTGAATTTCCTCACTGAGGTTGATTTTCGAAATGAAACATTTTTTTGCTTATGAAACTTATTTCGTTTTGAAGGCTCCCGATGAGCAATTCAACTCCTTGTTGCTAGCTTCAATGTTTAAAACTTTTGAACTAGTGTCACTTTGTCCAGCTCGCAATTTTACTTCGTGATCTAAAAGACGAGTTTTGACAAATGCCAAGGTTAAATTATCTCTGATAATAGGTACGTTCACCTATTGACACGTCAACTGTTAAGCTGTTGAGGTAGCGGTTGCGTCCAGACTTACCGCTCACCATTTAAACTTGCTAAACTGTTGAGTATTTCTGTGAGCGTAAATATTTCACGCTCAGCACAGTCAACGTATGTTACGCACATGCACAAAATGGGAAGTAAAAGTTGGAAGTAAGAATGCCTCTGATACAACCAATGACAAAGAAATGATAATAATTATTTCTATGAACTCGAATCGTATCCAGAAACATGTCACATGTCTCTCGATCTCAACAATTCGTTCAGACTATTTCCAACATGTTGCAACAACTAACACTCAACAATTTTGCGATGCTATTCAACAGCTGACGTCAGGTGAACGTACCCAATGTTTCTATCGCTATGATCACACCATCGTAACTAGTGGGAAGTGTCAGAAGTAGATGGGATCCTTTATCTGTTTCCTCCAACTTGGCTTCTACTGCTAACAACTCTGTTACCAACTCTTCGAAAACTGTGAAGTGATTTCTTATTTGTGTGTCACCTTGAAGTTTGATACTTAATAACTTCTTCTAAGGTCAATTGAGTAGCAAGATTTTTCCGTGCTTATAGGCCTTCCAAATTTTTAAGGATGTTCTTTGCCGTTTGATCCGCAATCGCAAATCCAAGGAAAGCATCATTCTGCCAAATATTCAATGATGGTAATCTTGGCAGTTCGCTCATCTCTTTCTCGGGCGTCAGTAATTTCTTCTGGAATTTCTCCATCAATGACTTTAAGGACAAGCTCGGTTAGAAGGGCACGAATACGAACTTTCCACACACTGTATTTTTCATCGTTGAATGGTTGAATGTTTCTCTGCACTTTTAAGTTTTACATTGTTAACAGAGTTCACAATGTTGACCAACCAGTAATGCGCACTTAACTTTCGCGTTAATCCACACCTGCACGCATCTCAATTTCGTCACGTATTCACGGTTGTGACCGGGCCCATAACCCATTAAATTTAACGTAAACTTTATACTATTTGGAAATAAAAGTCTTAATTTCTTGACGTAAATTATTCAAATCAAAAACAATCCCGCACTTGGAAGATGGATTTTTGATACTTCGAATTAACTGATGCTTGTACTACTAGAGAGACCCAGGGGGATGATCAATTGACCTTGTGTGGGTTCTATTTATAATGTATCCGTTCATCGTGCCGTGTGAAATACTTTAATCTAGCCTATGTATAACGGGGACTCCCCGAGCTGCTTTCATTATTTATTTTTGTTGAAGAGAAACCAACAGGGTAAATATGGAAAATAAATAAATAAAGAGACAAATAAATACGCCATAAAAAATATTAAATAAGCAGAGACTGTGACAAAATCTTATCAATGTTAAATATCAGTGGTGGAGATATGATTATATTTCAGCATAATAATAATTACTGCTAGTTTTTAGTCTCATTACTCAGTGGTTAAACAGCCCTGCATTGTCAGGTAATTAAGGTTTTCAAGACCGATTTATTGATCAGCCGATGTGGCTAATTATGAGGATAAATCGTAGATACCACTTTGCTATAGATCTCTACAATATGAGAGTTTATGATACATTTTACTGGTTTAATTTGTAAAGTAGGTGTAGCACGGCTTTACGACTTGCGAAGCATCTGACTTGGAGGTGTCGCGTAGAGTGTTTGGTAATTATTCTGTTTGCCAGAATAAAAATACACTTATGAGTACACAATCTAGTTATGATGCATTTACTATTCGTCATGATCCTAGATAGCACTACAAGCTTGATGCAAACTTGCTGCCGTAGTAGTATTACATAACAATAATAATAATAACAATTGTCGTAAGGTAAATCTTATAGAATTATTAAAGAATAATTAAACTTCAGTAGTTAATAGAAATATAATATGTATGTGAGTTACTGAATAGCCAATTAGCCGTCTTCCCGTAGAAAATTGTTTACATTTGCGACTTCCACTCAGACTACGTGGATAATATTTCATATTCAATCAGGAATGTATCAGGTAGATTATTCACAGAAACAAACTAACATTTGCTGCAATGACTGCCAAATTATATGGTAAAACAACAAGTACTCGCCGTGGGTTGTCCTCCCCGACACCACACTCTGGCACAGCGCTACACATTTCTTATCTGTTTCTATGGAATAACCTTGGGAGCGCTGAAATGTTCATAAAAGAATGCTTAGAAAAACGGACATGATTGGTACGACTCGAGACATTTAAGGAAAATAATAAATACCATAGACAGGTCCTTGGTAAGGCACTGTTGAGGCCGTGCCCCTCGCCTGCATGCAGCTCCTCCAAAGAGGCCACCACACACCATAGAGCAAGTTTGGCTGACCACCCCATGAAAGCGTTCTGTTACTCCCCAAAACCAGCCCGCATTTCATGCATCTGTGATGCATGGGCACACCAAACCCGCGACTCGGCAATTCTGATGTCGTGCATCGGCCCCCAGCTAGGGGCCAAGTCATGAAGTGGAAATCAGGGATGTCTACGTAAGACTATATTCCTGCTTCGTACGGTGGCCAGCCGTCAAAATCACTTCAGGTACATACCATGGTATCGAGAGGGTTATTTGACACCCGCTTCGCCGAGCGCAACAATACCTTTTATCCGTGTCGCACGCTACTGGGTCACAACCAGGAAGCTGCAGATTCACACCACATACACATGAACTCGATACGTGGGGTGGCGTTTTATCGTACGACTTTTGCGGGCAACGCGTTTACTATGCACAGTCCCATTGATTCTCATGTGTTTTATCGCAATCGTTCTTCGCAACGCACGTACCGCAACGCACGCACCGCAATCCTCGGATGCAGCTAGGACACGGTGTTACACCCTTCTTCGACTGTCCCGGCGGCCCGGCAGTGGCCTGGGACTGATTCTCTACTCGACAGCTGTATTTAAGGGAAACTTGCTGTCTTAAAGATTTGAGATAACGACTCTTGTGACTTATTTAAATCCACAAGATACACCACGCTAGGTCATAATATATTATTAATATCACGTCGCTAGAAATATTTTACCACACAATGTCAACTTTAATAACATTTATCTACGAGTGATTCATAAAATGCACTTTTTTAGACGTTTCTTAGTTCATAAAATGTATGATTATATTGAAGAGTTAAATAAAGTAGTTTGGGTGTAATAAAGTGCCGTAGCGGTTCATTATTTAACGCTAAATCTGACACGTTACGTTGCTGCACGCTCGTCGGGTACAAGTGAGCGGAGCGGACCAGAGCGGAGCGATCCAACACGAGACACTGAACCACCAGTTTATTAGCAGAACGCCAGCGCCAGATCTATGTACAATTAATATTTTGTGTTTTGCATCGTTTAGTTACCTGAAATGGATACCATTGTAGATGATTCAATGAATGAAATATCTTCTACGCCAGAAGAAATTATTTTTCAATCAAATGTGGCTATATAATTTATATATTTTAATATTTTATGTTTACATTCAATCATAAATGAAATATCTTCCGCACTAGAAGAAATTATTATTCAATCAAATATGGCTGCACAAAATCTGTTAGGTACCTAGGTACCTACCTCAAAAATCTAAAGAAGTGTATATTAAGCAATATATGTCACCTTTATGAACTGATGTGAAGAAAAAAGCGTTAATAGCTTCAAAGAAACACTTACATAAGATATGAATGCATTGAAAAGTTTTTTTTTAAATTTTATATTCGTTCTAGTTCAAGTCACTCGTAGATAAAATTTTGTATGCAACATATGCATAAAGTGCCTTTTTTCACTTCTGGGATTGCCGCATTCGCCTGCGGCTCATGCGGTCAAACTTCCCAGTCGTGAAAAAAAGTACCACTTTATGCACTTGTTGCATAAATAACTATTATTATTTCCCACCATTACAAATAAAATGAAAGTATAATTGTTGAAAATTTATATTGATCTGCAACACATTCTTCTCTCTGAAAAGATGAAATAAAAATTAAAATATGGTTGTGGAGCTCCCTAGTACTAATCTTCTGGTTTTCCTGAACTCGGTTCAAAGCTCGGGTTGAAGCTCGGTTCAAACAATTCTTGCCGACAGCCACCCGTATCTTGAAAATTAGAATCAGTTTGTTGTAAAGTGAGTAAAACGGAGACTTTATTGACGTAAGTACCTTCAAAATTTAGCTTTAGGTAGGTAGGTACCTACACACCACACAATATCCACATAAACAAAGATAGCAGGTACTAGGTAACACACACCTAAGTTCTATTCTATCCTATACCTGTGCACGGCGTGCTGACGTGCTTCTCTCGTCTCTTTCTCTTCTACTACGGAAGAAAACATCATTTAAGGTAATCAGTCATGCACACGATGATCCGCTTTTGATGGAGTCTTGTATTACAATAACCTTGTTACACGCAGACTTGCTGCAAACTTGAATCAGTGTTGCAGAATTCAGACTAGCAAGTCAAGCTTGTATCAAACTTGATGCAGACTTTCATATCAACCTTGCATTTGCAAGCCAAAATCAAGGCTTGTTGGGATGCAATTTAAATAGTCATTCAGTTAGCTACTATACTTAAGCCACAATAGACCTTTGATCACAATGAAGGTGTCACAATGGCCCACTCGCGATAAATCTAATTTCTAAGCTAGCTACTACTTAATAAAAAGATAAGCTGCTGCACAGAAAGACTACAACAGGATCGGCGCGGCCCTGTACGTCAAATATCCAATAATATAAATACTGTACAGGGAATATCACCTAAAAGAGCTAGACGTGGTGTAGCGCTTTAAGTTGAGGCTCAAAAAAAAGAAAATAATACGATAAAAATATTTAAATAAAACATCCGACTTGCAGTATACTTCCATGTCTGATCCACCTCTTGTGGTGCTTATCTTGTGTAATTATTATTGTCTGCACTTCTTCATATGGGCAGTAAGGTCCTGATGATGGCAGCAGCAAGGTGCTGATTGCTGATGACTTTCTACTTCTTACCGTAGTGCCCGATAATTAATTATTAGACCCTTATTAGTCAACTTATTACACTTATAGGTTGATCACAATCAAACCAGAGTTCAAAGGCCAGGGTACATGGGGGGATCGCCTGTGTCCCCAGCAAGCTCCCGACATGCAGGTAGACTTCCGGACTTCCGACACCCCACGGCACTTCAATAAAATATAATAATAAACCACCACGCCTGACGTCTTCAAGTCGAGTTCAATATCTCTAGTTATCTACATAATAACTCAATAATATAATGAGACCGCTATAATAGTTGGGTAAATAAAATATTAGTTGTAAGATAACAGAGGTCCACAATACGCGGGATAGCCCTGAAAATAATAATTAGGAGCCTAAAGTTTATTGTGAGATAATCCTTCCCAAATTTTCCGATTCCGAAGCTAGATAACAGGAAGAAAACCACAAGAGTTTTCCAGTGAGGATTGACTTGTAGAACATTCCTTTCCAGTAATATCTCCCCTTGGATGTAGAAAAATGCCGTCGATACATTATACCATTCATTTCAAAGGAGAGGTCTATGGGAGATAAACTTACCCCATAGTTCCCAGGAAAATTATTAGAAGGAAAACTTAATAATAATAGTTTAAACTGCACATTGCACCAAACAGCTTCTATATCATATAAAAGAAGGTTGGATCATGCGAAATAGCGATTATGGTTATATTATTGATTAGTGTTAAATTTTGGCAAGACCACGATCATCAATTACACACACAAATCACAACAGATTGTCATAAAATGAATAACAACTTTAATAATAATAACAGCACATAAAAACATTCCTAACCCACTCTCGATCTCGCGAAAACTGAATTATACTGAAATTAAAAATTTCGGCTTTTCCACGTCCCTTTCAAGAAGAGTGTAAGTAGTGTAACATATCCATCGACAGGTTGTGTTCTTATGTGAAACTGAAAGGAAACTGAAGAGGTCTTTTAGCATAAAAGACCACATGCTCGTTCGAGATTTGTACTGTTTGAAGAATTTTCAGGTTCCTGTTTCAATAGGTGGTATCTTTTACAATATCTTTGTAGGGATAATCCCACTATGTTTATGTAGTGTTTCTTTGAAGGTGCTATTTATTAAATGGATGAAGTTTGCACTTCTGTTCTCCTTGTTCTGTTTCCTTAGGGTATTATTTTGGATTTCCAGTTCCCTTACTACATTTAGGTCCATTTTCGTTGTTATTGGTCCACTTTCTGTATTTGTTGTCGATAATGTAATTTTTCGTGTGCTTAATATTTTTCTCAGCATCATTGCTGGTGTGAATCATCATATATGTAGACGGGATTCAGTCTACTTAGAGATTACTACGTATCGTTGGTTTAAGAAGCTGTCTGTGATGCTATTATTATTATTATAATTAAAATTAATAAAATTTCTGAAGAGTTACCATTTTATTTTAAAAGCTACTTTGAAATACGAAGCATATCTTAAAATGATTTCACCCGCCACTGCTACACCAGCGACCGATAGAAGTAAACTCGAATCCTTTTTATCTTTTGTAGGTATAACTTAATTTAATTAATTTACCGTCCAGTTAATAGATGAAACCTGTAAGATAAACGCATGTAAATAAAATGAGAAAAAAATAACACACACACTACCTGAATATGTAGGCATGCCCTGTTGTGTATGTGGGTCTCTACACCGAGGGTGCATGTTAGTTGTGTTTCTACACCGGATTATCAGATTTCCTCGTAGTCTGGTCTCTAGATCGAAGGATAGAGGAATGTCCTCATAGCAGTCCATAATATAACATGCGATCCTGCAGTAACAAAATCAAGCAATGAAGACATTTGGAGCATTATTGTCTGCAGTTAGTATCCTTGTACCGAACTGCAGCTTCAAATATTTTTATCTTACAAAAGGCACAAGTATACATTTGTCTTAATTATCAAGTAGATTTTCAAACCTCATATAACTTAAGTAGGGAGTTTTAGTTGAAGAAAATACCATGTAATCAGCTACTCTTATACAGTACCTACTGTAAATATACTAGCTACCTTCTTTTTAATAACCAATTACTAATTTACAATCTATATAAACTTACAATGTTGTAAAGTGTATGTTATACGTTAGAGGTAAAACTTTACGTTTCTCTATCATTTCCTTGCCTTCTAGTCGAAAATATCCTTAATTGGAATATATTTCTCTATTTAAACCAAAGAATTGTAGAAGCAACGCCATATTGTCGAATAGTCCTAGCAGTAGTTAGAAATTATGGAAGATACAGTAACCTTTCGCTAGAGCAAGATTGCAGACCCGCCCGGTTCTGTGTAATTTGGCGGGAATATTTTGAAGTCCCATTCCATGATTCGCTAAAATTTAACTTTAGCAGGCAGAGAAACCACGATATATATGCATGAGTAGCGAAGATACCCGTCCTATTACCAGAAAATCGCCATTGATTTTCCTCTGGCCTTTGACTGACTAACAGCGAATCAGTCCGTATCTTCAAATATCTTCCCTGAACCAGTATTTTCGGTGGGTTATAAGATTTTTTTTATTAAAAATGCACATGCACTGCACAGAAATTTCTATGACGCTCTGGGAGTGGTGCATGAGCGGAGACGATTCATGTTGGCATTGAATCGCTGCACCAGGTTGTATACTTCGGGAAACACTCCCTTTGGAATGCTATTCCAAAGTGATGTGGTTCTGTACATGAAAGAAGTCTGAAATAAGGTGGTGCGAGGTGTAACGAGCTGAACATGATACCGATGAGCGTCTGCGGCTCGACGTGTATTTCTGCCCGGTCTTGTTCTAGGTGGGATCAAGCGGGCCACGTTTTGAACACTTTCCATAAAAAGATCTGTAACAGACTCAGGTCAGCTACTCTTCTTCGATGTTCGAGAGTGTCTAAATTTTTTGTCAAATCTGGGTCCCCAATCAAGTGTATGGCTCTTTTCTGGATAGAGTTGAGTAGTCTCAGCTTTTGTTTGGGAGCTGAGCTCCAAACAAAGCAGTACTCCAAGGATGGTCGGATTTGAGCCTTGTATAAGAGGAGAAGCTGTTGTGGTGTATAAAATTTCTTCGTGCGGAAGAGTGTTCCAAGTTTTTGAGAAGCACTCTTCGCCAGACCAGCAACATGATCATGCCAAGACATGTTCGCTCCGAGGATCACTTCAAGTAAAGGAAGAGGTGGAGTAAGACTCCCGTCATCACCATATCTGGCTGCAAAACGTTGGCCTTTTTGGAGAAGATGACTGCTTGGGGTTTTCCAGCATTAAATTGAACTTGATTTCTATCGCCCCAAGCTAGAATGTCTTGTATGTCATTGTTAAGAATGGCAGCTTCTTGCTCCTTGCGAGTCTGTGCGTCCATTGCAGATGTTCGCGCATCTAAGGTATAAGAAGATATGAGTGTACTGTCATCGGCAAAACTGTATATTGGATTTTTTGTTGTTTCAAGTAAGTCGTTGATGAATATTATAAAGAGAGTCGGAGATGAAATGGATCCCTCAGGCACACCGGCATTGATGGAAAAGGTCTCAGAAATAACTCCATCGGCTGCCACCCGTAATAAACGATCTCCGAGATAACTCGCAAGCCACAAGCAGAATTTCTCGAGCATTCCATAAGTTTTGCCAACAGTTCATCATGTCAGACACGGTCGAAAGCTCTAGAAATATCAACCGCAACCCTTCAAGACTCCTCATGGTGCTCTCTTTAAAAATTCCCTTTTTTACGACAGATTGTAAAGTTGACAGAAAACGGATCACAGCTCAGTTGAGCATTTTTTAAGTACGATAACAGGTACGTCATCTGGCCCAGAAGCTTTGTTAGGGTCTAAGGCTAACATAATGCGCTTCATGACACGCTATCGGAAAACGTCTGACATTTTGTCCTCCACCGGAAGGTATCATTGGCGGAGTTCTTCCCTGAAAGTCGACGAAAGAGTATGAAGAAGGTTCTCTTCAGTAGCCGTAGATGCAATAGTCCCGTTTATCCGTGTAAGTGGTTGAATCGTGGATCTGGTGAAGTTATGGCTGACTGCCTTAGTTACCGACAAAAAAGATTTCGAACCGTTAAGGCAGGAGAGATGTTTGTTCCTAATTCTTTGGTTGCGAGTTTCCTTGGTTTGATCTTCATATTATTTCTTTGCATCTGCTTCGTGCAAAGAAGAAATTGTGGTGGTTTATGCCGTCGGGGTTCTCTCGACATTGGCGAAAAGCCAGTTGTTTGGAGGCAACAGCTTCCTTGCATCTTTTGTTGAATCAAGGTTTGCTGTTTGAGAGCTGTTTTTTTGAAAAGGGAATGTAGAATTCATTGCCTGTTAGGAAGACTTCAGCAAATTCCCTAGCACAAACAGATGGATCATTAGAGCAGAAACAAACACTCCTCCATGGAAAATCTCAATAATATTCCCTGAGTTCTTCCCATTTGGCAGATCTATAGTGCCAGACTACACGCGGTTTACTTGCTTCTTTAATATTAGTAATTGCTAGGACACAAGATGTTGAGACGAGTTTGTGATCTGAGGAACCCAGTGGGGCTTTCACCGTGATAGTATATATTTAAGGGTTCGTGGTCAAAAACAGATCCAACAGGCTGGCGAATTTTCCCTCGTGATCGGGAATACGGGTTGGTTCATCCACGAGCTGGATAAAACCACAGCTGATCGCAAACGATTCCGCTTCACGGTCTTCTTCATCAGTGAAGTTTGAGTATTTAAGCCAGTTGATGTTATGTACATTAAAATCACCCAAGATGGATATCTCGGCTTTAGGGTAGTTTATCTGTATGAAGTCAACAGTTTTAAGAGTGTCCTATACAGTGTATCGCTGGGTAGTCGGTGTAAACAACAGATAAATCTCGTCGTTTGTCGGTCTGTTATTCTAAGCCACATGACGTCAAAGTCATTGGGCTCAAAGTCTTCCTCACGTTGGCAGGAGAGGTCACTTCTGACAAAAATGCCAATTCCGAAGTTACGTCTAAATCGGGAATGAAAGTCATATCCTTGATAAAGATAATTAACTGTGCTTGACGACGCTTGGACTTTTGTTTCGCACAGTGCTAGAATGTGAGGTTTATTTGCCTGAAGATGTTGATGTCCTGAATTGATATTTGTGTTTAAACCTGTAATATTGCAAAAGTAGACTATATACTTTCCCATTCTGGAGGTGTTATTATTCTTTCTCCTGGATGAATGTGCCCCTGGATTAGCACCCGCCCGGAGCTCCGAATGGGGGGTTTTAGCTCTGGAAAATTTCAACCCCGGGAACGTCATCCATGCATATTATTGTTTTTTTACCCCATGGACCGGAATCTGTCACACACACGAAACGTCAGCTCTTTGAAGCAACTTCACGTCGCCTAAGCCTGAAAGATGGTATCGCACCGGGCGAGGCTGTGTGGGTTCTATGTCCTCTACCATCTAGTTTGCTAGTTTTGGTCAGCCCCGGGGGCATTCCCCTATTCGCCACCCGGGTAGGCTCCCGATAGCGGACTAGCAACCCCGACACGGGATTCTTATAATATTCGAAAATCCAATTGATTTTAATATTAAGACACCATTATCTTAACCTACCTAACAACGTGTATCTACAAATATTGGGTCGATCCTTCGAGGTTCTCGACAAATTATCTAATGTACAAACGCCCAGAACGAGAATCAACGTCTCCAGGAGGTTATTTTTGATGCATTTCATTTCGGCGTCATCTTCTAAACGGCACCTCGAGACCTCGTGAACTCCCTGGACCCTCATCAATGTTCAACTTCTCTTTAGAACCGTTTCTCTTTCCTACTGCTGAGGAATTTATATTCTTCACTTGTCCGGGAAGAAGACAACAATACTCCTGACTGACTGAATTTCCGTTCTACGACTCTTTTGATAAGAAAGGGGTCGTATTGAAAGTTACCTTAACCATATCAACAAGTTTATCTCGAAGAGATAGGTGACGAAGAAAACCAAATTTATGGAAGAATAGTGTTAGGTATCTTTTAGAATTGTTTACATTTCCCCCACTTGACCCTATCTTTTAAAGAAACATTTTATCGATAAAACATTATTTTATCGTGATTTTATTTACCCCATAAGTATACCGGGTGATCCATCTTAATCTATTTTCGGAATTATAGGGGAAGGGCAACATTCTCCGAACAAAACTTTGGGACAAAAGTTGTTTGGTTTTGAGAGGGACATCGTTTGCACACAAAAACACCCCCAGCCCCACCCCCTGCATAGGGGTGGGGGTGACTTTGACAATTTAAATAGTAACCTACATTTTTTATTGCGAGTTATGATTCAGCGTGGAGAAAAACAAACTGTTGTACGAATTTTTATTTTATTTTAAACGCCTGCTACGATTGCGTTTAAAAAAGCATAGGACCTTCATTTTCTTTGTAGTAAAATATCCCAGCCTTTTAGCCACAAGGCCACGTCCTTGGGAGTGCAATCATTTCTGAATCATTTTGTGCCAATTTTTATAGTTATTTTGTAACCAGCTTCTTTACCATCCCCAATCTCCCTTCACGAAGGAGAATCGGAGACGAAAAGATAACCAGCTATTTAGCTACCAGCTAGCTCTCAAAATTACATTGGCAAACACATATGAGGGGTTGAGCAGTAAGAGAAGGAAACACGCACCTTAATTTAACAAATTTATTTATAGTAAAGTGACATTCAGAGTACCTACCAGATTATGATTTAAAGTTAAAAATCAGTCAGCAAAATTGACAATTATAAATTGAAATAATATTAATGAAAATTGAAAACCTTTTTTCTTGGTTATTATGAAACGTGACGGATTAACAATATTCAAAAATAAGACTTTTGATTTCGGCACAAAAAAAAATGAGAATGATTTGATAAAATTGCAGAACTTGCAAGAGGACAGCAGAATCAAGCCAGAGAAACAAAGCAAATTAAACACATTGAATTACTTAACTCTACTGCGAGGGTGTCGTGTGGTTTGGTCCAAAAATTCTTGGCTGTCTCGGAGGGCGGCCATGTTGTAGTTGCTCCAACTTCCTGGATGCTCTCGACTGATCTCTAGTGATCTTTGCCGGATCAGGTTTCTGGTGGCTCCATGATGATGGTCTAGTGGATATTCTGACTTTCTGATCCGCTTAGGTGGTGCATTTTACAGGTGCATGGTCCGGATGGAAACGGGAGTTCTCCCCATAGAGAGAGCGGGTGTACCTGTTCGAGTTGTAATCGAGATCTGTATGTTGCAATTTTCATTATGAGTGCTGAGGCCTGAGTGTGCAATGATGTACAGAAAGTAATTCAATGTTGAAGTGAATGATTTTTTTATTTTTTTTTTATTATTTATAACCAATGGCTGATATATAACAAATCATTGCACCTCTTGCAGCTCAGCAACTTTATTGACAGAATTTGATATTTTTAAATTAAAATTAAAATTAATTAAAAGCAAAACCAGCAACCTCGTCACATCAAATAATATTTATGAATTAAAAACATCCATACATCTGCCAGTCCCAATCAGACATATTCTATGAGCCCAACCATTATAATACTATAATTACTTACCTCCTGCCAATCTGGACATAAGGGTGTACTTATCTAGCTTGCATTGTTATTGCTGTTGCTGTTGAAAATTAGAATTAAAATGAAGGAAAAGAAGTAAGTGCATTTTATGCCTGCTCTTATCTCGCACTCGGGCCGGGCTGCGCGCTGGATGGTGATAACAGGTGTACCAGAATAAATGCAGTCATATTGCTATACAGTGTGGGTTTTTTTGAATTAAAATTCTAAAATATTGTAACATGACGTTTGTCATGTTTCAATTTGCGAAAACATACCTATCATTGTTATAGTTATTTCAAACGTTAGAAAAATCTGGAAATAGATTTTGGAATAGCTATTAACGCGATGAATAAGTTAATTTATATCACAAAAATATCACAGATAATTCTGCTGATTTCATATTAAGAACGACCATATTAGTATATTTAGCGCGTCACTATCACTATTCGGTTAGCCGAACGTAAATCCTAATTTATCACATAGTTTCTGAACAGGGTAACTAAGCGAAACGAACTATCAAGAGGCGAGTTGTACTTCCGTCTCACTCTCGCTCATTTTTTTTTAGAATTGCCAACGATTTAAATGTTTTTCAGACAAATTTAATTGGTGCAATGCTATAGATGAAGAAAATAGTAAGATATACAGGGTGGGAATTTTTTGTACTACCTATCATTGGGATTGGGATCTCCTAAACGCTAAGAGATTAGAGAAAAGCTGCTCTATTTTGTGGCCATCTCGAATCCGTCAGGACATAGAACATAATCTGGGACCGTTTCTTAAATATCCTGAAAAAAACTGAAAAATCGATATTTCTTATTTTTGCCATAACTCTCTTCTTTTTGAAAAATAATATATAATATTTTGTAGGCATACATAGGACGTCAAGAGCTATCCATCTATCTGACATTTTAAAAATTTTCAAAGCCAACTAGATCTCAGAGTATTCATAGTCAACTTTTGTTTTTCTTATGGCTGCCATATTGGATTTTCATGTCATTCTGTACCTAAAAAATTAAGGAAACCAAAAATCTATCATATTAAAAAAAAATTCTCCAAAATTTTCGAATTTTTTTCCGAAAACAAAAAGAAAATTTTACCACCAAATGACGTCGTATGCCGTCGCAATATAACCTGACATTGCTTGACTTATGGTTATTGATGACATTGGGTTGAAGAGAGGATATTTTTTTCTAAAAAAAAAGAAGCAAATTTTGAAGAATTGCTTTTAATGTGTTAGATTTTTGATATTCTTAATTTTTTTATTATAGAATGACATGAAAATGTAATATGGCGGCTATTAAAAAAACAAAAGTTGACTATGAATACTCTGGGATCTAGTTGGCTTTGAAAATTTTGGAAATGTCAGATGGATAGCTCTTAACGGCTTATGTAAGTTTACAAAAAATTACTTATTAATCTTTAATAATAAAAAAGATATGGCAAAAAAGGAAATCAAGATTTTTGAGTTTTTTCAGCATATTTCAGGACCAGTCCCAGATATCTTGTATGCATGTCTCGATGGATTAGAGATGGCTTCAAAATAGAGTTGCTTTTCTCTAATCTAACGGACCGTGTATCTCTTAGCGTTTAGGAAATCCCAATGATGGGTAGTACAAAAAATTCCCACCTGTATAAAATAGATGCTGTATCCTTAGTTACCACAAAGGAAACCACTCGCTGGACAAACTATACCTACCTACCAACGAAAATACTTATAGTAGGTACTTATTATACTTGTTAGTTCAGTATTTTTTTTAATAAGTTAAGAACTAATTTCGTTCTTAAAAAATGTATGTTCAAGGAGTAGCTCAAGAAATGTTTCAGTAAGTGAATATTTTTCTGATACCTCACAGGCAGTGGACTGTAGTTGACCTGCATATCTACAGAAACCGTGCTAGATCGGACAATCCATTCTCAAGACGACCCAGGCCACATAAGGAATAATAAGGCAGGATATTTTAAAGTGACCAGTGCAGAGAAGGTATCGCAGTACAAGAAAGTTTTTGTAGCAAACTAACCAGCAAGCGTCCACGGTGGTGAGATACGCCGGTCTGCGTTAGTTACGGCCCTGATTAAGGGATCGCTGTTTCACGTGATAGCAGAGGCAGAGGAAAGCGAACAAACAGCGCACCACAGATCGCTCGATTGCAGGGACTTCGCGGTATAAATTATTATTACTGTCCGTGGAACATCAGATAAGTTAATTTCCAGACGCGAGTCTGCTCTCTGCAGTCTCTCTCTCTAGTCCTCTAAGCCGGCCCACGTCCCCTCGTAATGACGGACGGGCAGACTGCATGCATAAGTGCATAAGGCATACACACCAGACACAGCCCGGTATATCTTGATCACTTAAATCAATACCTGAGATCTTAAGATAAAAGAACGAGTACTGGTAATCTAGCCATCTAACACTCTTTGAATGCGTTACATATATGAGACTGCATGTTATGTTAAGCTTTAGCAGAACTACGCAAGTTTGTCAAGTTGTGTATTCAGGTTTTTTTTTGACCTAACTAGATATCATGAGTGAAAATCCATATTAACACACTTTATTGTTACTTTCCCGACCAACTATGCCATAATATCAAATCAATGTGATGAACAACATATTACTCTGTTGGTATGTTATCACTATGATGTATGATGATGATATCACTATACATATTATAACCTCTGATGGTAGTTCCACGGATGAAACTAAGCCGATTTAAGTCAACTTAGTACAAAGTTGTTTTGTTTAGCCACTACGAGATTTCATTATGAAAACTTAAACCGCCGACGCGATTCTTATAAAATTTGGTATAATATATTGGTTTTATGGAACAAAATGTGCAACAATAAAATTACCTCTCATGACGTCGATTCATTGGCGTAATCATGGGTTTTTTAGGGTTTTGAACTTCTTTAAACCCTTTGAACTTTTACGCCAACGGAATTAAAAATTTTAAACAGCGAATCAATCGACACATTATCTACAAAAATCTTGATAGAAGTTGCCTATTCTTATCGTTTAGCAGAAAATCGCTTTTGAATGTTGAATTTCATAGGAAACTTTTTAATATTTCTCATGATCTTTTCCTAAATTCACATAGGATAACAAAATAATTTACAATTCAAAATTTAAATGCGATTTTCTTCTTCGCAATAAGATTAGACGACTTTTATCAAGAGTACCTTTTTTCCAGAAGTTTTATAAGGAGTGCCTTTTTTGTAGCAAATGAGTCGATTAATCTACGCTCGACATAGAAATTTTTTAATGACATTATTGGCGCTGAAGTTGAAATCTAGAAACCCATGATCTACTTCAAAGAATTAACTGTCATGAATAATTTTAGTGTTGCACCTTTTGTCGCATAAAACCATAACGGCATACCAAATTTGATCAAAATCACTTTTTGAGGCTTAGCTTTTATAATCAAATAATAATTTCAAAAATGGCACTTCGGTATCTCGTAGTGGCTAAATCACTTTGTAGCTTTATACCAAATAAGTTGACTTAAATCGACTTAGTCCGAGGAACACTTGGTGGTAAGTTGTAAAGATCTTTTAGGGACATCCACACTCTCATACATGTTATGCTGAGTACTGTCACCCAGCTCTCAATAATTTACCCCTCATGACTACGCGACAGTGGTTGCTGTAGCTGGTGTTGGTAGGCCTGCCTCAAGCGGCCTCCTGCAGAGAGAGAGGTCACGGATGGCAAACGGCATAATCATCGGGTTGTGGGCAGAGACGAGTGCCAGTACTGATAGTAGCTGATTCACTGGTATGGCTAACTGTTTTTGGGAAGAAAGCAAGTGACCCCTTTTTGATATCGATGACAATAGTAACAGTAAATGGAAGCTTCTAAAATACAAAGGTGGTAGTGTGCTGGGTGAAGAAAATGGGGTAAAACTTAGACCATTTTGTTTTCTACATATTGGTTATATCTTCGACATGCTCGCTTGAGAGGTGCGGGGATAAGTTTGTCAGGTTGGTGTATGAGCTCGATGTACAGAAGCTCTGCGGAGGATGTCTTGAATCGTCTTTGTCAGGAGTCCTCTTTGACAAGTACTCTGTCGTCTTATGTAAAACATAAGCCGAAGAAGTCTCTCTAGCATTCGTGGCACAGGTGCAGCCGTTATAACAAGGACATTAGAGTTTTGGTACGCCTGTTATCATCGACAACACGAGTAGCTGCTATCTATAATTGAGTTGACATGCTTCAGCAAGTAGAAAATTACGTGAAAATAGATAATAAGTCCACATCATTGGGCATGTTTTTTATCTGCCGAACGTTTGCATTTAATTATTGTTTGTCATTGCTGGAGAAATTTCGTCATATGTAGGAGCGAGACCTCCGTAACGAGTTCTCCCTCCTACTCGTGACAAAAATGTTTCGGCAATGCGAACGAATACAAACCTTTGTCAGATTAGTGAGCGATTTAAGTGAAAGTAGCTAGTATCGAGACAGTCGATCCGCCTATACAAGGTGATCCGTGATCCCTAAATAACGGACACGGTATACAGAGTGTTGTAGAGGATTTTCAGAAAGACTGTAAATTTAAAACAAAAATTCTTTCCCCGGCTTCGTTACCAAGATATAAAGTTTCCTTTTTCAAGAATTTAAATCAACACGACAGTCAAATTTAAACAACTTCCACTGGCAAAGCACATGATTCCACATAACTATTCCGGTACTATTTTTTTATTTTTTTAATATTGGTTTCGGAACTATAGGCATTCAAATTCTACATATTCCTTGAGTACAATAAAATTCGTTCTGCAAAATTGGGAGATAACAACGGATCTAAAACAGATTTTTTGAATAATATTATCGGATATGTATCCCCACAAGATAATAATTGTTTGAAGCTTTGTTGGGCTGGTCATTTCATAACTTATGGTAACAACTTTCTGGGTATTATAGACCTGCACACACTATTTTTCTGCCTGAAGAAGTGTATCGAGTGCATTGTTGTGACTTTTTCCCCACAAAATTGGTCCTATTTTCTTAATGAAACCATGCTGGAGAAAAAAGAAAATGAACCTGGAATCCTTAATCTACAATGAATGCCGTGGTAGGTACTATCCGCGTTCGCCATTGCGCGATCACTTTGTATTATTTTGTATTTGCTTTTACCAATGGCTGTATTTTAAGAATCTTAACAGAAGATTTATATTTTTTTAGTTATTATTAAATCCCTATAAAGAGGTATTGCAATCCGTAACAGTATCGGAAGTTACGCCCAGTCATTACAGAAAAATACCTTCAAAAATCTAATCCTCTGTAGACCGGATGGGAAATGAAAACAACATGTATAAGTCACAGATTCGCAGAAACGCTAATTAGTAGTAGCCAGTTCTGAAGCAATCAAAAGTTGAACAGGTTGAAGTTAGTTTATTTCATAGACGTCGGTTATCGTAGGTATTTGAACAGTCATTACAAAAATTAAAAAAAAAAAAACAATACAATAAAAGGCCAATGAGTATATATTTTCGTTCAGAATTATATGAATATCTTGTCAACCGGTTTCGGATGCTAACCCATTCTCATTACAACTGAAAGTGAGATGTAAGATGTTATAGGTGTTCTAAAAAAAAAGTTGTAGTCACTTGTCATTTTACATGATTCGCGTTTTAAAGGTAAAAAAGTATTTATAAGTATATGTACCTATAAATTTTGATCAACGAACCTCATCGGAGAATGTCGCTTCACGACATTTGTGTCCGTTTAAATTGTAATAGCAAGTTGAAAAATTAAAATGTAAGTGCCTGGTGCTGCTTGACTTAACTAAGGCTTTCGATTCTGCAAATATTTCTCATCTTATTAGGAAACTGCAACACTTAGGGATCAGGGATAACAGCTTACTTTGGATATCCTCTTATCTGAATGGACGAGTCCAGTCTACTGTCCTGAACACCCCAAAGGGAGCACTCCGGTCGGATGCTAGACCCATCCTGTCAGGGGTCCCACAGGGATATGTATTGGGGCCGCTACTATTTTCCCTGTATTGTGCTGACCTCCCTGACACTGTCTCTCATTGCTCTATTCAAGTATCTGATGATGACATTCAGTTATACCTTTCATTCCCATCATGGGATGTGCAGACTGCTGAGGCAGATATAAATTCTGACCTGGCCAATGGTAACGAGTGGACCAAATAAAATCACCTCTTACTGAATCCTGACAAATGCCAAAGCATTTTATTCGGCCCAAAAACCAAGAGGCAGTTAATTGGGAATCTAGATATCCGGATTGCTGGCTCCCAGATACCAATCCATGATTGTGTTAAAAATTTGGGTGTTTCCATTGACAGTGAACTTTCCTTTAGCCGTAACACAAGCCACCTCTGTCAAAAAGCTTATTTCAGTCTGAAGCAACTACTGCCTTATAAGATGTTACTAGATCCTCAGACTAAGCTGCTGCTTTGCGAATCACTTGTCCTGTCAATACTTAATTAAGCTGATGTAATTTACGGCCCCTGTATATCATATATTGACAAACAGAGGCTGCAAAAAATACAAAATTTCTACATCCGGTTTGTTACTCCAATTCCGCAGTTTACTCACACCACACCTTATCTCCGCAGTCTCCAATATTTAAAAATACAAGAAAGAAGGTTCCTTCACTATGTAATCCTATTAAATAAAGTTATACAGACAGAACGATCTAGATACCTTTACGACGGATTGTCCAAGAGCAGTGATGTCCATTGTCTGAACTTGCGTCATGTAGATACTACTCTTACCATCCCTCTGCACACAACCTCATTCTTCAGACGGAGTTTCTTGCACATCTCAACATTTCTATATAATAACTTATTGTCCGAGATGCAAAATTCATCCAGTAATACCTTAAAAAAAATCTAAAGAATAGAATTCTCTCTGAAAACCTGGACCTAAATCTAGGTCTATTTTAGTGTAGACTGGGTTATTAAAGTACTGATCTCTCTTCTCACTGTAATGTGACCTAAATTAATACTCACCTTTGTTATGTAAGTGTAGGGATATCTTGTATCAGCCTTGCTGTGGTAATCCCTTTTGTATATTGTGTAATTATGTGTATAATACTGCTCAATAAATATTATTATTTCTTCTGCATATATGTAGCATCTCGGGTCTCATCTCCCGGCGGCAAGCAACCATGTCGGGCTATCACCAAGCCAAGGTCGCCATAGAAGTTCTACTACATGTGTTTAGTTTGTGTGTTGTGTCAATTCTGTTAAATGTGTCGGATGTTCATCTATTTGTATTCTGCGTACAGAAATTTTCTAACGATGTGACATGTACTTATTATTGTGGCTTTCTGTAGTTCTATGTACGTATTTTTGTGCATTTTGAGTGTCTGTAAGCTTTTATGTAGTGCATATGGTACAACCCCTGTAGAGGACAAGACTATCGGTACGATGACTACCCTGTCCATCCTCCAGAGGCGCCGCACCTCCTGTGCTAGATCTATGTATTTTGTATGTTTTTCGGTGTCCGTTTTCTGCAAATTGTGTGTATTGGGTATCGCTATATCTATTATATGTATTTTTGTTTTCTTTGTCTATTAATGTGATGTCTGGTCTGTTATGATGAATTGTTTTGTCTGTGATGATGGCTCTGTCATAGTATAATTTGTGAGTGCTATTTTCTAATACTGTTTGCGGGTTGTATTTGTAATATGGTGTATACATGTCGATGAGTTTGTAATGAGCTGCGAGTTTTTGATGTATAATGTTCGCCACCTGGTTGTGTCTATGTAGATAGTCGGTTTGTGTAAGTATTCTGCATCCAGCTGTAATGTGTTGTATTGTTTCCTGTGATAAATGACATTTTCTGCATGTATCGTCTGTGATTGTGGTGTCCTTGAGTATATGTTTTCTGTAGTTTTTAGTATTTATTGTTTGATCCTGTATAGCAATCATGAACCCTTCGGTCTCCCCAAAAAGGTTCCCACAACTAAGCCACTTGTTCGACGCCTGTTTGTCGACATGGTTCTGGCTCAGCTCATGGGGGTGTCTCCCATGGAGTTCCTTCTGGGTCCACGACTGCTGTTTTGTATTATTATCTGTTATGTGTAGCTCCAAGTTTTTGTTATGTAGGTTTAAAGGTGTGTTGCTTCTGTCTGCGATATTTATGACTTTGTGTAGTTTGGACGTGGTTTGTTTTGCGTGAAAGAACTCTCGAAGATTATTTATCTGTTTGTGGTGCAGATTGGGTATGTCAATAAGGCCTCTTCCCCCCATCTCTCTAGGTAGAGTTAGCCTTTCTGTGGCTGATTTAGGATGATGTTGTTTGTGTCTTGTGAGTGTTGTTCGGGTTTTCCTCTGGAGGTCTTCTAAGTCTGTCTGTGTCCATTGTATGACTCCAAACGAGTATGTCAGTAAAGAAAAGAAAAAACTGTTATGGGCGATGGAGAATTTCTCCGAACCCACCTAACAGGCTAGCAATTGCACTCTGTGTGCTTATACTCATTGACCTACAATTCATTATTTTTATGAGTATGTCAGTGTCGGTACAGCGTATGTGTTTATTGCTTTTATTGTGTTTTTGGCATTCAGTTTTGTTTTTAATATTTGGTTTAGTCTGTTTATGTATGTTTTTCTTAGTGTTTGTTTTATTTGTGTATGTTCTGTGAGCTTGGCCTGCTGGAAACCAAGATATTTATAGACCTCGCCCTCTTCCATGGATTCAATCTTGTCGCCATTTTCAAGAGCGAATTCACCTGCCACCAGGGTTCCTTTTTCGATGTCGAGAGTTTTACATTTCTCCAACCCAAACTCCATATGTATGTCCTGTGAGAATGTGTGTGTAATTTTCAGCAGATGTTGCAGCTGTGTTTGTGTGGATGCGTATAATTTTATATCATCCATGTATAGCAGATGCGACAGAGTATAGTGCGTTGTTTTGTTGTCTCTGTGTTGAATCCATAATTTGAATTATTCAGCATGTTTGAGAGTGGATTCAAGGCAAGGCAAAACCACAGTGGACTCAATGAGTCCCCCTGGAATATGCCTCGACGTATAAGTATTTCTTCTGTAGTTATAGTTGTTTTATTGAGCGTAAGACGTAGTGTAGTTCTCCAGTGTGTCATAATGTTCTCGAGGAAGGCGATGAGCGTGGGGTGAATTTTGTAAATGTTTAATATGTGTATCAGCCAAGTATGTGGTGTGCTGTCAAATGCTTTTTTGTAATCTATGTATGCCATGTTTAATTGTCTATGTTGTCTATGTGCCTGACGCAGAACCACTGAGTCGATAAGGAGTTATGTTCTTTGCATCCCATGTGGTTTCTGCGGCATCCCTTCTGCTGTTCTGTGAGTGCGTTATTGTTTTCCAGATGAGAGTATATTTTGTTTGTTATGTTTGAAGTCGGCTTCCGCCACTGGACAGTGCAGAGGAAACAAGAAGAATTTAGTGCTCCATTATTTAACTCGTTTATCGGGAGATAATAAGCGGTAAATAAAATTAAGAATGCTGAAGGTGTTAAATAGAAAGTGATCAAATAGTTGGTAAAATCGTGTGCGGAAATCAAGAAGAATAAAGGTGAGAAAGTTGAAAAATAATAGATAGAATACAAGTGTAAATATTGAAGGTGGATTAAAAGCGAGGTGGGTATAGCTCGTCCGAAAGGTCGACTTGCGAGTTATCTCCGGCGCCCGCTGATAAATGCAGATAACAACCAAAACAAATATAAGTGAGTGCGACAATAATATAGATATTCCAAAATTAAGAACAGAGGCGGTACGTTCGGGTAGGAAAATTCGTAATAGTTAAATAGAAGAAAGTATAAAGAAGAATAAAATAGATAATAATGTCTAGTGACGACGGGTCAGTTTCGGAAGGAAATAAAAGAAGGAGAATAATTAGGTCGCCGCAAAAACATGGCAATGATGGAGAGGAAAAATTGGATGTAATAATAGGGATGATGAAGATAAATGAAGCAAGAATGAAGGAATTGAAAGAAAGCATTGACACAGTCAGAAAGGAGCAGGAAGCATGCAAAGAGGAGATAAAGAAGCTAAGAGGGGAAAATAAAAAAATAATGGCAGAAAATAACACGATGAAAGAGAAAATAAAGGAAGTAAATGAAAGAGTGGAAAGGCTAGAAATAGAAAAACGAAAGAACAACATAGTAATACAAGGCATGGAAATTGAGACAGGAGGGATGAAACAGGATAAGGCAAAAATAAATGAAAAAATGGAAGGAGATTTTAGAAAGAAAATGGGAATTGAGGTAAAAGTTAAAAATGTAGCACAGATAGGAAGACAAATGTACTTGATTGAGATGGAAAAAGAGAAAGATAAGGATGAAGTTATGAAGAATAAACATAAACTAAAGAAACTGGAGAATGAGAGAATATATATAAATCATGATGAAACAAAAGAGCAAAGAGAGAAGGGAAGACAAATTAGAAAAATGGCAAAGGAGGAAAAACGAGAGGGGAAAGAAGTAAAGACAGGATACAATAAAGTAATAGTTGACGGAGAGGTATGGAGATGGAATAAGGAGAAGGGAAGGCTAGAGAGGGAGGAAGAGCGATCAAAAAACTAGCAGATCATGAAAAGGAACGGAAACAAATGACAAAGACACAGGCAATGGAAAGGGACAAGAATACGGATAGAATAAAAAAAGGAAGAAAAGAATCGAAAAATATTGGGAAAATAGGTACATGGAATGTAAAAAGCATACAAGGAAAAGTAAAAGAACTGGAAAACGAATTTGAAAAAATAGATATGGAGATACTGGCAATAACAGAAACCAAGAAGAAGGAAAAGGGTGTTATAATAACGGACAACCAGCATATGTTGATATACAGTGGAGTTAACAAAGAAAAGAGAGCAGCAGCAGGAGTAGGATGTATGATACACAGAAAGGTGAAAGATGGGGTGTACAAATGGAAGGGATATACAGAGAGGATACTATCGGTCGAATTTCGGGATGAAGACAAGAAGGAAAGAACAATTATTGTAGTTTATGGACCCAATGAAGATGACGAAGCACGAAATAAAGACAGATTCTGGGAGGAGCTAACAACAGCAGTAGAGGAAGCAAAAGGAGTGATATATATAATGGGAGATTTCAACAGTAGAGTAGGGAAGAGAGATGACAGGTACAGAACTGTGATAGGGAAATATGGGGAAAATGTAAGAAACAACAATGGAAGGAGAATGCTAGATTTCTGCATGATACAGAATATGATAATAACGAACACGATATTCAAACATAAAGATATACATAAATACACTAGAGAAATGAAGAGTAGGAATGAAAAATCAATAATTGACTACGTAGTGGTGAGTAGGGAAAACAGGAGAGAGATTATAGATACAAGAGTGAGAAGAGGACCAGAAATAGGTAGTGACCACTATATGGTGGTAACAAAAGTGAAAAGAGGAGATAAAAAAGAAAGAGAAAATAAAGAGAAGACAATAGAAAAACGAGGGAATGAAGTTATAAAATCATATAGATTACAAGAAAAAGAGATAGCAGAGAGATATGAGCAAGTAATAGAGAAGAAAATAGGAAACATGAAAAAACAAACTGACCAGAAAGAAGGCATAGAAGAACAGTGGATTAAATTTAGAAATATAATAATAGAGACAGCGAAAGAAGTATGTGGGTACGCAAGGAAGAAACCGAGAACCAAACAGACGGCATGGTGGAACGACGAAATAAGGAATCAAGTAAAAGAGAAGAAGAATAGATGGAGAATATACATAGGTAATAAAACGCAAGAAAACTACGAAAGATACAAAGAAGAAAGAAAGAAGGTAAAAAATATGATAGTAGAAGCAAAGAGAAACAATTGGAGAGAATTCGGAGAGAGAATGGAAAACGATAGTAAAACAAACCAAAAATTATTCTATAGAGTACTGAAATCACTAAGAAACGAGAAAACATATAATGAAACAAAAATTAAAAACAGAAACGGAGACCTGTTAACAGAAGAGAAAGAGGTAATTAACAGATGGAGAGAATACTTCGTAGAACTACTAGGAGCCACAGAACTAATAGAAGAAGAGAAAGATCTAGAAGAGGAGAAACATGAAGAACAAATAGAAGACAATATAAAACTAGAAGAATTAAAGAATGTAATAAGGGAAATAAAAACGGGAAAAACGCCAGGATGTGATAAGATAACAGCTGAAATGATCAAAAATATGGGAGAGAAAGGGACAGAAATGTTATTGGATGTATATAATAGAGTGTGGGAGGAAGAAAAAGTACCAAGAGAATGGAAAACTGCGCAAATATTACCTATACATAAGAAGGGCGACAAGTATGATTGTAATAACTATAGAGGTATAAATTTGTTATGCACAACGATGAAGATATATGAAAAAATAATAGAAAAACGAGTAAAAGCAATAACTGAGAGTTCAATAGAGGAGTCACAAAGTGGCTTCAGGAAGGGTAGAAGTATACAAGACCACATATTTACCATAAAACAAATAATTGAAAAATTCATGGCGAAGGGAAAGAAAGTGTATATGGGATTCATAGATATGGAAAAGGCGTTCGATAGAGTAAACCGTGCTAAATTATGGATAATACTGAAAGAAAGGGGGTGTAAAGACAAATTGGTGAGAATTATAAGAAATATATATGAAGGAAATTTTAACAGTGTAATCAATAAAAATCAGAAATCAGAAATGTTCACAACAAAAGAAGGTCTGAGACAAGGAGGTAGTCTGAGTCCCACATTGTTCACAATTTTCATGGATGAAATAATAAAGAAATGTACGAGAAAGGTAAAGAAAGTACAAGTGGGATATAGGAACCTACAAGGCATAAAAATATCAGAAGCAGCATTTGCCGATGATGTGGTAATAATGGCAGAAACAGAAAAAGAACTACAAAAGAGTTTGGAGATATGGAACACAACAATGGAAGAACTAGGTATGACGATAAATAAGAATAAAACCAAAGTAATGATTATAGGAAAAAATGACGAACAGATACAAATAGAAATTGGAGGAGTACAGATTGAGCAGGTGAAATGTTATAAATACTTGGGGGTGAATATAGAAGATAATGGAGGACAAGAAGCAGAATTGAATGAAAGAATAGAGAAAACAATGAGACTGTATTACACAATGAACAAAGCATTTATTGGCAAAAGAGAAATAGACAGAAAGACAAAAATGAAGGTTTTCAAAACGATATACAGACCAATTTTGACGTTCGGATGCGAGTCATGGGTGCTGAATACAAGACAGAAGAGCAAGATACAAGCAGTTGAAATGAAATACCTAAGAAGAGTCAGAGGAGTAACGAAATTAGACAAGATGAAGAACACAAGAATAAGAGAAGAACTGGAGATAGTATCAACCATTGAATTCATAGAAAAGAGACAGCTGAGCTGGTGGGGTCATCTGAGGAGAATGAACGAAGGAAGACCAGTGAAAAGAGTGTGGGAAGCGAAGACTTTAGGAAAACAGAAGAGAGGAAGACCTAAATTAAAGTGGAATGGAGTTATAGGAGAGATATTATTAAAGAAGGGAAAAACTTGGAGAGAAGCGTGCAAAATGGCAGAGAATAAGAGGGAATGGGCAGAATTTGTACACATGAAATAGAAATAGAAGGAACAATAGGAGTGCAGAATAAGTGGATGTTTATTTAGTTTATTGATGTGTTTATTTGGTTGAAGATATTTGTACCTAGTATTTATGGATTTTGTATATTTTATTTTATTTATTTGTTAAGAATGAAATGTATTTATGTTACGCACTACACCATGTAATGGTAATTGTGTTATTGATTATATATATATATATGTTTGAAGTCAGAATTTTGTAAATTGTTGGGAGACATGTTATTGGTCTGTATTGTGTAGGGTTTTCTGTATTATTGTTTTTTGGCATCATATATGTGATGCCCTGTGTAAAGAATGCAGGTGTGTTCTGCGGATTATTGAGGATATCTGTAAAATGTGTGGCCAGTTTCGGATGTAGGCATGTGAACTTCTTGTACCAGAAGTTATGGATGTTGTCTATCCCGGGTGCCTTCCAGTTATGAATGTTTTTGATTGTATCGCTTATGTCTCGTGGTGTAATCTCGCTGAATTGCATGTCTGTGATGTTTTGTGTATGTTTTTCCTCCTCTCTGATCCAACTCGCGTCCTTGCTATGCTGGACCGGATTGGACCAAAGGGACGACCAGTATCGTGTGAGTTCTTCTCTTGTGGGTGTTTCATAGTTATTTTTCTGTGAACTATTTTGATTCATGTTTCTATAGAATATTTTTTCGTTTTCTGTAAACTGTTTGTTGTGTTGTTTTCGCTGAGTGCATGTTCTGTATCTACGTAGTCTTTGCGTTTTGGCTGCAAGTTTCTGTTTTAAGGTGTCCATGTATTCAGTGATGTGTTGGTTATGATGTTCATGTTTTGTGTGAGTTTTTACTGTCTTGAAAATGAAATATTATTATTATTATTATTATTATTATTATTATTATTATTATTATTATTATTATTATTATTATTAAGTACTTAATCCATATATCATCTAAGTAAGTTTTATAACCTTAGTCTTCAACTCTCAATGCCGATTTCTTCACTTGGAAGGATCTTTAAATCATAATGTGAATTTAAAGTTTAAATCTATTTCGTCCCTCGAGTGGCCGATTTTAAATTATATATTTTCTTGTATATATTCTTGAATTATCGTATTCATCCTCCGTATATTTTGAAAGTCTTGTAAAGCTGACAGCTGTCCTGATGACGGGTGATTTTGCCCGAAACCGGTAGACAGACTATTAATAAATTTTATACCCATTGACGTATACAATCGTTTAATTCATCCCTGAATAGCCCTGAAGCAAAATTAAAATTAAATTCGATAACTTGGTGTAGAAAAAAGTGTTCTTTAATGAAACTGACTGTCCAAATAATTCCAAATATCAATATCTTCAATTACATACCATGATTTGCCTATAGTACCAGATCAAAAATGTTGGTATATTAACAGACATTACTAAAAAAGCCATTTCGTAGAACCGACAACCAGCACTATGCAGTAACTAATCTTTCGAGGAAAGTTTTCTGCTTGCCGCTTCTACGAAATGGATTTTTTAGTAATGTCAGTTACTGCCAACGATTTTGATCTGAGATTATAGGTGTCGAATGTACCTAATTGAATTTTTTCCTTGAAGACAATTAAGACAATTTTATTTTCGTATTTTACTTTTTTGACTTCCCCTTCAAGTGGGTCGTATTTCAACAGGAGAGGGATTACATTTTCATTTGAAAAACCTGCCTTATTTTCAACAACGAATTTTCCTTCAAATTTTTGTGGGCTTATTAATTTTGTGTGAACTTATTCATTTTCCCTGTACATACACATTTACAGAGTGAGGTTTTCTACTGGAAACTTTCAAATATCTCGAGTAATAAGCACTCTACGAAAAAAGTGCATGATCAAAATTTGATCATTCTGCGGGGTAAATAAGTTATTTTTTCAAATTAATTCGCATCCATCAGTTCTTGTAGGTGGGACCGGGGGTCACTTTGAAATTTGTCCCTGATAATTTTATATTCGTCGCATAATAATGCGTTTCGAAGTTCACTTTGTTTCCAGGTCACATCGAAAAATCAAAAACATTGATATTTTTCAAACATGAATTCAAAGTCGAACGAGTGCTACAGAGGTGCAGAACATTATTTCGATCCATGAAGAAAAAAACGGATTAAATATTCCGGGTCAGGTGGCTTGATTTTTTTTTCTAAGTAGGTAGGTCGGTTTCTGAGTGGAAATAATCGGGATCCAAGGTGAATATTCTTCTTTATACTGCACGACACTCGACCAGGAACATTCGAACATTGAGGTTTCTTTCCCCTCCATGCTACAAGTTGATTATTCTTGTTAAAGCGTGCTCCGAGATTTCAGTGTTCCATAAGAAAAGCTGCCAGTGCTTGATGGAATTCGAATTATTAGACCAAAGTTTCACAGAGTTCACCAAAGAGTGTTTCCAAAACAGTGGCGTAGGAAAGTTGAGCAAAATCTAATACCTTAAGTGGCGTGACTATGTAATAACCAAGCAAAGGTAACTGCTCATTTTAAGAAAATTTATTCAGGATTATATTACTGACCAAAAAATTGTGGATGCGGATTTTTAATTATAAAGCTGATGTTTAAACCGCTTGATGTAGGTATAGTTTAACGGAACTCACAACTCTTAGCGATTAATATTAACCGTCGGTAGATCATTGTATTTATTTTTCATTACGCCACGTTATGAAATTGCATCAGTAATAAAAAAGTCCCAAAATCTTCTAATTAAGATTCGACAATAGATTAAGATTCCAATGTTCTTCTATGAAACTTTATTTTCGTTCCTTTAAATATAAATGTCCTGTGATTGATGATTTTTTAATGGAGAAGATATCTAATTTCTTGAAATATTTTATATTAAAAATAAGTAAAAGCCTCATATAAAAGAAGAGCCTTGGAGACGAACGCTTCTTATCGCTCTACTGCTATGTAAAGATAAAACATAGTGCATTAAGTCATTAAAAGTTGAGATAAAGCAACTATTCGTCTATAAATATTATAATACTCACCAGATATCCCTTGAATCAATTCGGTTCATGACTCCTATAAGAAAAAACGAGATTCCATTAATTTACAGCAATGAATAATAAAAAAATGAATAATGAGTAGCGATTCGGTTAATTTTCAAGTTATTAAGTTTTATTTCTGTTATTAATTACATTCTGTCCAGATTGCAGTTTTTATTCGGATAACGAGCTATCAAAATTTTGGTGAATCTGGTTTGTTATCACGATGATAGTCAGACAGTATTATCAAACGACCTCAAAAATTAATTTTTGAATTTCATTTAAGTGTTTCTTATCATCTCTCTTTTTTTTGTCAAACTTTTTGAATTTTGTGCATCAAAGTCAGGAAAAAAATTAAAAACTTTGTTACAAACCTTGTGACTATCACTCAGTGTTATGTAATAAGGTTTTTTTAGTTGCTTTGAATATTTCTACGGCATGAAGACTGATTTTCTATTCAGCACACTATAGGTACATAGACGTCTGCATTCAAATTCATATTTAATTGCTATGCTTGCATAAATTGAACGGATAAACCAACAAATATGAACACCTTTCCAGTTTTAATTCAGAAACAATAATTTGTCATTCAGATTTGCAAATTGTAAATCAAAGAGCGTTATTAAAAAATGTAGTTCAACTAAGTAATCATAATAATTTATAAAGTACAACATACAATAATTATTATTGAGTGTAGTCAGTTGTAATTCAGAATAATGTAATTTGTAATTCAGAACAGATTAGTCGCAAGTACATAATATTATGTTATTCTAAATGAAAATTATTTCGTTAAAATTAACTAGCAATTAATTTTCGGTTTTGAAGTAATAGTTGAACACTTCCACATGGAAATGTGCAGTTCGGACGAAGAAATAGTATATTGTATACCTAGGCGGTAAAGTGGCACTTTTCAGGCCTCAAGAAGATATGGCCAGACGAGGCGCAGCCGAGGCTGGCCACTTCTTGAGGCCTGAAAAGACACTTTACCGCCGTGGTTTACACATATTTTTTTATCCTACACAATAATAATAATAATAATTTTTTTTTTTTTTTATTTGTTTTTAAAGATAATTTATTGAATACCTACATATGATGTTTGCTTAATACATTACTATCAGTAAGCGTAGATTAGTTAAATTACAATCAGTAATTTATTTATTTATTTATGGATAACATTAATAGTGAACGTTGGATTTTGAATATTACAATAATTATTATTGAAAGAAATTCCTTGTTTGGATAAATTTGACATCAGTACCTCACTATTAGTATTTAATTTGCTGGGTCTTGCTGGTCTATTGACATTGACAGATTGACATACAGCTATAAGCTTGCTTGCTATTGGTTCCCTCTGGAA
The DNA here is from genome assembly GCA_910589415.1 of Malachius bipustulatus. Classification (NCBI taxonomy): domain Eukaryota; kingdom Metazoa; phylum Arthropoda; class Insecta; order Coleoptera; family Melyridae; genus Malachius; species Malachius bipustulatus. The sequence goes on along the minus strand of OU342631.1, from coordinate 54,844,165 downwards.
ATAGCATTCAATTGCAATTGGGTGGCCCTCTAGCGTGAAAATATAAAAATAATTTTACCGCCTAGGCAGGAAAAGTGGCACTTTCTCCGGGGGCATGCAGTCGAGAAAGTTCAATTTTCTTATGGGGTAGGATAAAAAATGTCAATTATAGCTTTTTGTGTGTCGAGTAGGGAACCTGTATTATGACGCTTACTAGGATGGCCCAGTCTCATTCTCACAAAAGTTTGGAAAAAAGTTGGTAATGCCAAATTGAATTTCAAGAACGTCAGATTTTTCATGAACGTACAACTGTCTAAAAACTCACATTATTTTGTTGTTAAATAGGCGTATTTTCTAAAAATGGTAAACTTTTGCTGCGTTAGAGGATGTTTTTAAACAATAAAAAGAGGGCGTTGCCTAAAGGTAACTTTCTTGATATTTTAAATTCACAATAGTCCTCCATCCATACTTACCTGTAACTGGGATTTTCTGGACAAAAAATGCACCCCACAGGCAGTTTTTTATACAGTTTTGTATATCGGGTGATTCAGGTTTAATCTTGTTAACTCTAGGGAACGATAGAGAATCGAAAAATAATATGAGTTTGCTTCATGAACCATATTCGGGAAATGCTTCCTTAAGGAAATACAGGGTGTTAAAGTTTTAAGAAAAAATTCGTATTTTTGAAATATGAAAAAAATGGCTGATTGGAATAATTTGAAATTTTGAACAGTAGTTCTGCTAATTGAAATATATTATCAACTGATACTCCCAATGAAGAACTCTTCAATCTAGTGGCGGAAATCTGGGCTTGTTCTTACCTTTTTTAATAAATAATTTGCACGCCACTCACTTTAATGCAAATTTGTTATTTTTGTTGGATACCTCATGTTGTTTAGAGAAGAAAAGTCATCGTACGTTTTTGTCGTAGAACGTCTTCGAGATACTTCACAATGTAGGAACCCGTATACGAGGTAAAGTATCATAAAAATCAATGCTATTGAGTTTTTCCAGAAATTAATCATTTTTGTGATCGTTATTGAAGCGTATTGCATTACGAAAAGCATACATGAGTGCCTACATTGTGAAATATCTTGAAAACAGTGCGTCCTGCGACAAAAACGTAAGATCTCCTCTAAACAACATGAGCAGGTATCTACCAAAATTAACAAATTTGCATTAAAGTCAGTGGTGTAGACGTTATTCAATAAAACAAGTAACAACACACCAAGATCTCTGCCAATGGATTAAAAAATATTTCATTAGGAGTATCACTTCATGTACTTTAATTAGCAGAAAACTACTGTTAAAAATTTCAAATTATTCCATTCAGCCAATTTTTTCATATTTCAAAAATACGAATTTTTTCTTAAAACTTTAACACCCTGTATTTTCTTAACGATCACTCTGTCGTCCGTGTGTCTAGCAAGACCGTTTTTCTCAGTAACTGGATTAGATATCGAGTTAAAAATTACACTAAATACTAAAGTCTACAGATTCGTAGACCCCTAATATGTTTTTAATATCCACTGAAAGAGTTTTTAATATTCTCGATTTCTATTCGTGTTAATAATTTGTTTCATTTTTCAAACTTTGTTTTTTCCACTTGATACTTATGCCTGTGACCAAATGTGTCAAAAATATGACATCCAGCTGTTGAAAAATCTCCGTGTCACGTAAACGTCATCGAGTGAATGCGCTACCCTAGTAAGCGTTAGTGTCAGTAAGACAGGTATCCTAAATATAGTCTACACACTGAGTGTTGTGTGTTGTGATGACTAAGGATTCATCATCTCGTTATGTTTCTTATCGAGTTAAATTGGGACGTATTGTCAAAAATACGTTTGAATCGTCAGCAATTCTAAAAAGATGAGCGAGAGTGAGACGAAAGTACGATCGCGTCTTGATACGCTTAGATTGATACGATAAGATTGTCGTCCAGCTCATCGGCTACTGTCAGTTGACAGTGACAGCGCTAAATATACTAATGAGGTTTCTTATTTGAAACGTTTTTAATACGAAATTGGCAGAATTACCTGTGATATTGTACGATGTGATAAACTACGAGTAACTTATTAATTGCCTGAATGCCTAAAAATATATTGCCTTGTTTTTCTAACGTTTAAAAAAAACGGACTGGGTATATTCTCGCAACGAACTACAAAAAATTACACAAAATGCCTGGGAAACGATTGAACTCCCTAGGACGTGGTCTTGTGTGATTAAATTGCTAGGATATTTTACTGCAGAAAAAGAAAACGGAGGTGTTATGCTTTCTTCTAAACGCCAACCAGCAGGTAGGTGTGATGCTATTTCTAATTATAATTATAACAATTCACACGCCACTGACACCAACTGCGATACCACATCTGGTTCGACTTAGAAATAAGTGTATGAATCAAATCGAATTAAATGAAATTGTTTAGCCAGAATCAGTGTGGCATGACAACGGACAACACTCAGTGGACAGAGCATTAATACAAACTGCTCTGACGGTCGTTTCTTGTAATGGCACTTGCTGGTTCTGGTCTAACGTGCGCTACTTGATTAAATAACACCAATATTTTCAGGGGCAGATTTTACTGGTACAGTCAGTGACGGTATGGTGTGCACCGTCTTTTATTATACTTACTGGATTATAACTGGAAAAGTTGTAGTAAGTTTACGAATATACAATTGCTATAGCGTCCACTGTTGGCAAGGCGGGACTTTATCTTTTCAATTGAAATCATTTGTTTATTATCTATTCTGAATGTCGTAGGCACGATCTCTATAAACCTTCACCCACTATCTCTGACCACACTTTTTCCGCACAGGGCTTTGATTTTATCTCCATTATTAGAGTTGGAGTTTTTGAATCTTGTTGGTCAACAAGGATACTATGTTGCTTCTGAGAAGGCAACAAATATTCAGGGCTATTCTGTTAGCATTTTTCATAACAATTGTTACGTATCAGTTATTGATATCAACTAAATTATAATGATAATTATTATTATTAAAGCGAGTCTACCTTTACGCATGTGCATGTGACAGGAGAGCTTATTTGTTTTGGAGGTGTCAGATAAATTAATTTCTTACGACATATTAAGGCCCATTCTACACGAACCACAAAACGCGACCGTTTGCCTGCGAGCGACACGCGTGTGTCACAGAACCACAGAGTTTAAATGGGGCATACTATACGGGCGACTTTGCGGTCGCGTGTGGACGCGTTCGTTGGCGTGTCGGCGTTTTGAACGCAAGAGGTTGCGTAAAAGTCGCGCGCCGGAGACCGGCGTGTCATTCTATATATAGCAACTTGCAAGCGTTTGGCCGGCCGAGCCGATTTGTCCTTTTTTATTACAGTCCACGATTTTAGTAGTGCACATCATTGATGTGCTTGCAGTGGCGGATTTCCGATTAGACTAGGTAGGCTATAGCCTGCGGCGGCAAATTTTTATGGGCGGCAAATTTTCGAAAACGAAAAATATTTTCGAGTCCTAGGAAATTGCGTGACCTTGGGCATTGAAAAAAATTGCCTGGGGCGCTTTATCGAGATGGGAAAACCGTTTTGAACCCTTTCGAAATCCCGTTTCGCCTTTGAATTCATATTCTCTTTGAAGCCTACAAGAACACGACCTGATTTACCCACAGGCAAATTAGGATATTCTCAGGATATTTCCGATGTTTTGCGAAGCTAAGATGAAACACCCCTAAGGTCAGGCGATTAGCACCAACCGGGTGTACCCACCAACGTCTTTTTTTACGTTTTTTTGGCCAACAAACTTAATAACGTTAATTGGTGAACTGCGATACACCCAACTTGTACGGGATCCATATCAAAATATGAGCCGTTTTGTCGCTAGTCTAGAATGGGTCGCGTTTCACTCGCCGGTTATACGCGCTACAAAGGCGCGGCGTCTACACGCTCGTATAGAATGGGCAAAATTTTCAAGCGACTAAGCGACTAATCGGTCGCGTTTTTGTGGTTCGTATAGAATGGGCCTAAGGAAAAATTAATTATTAATTAATTTATTTATTTAGTTACCATCACCCTACAGCGAGAGGCCATTAAATGAGATATACAAAAATTTAACCTTTTCCAGTCACTCCTGGGACATCAATGGAGTGTGTAAAACAAATATGCTCTGATGAGGAGAGCGATAACCTCGATCTCCATGAAACTGAAGAAACTGTGAAGGTCGGTTCTAATCCGACTCCAAGAAACAGATCGATTCCGCTGGACCAGGAGGAGAAGCAAATCTCCCCTGAGAAAAAGGAAGAAGAATAACCAGATTACAAACCTTCAGGAGAGACTTTCTCACATCGGAAGACCTGGATACATTAGCAACAGTCAAGATTGTAAGCTTCCTTAAAGAGGCCGACTTGATGGGGTTAATGTAGCACGACTAGATGTGATCCACAATAGACCTACGGTCGCAGTGGAGGTGTCACAATGGCCCACCCTCGATGAATCTAATCTAATCTAGTAACTTATTTCAGGGGAATGGATGTAGACGTGATCTCCATTTGCTCTAAGTGCGGGGACGAATAAGTGTGATTATCTAGAATTATTCAATGGGTTTACGAATACGGTAACAGAATGAGTTTTCCGGGACTAAATTATGAATGCTGATTATTTTCCACCGCCTTCACTCAATAGTTGACACTTGGGCCATAGAAGGGGTCTAGTCAATCCCGAGACAAGGAATGCGGAAAGTCTGGTAGTTAGACCAAAATGTTATTAAGCGTCCTGTCAAAAACACAGTTGGAAAATTAATTTTATTTTCTGTGGAATAGCTGATGAGGGAACCACATTGTGCTACTTAACTGTAATTCTGATCATAGGAGTGTGTTACCTATGTTAATTCTTGTAGAATTTGTTAAACCTCCTGAATACCAGAAACTTTGTGGCTAGATTTATGGAACTGGCGAATGCGCCGATCTATGGAAACTGTGCATGGGTAGGTAGTGAATTTTGATATGGTGCGGTCTCAAGATGTTCAGAGATTTGTATGACCTAAAATGATAAAATGTTATAAGTGGGTGAAATTCTAATTCACTGAGATTTATATGCGTGCACCAAGAAAAAATTCTGAAATCGTACGAAGCGCTAATAAGTGAAATAAATTATTTAACGATAAGGTAAATTTTTAGGAAAGTGAAATAAAACATCGTGTCATGTATACGAGTAGAATATAAACATCCCTACATAACAGTTCTTAAATAGTTTGAATCTTGTTTCTTTTACCAGCGACATTGTTTATATCAGAATAAAGGAAAAGTTGAAACGTTCCTACTCTTTGATCACTACCTCTTCCTTCAAAAGCGGATGCAATAGATTTAAGACAGACGGAAGAGTCAGAGTTGATTGCTGCATCATTATGTTTTTTGTGCGCTGAAAAGCAGCGACTAGTTGAATTTTTGCTAAGACTGTATTCTTTTGTGAGTCGGTATCATATTTTAAGTGAAGAGTAGTTTGGTATCTGGAAGAAAAACCGCATTGCTGATGCGCTCTTTCTCTCAAGCGAATTAAAAAAAAAAACTGGTTGAAGACTGTAAGTTTGTTTGGCTCCTGAGCAGGAATTGATTAGTAATCAATCTCGATTGGTTGGCCAGCTTGAAATCGCAGGGATTAGAAGAATCGTTCTTGCAAGGATTAACCCTTTTTTATAGTCGGAGTAAGAACTTCGAAACATACCATACAGGCGTGTACTTACAGTCTCACAGAAATCGAGAATTCCGATTTGTTTTTATTTGATGGTGTTAACTTTTTTAAATACGACAAATGAAGCCATGTGTGCAGAAGATATTCCTCTGATGTTTTTCGCTCTTCTTGAGGTGATGCGTGCAGTGCAATGCTATTTCTTTAGTAACTGATTGATTTAACTCTATACCTAGTCTCGATTTAAATTAAATACAACAAAATCTACTAGCTAAGATTCTACAGAAGAAATAGGTTTTGATGAGGTTGTCCGTTTATAGATAGATGTAGGGTGATTGTTCGTAAGTAGATAGATATAGAAGATGAACACATCTGTGCAACTGAAATAGTGAAATTCAGCAACTACCAAGTGTTATGTCGTCATCAATGATGGAATCAATGAACAAAAATGTATTATCAAATAGCTGAGATTAAATAACTTGACAATATCGACTAATCTTGAAAAATATTCTTCTGAACAATCGAACATCATCAATGCTCGTATATAACTAACTTGCCAGGTACATAGGTGCTTCCTCTTTGTACCTTCTCACTCCCTCTGTCGTGTCCTCGCCGTCCTCTGAGCTTATAATCGCTACAACTCTATTATTAATAAAATAAAGAGGTATAATATCGGATGTTTATAAGATAATATAAATAAATCAGGGGGCTAACGAGGCCGGGGCCGAGACTCGTGAAGCGGAGCCCCGCCCGCCATTCACGATCTGCGATGGTCCGCCCTCCGCCGTCTCTGATCGACTGCAGAGACGACTCGTGAGGCTACTAACTCTTAAAAAAATGCTCTTTAGTTTTAAAGTTCTGGTCTATAAGCGAAAATTCAGTAAAATACCCTTAGGACTAAGAGAATAAGACAAAGTGAACTCTAAATATGACCATCGGCCTATTTAACTTGTAACAAGTTAACTTCTAATGTGTAGATATAAAATAGAAAAAAAAACAACTTTACTAAGATAATTATACAAGTAAAAGAGTGAAACATAAAATACGAACGCTTTAAATAAAATGCATTCTCTTCTAATCAATGTACTGGTATGTACCTACGACGTAAAGTTTCTACGAAGTGTGTAAAAAACAACGTCCACATTGATTCGGTATGCAGGTTGACATGCAGTTGACTGTATCATGCCTTGTCGCTGATTTTCTCCTTCATAGAGGATAGTGCCTATCAGTTTCTTTATTGAAAGTAGCTGTGTATAATTTTTAAAATCATTCTCATAGTGTATGCTTGATCAGAAATACACTATTTCTGTATGCCGAAAGATTTTCTTATTCGATTATTTCGATCTGCAGTCGAAAAGACGAAAGTTTTTCAGGAGGGGTCAGAAATATTGCAGTTCTCTGAGGTGCTCTTTAAAAACATCAAAATGCTTAGCAGTCTTTGTTTTAGATCCAGCGAAGACTTTCGATATTGTAAACTATCAAAAATTAATTAACAAATGAGACAGTTATGATGTTAGAGGTATACATCACTAGAACTTTTGAAAAATTACCTGACAGGCAGAACACAGAGAGTAAAAATAGGTAAGTCAGTTAGCACAGACGCTTTAGTAAAAACAGGTATAGGTACCACAAGGGACAGTAATAGGGCCTATTGCGTTGGTTATCCATATGAATAGTATTTCAAAAACTAACAACTTCATGGGACATCTGATCTGTTATGCAGATGATACCGCACTGGTTTCTTCCGAAAAAACATGGAAATTAGTGAAAGAAAATATTGAAGCAGATCTGAAGAAACCTTATACTTACAGTGTGTGTCACAGGCATGATAACCCCCTTTTTTTTATTTATTTTTTGAGATAATTTTTTGAAATTTGGTACGTCGCATATTCTCGATAGAGCGCACTTTTTAACAGAAAACGGAATTTTTCCCACATCCGGTTTTTCCGGAAATGTTACCAAATTTTTATTTTTAAATGGGACACCCTACATATTATTATATTTTTGGATTCTATACATTTGTACGAATCCAACAATACCACATACCTAAGTATCATTTTAAATGTCAAATTTGTTTTTATTTAATTTTTCATTTCTCAATTATAGTGTACCATGACTTCGGTTGTGTTCGTAACAGATGCAAAATGGGTACACCAAAATGTCCCTTATTAAGAGTACTAGTAGATGGTACCTCGGTACCAATATGATACCATTAAAAAAAAAATGAATCCAGCTCAAAAAATCATTCCGGGGCGCATAGTTTATCCATAAATCACTTAATTTAGTACTTTGAACAAAAATTCAATTTTTCTAGCATTAGATGATCCAATTGGAGTAAAACGAAATAGTCATGGTACACTATAATTGAGAAATAAAAAAAATAAATAAAAACAAATTTGATATTTAAAATGGTACTTATATGGTATTGTTGGATTCGTACAAATGTATAGAATCCAGAAATATAATAAAAAATAGGGTGTCCCATTTAAAAATAAAAAGTTGTTAACATTTCCGGAAAAACCGGATGTGGGAAAAAATTCAACTCTCTGCTAAAAAGTGCGCTCTATCGAGAGTATGCGACGTACCAAATTTCAAAAAATTATCTCAAAAAAAAAAAGAAAAAAAGGGGTGTACCATGCCTGTCACACACACTGTATATGGCTGGATAGCAGCCAGTTTAACCTTGAACATTGAAAAGTCCAAATTTATCACTTTTTCGCCCACAACAGTAAAACAGCCTGAAAATATCGAGAAACACAACACTAACTCCGCCCAAATAATCACTTGCACTTGAAACACCTTGGAAAAATGCTCCCCATTTAAATATCTTGGAATAATAGTAGATAAATATTAATGAACGGAACACATAACCTACACAAAAAGAAGAAGAAGAAAGAAGAAGAAACACAAAAAGAATATTGTCCGGTTGCACGAACGTAATTAAAACTGTCAGATAATCACTGATTTTAAAATGCCCTGTATTGCCAAAGTTTTGTTCTGAATTCTACTCAAGTTTAGAAGAGTTATTAATTCCCGATAAAAAATCAATAAATATACAGTGTGACCCATTTGTTCTTGAAACACCCTGTAAAATCTTAATTTATGGTGCGATTTTGAAAAAAATTCTTTTAAACCATAGAGCTTGATAAACTATATTTTGGGAGCAAAAAGCGTCTCATTCCTACAATATCCAGGGCCTACTAGATCAGTGTTTACTTGTAAAATCTCAAAAATTCATATTAGCGATTTTTTTAGAAAAAAACTGGGCACGCCACGGGATTCACCAGCCCTCAAAACGGTACTGTACCAAATTTTATTGGAAATGTCAGAGTAAAAAGGATCTTGTAGTTATTTTAAAAATTCATAATAATACTCCGAATTTTCATAAATTAATTTGAAAAAGATCAAAAGCTATCATAAGTAAAAATTAAAATTAAAAAGAAGTAAAAAAAAAGTAAAAATAAAAATAAAAAAAAATAAAAAAAAAATAAAAAAATAAATAAATAAATAAAAAATTATAATTAAAAAATTAAAGTACCTACATTATCACCAACTAGACGTACAATTTCTATTTTGTCTCTCTTGACCTTTTCGAATAAATTATTGAAAATTCGGAGTTCTATTATGAATTTCTAAAATAACTGCAAGATCCTTATTACTCTGACATTTCCAATAAAATTTAGTACAGTACCGTTTTGAGGGCTGGTGAATCCAGTAGCGTGCACAGTTTTTTTCTAAAAAATCGCTAATATGAATTTTTGAGATTTTACAAGTAAACACTGATCTAGTAGGCCTTGGATTTTGTAGGAATGAGACGCTTTTTGCTCCCAAAATATAGTTTATCAAGCTCTATGATTTAAAAGAAATTTCTTTAAAATCGCACCATAAATTAAGATTCTACAGGCTGTTTCAAGAACAAATGGGTCACACTGTATAGTCGCCATATGTTCAGAATTTGCAATTTAAAATCAATAATTATCTGAAATATGTTTAATCACGTTCGTGCAACCGGCTCTTAGAAGTGTTAATGCGAAATTCTATGAACTTTGAAAAATTTGATCATACTTTACAGTCTCTTTTTTTGGTTTTTCTCTTTCAATTGCTTTTCGTAGTTTGTCGAATCATTTTTTCATTTTCAAGTAGCTATCAATTTTCTTTTTTCACTTTATGTCAATTGCTTTTCCTATTTACGTACAGCAACATTATTATAAACATCAGAAAAGCATTTGTTATAAAGAGAGTCTAATTTGACAAAAGAGGAATTTATATTGAAACATCACACTGACGTTTGCGATAAATGGGTAAAGAATTTGACAAATTTGGAAGAGAAACTGACAAATAACGAAAACCAAAAAAAAAAGACTGTGTTAGTCCAGTCAAAGTAGGTTTTAAATTTGCATTTTTCGAAAGATACATTATATAAATTACAGAAAACACAAAATTCTTGTTTAAGATTCATATACATATAACGTACCTAGGAGACATCACATAACTCCTTTTCTGATAAAATCTAATTGGCTTAATATAGAAAACAAAATTACTTTTTATTTTGTTAATACAGTTCATAAAATTCTTTTCTTTTCTAAGCCAGAATACCTTCGATCCAAAATATGTTCACGAAATCAAATTCACGAAAGATCAACCAGATATAACAACAATATTAACATCCCTAAAATTAATAAACAGATATATAAAAAATCATTTACATATTTAAGTAGTAAATTATACAATGAAGTACCAGATAACATAAAACTTTTCAACCCAAATTCATTTTCAATTAAACTTAAACAAAATTTATTATCAAAACAAAATCTTAATAAAAACTAATACCTAATACCAATACAAAATACCTAATGAAAATATTTTCAAGAAATTATTTAACAAAAAACAAAATATTGGTTTAGAATTAGCTAGCTTAGCTAACCTCGCCAATTTGCATTAACTAGCCTCTAACTTTTTTGTGATAGTTGATATTTCACTTTTTCTTTAAATTTGTTAATGTGCGAATTTTTTGCAAATAAAGTTTTATTATTATTATTTCATGTGGAAAAGAAAATATTTTGTGTGGGTGTTGGGTGGTCAATGGAGAGTCTAAATCCAAAAATGCGACCTCCTACCCCTTGTGAATAAGCCATATTGGTTTTAAGGGATGAATGTTTTTTTTTTGCACTTTACGACGTTAATTCGCATTTTACCGAAAAAAGTGTCATTACTTACTTTATTCAGAAAAACATTCTCCACAAATTTGCATATCTGACATTTTTTCGTATTTGCAATATTTAATGACCTACAGGTGATTCATTAAGAACAAGGGGGATGAAAAATTGGTATTTTCCGAATTACTCCTTTTTTTCAATCGCAATCCAAAAATTGTTCCCACAAAACTTGTAGCGCTTACAATTACAAACATTTACATACCAATATCTCATTAATCGGACCAATTATTGTTGCGCAGTAGTGCGCCGAAGTCTGCGAACTTAACCTTTCACTCGTCCAATCCAATTGATGTACCTAGTCAAAATAGCATGAATCTTAGGTTTTGAATTTGTCAAAATTCAGAAAAATTGATATATCGTTATTATGCGAGATGCATGAAAAGTACTTTGATCCATTTGTAGAATCAATTCTAGACTCTCGAAAGTATAAGCGACTGTCGTACAAGTTGTGTTAAATTATTCATAATAATAGTATTTTATGTACCTACCACAGGACGAAATTTTCTTTAGACGAATGTGAATTAATTATCGCATTAGAAAAAAATTCAATGGTAAATCGTATTCAAAAAAATGTTTATTTATTTCCTTTGGGTTTCACATATACAGGGTGAGTCAATAGTGAGAGATCGGAACATTGCTATTCAACCGTACAGGGTAAAACAAAATTTCAAACGCCATCCCAAATCGTTTGTTACTCTGCATATTTCAAAAATATTTTCACTTATACAGGGTGGACCATATTTTGCCTACATGTATAAATTTTTTTTTTTCAAATGGAACCCCCTATATTTTATGACATATTCTTATTCGACCGTGAAATAGCTTTATGTCAATACATATTGTTTGACATTTAGGTGCGGCGTTGACATTTAAAAAAATATTTTCAAAAAAATTCATCGCATGCGTGTATTTACTGAAAAGAAGCCTCAAAACTTAGTTTTGGAGTTTTAAGGCTGAAATTTGGTATCCACATGGAGAAAGGCCAGGTCTATCATCGCGATATAATAAGACTGAGATCTACTATACAGGTGAGTCGCAAATAACTGTCAAATTTAGCTTACTTCGGAAGGTCATAACTTCACTTTTTCAAATGGCACACTTGGTATTTTTTTCCACAATTAGATCCAACTCTGATCTGACTACATTTTTCGTTTGGTATGTCCTACCTCAAATGCACAGTTTGAGAGATATTATACATTTTCCGTTGGTCTGACTGCAGAAGATGCAAATGTCATACAAAACCGGGGATATGAAGAAAATGTGACATTTCTAGTGACATTTATCATTGCAGCGTAATAGGAACTCAAAGCTCGAGCGAAATAAAATAAAAAATAAAATACAAGATATGACAATAATTTTAAATTAAAATAATATCAAATCAATTAAAAAAAAAATTAATTTGCCCAAAAGAAATTTAGTATTTAGAGGAAAACAACAATAAAGTGAAATACAATATGATTTAAAAAATAAACTGCAACGAAGTTGTCAAATACACACTTGCACATAAATTCTTGCCGCAAGGAGAGAATTTCTTTCACTTTCTCCCAAACAATAAGTCATGTCTACTTGCTCTTGTAAACGTAAATCCATTTAGTTAAATTTAACTAACGAGAACTTGGAATTTAAACATGCAGTGAGGAATTTAAACATGCAGTGACAGTTACACTAGTAAAACTAAAAATGTCACATTCTTCCATATCACTTTAAAGCGAAATTTTTCTTCATAGCCCCTGTTTTATATGACATTTGCATCTTCTGCAGTCAGACCAACGGAAAATGTGTAATATCTCTCAAACTGTGCATTTTAGGTATAGGACATACCAAACGAAAAATGTAGTCAGATCAAAGGTGGAAAAAATACCGAGTGTGCCATTTGAAAAAGTGAAGTTATGACCTTCTGAAGTAAGCTAAATTTGACAGTTATTTGTGACTCACCTGTATAGTAGATCTCAGTCTTATTATATCGCGATGATAGACCTGTCCTTTCTCCATGTGGATACCAAATTTCAACCTTAAAACTCCAAAACTAAGTTTTGAGGCTTCTTTTTAGTAAATACATGCATGCGATGAATTTTTTTGAAAATATTTTTTTAAATGTCAACGCCGCACCTAAATGTCAAACAATATGTATTGACATAAAGCTATTTCACAGTCGAATAAGAATATGTCATAAAATATAGGGGGTTCCATTTGAAAAAAAAAATAGATACATGTAGGCAAAATATGGTCCACCCTGTATAAGTGAAAATATTTTTGAAATATGCAGAGTAACAAACGATTTGGGATGGCGTTTGAAATTTTGTTTTATCTTGTACGGTTGAATAGCAATGTTCCGATCTCTCACTATTGACTCACCCTGTATACATAGTATTTATTGGGAAGCTATCGTTCTCATTTTTTCTTTTTTTCCGTGAAGAACCAGGTGAATTGATTCTTATGTCGATGTGATCCAGAGAATGTACTGCGGTTTTTTGCCAAGAATCGGGTTCTTCGTCGTCGTAATCATTTTCAAACTCATTAATCGCTGAGAGTTTTTCTGGTACGTTGTCGCATATTTCCCCGGAACAGTTCTGGCAGATCGCCGTACAGTGAAGACCCGCTTTTCGGCAGCCACAAGCTGCGCCACAATTTTTCGTACATTTGCAGGATATCAACTTCATCAACGATTGTGGTGCAGGATCCCCAGTGGTAGTCAATGGCATCCAACCCCTCGAATCTTTTTTCCATCCCCAGTGCTCAGGATTTTTTTCATTGTTGAGCCATTTTTGTATTTGGTAGTAGGTCCGATGAGTGTGGTATTTTGCTGCTTCGGCAGTTGGTGGTAAAGCTACGTGCACAGTCATTGTCGAAACGTTGTTAAAAAGACCTCATTTTCTTTGTCTTCCCTCGTATTCGCGGATTTCCGAAGAGTTTGTACCCCTTTTTCTTTAATGACGCGATTTTCGTCGAGGTCCAAGGCCTCTTTACAGACTAAGCAGTCACTCATTTTGGAACACTGGTCGTTTTTTCGTTTCACAAACAGGCTAATGTTTTTTTAAAAGTGCATATATTTTCTAGGCTTGTCTAGACACGTTTTTATTGGTTTAACCACACCACAGACAAATCTTATCTATATACGGCAGCCCTATTTGGAGCGAGTCGGCCTGGGTTATCGCTTACCTGAGAAACTTAATTGGCCCGATCTCACCTTAATGACTTTGACGCACTACTGCGCAACAATAATTGGTCCGATTAATGAGATATTGTTATGTAAATGTTCGTAATTGTAAGCGCTACAAATTTTGTGAAAACAATTTTTGGATTTCGATTGAAAAAAAGGAGTTATCCCGAAAATACCAATTTTTCATCCCCCTTGTTCTTAATGAATCACCTGTAGGTCATTAAATATTGCAAATACGAAAAAATGTCAGATATGCAAATTTGTGGAGAATGTTTTTCTGAATAAAGTAAGTAATGACACTTTTTCCGTTAAAATGCGAATTAACGTCGTAAAGTGCAAAAACTCCATCCACCCCTAAAACCAATATGGCGGCTAATTCACAAGGGGTAGGAGGTCGCATTTTTGAATTTAGACTCTCCATGGACTACCCAACCCCCACACAAAATATTTTCTTTTCCGCATGAATTGCATAATTCGGTGCCTTTCGTCTAATTCAGCATCGTCTAATTTGACTGGACTATGTACCTATAATGCATTTGCAGAATCAATAATTAGATACTGTAATAGCATGAGGTGGAGTATATAAAACAACACTGAGTACGTTGCAGACAGCGCAAGATTTACTTGTTGTAGTGTTTTACCACTGCAATACATTGAGTCTCATATAAGGGGTAATTAGGTACATGTGAATAATAATTGCACACAGTGTGAAGTGTGAACATTCAATGTTTATCCGTTTAATTCCACTTTAGGACTGGCTCCGCTCACCGACTGCAGGTAAAAAGGGCCAATTCTGATAATACAGATATGATAAGTATTTACAATAATAATAAACTAATTCTATACATATACCTAAGCTCATTTAAATTATAAATTGAAATATTATAATATCTGAAGATAATCTTCAAAAAAGCAGATTATTCTCGACAATCTTGCTCTACCAAGAAACAGAAAGTTAAAATATTCACATCATATTTGTATACCAATGCCTACTTTACCTATTCTATGAAAAAAATAGGACTCCATTGAATTATGGGGAAACTACAAATACTAGAAATATAGCCAACTTGAGGGTAAGAACTGAGTAAAAAAAAACAGTTGCAAAAAATTTTTTTCTTTACTGCGCGCCGCGGCTATATGTATATTGCCTCCAAAAATCAAAGCAATAAATAGATATAAGACATACAAAAAAAAAGTAAGGCTATGTATGTGATCATGATTTATTGTTTTGCTTGTCAAATTGTCAAAACTTATACACTATGTAGAGTGCTGGAGGGGTCGGTCACTACAAACCAAGTTTTCAGTTACTTAGTGTGGTTGATCTTCTTCTCTAGCCTAGCACTTACTAGAATATCTTGTATATAAAAAAAGCTGCATTTAAATGTGCCAATAAAAATAATATATCAAAAATATTGATATTGTTACGGGTCTCACAATAATAAATCACTACTAAAAGTCTGCAAATTCCTTTATCGACTAACACAACACAAGTTATAACCTCGAATTCTAAATAATCAAACACAGCTGTTCTCTTATCTCCACTCACAGATTCTACACTACTTGTTTATTCTTTATAATCCGCTATACTGTCACTACTGGCTTCCTTACTTCACACTTCACTCCCACTACTGCTATGTCTTCCTTAATCCTTACTATACTTCAGCTTTCACCAGTCACTTCCATGATACTACTACTACATGCAGCCACACGGCGGCCCTTATATAGTCCACCGACGCATCATCGAAACAGTAGGCACATTCTCGTAGATTGCAGAACTCACACCGGCCGTGGATTCTGGAGATGTCAGATTGTTCGGCGAGACCACTCCAGTAATCCCTAGAACCAAAGAGAATTAACTAGAGAGGAGTGAATCTGTAGTAAAAAATTGGCAACAAAATAGCGCCCTCCTCCAACCTGGCAAGAACTAATCTTAGCCGGCACAAAAACCATGCATACTGTAAGCCAGTACACAAACCGGTTCTATATTTAGCCTTGACACAAAAGACAATTAAAAATAATAATTATTGTTTCATAAGTCAATAAACAACAGACATTATATTTAAACAGTTTAATAAATAAAAATTGGAATATTTTTTACATTCTAATGCCCGTATTCACAAACGATAATTTCCTAAATAATTACGTAATCAATTATCTCCATCTCATTCTATTGCCAAAAAACTGCATATCTCCATCTCACTCATTTAAATAATTACGTAATTATTTAGGAAATTATCGTTTGTGAATACGGGCATAAGTAGGTAATCATAAAGTTTAGTTATTTTGTAGAGAACCTTAAACTAAAATTTACATTTACAATATAACAACTTAATATAATATCAGCAATGGTTAACATAACGTAGCTTTATACCTTTCATTACGTGCTTTTCAACTTCATTGGTCCTCAATCCTCATGCAGACGATCTGAATATTATGAACTGCAAGCAACCCGCTCTTCTCACGATTGATTTCCATACTCTTCACTCTTCCGTCTTCAGCTCTACCACCGTTCTTTTTCTCCTCGACTTTTGATTTATTAAAAATAAAAACTCGAATTACCTAAATTATAATTTTGGGTTTTTGACACGTAACATTTTATACTTACGCTTACGATTGATTTTAGCTTTTGATTGTTTCATATTTTTGTTCTTTATAGTAATTTATCCATGGTAACCATGAATGCCAGGGGTAGTTAGTTCCCGCCAGGTTGGAGGAGGGCGCTGTACTGTTGCCAGTTTAACCATTTACAATAATCCCTCTCTTAGTTCATGCTCCTTGCCTAGAACTCACAACTGTCCGTCAATGTGTCATGTGACATGTGACTGGAATTGTCGCGAACGTGTCATTGATTAACTCAGTATAAAAAAATAATTGTAAACATACAAAATGAGCACACCGGTGGCCAAGTGGTTCAGTGGGCGGGCTGCTGAATCACTGGACCCGGCGGGCGGACTTAGTTCGATTCTCGGTGAAGGCTCTGGGTGTCTGTGTTGTCCGTTCTACTATTTGTTTGGCATACTTGAGACTGGGTGTATCAGCAAGAGGCTCCAAACCCATATTACCGGTGTGGAGCGACTGCTTTGTCTTAACTACATAGTGAAGACCGATGCTCCCCCTTTTAAAAAAAAACATACCAAATGGTGAAACTAGTACTGGAATGTTAAAGAATCAACTACTAGAATTTTTGTTATAGTATTTATAGTTATATCCAGATGAATGCTAGAAAACATGGTGTGATCACACTGCTAAAAGCTAGCGTGGTTAGTCACACTGCTTACAGTAAACATTCAAATTGAATTAAAACAAATTAGTTACTTTATATGAAAAGTTATTTAATCTTTCATCTCGTACCATTTGAACTTCTCTATAAATCATAATTGGAAGCAACCTTCTGAAAAATTTAATGTTTTCTGTTTTCTGCCAATCTTGAAGTGGGGACCCAGTATCTATAGGGTGCTCAGTAACACGCGCACTTCGAATGCAGGGCGTTATAGAGCTCATTAGAATTAAGGATAATCGAGAAAAAAAGGAATTCGATGGTTAGTTTATCATCAAAATAAGTGAAATAAGTCCACTAGAGTATCTGGATCAAATACTGCATGATTAATTTTTTTACACAACTTCTAAGTACCTATTACCTAGAAATTAAAAATGTTAAAAATTAATAACGTATAGGTACCTAAATCTGAAATACATTTTTTGATGTTTGGAAACCTCTCAAACTCGCTTAAGAATAATATAACATATTAAAATGCCTTCATTGTCATGTAAATAAAAATATTTAAAGTAAAATACAGGATTCTCGAAAATAGCATGTACCTAGAAATGGAGGAAATTCTACATAAAAAATAAATTTTTTCCTCTATGAACTTAGGGGAAACGTACTTAGCCCAAGCGTACCGTTTTTAAGATACTCAAAGTACTCAAAGTTGTTTTTTCTTTCAGTTTTTTGCAGATATTTCGAGAACCATTTAAGATATAACGTTCAGCTCTTATACACACTTTTTACTCAGTAACCTCCTTGTTTTCACTCTAAAATAAAGGTTTACAAAATTAATTCGAGTAGATTTTGTGTATTATGAGAGTTTTAACCCCCTAACTTTTCAACTTCTATGCCACTGTAATAAATACGGTTTTAAGGACCCCTTAGAAGCTCCCGTGTTTTCTAAACCAAAAAGGTACCCGTGGTTAACAGCTGTAAAGTTTACCGTTGCTGACAAAAATGGCATTTTTTATGAAAGAAAACAATATTTTTTTTAATTATTATTATTAATCAACAGTAGGCAGCTAGGTACAGCTTTTTGAAGAAAATGAAAGTCGATAGTAATTATTCTTAAAGTGAATGCTTTCTTTAATAAAATGCCATTTTTCTCGGAAACGTTGAATTTTAGAGCTGCTAGTCTAGAGTACCTTCTAGATGTAGAAAACATGAGCGTTTCTAAGGCAATTCTTCTTAAAATCGCATTTATCCCAGTGGCGTAGAAGTTAGGTGGTTGAAACCCTCAAAGTACCCAAAATCTACAACTCTCAATTTATGTTTAACTTAATTCTATAGTGAGGGGATAATCACAAGGGGATTAATGAGCGCAAAGTGTATATAAGAACTGAATCTCATTCGGTTCTCGAGATATTGGCAAAAAATGAAAAAAACAACAACTTTGACTACCTCTATCTTGAAAACGGTACGTCTGGGCGTATCGTATAAGTTTGCAGGAAAAAAGTCTTATTTCTTATATGTAGAATCACTTCCTTTTTTAGGTAAGTACTTACATGCTATTTTCGGGCATTCTGTATAATTCAGCGCGAGCCGACATCGGCACATTACCTCAGGTTGACCCAAGCATGTTGTTGCTCTAGGTCGCAGTGTTTAGTTCTTCCGAGCCCTTCACTCGGGCAAGCGCGAGCATAATGATTCACGCATATTCTCCACAACACAACCTGTAAGAAAAACCGTCATTTGTTTAATAATTTAAATATACAGGGTTGTATTTATTTCGTGGTTACAGGTAAATTGACAATCCGAACAGATACTGGATTTGTTAAATTACGAAAAATGTGCACACTTTTCATACGTATTAAGAATCTGAAGCAAAATTTGCATAACTTCATTCGTTGTTTAAATATGCTGAAAAGACTGAAATATCGAATTTTATTCTCTTACCCATATATTTCTTATTATTGAACATCGAGGGAATTATTAATATTTTTGAGTTCACGTAAATCGTCATAATTATGCTATCCATTTTACCTTTAAAATATTTTCAAAGTCGAATAGATCCCAGTGTTTTCCTAGTCAACGTTTTTTTCTCTTATGGTTGTCATATTGTGTGTGATTGTCATTGGGCGTGGAAAAAAATACACAGGAAAAAACATAAATCTACCAGATTTAAAAATTTCTTTTTCAAAATACCTACCAGTCTTCTTTTTCCGAAAAAGAAAACAAATTTGATTACAGAAAACAAAACACGCTATAGTCTTTTTCGTTTGGTTTTCTTGTTATCTCAGTTGCTTTTCCTAGTATGTCAAATGATTTTCTTATTCTTCACGTAACTTATCATTGATTTATCAATCAATTTCCTTTTATGCCAAGTCAGTTTCATGTCAATTGCTTTTCCTATTTACTTTAAAGGAATCTTATTTGACAAAAGAGGAATTTAAATTGAAAAATCACTCTGACGTTTGATAAATGAAAAAATCATTTGACAAATTTGGAAACACAGAAGACCTTGCTGCAAGAATGATGCAAGTCCATTTTTCATGGTTTCGAAATAATCGAAAAAAACTTCCTAGCGTTTTCAAAATTAATTTCAGAAAGTTTATTTATCTTACATTATATTCTTCTTAGGTATGAATTAGAGGATTGTACCGTAAGAAGAAAGATAATTCATATATAATGTATCGTAAGAAAGATAATTGTTTTGCCGTAAGAAAATTTAAAGGTAAATAGGTATAGGTAAACATAAAAGTACTTACATTATGATATGATAGGTGAATTTCTCAAAACAAAGCCCAGATTTAACGCTTTGCTATGAGCGAACTCTGGTACGTGTATTAATTACGGTATTTGTTTATTAATTATCTTGATATGATATAAGATATGTCCAAAAGGGGGATGCCATTTAATTTTTTTGTTCTTTTGATTTCTATAGGCAATTGAAAAATTAAAAAAAAAGGCTTGCCTAATTATCCACTATTTTGATCAATAAGATTTAATTCTAACTCTAAAACAAACTTTATTTCTATCTACACTTACATAAAAATCAATGAATTGTTCCTAATAATGGTAATAATGATTTGTAATATCTAAATAACTTAACGTACCTATGCTATTTCACAAATTTAACGTTTAATTGAGTGAAAGAAGGGTTGTATTTTATAAGGCCTTGTAAAACGAATTTCCCTTTTACAGGTTCTTAAATTACGTAATTATCAGATATTCACTTTTAAAATGAATAATAAAGTTCATTACTAATTATCAAGTTGACTACAAATAACAATACTTCTTCGATAGTCTATTAAACTTCAAAATAACTTCAAAGACGGTGAGAGTACGCTAACTCCTTGAAAAGGCGAATCAAAAAATGAGATGTAAAGACTTACAGATTGTTCTCTTGTGTTGACAAAATGCGTTACCAATTGAATGAAGAAATGGGGGGGATTTAAAGGTCTGTAGTTCTCATGAAGAGAAGAGAGGCGGAATTCCACGAAGTAGACAGGTCAGGTCAGGTCAGGTAGGAAAACGCAGCAGCAGCTGATGATTCCGCTTCTAAAACTGCCTGGGATACTGCATAGATACTAGAAGAGGCTGTCTCGTTGAGGCTTCTCAGGTAGACAGTAGGAATCCAGAGGCGAGCAGTTATAGTGAAAATGTGAAGACAAAGGGAACGCTTCCAGTTGATGCTTTGTAAAGCAGGAGGGACGAAAATATCCGGTAAAACGTAGAGATCAATTATCAAAAAGGTAATCCAGGGAGGAAAACTAGAATAACAAGGAAAATATAAGTAGATGATCTCAGATTATAATTAGTTTAAGTAACTCACCCCGATGAAACAGATCCTCGGGCTTCTTTTCACGTAAGATGTCAGATAAGAAAAATCAGGAAAGGACGCTTAGAAAATAAAATGGCGGTTTCCAATTAAAAATGACGTCTGTCACTAAATTTGCGGTATATCACGGAGCATTGACTAGATAGAAGGGACACTTGCACGATTTGTGACGGGCATGCGCGTGTGCAACGTTGCGTAGATGTAAAGTAATACAAATAAATTGTAACTACGTTACAGGATACTCATTCAAAAATATGATTTTTTTTTTAATTTGAAATTTTTGGACCTTTTAGGTTGGACTTACCTCGTTCTTGCACAAAAAAATCGAAAAAATTACTACAAAACCGAAAAAAAATTGCCAAAATTAGGTTCTTGATAACTTTTTCTAAACCATAGCTGCCAGGGTTGAAAGAAATAAAGTCCAAATTATTGCTTTTTGGTGTTTTATTGAACAAGATTAATAAAACAGTAGGTTAAGGTACAAAAGTCTAATCTTCCACTATCGTCGTCGGTATAATCGGTTTCTTGGTGGTTTGCATTTTGTGAAGATGAGGCTGCGTTTATTAAATTTCTGTAATAAGGCATACAGTCTTCAGACACGTATTTGGTCGCTAATGTCATTACATTGTCATACTTGACCTTCTTTAGGGTAAACTGACCGTTATAAGCTGTATTTTCCAAAGTTGGAAGTGGGATTGGAAAACAGGTATTCTTCTGCCGGATGTCAAAATTTGAATAAATTGGAATACCAGTGGACTGGCTGCATTGAATTTCTGGTGTTTCAGAATCAAAACAAAATATTTTTTGTTTTGAAATGGCAAATTTTTCCTTACTTTTGTCGACAACCGCTTTTTTAAAATACATTCCGAGTACAGCAACATAGTTAAGAATCATCTCCTGAGTCACTTCAATGGTCACACATGTCTTTGAGGATTTCTTTAGATGATTAATATGTTCTTGTAGAGTGTACCTACTACATGCGTTCCACTCTGCGCATGTATTTTTAAATTCTTCCGAATGAGCGGTCGCAAGGAAGAAAACTGTGTCCTGGTTCAGGAAATCTGTGTACATAATCTGTTTGAACCTGCCGTTTTGGACTAAAGAATGTAAAAACTGTACCACAGTATGATTCTTATTTTGTGCAGCACAGTTATCCGAGAATAGATATAATGTGTCAACATTTTTGTCGAGTATATTGTCAAAGTAGTGCATCAGCAAGCTACATGTTTCATTTGGGGTCTTCTTAGCCGTTACTTCATCATACACATAATAATGTGAAAGCTGGGTCTTTGCCGAATGGCCCACAGTTGGCGCAAATAAAAAGCATCACCAGATGGAACTTTTGGCAGTGGTGCATTCTGCTGAAAATCGAAACACAACGTATCCACCGTAGCATCGTTCTTCGCTAGTGCCGTTTTCTCTTGAAGGCTGGTAAAAAACGTTCGTGCTCTGGTTTGATGAAGTTTCTGATCTGATTCTATTACTTTCAGGTCATCTGCCGACACATCGCATTTTTTCTTGTTCTCAAGCAGATCGCATTTTTGACACGTATCTGTCCTCGATCGTCCGAAACGATAGTTTGGAAAATTTGTTTTAAAGTATCGAAAAAAAAAGTCATAGGTTGTAACGAAGCAATGAAAATTGCTCCGTTTTACTAAGCACAATTATAATTTTCCCCCGTTTAAATTGATAAGGAATAGGTAATTTCAGGTCCAGAGTCATTGATGCTCCTTTTTAGCATTTCTAAAATTCTCTTAAATAAAATCGGGTGCGATAAGTGATAGATTGTTTAATAAATAGACGTCGAATAGAGAAGGTTTTATCCGGCCGTTGCATTTCCAGGAACCCCGCTGGCCGGGTGTCATGAACCTATCGCTTGCGATAGCCGATTACCTACCTACCTACCTACGCCGTGAGGTCGCGGCAGGAATTATTAAATTTATAATAACGTTTCTGTTTTCTGGTTTTATTTAATTCGGTCGAGCATCAGTTTTATTCTTTAGCAGCGATGGGAATTTTCATCCAACAATTTTTTGAGTCCGTAAAGACGCGAAACAAATGCAACCCAGAGGTAAATATTTAATACAAATCAGGCGATTGCAGTTTTTGCATAACGTAAAAAGTCAACTTCGTATCGACGTTTATGATAATTTCTAGAAATCATTTTCTCTGAAATGTGTTTTTGCGACCGGCGTGCCCTGCCGGTGACAACCAATGAGAATACGCCGTTCTGCGATTTGAAGTTGGATGTTGTCATCATTTGTTATAAAAGGTAGCAGAGCCCTCCGAGAAGGCTCACTTGGTCGTCACTTATTTTCTCGGTCACTTCTTCGTCTGTACCGGATCGTTTCGATTATTGGTGTGTCCGTAACTTGTGTAGTACTTATCCGAGATTCAGTTCTGAATTTATTATTTCGCGTCCGTCCGTAGTTTGAGGGTTGTGACCCGTGCAGTTTTAGGGAATTCTTATATTAACTTGCAGTAGTCGCAAGTTGTTTGAATAGAGTCAGTGATCATTCCCCAAACTGGTTGTGTTTACGCCGTCCGTTGTGTTTCACCGTGTGCCCCGTGCAGCGCCTGGACCGCGACGCCCCTGAACCGCCCGCTACCGCACCGACACCGCTCCGCTTCGTAAAACAAGGTACGTTCATAATTGTAATAAAGCCGAGCCTTACACCCCACATTCACCTACGACAACCCACTTGAATTTAAAAGTCCTCTCTCTGTTGGCCGGTTCCTGTACAACGACCTTCTGGGGGAGTTGCGGTTTCCTACCCACCGTTCTTTGCTT
Organism: Malachius bipustulatus; assembly: GCA_910589415.1. Taxonomy (NCBI): domain Eukaryota; kingdom Metazoa; phylum Arthropoda; class Insecta; order Coleoptera; family Melyridae; genus Malachius; species Malachius bipustulatus. The sequence goes on along the minus strand of OU342631.1, from coordinate 54,820,329 downwards.
GGGTGCGGTGATTATCCGGCCCCGGACGCTCGGTGGGAAGTTAACCCTAGCCCGTTGCACACAGAAGTGACCCGGTGTTCTTGGAGCCTGGCCTCAGATTCAGGCACACATACAACACACGCTCTTACACGCACACACGGCTCGCCGGCTTTTCCGCCTTGTTTGCTGTTCTTAATTCGACGTACCACCGCCGCTCAGGGAGTTTACCAGTCGCTCGTTCCGATCTCATACTGGTAGGTACCTACTTAATTTATTTTGATCATCGAGTTATTTTATTTAATTGCATTTTCTTGGACTGGCAGTGTACCCATAATAAAGACTGATCTGTGTTTTATTTATACCCCTATTACCCATATGTGATTTTTTTATAATATTGTATGATTACTTTATTCACGTAAGTACCTACCATTTTTTTTGGATTTGTTTTTGAAGGAATTTGCATTGTGTTTTAATTATTGTTGTTCATTAAAATAAACGTGTTAATATTTTGAGTCGTATTCTATGTCATTTCCCCGTTATCTCGCCGACAGCTTAGCTCCGTGAAGTGCCAGTCTACCAGGTAGGTGCGTAAAGAACATCGCCCTGACTAGTTCCTTCAATCTGGTGATAACTTAAGCCGACCCCTGGCATTTTCCTTTCTCCACGAGCTACCCTAGGGACAAGGGTACTAAGAAAGTACCATTGTGCATCAGGCACAGGGAAAACGCTGCGAGAACTTTCCCCAGGGAGTAAACCCTTACAAAAATCTGGCGCCCGAGAAGAATTTCCGCCGACTTACGTAAGTTTTCCCCAAGCCCCAGGGCGGCCTGTCACAAGGTAACTCTTGGTTTGAAATCTGGCGTATTTTCACGATTTTGTTTCAGAACTTCATGCATGTTAGGCTCAAACTTCTCGAGGTATAACTCGTATATTTTTTTGACATTTAGTTCAGAAGAAAGGAAGTAGGTACATTCCAAGATTTTTACTGCGGCCATAATGAGATTTTCGACGAGGAAACTCGTGTATATGTTTATGGATTTGTTCGGTTATTTCAGCAGGTATAGCATTAGGCCTATTCTTATGCTTACCCCTCTTGTCGTGAGGAGGAGTGACTGCAAATGGTTTAGCAATGTGCGAGGCGATTAGCTCAGTACGTTTTAGTGAAATTCCACGGAGAGAGCAAAATGCTTTTTTGCAGACGTCAAAGCAATCTGACCCAACTCAAATCTGTAATAAGAAAAAAATAACGTTTACTTCTTACTTTTCTAAAACTGTCGTACCTACTTGTAAAAAATTACCTTGTATTTATGTGTAACGGATTTTTTTCCTCTGTCTCCACTACGTTCTCGAGCCCTACCAGGAACAGTGCTTGCAATAAGCCCTGCCAAATGACCATCTTGGGCATTTTTTTCCGCTAAACCATTAAATGAAGTTATTATTGCTCTTCTGCTGTCGACATTAACTTTATCAAAGCATTTTTTTCGGCATTTACAGGCTGGTCCTGTCGATCTCTGTGGAACAAGCCTACCGGCTGTATTAACATGTTCTTGTCCATTGTTCTGGGTTTTGTTTTTTCTTGCGTTTAAGTCTAACTGTTTCTAATAAAGCACCATCAACACCGTTTTTTACCCTCCTTGTATTTCTATTTGGTCTTTCCGAGTCACTGCTCTCATCCGAGTCCGTCGGTTCAAAATTATCCGACGAATCGGCACTAAAAGGTTCACTTTCACTTTGAGTTTCATCCATTATACTACTTTATTTCTCATTAAATTAATCATAAGATTTCGCCTATGACATAAACAATACCCTGATAAATTTTAAGGTTATAACCACATGGCATTGCCTGGTAACAAATGTTTGGCGCAAGAACGACGTAAGTCCGCACTTACCTCGTTCTTGCACCAATCTGCTTCGGGAGGTAAGTCCTAAAATCGTGTTTTAGGCAACCAGGGATTCACTTACATACAGCGTTCCTACACCAATCGATCGGGCTTGGCGAATTGTATAAAATTGCGTCAAAACCTCATTTTCGCCAAAAATGGACTTACCTCGTTCTTGCAGCAGGGTCTTCCAATTATTATTGACAAAATACGAAAACCAATAGAGAAAGACTGTAAAGAATGAATGCCTGAATATGTCGTCATAATTATGAGTACCTAGTCTTGTTTTTTTTTTTTTTATTCGGCGAAAATTTTTTTTTATTCTTTGGAAAAAACAAGGACAACATTTTGAGAACTTTTTGGTTGTGGCTGTTTTTGTTTTCTTGTTTTTTTTCTTTAGATCCAGTAACATGAACAATGGCTAAAAAAAAATCAACAAGGCTAAAACAAAATTTGACTATGAAAATTCTGGGATCTAGTCGACTTTGAAAATTTTTGAATTTTATTCCATACCTACCTCCATAAATATGAAAATGTGACATTATTCAAAGTAGCGGAACAATGTGCAAGAGTAATTTTAACTATGCAGTGCCAGTTCTTCGTGTATTTACTTTTGAGAGTCTCTTCGAACAACATGTTGAGAACTTATTTAATATATTTGATGAATTTTATTGGGATTTAGGTTCTAATTTTAAATTTGCCACTAAAGATTCTTTACAGAACAAATTAGAAGAACTTTCGTACAGCATGCGAGGAGAAGACTGAAGACATGGATCTTCTCCTCGCATGCTGTACGAAAGTTTTTCTAATTTGTTCTGTAAAGAATCTTTAGTGGCAAATTTAAAATTAGAACCTAAATCCCAATAAAATTCATCAAATATATTATATAATCAAATAAGTGGTTCAATAAAAATAATTATAGAACTTATTTAAGTCACTTTGTTCTAGCATTGGGTAAACTTTGTGTTATGTTTTTTATAACTGGTGATGATTGGGTTCATTTAGATTTTAGATTTCTAGAATGAGCTATAAATTACAAAACAAAATGAGAACTTTTTGAACTGGATTATTAGATATACAGGCTGTACCAGCTAGTAGCAAACTAGTTTTGGAAACTCCTTAGCTTCAGTTACAACTTTCATATTGAAGTCAAGGTTCTATCTCTGTTGGATTCAAAATCTTAATTTTTCAATTTGATTCAATTTGAATTGATTCAAAGACTTAAAATTTAAAGTCTTGGGCATGTCGCCATTTTGAATCCAACAGAGATAGAACCTTGACTTCAATATGAAAGTTGTAACTGAAGCTAAGGAGTTTCCAAAACTAGTTTCAGTTTGGGCGAGAACCTTAAAATGCCGAAACTGGAGCCAAAAAACTAAACACCGGAAGTCGGCCATATTTCCGCAACGAAGATCCAAATCAAAAAACTTCAAATAAAAAAACGTTCCGTCTTGACGAGATCTACACGGCCCTTACCGTTGTCTAAATCGAGCTGGTACACCTGTATATGGTTATTATTATTATAACTTCTAGGGTAGGTTCAAAGCCCTTGTACTGAAGCTTGCGCTTATTGTACCCCTTTGGATAATTATCTCATCGGTCTCATCTCCTGAAAGTATTTCAGAACGAGTCCAATGGGTGCTTGTTCTATTTCTTTTCGTTCTGCCATTTCGGTCCCAAATATTAGAAGTCTAGTTCCCTCTAGTGCTGGGCATTCACACACTAGGTGGTATGGGGTTTCCTCCCCCTCCCCGCATCTCCTGCAATGTGATATTTTTCACTCCTATTATTGAGAGGTGTTTCATTAGTGGGCAGTGTTCTGTTAGAAGTTCAATTGCCCATCTCAGCTGGTGCTTACTCAGCTTTTTCAGTTACATCTTCTCTGCTCCCTCTTCCCTTTACCCACCTAGTCGCTTGAACAGCACCCCAGTTAGGTTTAGGTAAGGTTTGCATTGAAGTTGCTTTATTTTCTCCCATGAGGAAAATTAGTTGTTGGCCTTTTGTGAGTTTTGTGTCAGGTTTTCTGTCCACTAGGATCCACGTTTGATTAGTGGGCAGTGTCCTTTTAGAAGTCCAATTTCCCATCTCAGCCGGTATTTACTCAGCTTTTTCAGTTACATCTTCTCTGCTCTCCCTTCCCTTTACCCACCTAGTCGCTTGAACAGCACCCCAGTTAGGCTTAGGAAAGGTCTGCATTGAAGCTGGTCTATCCTCTCCCATATGTTTTCTCCCATGAGGAAAATTAATTGTTGGCCTTTTGTGTCAGGTTTTCTGTCCACAAGGATCCACGTTTCATTAGTGGGCAGTGTCCTCTTAGAAGTCCAATTTCCCATCTCAGCCGGTGTTTACTCAGCTTTTTCAGTTACATTTTTTCTGCTCCCTCTTCCCTTTACCCACCTAGTCGATTGAACAGCACCCCAGTTAGGTTTAGGTAAGGTCTGCATTGAAGTTGCTTTATTTCTCCTATGAGGAAAATTAGTTGTTGGCCTTTTGTGTCAGGTTTTCTGTCCACTAGGATCCACGTTTCTGGTTTTTAATCCCTGGTTTTGAATTCCCAGTTTTTTTTTGGATTTTTTCTGGTTTCTTTTGGGTCCCTGGTATCCACACTGGTGCTCTTATAGGTTTGGGAACGTCCTTGGTGCCGAGTTTCGCTCCTGACCAGGGTTCCATTTCCCTGACCACCCGCACCAGCCAGTCCTCTGTGGCCTGGTCAGCGCAGGAAGCCATGAGAAACTCCCCTCTTAGCTGCACTCCTGAGAACCTTGGTGCAGGTTCGCCTTCTTTTACGTTGTTCTGGTTCCTTTCTGGTCCCGGGTTTTGCTACACACCATACACAGATATATATGGTTGCGTAAGAAGAAAATAATTGTATTAGCCTTCCCAGTAGATGTGAGCGTAACAGTCCCAGCTGCCCATCAGGTGGTGGATTGAGGGATCTGTTGAAATTCTGGCTAACTGTTTTAAAGAGAACCAGTCCGTTACAATATGCAATAGATGACGAAGACTTCTACCACTAAATGTGCGTATGCGAAGTATACAGCAGTTCCAGATTTAACATCTTTGAGCCAGAGGCAATTATAGAGGAAGATATAGAAGTCCTCAATACCAATCAATACCAAATCGGGGAGATTTGTGGAAGAGTTTCATCATGAATGGTCACAGTGTCCTTGGCTTGGCAGTCTTGTCGCTTGGGATGCGAAACTTCTTTCCACCGTAATCATAATCAAGTGCCATGGGCCAACCAAAAAGATTTCGACCGTTTCTAATTCTTAGGTTATTGCGTAACGTCAATTATCTGTAAGCATCTGTTAAGAGCGGGGATGAAGTTGTAATTATTTGTGATGTGAGTTTTCGCGTTACTGACCATGAAAGCCGAAAGTTTGAATGTGTCATGCTTGAATGCGACAGCTTCCTACTGTATTAGTAATTTTCTGTATATCTAGATTGTGGCTAAGGATAAACTATACACTCCTTTAGTTTGTATTTATACTTCTGCAACATGTGGTTGTGGACGATGGCATCACATTCCACGAGTAGTGTAGTAGGTATTAGGCCAGCTACCTGTCTCGCTGTATAATTATCTTTCTCAGAGACATAAACTGATGCTATGACTACGTCAGTGTATTATGTGTATTAATTAAGTTTAAAAGATGTTTTAATGCTAACTAGTCCGTTTCATAATCTCTCAGACATGTGACATGTGTTAGCTACTTTACACACAATGCGAACGCATGACCTGAGCGAGTCGTGTCTATACCATCACATATAGGGTTTTCCAACAAGAGGTGTTATTTTGGTATTCAAAGAAAAAGGCCATTTTTTGAGATAAATGATCGGCGTCTATTTCATAATAAAGAGGAAGGTATGCGGTTAATAATGAAAAACAACATCAGCCAAATGGCCACCAAGACCACGCTTACAGGACCATATCCTTTTCATGAAATTTTTCATAACCAAATCGCAAAGTCGCTGCCCTATGTCCTCGATAGCCTCACGAATTTCATCTTTGAGGTCTTGAATCGACGCTGGGCTGTTGGCGTACACCTTATCTTTCACGTAGCCCCAAAGGAAGAAGTCGCAAGGTGTTAAATCACAAGATCTCGGAGGCCAATCACCTCTTCCAGAGATAACACGGTCCGGAAACTTTTCCAGTAAAAGAGCAATGGTTTCGTTGCTCGTGTGGCACGTAGCGCCGTCTTGTTGAAAGTAAACGTTGTCCAGATCAATACCATCCAACTCTGATCATAAAAAATCATTAATCATCTCTCGATAGCGCAATCCATTCACCGTAACTGTTGACCCAACCTCATTTTCGAAAAAGTAAGGTCCAATGACCCCGCCGGACCATAAACCGCACCAAACAGTCACACGTTGAGGATGGAGAGGCTTCTCAACAATAACTCTTGGGTTTTCTGAGCCCCAGATACGGCAATTTTGTTTTTTGACGTAGCCAACGAGGTGGAAATGGGCCTGTCAAAATGATTTTTGACCCAAAAATGCTTTAGTTTTGCGAACTGTGACTACAAGATTTTCACCATTTTTGTAGTAAATTTTAATAATTTCAATGCGTTGTTGAAGTGTGTATCGTTCCATTTTTAGTAATGGCGTAGTTTCTACTTGTCAAATGGCAAAGAATAAAAGCTTCAAAAGTGACAGCTACCGAAATACCGGGTGATTCAAAATAATACCTCTTGTTGGAAAACCCTATATTATCCTTAGAAAATTATACGAGAAGCTGTTGGGTCCTGTATAACCGTTAGTGTGTTAAGCCCTTTAGTTTCGTGTGTAACAGTTCTTGTAGGGGAGCGATTTCAAAATGTTGACTACTAAATATCTTCATAATGGCGAATTATCCCTCTTTCATGTGAAAGGAACTATTGACGTGCGTCAATTGAAACGAATTATTTTACCCTTGGAGGGGAAAAATAACCGTTGAGAGCATGAGACAATTAAGAGACAAGGGTCGTGGATTGAGTTGCTAATCTAAAAGGGTTCACAATAACAAGCAGGTCAGCAGAACAACAGGTACTGTTTATTAAAAAAAAATCACAGTTATTATTATCACAATGGAACTCTTGAGCGTGGTTAACAATTAATAGTAAGACAAGAGCGTGGAGTTCAGCAGAATGAAATGGTGATGTATTAAAGGGCCAGCTAAGGTTTCAGCCGGGGGTACTGGAACTTCACAGGTTCGGCTGCTAGCTACTGGTATATGTTCGTGCTATGATGGTGAAAGCGGCAGCTCCGGTAGTCCAGGTGTGTTCCAAATGAGAAAATATAATGTGCTCCAGTCTTGGCTGGTCGGAAAAATCTGACTGGTCGAAAATAAGCTTGGCTGGTCGGGAAACAATGACTGGTCGGAAAAACAATCACTGGTCGGAAAAAGCAATGACGGTCGGAAAAAACAAGATGGTCGAAAAAACAATCACTGGTCGGAAAAAGCAATCACTGGTCGGAAAAAGCTAAAAGTTCAATACGTATCAGACACACTCTAGATTGTATTAACGGTCCGATCGAGTCTGGCCTACCAAGGGTACATAAAATTACGTCCCATCCTCAAGAAAATTAAGATCAAAATGTGATCAACAAATTTTACATGTGGGCAGCCATGAGCGAAACTCGATCGGATTAATTGCTGTAATTAAAATAGCATATTGTATTAAAAGGAAATATGATCTGCACAATCCAAGCATAAATAAAGGAACCATTTTAGGTCACTCACCAAGCCAAAAACGTGGATGATGTTCGTGATAATTTAACGGAAAATTCACAGCGCCATTACAGGTGAATTATTTGCGACAGGTGTTTTCGTGAAGGCGATGTTCCTTCCGCAATTTCCCAGAACAGAAAAGATTCGACAATTAAAAGTCGGATCTCAGGTATCGGCGTACAAGATCGAAATTCGACAATCGAGGTCGACGAAACTCGAGGGCTCCAGCCAGGCGCGTTTGCACCGCCGTCGACTGACCGAACTAAAGGCCACCATCACTCACTTATGCGACACGCGCAACGCGGTTGTCTACGGTCGCTGGCATTTAGCCAGTAAGTACAAGATGTACATTACACATGATGATCATTTACTTGTACAACAAACTGTGGTGATGATCTCTCTGACAATCAATTGCTCAGGTGTGAAGATAGATTATATTGTGGGCTGTAAGGAAAATAGTGCGGCTATAATAACACAGCCTCTGTTCGCATTCCCTTGTCAAAATATTAGCGACCCTGTTACTTTATATCCTGTACCCTTGCGTTGCACAAGGACAAGCAGACAAAGATTATATCGTCGCTGTCATTACGAAATGGCCTATCTCTGATTTAACAACTTTTCAGGAGAACGTTTTGAAGAAAACTCTACTGTTCATTTTGTCTGTAGCACGAGATATAATAATTCATTATCAGAACCTGTTTTTCATATACTTATAGCACAAAAGTATACTTAGAACATTGAGTCATAATCTTTTTTGAAAGAAAAGATTGGACTTTTTCTGTAAATAAATTATTAAGGAGATAGGCCCCTTCGTACTGACAACGACAATATTATGGTACCTATATTTCTGTTGTTGACAAGTAACCTTCCATATTCGTTGTAATCAACTGTAGGTACGTTTAGATTATTTATTTATTTAGATAAAATTATTTAGAGACCACATTTATGACTCGTATAGCTGATTGCTGTAGTGTGGAACGAATTTCCTTTTTTTACACTAGGTTATTTGAATTTTTTAATTTTCAAAAGCGAAGACGGACGCACAGATAATTCTAATAAATAATAGTATACAATTATTATTCATCCTCATGGAGCATGGCATCAAAGTATGCCAGTAAATGAATAATCTAAATGTAGACTCGCATTTTTTTATGCATCAAACTCAACTTTACCTTTAAGTTAAATTATTGTTGAATAATATCAGTTTGGTGCGCCACTGAAATTAAAGCAGCGTTGCGCCGTTGTTTACTCAGGCACCATTATCTCGAACATCTGGGCGTGCGGGCCCGTTCGCCGGCTTTGTCCGCAATTCGCGATCAGACGCTGAAGCTTTTCAGATCCCTACTATAAACACAACCAAGTAAAGTCACTGTTACTTCCATTTCCCAGACAAGATCGCATTTTTATTTAAATCGTCAAAATATTGTCTCTAGTTACCAAGTAATAATGTATCAAGTAGTACCTAAATAAGAATCTAAATCAAACATCAAGATAACCTCCCCTCCTAAATTCGGACCATCCTCTGCTCTGCTAGAATACTACCTACTTACCTTGAAGTATCTTTACTTTTATCATCCTTAATATGAAATTGAAATGTAATAAACCGTGGCGACGCTGCCTATGGATCCTCCTGGTATTGGTGCTGGTGCTAGCGCTAGCTGGTCATGGACTTGATGTTGTCACCTTGTCTTGATGGTCCTCATGGATGGAAAACAAGGCACCCATTGAAAAGGGGATAACTCCCTAAAGGCAGATCAGAAGTGTTCAGAACTAGCAGGTCAATAAATCGTGTTGCTTTTGGTTAGTCTTTAACATTTTACTGTCTCTGAAGAAGGACGAGAGTCCGAAACAGCTGTAAGACTTAATTGTTTAATATAGTGAAACATAAAACCTAGTGTTTTTGTCTTTTGCTTTTTGCTTTTTAATTTTTATTCACAATGTTTCACCGAGTGATAAGTGACGAATTAATGTATAAATAAATCTTCTTGATAATAATTTTACTGTAAAAAAGGACTATTATTGATACAAAAAAGTTGGGTTAATTTTTACCCCACACCCCCCAGATTTAACCCACCTTGGTGAAAATTTCAAAGTCTTTTCAAACAGTCTTATTAGGCATTAAAACATTGGTGGATGTGGTAAATTTCGTCATCTTAAGGTGGATCCACATCAATACAAATTTTCGTTGTGCGTTGTTTTTGACACAAATTTGCTCGTGTGCGGTGGAATATTCATATATGTGGACTGTGCGCCGCAAATAAATTGACGCAAACATTTTTGCAACGAACGACGCACACGATCCGATGAGCTGTCGGTTTTCAACCAACTTCATAGGGATTTGCTCCGCACAGTGATATTAATGTGGACGTGAATCAGTGCTTGTGTAATTTTTTACTAGATATTTTGGCTACTTTGTTAATTTTACAGTCTTTTGCTTTTCATTTTCCTCTTTTGTCAATTGCTTTTCCTAATTTGTCAAATGCTTTTCCCATTTATCAAACATCAATGCGTGATTTTTCAATTGAAATTCCTCTTCTGTCAAATGAGATTCCTTTTTTTATCAAATATGCTTTTCCAGTATTTATTATACTGTCATTGCAAATAAATTGCACGTAAAAGCAATTGACATAAAGTGAAACTGATTTGACATAAAAAGAAATTGATTGATGAATCCATGACTACAATCGTTGATAGATAGGAAAATAAGAAACTCATTAGCGAATGTTATTATTTCAAATATCGACGATCCGCATCCCACAAGTGGATTCGCGCGCACAACGAACAAGATATAAAAATTACGTGGTAAAATATTTCTTCAGATTTAAATTTATGGCGCAACTTTTTCGCTGAATTTCAACACACAACGCACAACGAAAATTTGTATTGATGTGGATTCACCTTTATGTTGAACGGTTTCGGAGATAATAAATAAACGCCTTCGTCAGGGTCCCAACGTTAAGGGGCTATAACTCAGCGGGTAAGCATTTTCGGACCCATGTTCATGTGAACTTTTTTTCTTAAAATGATCTCAGGAATCACCCCCTGAAATCTTTCGCAGTACTTATGTTACACCCGGTATAAGACTACCCCAACTAATTATGCCTCCTGGGAAAAAGCCTCGAAATGCAGATGACGAAGGTAAGTGCTTAAAATTCTGCTTCATTGACTCAAAATGTTTGCTTCATAAGTTAATAACTAATTTTACAAAGTATGCATGCTACATTTTGTATATTTTGTAACATGAAACATACAGGATGCCTCAAAAATACTATTAGAACTTTTTGATGCTTACGTTGTTGAGGGGCCAACGAGAAGTCAAGAAAAAATTTTAAAAAATTGATTTGAAATAATTGTTAATTGACCGAGATATGAGGTAGGTAAAGTTGAGAACTCAACTTCTTTAACATTGATACTTTCAAATATACGGTTTCAATAAAATAGAGATTCTGGTCGTTTTTGTTTCAAATGTCTATGAAAGTTTATTGTGCGGTGAAATTGTTTACAATTTATGTGAAGTAGAAAACTTTCATTTTCTAGTATCTTGAGGAAGTTTGTCTAAGATTAATGAATGTTGTACCTGTTGTAACTGAAAATCTAATTTAGACAATAGCAAAAATGAATATTTATTTGTTAATCTGGATAGTTGTCAATATCTTGGATTTACACTAGATTTTTTTTACTGGTCAATAGTTACTGAAAGACCTGAATATATGGAAAAATTGGATTTTATTAGACAAAATCGGCATATAAATAATTGTTAGACAGTCAAATAATTAAGATTCGAGAGTCTACCAGAATCGATGTTTTTGATGAACCAGGAAATTATGACAATCAGCAGCAGTCATATAAGCGAAAAATTTGATTTGTCAGAGCGCCGTTTGACTTTCAATGTAAAAAAATGCGATCATGTAGAAAGGCTGTAAATTTACCAACAACATAGATTAACTATTCATCTGATTGTCGCCACATTTATCATAGAAAGTATCGCCAATAAGGAATAAGAAGGATAAAAAACCACCGATCTATGTTTTAAAATATTTGGTCATTATATACATCCGCGGCTCCTACAGTTTCACTATGGGACTTATATAGGGGTGGAGAACATACCCATAGCAACACCAGGAAGGTATTCATTTGCTGGGAAAATGAAAGGGAAAGCCACAAAACGGTGTAAAAAAATGGTTTTGAGAGTGCGGAGGGAGTGCGGTCCTGACAAGAGGCACCGATTAGATGCCGCGATCCCGGATAAAACCACTTCACCATAATTGCCAAGTATTCTATTATTCTGTGTTAGAGCCTCACAGAGGCGTACTGGGCGATATATCCGCTTTCATTACGTGTCCAGTCCGCACAGGGATTGATGCAATGATTTTCGGATTATAAATTCAAAATAAATGCAAAATTCAAAATAAAAATCGTGGTACTGTTATTTTCGAAGATTTTCCTTGCCCTGAAAGTGAAAAAAAAATAGAAATTCGACCGTAGTGCCAAAGAGGCCTTAGTTGTGACCTTAATATTAGTTTGCCATGGCTGTTTTTACTTTCTTACCCACCCAGCACCCCTATTTCGCTCCTCGGTCCCGAAAAAATTGATGAAACTTAGGAGCCGCGGATGTATACAATTACCAAATATTTTTTCCTGGTTCCTTGATGACCTATTAATAACGTATGTTTTCAGCCATAGTTACACCTGTATACATGCAAGGTGATTTTTAAGTTGTTGTAAAAATTTTTAGCGCATCGCTTCTGAAAGACGATTTTTCAGTAGCTTCGCGGCAGGTGAGAGCTCGGCAGCGAAATTCAAGCACACAGCTGACAACTACCGAGACCACGATACGCGCATATTTCAATCAAGTCTAAAAGAGCTGGAAATATAATAATGACAGGTAGGTACCTATCTAATTATAACGATTAACGAGGGTTACTAGTTTCTGAGGTTTCGCCAATAAAGCAACAAAATGAACGCTAGACAGGAAAATGACACTGACAGTGAATTAATTTGTACGCCACCACATATTCGCCAACAAGCTAACAAGCCAAAGTTTTCAGTGTTCTAACGCGGTGCGCTAAAAAATAGCGTCTATATATCGGCCGGACGCGAAGTCCATTTAAGCTCGTATTCAATCGACCCTCGCTCCGCTCGGCCCGATAACTTCATACTCGCTGAAATGAACTTCTTTTCGCCCTTGATATACATAGAATATACTATTCTTCTAACATAGGAAAATTTATGAATTTACATAAATGTGATTATTGAAACAAAAGTATTTAAAAAAAATCTTATCAGACTTAAATTTTAGATTTCCATCAGAATTTAATGGATAATTTATCACAGGGCTGGAATCTAATTTTTTTAACTATCAAACGCTGTATCTCTTTTATTTTTGACTTAATTATGAATCGTTATATGAAAAAATTGTTTGTCTTAATGAAGTCTACAGGGTATTAAAAGAAATAACTTTTATATTTTTAAACTTAAAAATTAACCTGTATGTTTGTTCGTATAAGTACCTACGTATTATAGTTAAAGATTTTTGTTAAAAAAAAATATATACAGGGTGGGCCACGGTATACGAAACGGAAGATTATGGCCGTGTCTCTGGATTTTAGGATCTTTTTATTTTTGGAGTGGATAGAGACCCGGCAGAGGTACGTTTTAAAATTATATTCATAATGTACAGGTTGTCCCAAAAGCATAAAACATATCAAAGTTATGTTTTTTTAAATGGAATGCTCCTATGTTATTGCATTTTTAGATTGCCTGAAAAAAGAAAATAAGATTGGCTTTTACAGTTGGTGTTTAAATTCAGAAGTTTTTGAGTTATAAACAAGTGAAAATCGTCATTTTTCAAGTTCAAGGCCCTGTACAACGAAAACGGCTGGAGATAGAGAAAAACGGCTTACATGTCCCTATTTTAACTTTTTATGTACTATCCTATGGTATAGAAACATTTGTGCTTTCTTTGATTTTTTTATTTGGCGACGCGTGGAGAAATCTCAGAATTTTTAAAATTTTTTATCACCCTGTATAAACACTTCATCTACATCTTAGGATAGTACATGAAAAGTTAAAATAGGGACACGTAAGCCGTTTTTCTCTATCTTCAGCCGTTTTCGTTGTACAGGGCCATGAACTTGAAAAATGACGATTTTCACTTGTTTATAACTCTAAAACTTCTGAATTTAAACATAAACTGTAAAAGCCAATGTTATTTTCTCTTTTCAGACAATCTAAAAATGCAGTAGCATAGGAGCATTCCATTTAAAAAAACATAACTTTGATATGTTTTATGCTTTTGGGACACCTGTACATTATGAATATAATTTTAAAACGTAACTCTGCCGGGTCTCTATCCACTCCAAAAATAAAAAGATCCTAAAATCCAGAGACACGGCCATAATCTTCCGTTTCGTATACCGTGACCCACCTGTATATACAGGGTGCACCATGTATCCTTCTCTATATTGCTATCTCTTGAACGCTAAGAGATACAGGGTCGGTTAAATTAGAGAAAAGATGCGCAGTTTTGTGGTCATCTCGAATTCGTCAAAACATGCAAGATATCTGTGACCGTTCCTGAAATATCCTGAAAAAACTGAAAAATCGAGATTTCTTACTTTCCTCATATCTTTTTTATTATTGGAAATTGATAAATAATTTTTTGTAGGCTTACATAAGCCGTTAAGAGTTATCCATCTGACATTTCAAAAATTTTCAAGGCCTACTAGATCCAAGAGTTTTCAGTCAACTTTCGTTTTTCTTATGGCCGCCATATTATTTTTTTATGTCATTCGATATGAAAAAATAACTGAAACCAAAAATTAATAAACTTTAAAAAAAAAATTAAATATTCATTCTTAATTTTTCAAAGAAAAACCTAATAAAAAATCGTCGAAAAACGTCAACATTTGTAAAATACGCCGAAATAGTGCTTGCCTTATGGTTTTTTAATTTATCTATGAAATTCGGTCTAAAAATGTGTCTTTTTTGTAAAGAAAAAAGAAGAATAAACATTTTTTTTAATTTATTTTTTGAAGTTTAACAATTTTTTGTTTTTATGATTTGTTTTATACCGAATAAAAAAACACTATGGTGGCCATAAGAAAAACGAAAGTTGACTATGAAAATTCTGGGATCTAGTCGGCTTTGAAAATTTTTGAAATGTCAGATGGGTAGCTCTTGACGACTTATGTAAGCCCACAAAAAACTATTCATTAATCTCCAATAATAAAAAAGATATGGAAAAAATAAGAAATCTCGATTTCAGTTTTTTCAGGATATTTCAGGAACGGTCAAAGATATCTTGTATGTCTCGACGGAATCGAGATGGCCACAAAATTGCGCTCCTTTGGACTTGTTTAACCGACCCTGTATCCGTTAGCGTTAGAGAAGGATACATGGTGCACCCTGTATATATTCGAAGATTCTAATGTAAGTATAGCACCATGGATAAGGTTCAGCAGACTGCTCTAAAAACTTGCTTCTTAGAAGGGAGTGGTGAGAACCAAAATGAACAGACATATAATGATGTGAATGATGTGTAGCGAATAATCCGTAACATAATAAATTTTTTTTTAATATGCATTTCTGATGTCAGTCTCGTACCCTTGGAGTGTCTGCAACCCATAATACACACTGGAGTTTTGTCTGGCTGGGAGCCTGTTGTTTCTCTTGATAGATGTCGCTCTGTCTCGAGGCCACTGGTAACCGGCTGAATGAGATTCCATATAGGGTTTTCGATTCATGCATGTTGGATTTCAAAAATTCAGTCAACAAACTTTGCTGCTTAGACATCTGCATTCCTAGCTCATTGTTATTGTTTCTAGAAATATTCAGTTGTTTGTCGTTGTCAAAATAAAATAATTAATTATTATCTGAGTGTCAAGGGTAGACCCAATTTAAATAAAACTTTGCATTCCTTTTCTAAATAAAAAGCAGTGAACATTAAAACTGAGTTGTTCTTTAATAACCATCTAATTAATCCATTAGGTTATGGGCCCAGTCACGAAATAAAAAAAAACGTGAAGTAATACACCCAGCAGAAAAGTGTAATTAATTTCAATTGAAGCGAATAAGTAAAATCGATAAGCTGTACGAAAGAAGAAGTTTAGCTACGCAATTAGCGTTACGAAAAAGGCTGCTGACATTGAAGTTACAAGGAGAGGCATTTTGAAATTTTCGAAGATATAATCACCGAACTTATATCTGCTGGAGCTAGAATCGATGAAA
The DNA here is from genome assembly GCA_910589415.1 of Malachius bipustulatus. Taxonomy (NCBI): domain Eukaryota; kingdom Metazoa; phylum Arthropoda; class Insecta; order Coleoptera; family Melyridae; genus Malachius; species Malachius bipustulatus. Next base: position 54,804,531 of record OU342631.1, on the reverse strand, counting down.
TGGACAAAGTGTCTCATTTATTAATCACCTTACCACCGTCATACGATGGAGTGATAACAGCTCTCGAGACTTTGACTAAGGATAACACTGGTTTTTGTAAAAACCCATTTACTTGATCATGAAATTAAACTACGGAATAATGTAACCAGTACAAAAAGTTTTACACGCAAGCACACGTAGAAATGCAAGGTAATCCTCAAAATTTAAATAGCAAGAAAATGTAGAAAAAATCAAATTTGAAATGCGAGCTGTGTGGACGTCAAAATCACATAAAATATTATTGCTATTACATAAAAATTAAATTAACGATGTTGGCCGAACTTGAACGCTTCAAACAATTCAGACCTCAAATACAAAGAGTTTCGCATTTATGGTTGGAGTTAATTTTGACCAGAGGCACGAGAATAACCAGATAAGTTTTATTTTGGATTCTGAAGCCACAGACCATATCATAAATAATTGGGAGAAGTTCACGACATCAACAGAATTGAAGATTCCAATCAAAATATCCGTGGCTAAGGATGGAACTTCAATTCTAGCTACAAGAAAAGGTGAAATCCACATTTCAACAAACGAGGGAGAATCCGGTGTGTGCTGGAAAATGTTCTGTTTGCAGCAGAGGTCCCATACAATCTGCTATCAGTGAGAAAAATTCAAGAAGCAGGAATGACCGCTATTTTCCATGAAACCGGAAAGGTGGAAATAAAAAAAAGGGTGGTAAGACCCTCATAAATGGTAAGCCATTACATGACCTAGTTTATGTTGAATTTATCATTACATGATTCAGTCTTTTAAATCATGCAAATAAAATGACTGAAATTAACGACTACAAAATTTGGCATGCACGATTAGGACACATTGGCAAAGAAAAATTTATTCAATTAAAAAAAAAAAAAATGATATAGTTGATGATATAAATATCCTAAAAAAATATCAATCCCACTAATGATATTATGTGAATCGTGTATTTTTGGTAAACAATCCAAATTACCTTTTTCAAAAGCCAAAGACAAAAGTCATGTAAATAGGCCCTTATTTATTATTCATTCGGATGTATGTGGACCTATATAACACACCTACTACATTAGATAAAAAAAAATTATTTCATTACCTTTATGGATGAATATATTCAATATACTGTCACCTACCTTCTCACATATAAATCTGAGGTTCTTACAATTTTTAAAGACTTGACAGCAAAAAGTGAAGCACATTTTAATTTGAAAATCACAAACTTATATTGCGATAATGGAAGTGAATATCTTTCAAATGATTTGAGGGACTAGTGTGTTCAAAAAGGCATAATATCTTGTCATTTAACAGTACCATGCACTCCTCAGCAAAACGGGGTAGGTAAAAGAATGAATAGAACATTCTGATAAAGCCCGTGAAAAATATTTTTATAATCTTAAAAAATATTTTTTTTGGGGAAAAGCAGTACTGACAGCAACATATTTAGTTATTTAATAACACCAAACAAAGCAATAAAGCATCAAAATAAAACACCATTTGAACTATGGCATAATAAAAAGCCAAGATTAATCAATTTAAAAATATTGGATCTACCGTATATCTATATTCACAATAAAAGCAGAAAAAGTAAATTCGATAATAAATCGTTTAAAGGTGTTCTGGTTGGGTACGAACCGAATGGCTATAAGGTGGTAAATCCAGACACCAGTAAATTCATAACGGTTCGAGATGTTATTGTGGATGAAACAAATTTTAGAACATCAAGGCCTAAACTTGGTGAAAGGGTTAGTAATAAAAGCTCTGTAGAAACAAAAATTCCGAAAATTGATTCAAGGTTGTCTGAAATGCCTACACTACTACTCTACTCTACTACTACTACACTACTACTACATAAAAACTACTACTACCACTACTACTACTACTGCTAATAGTAATATAAATCGTAATCGTAAATCTGAAAATAAATCAGATAAATCAGGAACAAAACCTGATAAATCGATCAACAAAATGGATAGTAGTGAATAGTACCTAATACAAATCGTAAATCTGAAAATAAATCAGATAAATCAGGAACAAAACCTGATAAATCGATCAACAAAATGGATAGTAGTGAATAGTACCTAATACAAATCGTAAATCTGAAAATAAATCAGATAAATCAGGAACAAAACCTGATAAATCGATCAACAAAATGGATAGTAGTGAATAGTACCTAATACAAATCGTAAATCTGAAAATAAATCAGATAAATCAGGAACAAAACCTGATAAATCGATCAACAAAATGGATAGTAGTGAATAGTACCTAATACAAATCGTAAATCTGAAAATAAATCAGATAAATCAGGAACAAAACCTGATAAATCCATCAACAAAATGGATAGTAGTGAATAGTAATACAAATCGTAAATCTGAAAATAAATCAGATAAATCAGGAACAAAACCTGATAAATCCATCAACAAAATGGATAGTAGTAAACACATAGAGTCCTCATCACATGAAGTAAATTTACAAAATGAAAATTGTAACGAACTCAGACAAAGTGACAGAATTAAAAAACTTCCACCTTCTAATTATAGCGAAGATAATAATTACGATCTAGAAAACTACTTATTATTAACAAAATCACTAAATTATGATATTCCTGAAAATTATCATGAAATAAAAATTAGGGTGGACAGAATTCAGTGGGAGCAAGCAATAAAAGAGAAAATAAAGTCTCTTATAGATAACAATACTTGGTCATTAGTTTCAAAGCCACCAAATAAAACTATAGTTGACTGCAAATGTGTATTTTCAGTTAAAAATGATGTTTTTGGAAATCCATGTAAATATAAAGCAAGATTAGTGGCTAGAGGTTTCAGTCAAAAATATCTTGTTGATTATGACGAAACTTTCGCTCCCGTAACCCGGATAACTACCTTCAGATTTTTAATTGCTTTTGCCAATCAGTATAACTTGCTAATCCATCAAATGGATGTAAAAAGTGCATTTCTAAATGGAATTTTGAAGGAGGAAATCTATATGAAAATTCCAGAAGGAATTAAAAGCTGAAAATAATCAAGTGTGTAAATTGCATAAGTCCATTATATGGATTAAAACAGTCTGCAAGCTGTTGGTTTGAAAGATTTGATGAAACATTAAAACAATACGATTTTTAAAACAGCGAAATAGACCTTTGTTTGTATTTTCTAGACAAAGGTCATATATAAGTAAAAAAAAATATTTACGTTATTTTATATTTATGTAGATGACTTGTTGATAGTATTGGTATTGGTATTGGTATTTTAACTAAATGTGAGAGATGGTCTATTAGGTCCCAAACACTGAAGCCAGCGGGCTTATTGTATTTCTCACATTTAGATTCTCCTTGATTAGAAGAGCTCCGTTCCTTTGACAAGGTTTAGCAGCCCGCTAACCAAGGTTTTTTCCGCCAGATGGCTCCCGGGACTGATTGGTCCCAGGACCGCATAGCGCGTTCGTGCGAGTGCTGGACACTCGAATATCACATGAGAAGCTGTCTCGTCTTCTTCATTGCAGAGTCTACAAATTGGGTCTTCTCTGTATATCCCCAGTTTATGTAAGTGTACTCTTAGGTGGCAGTGTCCTGTGAGAAGACCCACCACCGTTCTGATCTGCATTCTATTTAGTTGCAGTATCTGTCTGGCAAAGTTTTGAGAGGGCTCCTTGATCATCACCTTACCATGTTTGTTTCCTGTTATACGGTTCCAGTGTGCTCTATGTTGTGTTCTTATCCACTGAGCCACCGCCCCGCGTACAGTGTTCTTTGGGATGCCAAACACTGGTTCGGGCCCAGTGTAGTTTATCCCAGCGCCTTTCTTGGCTAGTTGATCTGCAGCCTCATTACCAGGCGTCCCACGGTGACCCGGAACCCAAACTAGTGTCACCACGTTACACCTGGCTAAGTCAATGAGGTCTTGCAGGCATTCCCAGACCAGTTTTGATCTGATTTCATAAGCTGCAAGGGCTTTCAGGCTAGCCTGACTGTCGGAGAGGATGTAGATTTCCCTACCTCGATAGTTCCTTCTGGTATTCTCTCCAACGCATAGCCTAATTGCATTTATTTCGGCCTGGAAGATGCTGGCATGAGTCCCCAGTGGCACGTAAATATTGCATCCGGGGACCACCCCATGCACTCCAGCTCCGGTACCTGTCCCTGTCTTTGAACCGTCAGTGTACCAGACCAGCCCTTTTTTCAGGCACAGGTGTTCCATTTGTTGCCATTCTTTCCAGTCCATTAGAACCTTGAATGGTTTTACAAATGATATCGTAGTACTCATACAATCGGATTGCATTTCCAGGATAGGATCTGCGATGATATCAGTTATTCTGGAATGCCCGGTTTTCCCAGGTTTATCCCAGTTTTGATTTTGTTTCAGCCTGTAGGCGCCCAATCGTGCCTCGCTCTTAATATGAATGTCAAGAGGAGGCAGGTCAAGTATGGCCTCCAGTGCTGTCGTTGATGTAGTGTTCATGGCTCCCGTGATGCCTAAGCATGCAAGCCTTTGAACACTTTGAATTTTCATAATGGCTTGTTTCTGGTCGATCTTTGGCCACCAGACTAGACAGCCATATGTTAGTATGGGCCTGACCACGGCAATATACAGCCAATGTACCATGCATGGTTTCAGTCCCCATGTTTTACTGAATGACCTTCTACAAGCCATCAGTGCCATTTTACTTTTATTAATCGCTTTCTGCAGGTGAAGATTCCAGGTCAGTTTTGCATCCAGGGTTATTCCCAGATATTTGACCCGGTCGTTCACCTGCAGCCGTTCATTGAAGAAGATGGGTGGGGTTAATTCCTCCATCTTGCTTCTTTTGGTGAAGGGGACCAGTGCCGTTTTGACAGGGTTTACGCGAAGCTTCGCCCCGAGGCACCATTCCTCCACGATATTCAGAGCCCCTTGCATGAGCTCTGAGATGGTTTTAGTGTATTTCCCCATGACCAGTATGACTATGTCATCCGCATAGCCTTGGGTATAATAACCTTTGTTGTTTAGCTTGATGAGCAGGTCATCCACCACCATGTCCCACAGCAACGGAGATAGGACTCCGCCCTGTGGGCATCCTTTGGTGACGGTGACCCGCATCGTCTCGCCAAACAGAGTTGCTTGGACTCTTCTGCCTTCCAACATAGCGCTCAGCCACCTAGTTGTGGTGTCGTCGACGCCATGTCTTCTAGCGGCCGATACCATGCAGCTAAAGGAGGTGTTGTCAAACGCCCCCTCTATGTCTAGAAAAGCCCCGAGGGCAATTTCTTTGTTGTCTAGTGATTTTTCAATTCTCATCACTAGCTGGTGCAAAGCTGATTCGCATGATTTACCTGGTTGAAAAGCATGTTGCCTCTGGCTTAATGGCCTCTCTGTAAGAAAGGTTTGCCTGAGATGCTTCTCAACCAGTTTTTCCATCGCTTTTAGTAAAAAGGATGTCAAACTAATCGGTCTATATGCCTTGGCCTCGTCGTAGTCATTACGTCCAGGTTTCGGTATAAAGACCTCTTTTATTTCTCTCCAGGCCAGCGGAATGTAACCAAGTGCCAAACTGGCTCTGAATATCCTACAAAGCACCGGCGTGAGATCTTCACTCGCCTGCTCCAAAAGGGCAGGATAGATCCCGTCCGGGCCAGGTGACTTGTAAGGCTCAAATGAGCTTATGACCCATTTAACTTTTTCATATGTAATTATGTGTCTTGATGTCCTCCAGTCCTCCCTGGTGACCCTGTGATTCAGGTTTTCCAGAGTGTTCTGTAGGCCATCTTCCACTTCAATTACATTGCAGTCCGGAAAGTGTGCTCTGAGGAGTACCTTAAGAGTTTCCCTCCCGGTTTCTGTGTAATTTGTTGATAGTATAACAGGTGACTATAAAACACAAATTTCAAGCAATACCTACCTAATGAAACTGTTTACAATGGATTTAGATGAAATCAAATTATTCTTAGGTATTAAAGTCGCAAAAACAGAAGATCAAATAACACTTGATCAAACTGCATTTTTAAATCGTATATTAATTAAATTTAAAATGACAGAATGCAACCCAGTAAACACACCTTTACCTCCTAAATTGGATTATAAAGCCCTCAATTCAGATGATTATTATGAGTAGAAATCTAATTGGATGTCTAATGTATGCAATGTTGTGTACTAGGCCTGATATCTGCACTGCCATTAATATATTAAGTAGGTTTCAAATAAAAATAATAAAGAGCTCTGGCAGTGTTTGAAAAGAGTTCTTAGATACATAAAAGGTTCAATAAATATCAAATTAAGATATAAAAGAAATAATTTCGATGACATTTTAACAGGGTATGTAGACTCCGATTGGGGTAGCGATGAAACCTGCCGAAAAAGTACAACAGGTTATATTTTCAAACTATTTAAATAAATGCACTATAAGTTGGAATACAAAACGCCAAAATTCAGTGACAGTATTTCGTCAACAGAAGCTGAATACATAATATGGCATTATTCGAATCTGTAAAAGAAGCTATATGGCTAAAATCTTTGCTTTTTAGCGTCGATATAATTGTAAATGAACCAATTATTATTTTTGAAGATAATAATAGTTGCATAAGCTTAACAAATATAACCCTGTGTTCCATAAAAGATCAAAACACATTGATATAAAATACCATTTATATTTCGACAGGTGAACAGCACTGGCAGATATTTTCACGAAGCCCTTACCTGCTACCAAGTTCTTAGAATTTCGTTCTAAGATGGAACTCAAAAAAAAAAAAAAAAAATGGTGAACAAAATTAAAAATGTGTAAATATACAATGTACCTATTTAAATGCGTGTCCACCAACGTAAAGAAAAATTACTTTTCATTTACATGTATTAAGTACGTACTATGTATATGTGTATTTTTATATACATCAATATGTCTTAAATGAATAATTTTAATTGGGTCTGATTATGGTTTTGTTGGGGTTTTCCTAATCCTTGCAGCAAATGCTGGACCTAATTTTTCCCCCCAAAAGCACGGTGTAAGATCATTCACACCGTGCACAAATAATAAACACTGCTGTAATTTCTTTTTGGGTCTCCCTGTATTTTTAGTTGTAAGGTAATACCTATACAATAATTAAATAAATAAACGTATAAATAATAAGTTTATTACCGACAAAATTTTTGAGTGGGAGTGTTGGATTTCAAAAATTCAGTCGACAAACTTTGCTGCTTAGACATCTGCATTCCTAGCTCATTGTTATTGTTTCTAGAAATATTCAGTTGTTTGTCGTTGTCAAAATAAAATAATTAATTATTATCTGAGTGTCAACGGTAGACCCAATTTAAATAAAACTTTGCATTCCTTTTCTAAATAAAAAGCAGTGAACATTAAAACTGAGTTGTTCTTTAATAACCATCTAATTAATCCATTAATGCAGCGATTCATATCCTTCCGGACTCTCCAATATAGTACGCTGACGAGGTCTAATGAGACCGAAACGGCCGTCCGTGCTTTTGGTAGTCTGGTTGGATGTGTGTTGCTGCCTGAGTCGAGAAGCTCTTTATTTGGGTTTTCGGGCGCTCCAGACTTGACAACTGTCAGGACGATGGGTTAAAACCCGACTCCAATACAACAGGCTATTGATTTGCTTTATACTCATTAAGACCTACCTACCTACGGTTTGTTGTGACTTTTGAGTATACTTCGGCTTTTTAATATAATAAAGAATTATTGTGGATACGGTAAGTACTTATGTTGTTTTTTTATTGATATACTATTTTGTTAGCCCTCTTTATTATTTCTACAGTTTTAGCATTTTCTTATTAGTTATATCAAATATATTTCAAAAAAATTAGAACAAAAAAAAAAACAATGAAAATGAATAAATCGTATATCATTGTAGGTGATTTATATTTAAATCATACGATTTAATCATTTTCATTGCTTTATCTTAGTTTTAATCTTTTTAAAGAAATTTTTTCGCATTATGGAAATAGGAAAAATTGTCTTTGTATCCATGTCATAACTCGAATTAAAAAAATACTACACCGTATTCCTTTTAAAACATTTTTCGAAGGATTTTTGAAGAAACGATCTACCATGACAAATTTGGCTAGTTTTTCCCAGCTCACATCTCACGATACTGGATGATAGGGGTCAGGTTGATGCTGTATACACTGATATTTCACATTGACATTTCACAACATCACAATATGTAAGTATAGGTGATACGGACAAAGTATGAAACAAATATAATTATTTATTTCATGAAACAAATATAATTATTTATTGCATGAAACAAATATAATTATTTATTTCATGAAATAAATATAATTTATTTCATACTGTGTCGTATCACCTATACTTACATTCTTAATTTGAGTCCGGTAAGTTAATCATTACAGTACTTAGTCCGGTAAATTTTGGAAATGGACTGATATTGGACCAATCACATTGGATATCAAAATGAAAGCATTTCTTTGATTGGTCAAACAAATCTCAGATCAGACGCCATGCATCCACAAAGAAGTTGCCATGCATACGACTAGTGTCAAATGCATTAGAACGCTAGAGTCCGTATTAAAATAAACTGCTACAGATGCAAATTTGTTGTTGAAATAAATTTTTTTGAATATAAACAATAACACAGTATGAAATAAAACGTTGTACGACATACGTCCGGTAAGCTATGTTACGGTATTCGTCGCCAAATTCTGGACTCGGCTCCTGACGTCGGCTCGTCCTTAAACATGACACTCATACTGTAACATCTGGCTTACCGGACTTATGACGTAAATAACTATTACAAAGTAAGGATGCAGTCAATAAACTACAAATTCCAATTTTTTCAGTATGTGGATACCTCTATATTTCTTATCCAGCCTACTTCGTGAAATATAAAATAATACTCCCCTATTTACTTAATGGATAAGAGGTAGTTAATTATTCAGATAAACTTTTTGATAAGATACAAGTATATCCATATACCGGTTGGATAAACGTGGCATTTCTTCAAGTTGGTATAGTGTTTCAAATGTTATCATACGGTCACTAATCACCCTCACCACCTCTGTGCACTATCGGAGGTGAGTTATGACTAAAAAGCTCATTCCATCACTGAGAAGTTATGGGGCTGTCTCTTCTACACGCTAAAAGAGGAAACTTGCCCTTTATCGAGCATAAAGTACCTATGTAAAGTGTTACCACGGAAATTTCATAAAATTCTATCGTATTGTAACCGCCGTCAGGAAAGCGGTGCTAGCAGTAAAACAGTGTGACGGCAAAGAGCATAGATAGCAAAATTAACACATCATTGTATAATAATTAATACTCATCATAACGTCCTGGTACAATTTATTTAAATATATTTTAGAGAAATTGAGATAATTACAAAAAAGGTAATAACAAAAAATAAACTAGGTAACGCTTATTAAGTATCGAGAACAGTAAGGGCTCTTTAAGGATCGGGGATAATTTTTAGTTACCGCATCGACTCTGTAGCGTTACAACGTCTGCAGAACATGCCTACACCATGGCTGATACAACCTACAATAAGGAAATAAGAAAAGCTAAGAGGAAGAGTTTCAGCGACTTCTGTCACCTGAACACCTCAACACCTGAAACATCTACACTTCACAAATCATTGGCGAAGGACATTTTTCAGGAAACAATGTGACTCACAAAATCGGATGGTAAGTGTACCTAGGAATAATGCGAAGACAACAGAGCTCTACTTCTGTTAGAAACTCACTTCGAGGCAGTGCACTGGCAGGTGACAGGACACCTCTTTGAAATTCGGAAAAACTAAAAAATAAATAATGGGACACTGCTAAAACCATTTATGCACTCCAGAAAGGTTGTCCACAAAGAGGAGTGCTATCCCCCTTTCTAAGGAGTCTGGTTGTTGACGAGATCCTCGGGCTACTCACTGAGAACGGCATTACTGCATTGGATGCGTTGATGACCATCATCATAATAGCCTAGGATAAATTTGAAGAAACACTTTTGACATCATGCAGAGATGGTTAAAAATAATCCCGGAATGGTGCCAGGAAGTATAGGTTTAAACATCAACCCTACAAAAACACCTTATACCATTCAGAAGAAGAATCAAGCTTCTAGAAATCCAGACCATTCGCGAGTTGATTTAGAATGGAAGGAAGAAGATAAATTTCTAGGAGTAACACTAGACAAAAACTACTGTGGAATCAGAACCTAGATAAAACATCAGTAACTAAAGCCACAACGGTACTCATGGTATGCAGAAGAATAGCGGCCAGAACATAGGGTTGTAACCTAGCTATTATGTGCTGGATGTGCACTTTGCTGGTGAGACCTATCATCACATACGGTTGCCTAGTATAAGAGGACCAACCTAGTAACAGCGAGGAGGAGAGCATCACAGGAGCAATGACAATTTGTCCAACTGCGGCATTAGGAGTAATCTTGGATCTGACAGCTCTCCTTAGTATGTCAAAACAGGAATCAGGAGAGGACAGCGAGTCATTATTGGCCAACCCATGAGTGACTACGGGAAGCTCTTGAAGCTGCCAAAAGACATAACTAGAAATTCAGTTTTGAGAGGAATTTCGTCTCGGAACTTACGAAAGAGGAATGGAACAACACTTCCTACTGCACTCTCAAAGAAAGAAAAATCGTCGAGGGAACCGGAGCAGATGTGACTCCTCCACGACCGTACTTCAACCGGAATACACGTAATATTTAGAAGGATATGTCTAAAAAAAACCTCGACAGAAACTTTATGAAACAACGAAATAGAAATATTGACGGATAATGAAGCAGCCATAAAGATGCTGAGCTCTTCGACCATCAGCTTAGAAATTACTTCGAGTGCCTAGAAAAACTCAACGAATTTTGCGAAAGAAGTAAAAAAGTGAAAAGAAGTGAAAAAAAGATACCAGGTTATACTGTAACAATTAACGAAAATGAAAGTACCAATCATTACCAAAAAAAGGACATCCTCTATAGGACCAAACCATTCTCTTGCTTGGAAGACACATTTTTCAAGCCATAACTCCGAAAGTAAGAAGGAAAACTGAGAGAATTCTGTTGGAGGAACCTTTAAGGTTTGAGACAAGTCAAAGAACTCCTTGAGAATTTCAACCGAGAGAGGTCGAAGATACTCCTAAATTCCAAGCCTCAGTAAGGAACGGCTCAGAACACTGACGGGACATTGTAGTCTCAAGCAACACCTGAGAAAGTTAGTTAGGCATAGAAGAAAACGTAGTCTGCAGATTTTTCAAAAAATGAGACGAGACACCTCGTCACATGCTTTTAAACTGCGACGCGTTAGAACTCTCGTTAGAAAAGAAATGATCTGGGTCAACACCAGCAAAGAGCAGGGGATCTACTACTCCACCTTGATTACCATCAAAATCCTCAAGTATCTCAAAGAAACGGATTTGGAGAGGATGCTTCATTAATGAAATTCAACACTGGGGGGAAGCATACGCTAAGTAAGTATCGGCTGTTCGCGGAGCGCACACCTCCTCATGGATTTTTCCCGTAATTCGTAATGCGGCTTCTTAATCCTTGACAGCTCGTTTCGATAAAATGAAACCTTTTTCAAAATTATTATTTTGCAGTCTATTTCTAGATTTTTTTAATTTATTATGACTACAATTTTTAAAAGTCATTTCCAAGCAGTCAATCTGGGACTGCTTTCGTTCTAGATCTTTGAGAAATGGGTGAAATCTCATGATAAGTTTTCACATGAGCGATGCTAGAGAATACGTTTTCATGGCACTTTTCTTCAAGAAACCGTTCTTTTAGAGAGACTCCTGGTGCACATAGCACTCTCAAAAATGAAAATACCTATATTGTTGTCCTATTGTTCAGGTGATATAACTGTTCATTTAAAAAAAGATCACCTTTCTTACTGTTCACATTTCCTCATGAATTATTCATGTTTTAGGGTTTTTTATTCAGCTTATGTAAGTCGAAAAGAGTTTTGGACATATTTTGCAGCTGTAAAGCTGGGAAATGTTACTGTAAACATTCCGCTGCTCAGAAACTGATTTATTGACTATGATTTGGAACCCTTCGCCTGAAATCTGAAATACAGCTCTTTTTTGACAGTTTCACATTTAATTATTATTTGTAGCCCCGTGCCAGAATATAAATTCTCAGATTTTAAACTGTTTGCCCTGTTTACCCTGTTTGTAGGGTAATTTTTGATGACCATAAGTGAAAGGATATTATCCAGATGCACACCTACCTATTCAACAAAATAAAATACGATAATTAAACATTTCGCACTGGTTACAATAATTGTAGCTTTTTTTTTTGTTTAATTATGATTAAATTAAAATAACCAATTAATGAAGATACATAATTATATATACCTAAGTAGGCGGCATGTCGTGGCTTATCGGTGTTGTTGTATGGTAAGTTCCTGTGCTTAGACAATAACAGTAAGTAAAGAACAGTGTTCGCAATAAGGCTGTACCGTGGCCCGTTATCGGCCACCAGTGAGTCGAGGGGGAACTTCGTACCGACCATATCAGCAGATATGGAGATCTTGATAGGGCTAACGAGGGCCACTATCGCTTATCAGCTATCACTCGCCGGGGCAGTGATCGGTGCGTTGACCCTCCAGTGGGCCCCGTTTTCCCCCCAGCTCCAGAACCCCGCTACCATACTGTCCCATCAACATCAGCTATGTTCACTATCTGATCTCCTCATTTGCGTAGGTCACGGAATATTGATGTGATCGGATGTCACAACGCTAGCCATTGATCCATTGTTGATGCTAATCTCTTTATTTTCTATACGACAAAGATAGAAGTATTATTTCTCTATAATATGGTGTTATTTAACTAGTTTATTACTAGGGAGGTTCACCTCATCTGATGTTTGAACAAGAACGATGATTTCAAATGCGTTCCGAAAAGTTGATGTTGATTCCCTGTCATTTACATGTGCACCTATAATTTACTAATCGGTCTTTGTAGGCTATTTAGTTTTGGAGATTTTTAGATCTAGAACTTTTAATAAGATTTTTATTTTTGTTTTTATTTTATTTTATTTTTTCTTACGATTTAGATCTTAACCAATTTAGAGATTTTTATTTATAGTAGAGAGGGTCTAACTTTCGAACCGCCTTGGACTCGAGAATTTTTTTCGATTTTTTTTTTTCATAAAGTTGGACCCCCTCTTCATTTTGGTGGCATTTTCAAAAATTTAATCGACGCCCTGGCGGAGAAATGTGCATGCGAAGACATCGGCAATGGATTTTTTGCACATAACTCGCTTAATTCAACTCTGAGCATAGTCGAAAAATGAAGAGCTCTCGAAGACGCGTAATTTGAACTTTGACTGGTCCAAATCGGTCAAACGCCCAACTAACAATTTAGGATTTTATAGGGGTTATGAGAATGTCTATAAAATATAATTTATAAAACACCTTTTGTTGTTAGAACATTTCTGCAACACTTAAACAGCAGCTATAAACGCAAAATGGGCACAATTTATAAAACATCTTAGTATTTTATGTTGATTATATAAAGGTTGTGGAACACTTCTTTGTAACAGTTTTATAAACATTTACGCCATCCTAATAAAATGAAACAAAAATAGCAATTACAAAATAATATTTGTACTAGGAGACTTTATGAAACGTAATTATTCTATAGTAAGGTATCTTTAAAATAATATTTGCAACTTGCCCTGTTCACTGCCATTGTGCCATTGCCATACCATATTACGGTACCTATACCTACTTACTCAAAGATTCTACCTTCTTATTGTGTTATGAACGCTTTTTATTATAACATTATGAGTACCTATGTCTTCCAAATTTTTCCTGCGGTGAAAAATTTATTGTCGATTATATAGCATTTATATTGGAAAATTTTGATGCCCCACGGATTTGATGAATATTAAAAAAAGAAAAAAAATTAGAAAAAAAAAAAAAAAATTTGGATTCTTAATTTTTATGTTTTTAGAATATACAAGGGAGCTTCAAAGTAGAAATATATTATAAAATTTGAATAAATTCAATTGATATTCAACTTGCATGTTAAAAAATTTTAATATTATTTTCGAATGTTCATAATGGCTACCGTTTGTTCTTGGTAGGGGTGTGTTAAGCATGGCGGCCTTTTCATAAAACCTTTTTGTTGTGTACTATGCACTATATGACAATTTTGTGCATTTGTTGAGCTTTATAAAACTCCAACAAATCATTCAGAAAGATCGCCATGCGGATGAACATTGATGTTTTATAAAAGTAGTATGGCAACATTTATAAAATTGATTTGCTTCTTAATCACTTATAAACTCTGTTACACAATTAATGGATTTGTGTCATCCGAAATAAGTACTTACAAAACATTAGATATGTATGCAAATTATTTTTTTAGTTTTCTTCAAAGATTACGTATTATATTATGTATAGGTACAGATTTGACATGATTTGTATTAGGTATGTTAAACCTTACTGCTTCGACTTGGCTTTACTTTTTACTCTTTGTAAGTACGTATACCTCTATTTCGAAGATTTGATTATTTTTATAGAACCTCTGCTTCTTAATTGTTGGATGTTTGTCTTTTTCGTTTTAGGTATTAGGTTCTTGATAAAATTACTATTTTTTTCAAAATATTTTCATAAAAATGAAATTATTTGTTATTTTGAGGTTATACACCTAGCGCATTTGCTTTATAAATGTTTTAGTGGTGACTTGAAGATATTTTATTGAAGTACCTTTTGGGATTATAATGCAACAGTTTTATAACAGTCTCGACTGTGTGCAATTTGCTGTGGAAATGTCATTTTTATAAAAACATTATTATATAAATGCTTCAAAAAGTCTTTAAAAAACAGTTTAATAAGAGGTGTTTATAACTATCGTCAAACATCTCTATAAAATATTTATGAATCAGTTTTGTTTTTTAGCAGCTTGGATGCTCTATAGGCATGTTGTATAAACTACTATAAAGTAGTTTTTTAATTATTATGGAAGATGTTTTATAATTTTATTATAAGAACATTCTAGAAACAGGCTTATAAACCCATTTTGTTTTGTAGAACAAACTATCGTATTCACAACTGCTATGTAACTAAATTGCATTTGAGAAGCAGTAAGAAAATAGCAATAAAATCTAAGTTCTGTAACTTCAGAACTACAAAACTAAATTGTTAGTTGGGCGGTTCTCGAGATATCGCATTTTCAATTTTAAGGCCCTTTCTTCAGGGTTCCGCCGCGGTGCGAATACACCGCCGTCCGTGTTCGCGTGTTTTGCATGGAAAAAATCGACTTAGGGACTTAATTTTTTATTTTTTTTCATCGACAGACAGCAGTGTCCTCAATGATGCCTGAAATTTTGAAGTCGCTATCTCGATTAGGGGGGGAGGGGAAGGGGAAATCCTAATTAAAATTAAAATTGCTATAACTTTCGCTAATATTGGGGCCTCGGGCCCAACCAATGGGAGATGACACCTTGGAATGCCTACTTTAAAATGTTTTTTTTTTTCGATTTCGCCAATATTGACAAGATGCCCGCAGAAAAACCGATTTCCCTCCCCCCTTTTTTTCTTAAAACTGTTTTTTGTCATGAAAGAAGGGAGTGGGGGTAAAAAATTTTTCGTCATCAGAGGGGAATTTTTTTTATCTTTGATTTGAGCGCCAGTAGACCTCGATCGGACCATTATTAAGGTCACAGGGTCACCAAACGCGTTTGGTCCTGTAGAATGGCAAGGATTAGGGTTAGCGGGTTCCACTACCCGGCATTTTTTAGGGCTAAGTGTCTCCTTTTAAGATTTTCTTACCCCATGTCGCTATGTCAATTAGAGCCTGCACGCGGACGTGATATGTAAACCAATTAATCTAGCCGCGGAGCAGCGAGAGCCGGGGTCGGAGCCTAGCGCTCCCTCTCCTTTCTCTCTTCTCTCACAGACACACACGCTAGATTAATTGGTTTACATATCACGTCCGCGTGCAGGCACTAATTGAGATAGCGACATGGGGTAAGAAAATCTTGAAAGGGGACACTTAGCCCTAAAAAATGTCGGGTAGCGGAACCCGCTAACCCTAATCCTTGCCATTCTACAGGACCAAACGCGTTTGGTGACCCTGTGACCTTAATACCTAATGGTCCGATCGAGGTCTACTGGGGCTCAAATCAAAGATAAAAAAAATTCCCGTCTGATGACGAAAAAAATTTAACCCCCACCCCCTTATTTCATGACAAAAAAACAGTTTTAAGAAAAAAAGGGGGGAGGGAAATCGGTTTTTCTGCGGGCATCTTGCCAATATTGGCGGAATCGAAAAAAAAAACATTTTAAAGTAGGCATTCCAAAGTGTCATCTCCCATTGGTTGGGCCCGAGGCCCCAATATTAGCGAAAGTTATAGCAATTTGAATTTCAATTATGATTTTTCCTCCCCCTCCCCCCCTACTCGAGATAGCGACTTCAAAATTTCAGGCATCATCGACACTGCTGTCTGTCGATGAAAAAAAAAATTAAGTCCCTAAGTCGATTTTTTCCATGCAAAACACGCGAACACGGACGGCGGTGTATTCGCACCGCGACGGAACCCTGAAGAAAGGGCCTTAAAATTGAAAATGCGATATCGCGAGAACCGTTTGACCGATTTGGACCAGTCAAAGTTCAAATTACGCGTCTTCGAGAGCTTTTCATTTTTCGACAGGATATTTACTATGCTCAGAGTTGAATTAAGCGAGTTATGTGCAAAAACCCCATTGCCGATGTCTTCGCATGCATATTTCTCCGCCAGGGCGTCTATTAAATTTTTGAAAATACCACCAAAATGAAGAGGGGGTCCAACTTTATGAAAAAAAAATAAAAAAAAATTCTCGAGTCCAAGGCGGATGGAACCTTTTTTTTGACAGACCCTCTCCACTATTACCGAGTCATTTTTCTATGAAGTTGATAAATAAATTACTTTCGCAATCCTCCAGAAGTTCAAAACTCCATTTTTTGTCTTAACGTCGACGATTCTATCTATAACTTTGTCTTCACTATCTATGGAATAACATTCGTAATTATTAGTGGCCAATTGATGTTTCTTGGTAACTGGTTATCCATGGTAATTACTATTTCACCGACTGTAATGTTCCTGTTTTTAGCAAACCATTACGACCGATTTACTAAAGTTGGTATATACTCCTTTATCCATCGGTGCTAGAATTGTTCGGAAAGTTGCTGTAAATATTTCCATTGTTTTCTTAATTCTACTTTTTCATGAAACAATCCAAACGGTTTAATTTTACTATACATATAGATGTTCTAATTAAGAAATGGTTTGGTGCTAAACTTCCATCGTTACTATCATTTGAAATAATTATAACGCAGTGGTCTGCTGTTTACTGCCCGTTCAGCCTCTAGGAGCAATGTGTGGAGAATTCTTGGGCTTTTTTCTCTTAATATTATTTTCAAAGTTTTTTTGATACTATGCACCATTCTCTCCCACGCGCCACCCATGTGAGGACTAGCCGGTGGAATAAATTTCCATTGAATTCATTAGCTGTTGGTTTTCTTCCTACCAGATCTGAGTCTATATTTTTAATAAGTGATTTTTTAGTTTCTTTATTGCCTGATGTTAAATTACTACCATTATCGCTCCACATCCCAGGTAGCACACTGTCGTCCTAATGACGTCAATTTTATAAATAGTTTTTTAAGTAGGTAGGTAACAACCTCTCTTTAAATAACTAGGAAAGAAAACATTTTTCTAAATTTTTTGAAATACAAAAACAATAATTCCAGTTTTCAAAGTCACATCAAATTTTAGTTTATGCTTAGTTTATTTTATTTTTATTGTAACATCATTTTCTGATCAATCTAATATCGACAATCCGGGAACCATAGTTTCTTTTCTTCTATAATATGGCAACCCTGAACAGGCACAAGACCGTTACCGTTACCGTTAGACAATCACCATCACCGTCACCACGGCACGTTAGCACGGGGGTAGTAGCGACTCCAACTCCAGCAGCCAGATCGCCTTTATACTTTATTGTTTGACTTTTGATTTGAATGTTTTGTTTTTGTGTTCTCGTTAACTGTCACCTCTCAGATCGTCAGCAGAAGAACTTATTTGTGGTGATTGGTGTTATTGCATGGTTAGACATTCGTCTTTCAAAAATCTGTTTTTTACACAGGACACAGCAAGCTAAGGTAAGCTTTAAATAATAAGCAATAATCGAGGTAATAATATTAGTTATAATAGCAGATTCAAATGGGAAAATTACTTTTGCAATGCAAAATTATTTGTTTTATACGTATAAGCATGGGGGTAACCTTAATTAGGACTATCTAACAAAAAATAATTAACATTTGATGTGAACCGAACTTACTAATAAAGACAAGTAGGTACCCTACGTAGGTATTTGTTGATTCTTACGATACGAGAAATCACCTGCCATAAAAGATAGTAAATCTAATATGTACTAATAATATTCTAGGCGAACATTTCTTGGCTAATACAAACTCATAATACACTTTTTTTGCAGTAAACAATAAGAACAACAAAAGGAGGACCTTTGTGTTAATCGAATTTTCCTCGTCAGAAAGTGGAGGCTTATCAATATTAAGGGATGACTGGGTAACACCAAGAAAAACCCAGATGCTTGAAATATTATGTTACCATTGTTTATATAAATAAATTGTGTTGATGTTGATACCTATGAGTCGAATTATTATTATTTCCTATATGTAGTCATGTCAGTCACATTGACGTCATTTCTGACATCTTTTGACGTCACATTTGACGTCTTTTAACGTCATGTCTTGACGTCATATTTGACGTCTTTTAACGTCATGTTTTGACGTCATTTTACGTCAGATACTGACGTCATTTGGCTGTGACATAATGACGTCAGTTTTTGATCATCTGGACGTCATAATAAATGGACTAATGACGTAAGTACTGTCGAAAAAATGACGTCAAATTAACGTCACTGTGCTGCCTGGGATGGTACATGGTTGCCCTCTCCGAGCTATAAATCTGCGAATAGACGATATTGCAAAATCGGTACTTACCTAATAATGAATCAGCTATTTCAACTTGAACGGCTCGAATGGAAAGCCATGAGGATAGAACGCTGTGTTTCTTCTCCTCTCTCATTTTAATAGTGACTTCCATGGGACCAAAATAATCTATTGCTGTATACCAAAATGATCTCGGAGGTTGCCTAACTCTTTCCAAAGGTAAACTACCCATTTTTTGAATATGTGATTTAGTTTTTTTTTCTTTTACAAAAATAACAATGATTTATAACAGTTCGTAAAACTCTTCTAGCTTGAAGAATGAAAATTTTTTGTCTAAACTCATTGTATACAAGTTTTACGCCTGCATTATTGTACTTTTTATGGCAATTTTCAACGAATAAAGTAGTAAATCTGTGATTTTTAGATAATATTATAGGTTTTCTAACTTGTTGAATTATTTCTGTAGAATTATTCAATCTTATATTTATGCATATTAATCACGAAATTAATAACGAATGCAACAGGATTTCAGCATTCGATAGACAACATTAAATATTGCCATTTTATTTATACACTTGACTTATACCAGGAAAAGTTTCTTTTATAGATACAGGTTGTTGAAATGTTGGAAGATTGCCTTAAAGGCTGCTTAGAAAAATTGTAAAACTGGCATACAGTATAATAATTTAAGTATACGTCATGATTTAAGGCTTTGTGACGAACTCCGGCTTCTGGGGAACTTCACGGTTACGGTCACGTCGATGTTACCACGGGTTGCTCTGGCGCCAGCTTTTTTTTAAGGAGGTGTGCTCCCCCGGGGAATTTTTTTCGCTAATTTGTATTCCCAATTACCTGAGGTCACATAAAACGATACGTTTGTCGTATCTTGGTCCCTAAGGGTAGCTCAGTGAAGAAGAGAGGAAAGCCAGCAGGGGTCGTTTGAAGTTATCGCCGGTGCAATGGTGTTCGGGAGAGCGGTCTTTAGGCGCCTCCTCGAAGAAATGCCGGGCTTCCCTTATAAGAGCGGAGCTGTAAGCGAGTTGATGCGGGATCGGTGCTGGTGCTGGTGGTCGCCGGTCGCTGTACCTACCCACGTATTCCTGCCGGCGGCCTGTGCCGGTGCGCTCGGCGTGACGGGCGGTTGGAGCGTCGGATACACGGTTTTCCCGGTACTGGTGTTGGTGCTGGGGCCGACGGTAGGCACAGATGAACGAGGCTTATTTATGTTTATGCGGTGGTGCGGGGATCTCAGAATACGGAAGGTTTATTACCAAATATAATTATTAGGAGCGGCGTGAAATAATGGGGATGATTATGAACATGGTTCATTTACAATTAATAAGAATGCTTTATTTCCACAAAACAATATAAATTCTAACATCCAAAAATAAATGGTAATGAGATTCAAAAAAAAAAATCCAAAATAAACAATTTATTAAGTATATGAAATAACTATGTGGGGGTAACTCAATGTTCTGAGGGGCTGCAGCGAAAAATCAAAACTTTACCAGGGATAAACGGATATGTGAGAGTGAGTGAGATCAACGTGGCTGGTTTGACAAAATATGAATTGATTTCACGAAACGAAATGCCTCTAATCGGGATACGGTTACCTAACTATACGGACTATGGTGCGGGGGTGTGATGTCCTAGGTACGGGGTTAATCGCCGGTTTCAGCTTCCCAGTCATAGGGGAAACCGCTTTTACTGCCTACCTTACGTCTAGAAGTACTAGCGGACCTTTTTATGACCTTCGAGGGTGGCGGTGGGCGTCGGAAATGACCGGAGAGCGGGTATGAACAGGATTAGGATATCTACGGTGAACTAATTCAATTAGATCGGACACCTATACCTCGGTATCGGTTGATTGGCGGTTACGGGACGTACGAGGGTCTTCTTAATAACAAAAAAAAAAATATACTTCTGGTTCACAGCGGGACTCTATTCTAGTTCAAACGATTCAGCGTCTACGGTTGGCAGCTAGCGGGAACGTCGTCGGAGAAAAAGAGAGTGAGCGTTCAAATCTGCCCGTATTTATACTCTCCCTATCTTATTTTTCGGTGGCTATCGCGAAGAAAAAATGGTAATCGGTGTTTTTACGTTGCCTCTGGGTTGATTACTGTCGTGAACTGACTCCAAAATGCACCGAATCAGGCACTACTAAAATTTGCGAATGCATAAAAAATCTGAAGACTTCGTGAATTTTAACAACAACTGGGCCTATCTATAAAATTTAATGCGTCTTTGATCTTACTGAATGGATCGGAAATAATAATTATTGAACTTTTATAAAATTGAATTTATTCCTATTTACTAATTGTTGTAAAATGAAGGCGAAATTACACGACTTCATTACAGCTTATGGTGATGAATTATGAAAACCAGTGGCGGAGTTATGGATGTGCCAACACCCCTTTTCACAAAAATCTTTTACGCCACTGACTTTACGGCAAATATAATAATTTTCAATCATTCAATGGCCCATGCATTTTAAAACAAAAAAGTGGTTCTTAATTTTTTGATACAGTACACCGTTTTGAGATAATTAAAGTTTTCTCAAGTAATGTTAGTTATGTCTAACTAACTAATCATGTTATGCATTATATTAGATTCACAAATTGACTCAAATTCCACGAAGTAGACTACGACTTTGTTTTGACGTTTTCGCCAATTTAATACTCCTTAATAAGCGTCACTAATTTGTTTTAAAGCAAATTGGTCCAGTCATTTGGTAGTTTTACCTGAAAAGTTTTCCGGGAGTTTTAAAAATTGGTGATTTTATAGATTTCGTCGTGCTCTTTTCGAATTTTTACTTTGCCACCTCGTATCTTTGCCGCTCACGCCGCCCTATTCGGAAAATGACGCCCTAAAACAGTTATTTTAACCCGGCATTAGTCGCTAGGTTGTTCAAAACGCCGTTAGTCGCGCAACGAAGGTAACCTTCACCCTACTAATATACTGTTTTTTCTGCCTCTAATTGATATTTTTATACTAAAATTGTGATGGTTAACAAAAACTAAATCATAAGGAAGCCATTTTATTTGTTGAAATGTAGTTATGAGAAAAAAAATGGTTCATATGTTTAAAAAAAAAAAAAAAATCACTTTCAAAAATTATTACCAACTACATTCTGCAAAACACAAAAAACATTTGCTCTTGATTTTATTATTGCCTAATTTTGATTATAGCTTTATTATACAAACAGCTAGCCTAATTTTGGTCGGAATCTGAGCTTCCTGCACAATTTTGCACATACATATGAAACAATGGACGTGTGCTCGTTGCAAATAGACCTCTTTCAAGAACTGCACCCTTTTTTGCTTTTTCTATTTTCCTACGGGGGCACAAATAGCAAAATCTAAAACTTCCGTCGTTAGTCGCTATATGAAGGGTACCTTCACACTTGGGAGCACTGCCGAACTAAATAACTGTAAGAAGCATTCAAAAAGTAAAAATTTTTTGCCAGCCGGTAAGTACTTTGCAGTAGAAGGTCACGTTGAGGATATGGTGGGGTAGTAGAGCTGTACCTGATTAGACTTCCGAATTATTAATAAAATAGCGAAAGTGTGAAGGTTGTGCTCATAGTAGCGACTAATGGCGGGTTAAAATATCTTCTTTCCGACTCATTTTATGATGAAAATAGTTATGTAACAAATAAAACTACAGAAAATTTCCGACAATTTATGTAGTAACCTTTATTTTTGTAGAATCATCAACAAGCGTTTTGGCCAAATAACTCATTTAGACACCACCAGTGGCGCGTTTAGACACCACCAGAGTAAGTGGCGCGTTTTTTTTGTGTGGTATCTTCAGTAGGCCACTTGTAATGCACTATCACAAAATTTTGTGCATTCTCCTTCGCTTCGCTGTCATTGATCGGCCAGGTTTTGCGAGTTTTTTTTCTTAAAACTTTAACACCGTGTATTTGCTTAACGCGCAGCATTTCTCGAATAAAGTTCATAGAGCAAACTCTTATTATTTTTCGATTCTCTATCGTTCCCTAGAGTTAAGAAGGTAAAACCTGAATGACCCTGTATAAAATGACTGGGTGGTGGTGTGATAGGAAATGACCACGGAGGACAACGCAAGCTTGTTGCCATGCAGAGCTGCTTGTAACATTTTTTTGGGTATAGTCATTGGTTTGATAGGGTATATTTGATTCTTTGACAGAACAAAACTTTGAGATGAATTCCTATAAACCTTACAAAAAAAACTTTATTTAACTAAAAGTGCCCAAATTTCTCAAATATCTGACTTTTATTGACATTGACATTATTTTCAAATAAAAATTTTAACTAAGTTATTTCAAAACAAATCAACAAACGAATAATCTAAAACTACTCTGATGCATTTCTAACAGTCATACCAAGAAACTTTAGTGGCTGACACTTATAAAAGCCTACCTACCACATCATAAAAATATGCATTTTCAATAAAGTCAAAATTTCGATAGGTACGTAGGGCGCGGAATTTATAAAAAATAGAAAAAGGATTGAACTAGATATCGAAAAATTTGTACATATATGATTTTGATTTACTTATTTACTATAGTATGGCTTGTCCAGTGAGTGTTGTCCGGTGAGATGCCACACTGATCCTGACTATAA
The DNA here is from genome assembly GCA_910589415.1 of Malachius bipustulatus. Lineage (NCBI taxonomy): Eukaryota > Metazoa > Arthropoda > Insecta > Coleoptera > Melyridae > Malachius > Malachius bipustulatus. The sequence continues at coordinate 54,781,004 of OU342631.1, read as the reverse complement.
ACGATTTGATTTTATACGTTTTATTTCGTACTAATTAATTACTAATTAAGTAAGTAAACTTTATTGACAAAGTGAGCTGCCTGCGAATCGCAGGTTGCATAAATACCTACACAGCATACCGATCAGTCATTTATACGAATCGAATAAATTATTGTATTTTAATCATTACATTAATTAATAATAAATATTATAATTATTATATAAATCAATTATTATAATTGTACGAATTAAATCTCATAAAATAAAATCGCATATAGTTAGGATCAGTGCCTCACCGGACAACACTCACTGGACAAACCATACTTACCTACTTACAATCCAATGTAACTTCTGATTACACCGGAAGTAGCCATCGCCTTTCTTAATTTTAGTATTGAATTTATTATCCCATAAAACCATAAACTCATATCAAATTTCATCAAAATAGCTTCAGAGGGTTGACTCTTTTGACGCTTTGGCATCTCGTTATAGTGATGGCTAAGCCATGCAAGCAACTTTGTACTGAGGTAAGTTGACTAAAACCGACTTAGTTTGATCCGAGGAACATTTTTGATAGTATGTAAAGACATTTTAAGGAAACACCTAGTAGTAATCTTGTATTGTATTGTATTAGATCTATTGTATCCCCTCTACTGTGCTTCGCCCGGTGTGGAATTGTGGAATCCCTTTAGTGAAGCACCCTCTCCAAGTCCGTTTCCTTGAGAAACTTTAGGATTTTGAAAGGATCAACGTCGGGTAAGTTCCCCGCCTCTAGCTGGTGGTGGGCAAGAACATTACTTCTTTTGACTATTTCTTTTTATACTTTTTTCTATCGCATCGCAGTTGAGCAGCACGTGACGTGGTGTCTCGTCTCCTTTCCCACAGAATCTGCAGACACCATTTTCTTCTATGCCTAACTTCCTCTCAGGTGTTCCTTGAACTTGCAATGTCTCGTTAGGAATCCCGTCAGTGTTCTGAGATGTTCCTTGCTGAGGTTGAAGAGTATCTTCGACCTCTCTCGGTTAAAATTCCCGAGAAGTTCTTTGGCTTGTCTCAACCCAGAGAGGTTCCTCCAATGGGTTTCTCTCAGTTTTCTTCTTCCTTTTGGAGTTCTGCTTGAAGAAAGTATCTTCGAAGCCACAGAATGGTTCTGGTCCTATGAAGGGTGTCGATACTCATTTTCTTGCCAATGAGTGGGCATTCTTCTTGCGTTCGAGGTGGTCTCGAGCACAAGGATTGTTTAGATTGCTGACTGTCTTGACGGGTGACAAGCCCCGCTCGGTCAGCAGTCTGTTTTGCGGTGATGTCCCGCGATTTATTAGTTTTTTGTTTCTTACCATGGTTGATCCTACGAGTAGCTAGGGAAGGGTGTTCCACCTATGCAGAGCCCCGCATGCAAAGGTGAGGGGATTGATACAGTGGGGTGCCCCCTGGTGCCCCAAGGTTGAATCCAGTAGGGCTGGTCTTCTATCCAGTCACGCATCCCATCAGCCTGGACCCCCGCCTTAGGATTTAGGTTTTTTAGTGAGGTTGTCTCCTCTTGGTTCCGGTGATTAAGTCTAGACCCCCGCATCTCTCTGTGCGTCGAACGTGACCACGACAACAGATGATACGGTATATCAGAGCTTCCACAGTCGGACGTCTCTGGAGCCGTTGCCCCTAGTGCAGACCTTTGGTCACGACACGACAACTAGGTTAGGGGAGGTGGTCCGCGGCAGGGCTTTCTGAGCTACCAGTCTAGAATTTTACCTCCGACGAGCTCTATTACCACTGCTAATCTTACTCACTTCCGCTCATTGTAAGGCCTTCCCCCTATCCGCCACCTGGGGACGCGCCCGATGGGTACTCAACCGCACGGGTAGGTAGTAGTAATCTTATGTCAATGACTTTTTTATACACTTACAGAAAAAAACTTTATTATTACAAAAACCAACAGTAATCAGTAATCGGTTAATTGAAATCTTTAACGATATTTGAATAAAATGATTTCATTAGAAGATTTGATGATTATTTACAATTCTGTGATTTACAACCACTATTAAAATACAACTTGCTTGATAAGTTTTTGTTGGTAAACATTTGTTTGGTCCTCACTAATAAGTAGGATAATGGGATATAGTTTGGATAGTAGGAAAATGGATGGATAATATATACAGGCTGGTAAAATTTTCGTTAAATCATTTACGATCTCGTTAACGGTAAGAGATGCAGCAGCCTCACTTCAGCCTACTCACCCTGAAAACACTGAAAAATCGAGATTTCTTGCTTTAGGCACATCTTTTATACAGGGTGTTCACTGTAAGGTTAGCCAAACTCCACAGGCTGATTCTTCAGATTAAAATAAACAAAAAATTTCCCATTAACGTGTGTCCGGACGGAAACGAACCGTTTTTGAGCTTACAGGGTGTCGAAAAAATATTCTTTTTCCAGTTTTTTGACGTCACGGGAATCGTATGAGATACAATGTTAAGCTTTTATAGGTTAACACTATGTGCTCACTGATCCCCTTATTTTCGCCGTAAAATAAGGGGTTTTTAAAAATCAGTGGCGTGGATTTGGGGTATTTTGAGGGTTTACCCCCTAATTTCTACGCCACTGGAATGAATGCGATTTTAAGTAGCGCCTTTGAACCGTCCATGTTTTCCACACCAATAAGGTACTCTTGGTTAACGGCTCTAAAGTGAACCATCTAATTCTAATGTATATAGACGACATTAAAATCTACACATCAACGCGACCACAATAATTACAACAGTTACTCGGAACAATAGAAACAATATCAATAGACATTAAAATGGAGTTCGGAGTTGACAAATGCAAAACACTTCACCTGAAAAAGGGGAAACTAACTCAGGAACCAAATCATCAAGTGCTGAGTAATCAAACATTGCAACAACTACACCCTAATGATTTCTATAAATACCTGGGATTTCAACAAAGCTTCAAACTTAATCACACCGAAATAAAATCACAGCTCCAAGCAGAATATGAAAAAAGACTAAACCAACTTCTTAAAACGCACTTGAACTCCAAAAATCTATTTAAAGCCATTAACACAACATAATTATGCGATCCCCATTCTCACCTACTCCTTCGGAATCATCAAATGGTCGACCACAGACCTGGAAAATATTAACATATGAACAAGAACTGCCCTAAGGAAAAATAGAATACTGCACCCCAACTCATGTAAGGAAAGATTCAACATAAGCAGAAAAGAAGGAGGGAGAGGAATAATAGATCTACATTCACTACATGCCAAACAATTGAATTCACTCCAGACATACTTCCGTTCAAAAGAACACAAACTACACAAAGCAATAGTGCATACAGACAGACAAGAACTACACACCGCTGAATCTCTATTCACAAACACCAACTGATCAACATCCAAGAACAGGCGAACAAAAAAAAGAGATATGGTCCTCTAAGGCTCTACATGGCAGACACTACAATCAAGTCAATAACTCCAACATTAACAAAAAGCTGTCGTATAGATTTTTGGAAAACGGCCTTCTCTTTCCTGAAACCGAAGGCATTCTTGCCATCCAGGACCAAGTAATTGCCACCAATAACTACAGAAAGCACATATTAAAAGATGAAACAATAGTCAGTGACGCATGTAGAAAATGCCTACAATTTCCAGAGACAATAGATCACATCACCTCTGGTTGCAAGCTCCTTGCAGGAACTCCGTATACTGATAGACACAACACAGTAGCAAAAATAATACACCAAGCCATTGGACTCCATTACAATCTTCATGCAGTCTCTCAACCGTACTACAAATACACACCGCAAAGAATACTGGAAAATCAAAAGCACAAATTATATTGGGACCTCACCATCCAAACTGATAAAACAATCATGCACAATAGGCCAGATATCACGCTTGTGAATAAAAAAGAACACGTAACATTCATCATTGACATCGCAGTTCCATCAGACTCCAACGTAAGAAATAAATACGCAGAAAAGAAAACTAAATATCAACCATTAGCCATAGAAGTTGAAAGAATATGGAAACAGAAGTCGGTTTACACCTTACTCTTTATAATATCAGTAACTGGAATCACGCCGCACACATTCACACAACATCTCACACAACTCCAGCTGCCACACTACATACATACACAGGCGCAAAAAGCAACAATACTTCAAACATGCAACATCACTCGAAACTTCTTAAATCAAAGATAATGAAATCTGTGTAGACTTGGCCTGAGCCCGTCTGCATGGATAATCTCACCAGCTATGATGCTGAGAATGCTGAGAATGAATCGAATAATAATAATAGTTTATTGTCCAACAGTATAAACCAATAAAGGACATTATTCATTCATATTCAAGAGGTATATAGCATTACAAAAGACACAATATGTAGCAGCAAATACAAACGAACTAATCAGTATTGCAGTTCAGAATTATATCATCCTTAATAACCTTCAAAGTAGAAAAGTGTACATCACATTTATTTGAAATTTGGTTAAAAACGCTGCACATAATATATAGCGGTGATTTAACTAGGATATTAGTTCTAGCCACGGGACATCTGAATGTCCTCTGCCTACCACCGAGTCTCGGGACAAAAAAATTAAGCTGACCTAATAAATCAGCACAGTCGATCCGACCATATAGCAACTTATAAAGAAAAGTAATAGAAATTATATTCCTTCTAGTGCTCAACAACATGAAATTGAATGATTTTTTCAACTCTAGATGATCAAATCCCTACACCGGATAAATGCCAAACTTTTTGAAACTTAGATGCTTTAAGAACCGACGCTAGACAGATTCCAAGCTTGCCACATGACATGCATAGACTGGAGACCAAACTATACTGGCATACTCCAACTTACTACGAACCAATGAATAGTACAGTACATCAAGGCTACTAGCATCTGTAAACTCCCTACTGTTTCGAATCACAAACCCAAGAGTTCTATAGGCCGACTTGACAACGTAGTTTACGTGCGTCACAAAACTCAACCGCGTATCAAAAGTAACTCCCAGATCCCTTACAACATCGATAGACTCCAAAACTGTATCGTTTAATTTATAATCGAAAATAATTGGGGTCGTTTTATTAGTATATCTCATAATCTTGCATTTTGATATATTTAAATTAAGACGGTTTTCCGTACACCACTGACATAAACCAATCATAGCAAGGCTATTCTGAAGAAAGTTGCAGTCATTATTAGTTCTGATTTCATGAAAGATTTTTAGGTCATCTGCATAAAGGACTTTATTGCTCTTAATTCGAGATGGTAATTCATTTATAAAAATTGTAAACAACAGGGGTCCCAAATCAGACCCCTGTGGAACCCCGGAGCTGGAAACATACAATTCGGAATTGTACCCATTATACGACACAAACTGTTTTCTTTCTAACAGGTACGATTCAAATAGCCCAATAAGCGAGTCATCTAAGTCAAATTGTTGTAACTTTTGAATTAGAATATAATGATCAATCTGGTCAAAAGCTTTTTGGAAGTCAGTATACAGGGTGTCTGCTTAAGTCTACATCGTTATTTTAACGGAAACACCCTGTAAATATTATATTTTTTTAATGTCTGAAGAAATCGAATACAGGTGCTTTTCACCATTGGAATTATTTAGATTGAGCGGTTTATGAGTTATAAACAAGTGAAATTCGAAAATTTTCAACATCAAAGCAATCTAGAACTAGAACGGCTCAAGATATCTAAAAACGGTTTACATGTCCCTATCCTAACTTTTCATGTTGAATCCCACTATGCGGAGTAAATTTTAATACAGGGTGATGAAAATTATCCGATTTTTCATCACCCTGTATTAAAATTTAAACTACATAGTAGGATACTATGTGAAAAGTTAAGATAGGGACATGTAAACCGTTTTTAGATATCTTGAGCCGTTCTAGTTCTAGATTGCGTTGAAGTTGAAAATTTTCGATTTTCACTTGTTTATAACTCATAAACCGCTCACTCTAAATTCCAATGGTGAAAACCACCTGTATTCGATTTCTTCAGACATTAAAAAAATATAATATTTTACAGGGTGTTTCCGTTAAAATAACGATGTAGGTAACAACTTCCGGTATTTCCGGAAGTGCGGCCATCTTGAAAATATTTTCATTGAATTTCTCGTGATCACTTATGTCTGGAAATTTTTTATTTTGAGGTTATAGGCCCATTAGTTTACGAGATATGGCCGGTGGCCAACCTTAGCAAGACATCCTGTATATGACATCGAGTTGACTGCAACTATCAACAACCCTGCTAGCATGCTGTGTAAAAGTTATCAAATTCGATACTGTGGATCTTTTTTCTACGAATCCGTGCTGAAATGGAGATAAAAAACTCTCTATTTGGCAATATATTTTAGAGTAGATAATAGTTTCGAAAATCTTACAAAAATTACACAAAATTGAGATAGGGCGATAATTTTCAACATGAGAACTATCGCCCTTTTTTAAAACCGGAGTAATTTTTGATACTTTCCATGTTGAGGGGAAAGTTGTCGTTTTCAAGATTTTATTGAAAATAACTAAAAGGGGGTTAAAAGAGCTCCGGAGCAATCCTTTACCAAGAAGCTAGGAACACAGCTGTCACAGCCTGTCGTCATCTTACTCCTTAAATTCTTGACTGATTTTATAATATCGAATTCCAAAATTTTAGATACAGATATGTTATTCATATTGAAAATAAGGTTATTTATTGGAGCAGGTTCAGACTTTATATAAACACTTTAAGAGAAGTCAGGAAACACGCCGACAATATCTTTTGGTTGATCGTACTCTTGTCTGTTCCACGTAACAACACCAGGTATACGAGAAAACCCCCTGTTCATTCTCCCCTTTACGAAAGTGTAACTTTCTGTCTTGATAAGGCAACCGAAAGCGAAAGTAAAACATCCTAGGTGATAGGTTGCTAGGTGGTTGCTAGCTATGAAAAACTTTCGTGCCCTGACCAAAAAAGTAGAAATGTCAGTTTGATTAACGTTTATTTAGATGGAAAATTGAATGTAAAACTACAATAAAAAATTCCAGTAAATCTTTCTGGAGCATACAAATAATTATTATTGTATGTTCCAGAAAGATTTACTGGAATTTGCAGCTTCTTGAATGAAATTCATTTTGAACTAAACTACGATCAAAGATTCTTTTTAGCGGTACAGAGTTTTAAACTTGACAGTGTCATAAATTAATAATTTAAAACTGTCGTTACTATGGTAATGTTAAAAACATGGCACCTTATAATAATTCCATTGTTATCACTGAATCGTATTATTTTACTCATTTCTTCTTAATCCATGGTTCAATATGGCAAGGGGAGAATGAAAAGTTTAATACATTACACGCTACGAAAGCTCTTTCAGGTGTTCGGAGTTTTTAAATATCCTCGGCTACGCTACGCTTCGCCTCGGCCATTCAAATACTCCTCACACCTAAAAGTGAACTTTCGTAGCTTGTAATGTAAATAACTATTTTTGGAGTTGATATGCGCCCAAAAGGATCTGGGTTCATTGCCAATGTTCATCTCAATCTTGCGAATGTAAGCCCTATAAGCATCCGAGATTTGTTTCTTGGCAAACTTTCTTGTTTGCTTAAATAAAAGGAGATAAATCTCTCTAGAAGTTTTTCTATATTTCTTTCGATATTGGTCTTTTTTTCTTAAATTCTTAACAATTTGTCCGTTAAACCAGGGTGGATAGGTTCGGTTATTACCATTTAATTTTTTAAGTGCAACACAAATATCAAATAAATTATATAGAATCGAATACACATTATCAAGCATTTGGTCTACATCACTACACAACTCGAGAAAAGACCAATCAACGTTTAAAATTAGGCCATATAACAATGGAAAATTTGCTTTATGCTTTATTTTTTTATATTGCTTTATAATTTGATAACTATGGCAACTTATCGGTCGTTTCATCCAAATTTTCCGTATTGATTAACCTAACACTGCTCCCTCTGATGTCGACAAGGCGAAATCGGCTCTCTCAAAAATTTTCTTCGTTTTTCGAACGTGAATCTTCAGTTATTGCTTCTTCTAAACTGTCAAGTTTTAGTGAAATTGATTTTATTTCACTTCTAATTGCCACCAAGATCTTTTTTACGTTGATCATATCATGTTTTACTTCAACCATAACATGTTTTACATCAACCATATCATGTTTTATATCTGACACATCATTTCTAGTACTCTCCAAGATTTGAAAAGGGTAATAAAGGAACACAAAAGCACACATCGCAAGTGCTCCGAATATGCAAATTTCAGGACACTTTCTAGATCGATCCATGTTATTATTATTAGCAAAAAAATCTGTCGTTGATGGGGTTTCACCAAAATCAGCTTCTTCTTCTTCTCTTCTACTACGTGCTCGAGATCTTGTATTTGGTAGACATTTGGTCGACATTTATCTATTTGGAAGCTGCAGAAACGGACTTTTTTATTTTTAATAAAGGTAATTATTTTATTTTGATACGTATTTCAAAAAATATATGCCGCTCTATGTCAATATAGTGTGACTTCCACTGACACACATAACAATAGAGTAAGAAAATGTATTCTCTGTTGTTTTCTTTATCTATCGCACACTATTTCTTTATGTGTCTATTTACACCTAAAATACATAGGAAAAGATATCTATAGTACGATTAAATCCTTCTATGAAAATGTCATTAGTGCTTTGGAGTCGGGTGAGTGACCTGTTGGGATCTTTTGCGATCTCACTAGGGCATTTGATTGCGTGAATCACCTGCTATTGATTCATAAGTTATCAGAGTGTGGTGTGATAGGTTTACCATTCGTTTGGATAGAGTCTTTTCTGAGTGGTAGGAGGCAATTTGTGTCCATACCTAATGTGAAGGAGATGCATGGATCTAATTCGGACCTCGTTGACATTGAGGTGGGAGTACCGCAGGGTTCCATTTTGGGCCCTGTACTCTTTTTACTGTATATCAATTCTCTTGAATGCTTCTCCAGGGATGATGTTTTTTCGACCATGTATGCAGACGATGCGGCGATCCTTCTGTCCCCTGGACAGTCGGAGAATTTACAGCACCAAGCGCAAGAGTTATTGCGAGATGTGTGTTCCTGGTTTCGTCAACAGTGTTTATGTTATAGGAAATGTGTATAATACAGGGATTCTAATCAATACCTAGGCAATGTATACAATGCCGGGATCGTTCAGGCAATGTATGAAATGATTTTAATTTCTTGAACTATTTCATACTTTACCTAGGTAATGTATACAATGCCTAGGCATTGTATAGAATGCTAGTTGAACCATGGGCAATGTATGAAATAGTTTTTAAATTATTAACTAGGTATACATATTTGACAAATTGGTCAAGTCAGGTCAGGTCAGGTCAGGTCAGGTCATTTACTTTGACTATCCCTTTAGATAATGATATCAACAATCAGGAAAGCGTTATTCGCGTACCTAACTGCGTAATGGAAGAAGGTACCTATACCTGTTGTAATAACTGGTGCCTACCTACTTATTTAACAAAAAAATGTATAAACTAGACTACTTTATACCTATACGAATACGAATTATGGGAGGACAAATTAAGATGCCCGTTCTCGTTCATTATACACATTGCCGGATTCGCTTCCTGTATTCTATACAATACATAGGCAATGTATGAAATGAATCGTATTTCACACATTGCCTGGACGTTTTAGGCAATGTATACAATGCCTAGGTATTATACATATACAATACCGGATTATACACATTGCCTATAACATTTATACTTTAATGTGGGCAAAACGAGGGTGGTGCGATTTCACCATCGTCAGAAGAATGTTGAGGATATTCACTTGTTTTTAGATGAGGCGGAGGTGCCTGTTGTCACTTGTGTGAAATTTCTTGGGCTGCATATGGATGGTAATTGGAATTTTAAAGATCACTGCGACTTCATAGTGGCGAGGTTGAGTTCAGTATCGTACCAGTTTAGGAGTATCCGTAGTGTTTTAACTATGGGACAACTTTTAATGCTTTATTATGCTCAGGTTGAATCACGTATTAGATACGGGATTTGTTTTTGGGAGTGGTCCACGTACTCCACGAGAGTTTTTATTGCACAGAAAAAGATCTTGAGGATTATGTGTGTTGTCAACAGGAGGCGGTCATGTAGACCATATTTTAAAGACTTGAAAATATTGACTGTACCGGTTTTGTTTGTGTTTGAGTTGTGTGTTTTAGTTTTTATGAAACGTATGAGCAATTGTCCCTTGTGGGAGATCACTCGGTGAACACCAGACAAAAATCACTTTTGCGAGAGATAGGATTTAAGACCAAGATAGCCAAAATTAGTCCCAATTATTTGGGTATAAAAGTATATAATAATTTGCCACAATATCTGAAAGAATGCGAGAGCTTTGTAGTATTTAGAAAGGCACTGAGATGTTTCCTGAGGATCTCTGCTTGTATAGTGTAGAAGAATATTTAGATCGAAGATTTTAGTTACGTGTTGGACAGTAGTTTTAAAATTTTGTGAAGATTGTCATGTGTGTAAATTTATTTTGGACTTTTTAACTTTATTAAGACGATTCCTATACAAACCTGATGTTTGTCATAATATGGAAAATAAAGTTTATTATTATTATTATTATTAAGTTTAAAAAGTCATATGTATCGAATAAGAATACACATCCTTCTGATAGTTCGATTAATTTTGTTTCATTTACGTGGTTCTCGTAGAAACTATCCAGTTTGTCTAAACACTCCATCCCGCATAAATAAATATACGTCAACATTGGCTTTGAATGAGAATTAAATGCACAACACAGAGAATAGACTGTCATTACGTGAATAAATTTTATGTAGTTGTCAGTGGCTGTCAAACTGACGTAAGCGGTTCAATTCATTGTTTGAATGATTCCTTTAATAATTTACGCTCGTTCATACCTTGAAATTTAACTGTTCGATATTTTCTGGTGAAATGAAAAATCTTAATTCGGACGGTTGGTATGACGTCACATATGACTTTTTAAACTCAATCGTACTATTATACAGGATGTAACTGAATAAGTGTAAAACATTTAAGGGGGTGATTCCTCATCGAAAAAAAGATAGGATCTTTCATATAAAGAAACTTCATTGGAGCATCCCTTGTTAAGCTACAGCCCCTTAAAGGGGGTACATAACTACCTTCAGACATTATGCATGCGTCTAGACGTCGGTGCATTGAGCCATGTATTCGCTCAAATATTCCTTGAGTCTCTCTTATTACCCTGCATGCATCGATGATGCGGTTTCTTAAGTCCTCTACATCGCGAACAGGAGTACGATAAACCAAATGCTGTAAATGGCCCCAAGTAGAGAAATCGAGAGGATTGAGATCCGGGGATCGAGCGGGCCAACTCTGTGGTCCTCCTCAACCTATCCACTGATTTGCATAATTATGTTTCAGTTAAATGCTGACGTGCTACTTGGCTAAAATGGGCGGGAGCCCCATCATGCATAAAAAACATATCCCTTCCGACGCCAAAATCAACTTCCTCCAGCAGTACGGGATGCACTTCTCTTAAAAATTGAACGTATGCCTCACTATTTAATCGAGGAGGTAGAAAATGAGGCCCAATTAAATAATCGCCAATAACTCTGACCCAGACGTTAATAGAAAACTGTTCTTGATGGTTAGTTTCTTCAATAGCGTGAGGGTTTTATCAGTATGTGGTAATTATGAAAATTAATAATCTTGTCCCGAGAAAAACTACATTCGTCTGTGAATTCGATCGTCTTCAGAAAGTCGCGATTTCTTCTAATCATTTCCAGCATCCAATTGCAAAATTCAAGACGGTTCGGAAAGTCTCGCGGTAACAGTGCCTGTACTCGTTGCAAATGGTAAGGGTATAAGAGTTGTTCCTTTAAAATTCGAAATACCGTCATATGATCAACATTTAGCTGGAAGGCAATCTTTCTAGTACTGGTGGTAGGTTGTTCTTCAATCAAATTAAATACCGCTTACTCAAGCTGTGGTGTTCTTACTTCTCGATGGCGACCACAATCCTGCGTTCTTTTGTCGAATGAACCATATATTCTCGAAATCGTTGATGAAGTCGGGCAAATATTCTATGTGAAGGATGCTGCCGTTGAGGATACATTGCAGCATATCTTCTAGAAGCTTCTAACCCATTCCCCTGCGACAGACCGTAAACGTAATGCATATCAGCCATTTTCTCATTTGTGTATGCCATTTTAATAACAAGTGAATTATTAAAGTAACAAATTAAGAACAGAACAACAATACACAATTAGTATTACCTCAATTTCACAAATTTACAAACTGACAGCTTGATACCAATTTAGTTGTCACTATCGCTAATAGCGGCCTACTAGATAAATTAGTTTCGTATTTTCGATTTATGGCGATATGTACCTATCTTGTTCGTAAGATAATTTTTTGCTGCGAACTGGTTTATTTTGTGCAAAAAATTCAAGAGACATTTTTTGTTTAGAATGATACAATCTATCGAAAATAAATTTTTAAATGGTAAACAAATAATAAGACAAAAAGTTGCATTGGAAGTAAATTTTAGGGGTTGCGTTTTCAACCCCTTACAACCATGGGGTAAACCAAATAAATTACTGGCTAAGTGTCTTTTTGATAGTAGAAAATGTCAGGTTAGTTTCAATATTGTAACTTTTTTAGTGCTTGTGAAAAAAATTGTTAAACAAATTTTATGTACCCCCTTTAAGGGGCTGTAGCTTAACAAGGGATGCTCCAATGAACTTTCTTTATATGAAAGATCCTATCTTTTTTTCGATGAGGAATCACACCCTTAAATGTTTTATACTTATTCAGTTACACCCTGTATATCGAGGCGATGCGCATTAAGAAAGGATGGAGAATCCGTATGTTGTCATATTGATCCAGAAATCAGCGAAGGGACAACAATTTGCAACTTGTGTCTTGACAAATTAATTAAAAATTAACAGGTTAGACAACACACTATGGCAAGTAATTCAAAGGGGATAGGATCACCTTCTCCTTTTCGTTTACAGTGTTCAATGTACTTTCATCTCTCTCCACTCAAAAATCCTATACCTAGTATCATTCAGCCAGCACGGTAGGTTGCGTTCAATGTCGTCAGTTGTTGTAGTTTTCTACGGGTCGTAAAATTTTGCGATATCTCGGCTTCCAGACGTCGTCGAAGATTCTTTTTATTTTTTAAATTCATAGACCAAGCAACAGACCTCTTAAGTCACCAGATTCTGACTAAAATAGCAACGGAATATCTCCGGCGGTGCCACTACACGTGGAATAGCCTCTAAATCATAACTGGACAGTGTTCTACTCGAGTTTACCATTTTCTTCTTTTTTTATTGACCATTTAGTGCAATAACTCACATTCTTTTTTTGCATTTTTGCTTATAAAAGAAAAACTGGTGGGGCAATGTAAATGGTCCTAATAGACGAATTATAGAGAATTAAAATACGAAGAAAACAACTTGTTTATTATTAAGGGAGAGCAAAAAAATAGCGCTTTTTTTTAATTTGTAACGTCGTAATTTTTTGAGTTATATTAAATGCTCTTTGCGGGATAATCGATGTTGATAAGGAAGTACCTATCAAAAGTACCATTTAAATGATGAAAAATATGAGCGAAAAAGGCCTAGTGCGCGAAAGTGGGGGTAAACAGCAGTTGAGGGGAAGGCATAAAACAAGCGCTGTTGTACTTCACATCTGCTGTTCTTCCCCCACTTCACGACCATTCTGCGATTTCGCTCATTTTTACTCGTAATTTTTACCCATTTTCAGCATTTAAATGGAAAACTAAGATTAACGTTTTATCGTTGGACTTCTACTTTCCAAATCCGTTTGATAAATTCGAATGGGACGACCTCCAGAGCATCTAGCCTCGCTACAAAATAGGGTATATGAACCACCTCTGATTGCAATTACGTGAAAAATAATTATCCGACAGCGTCTGGGTTTTGCACACAGGAATTACCTATCAATGTCGAATATCTCGCAAAAAGAGCCTGTACTACAACTCAAAAAATGGCGATGTTACGAATTTTTTGAAAAACTATTTTTTCGCTAATTTTCGGTTTATTTTGGTTTTCTCTCTTAAAAATGAAACAATCGGTTTTTTTTGGCTCTGGTTTTCTTTGTCTTTCAATTCGTCCACTGGGACCATTTATTTTTATTTATTTTTTTATTTTTTATTTTATTCTTTATTCACCCAACGGAATACAGATTCCAATTACAAGGTTAGCAATCAACAATAGTAAAACACAAAAAGTAAAAGGTGATTCTACATTGCCAAACCGATAACAGTCCATCTCGATATAAGATCAACATGCATAATATGCATTTCATAATTAATCAACCAACATAATTAAACATGCATTAGTGTGGTCGGTAAAAGCAGTCGGTAAAAAAAACAAAAAACAAAAAACAACAGGTATACTATTATGGCTTACAAAAGTACTCTTTAGCAACAGACAACAAGGTTCCCAATGTACAGCTGAAGATGTCACACCGTGCAGAGATCTGATTATAACTGCTTGCTATAACATATAAAGGTGACTTTAGCATGAGGTTAGTGTAAGCCCTAGGTAACTTAAATACTTGGTGCGTTCTAGAACCACTTCTTGCCGGGTGGAGCTCCAACATATCCCTGACCACAGGAGCATCAATGCGACTATTAACTAATTTATACAGTAGGACCAAACCTGACACTGTTCTTCGACTGGCAAGTGACTGAAAATCAAATTCACGAAGAAGCAATCCATAATCGTATCCCCTATCCGGATATGTTCCGTGCCTCTTGAAAAACAAAAACTTTAAAAATTTCCTCTGTACTCTCTCTATACTACTCTTGTAAGTCTCGTAATATGGATTCCAAACAACAGAAGCATACTCAAGTTTGCTGCGAACAAACGCAAAGTAGAGCGATTTCACAGCAGACAGGTTGGTGAAACTGCGCGTATTTCTGATAATAAAGCCAAGCATCCTGAGTGAATCAGAAACCGCGCTCTGTACATGTCGACCAAACAATAATTGACTGTCAAACAAGACCCCAAGGTCTTTTATATACGTCTCGCGTTTCAAAGAACCAGATGAAATCGAATACGAATACTGTATGGGCTCTTTCTTTCTCGTGTAGGAAACGATTTTACATTTTTTTATATTAAGGTCCAATCTGTTCTCTCTGCACCAATGTATAAGAGATTCCAACTGCTCCTGCAAGACCACGCAATCGTCTAGGGAATCAATCTTCATAAATATCTTGAGGTCGTCTGCGTAAAGCAATTTACCACAGTTTAAATGATCCGGCAAGTCATTAATAAAGACGGAAAATAAGAGAGGACCCAGATTTGAACCCTGCGGTACGCCCAGTGAGCTCACATATGGCAGTGATCTATGGCCACCGTATACCACACAATAAAGCCTGTTCTCCAAATATGACGCAAAGAACCTACAAAGACTGGGACCAACGCCAAAGTCAGACAGTTTAGATATAATCCTATCATGTCTGACCCGATCAAAGGCTTTTGAGAAGTCCGTATACACGACGTCAACCTGCCCACCAGAATCAACAATGCTTGAGACGCATTGTGTAAACGATACCAGATTAGTGACTGTTGAGCGTCCCTCAAAAAACCCATGCTGATGAATCGTAATCCGATCCTTTATCTGCGGGAACAGCCGACCATACAAAGTCATCTCAAATACCTTAGCGAAATTATTGAGCAGGCAAATCGGTCTGTAGTTTTCAATGTTCGATGGATTCCCGGACTTCAAGACAGGGCACACCTTCGCCTCACGCCACCGGTTTGGAAACTTACATAAAGTTAGTGACTTGTTAAAAAGTATCTTCAAAGGGATGTCAAACACACTTGCACAGTCTTTCAAGATGAACGACGGAATGCCATCAGGACCAGAGGTCATTTTATTACCCAATTTATGTAGTGAACGAGATACGTCTGTCTCCGAGAGAGAGAGAATTTCTATGATATTCGGCAAAACAGAGGCCTCTAAAGTCTCAGCGTTGGTCGAACCATGACCATCTCCAGAGTAAACATCAGAGAAGTGTCTCGCAAAGCCATTCACTATCGCTTGAGGTGTGTCATAGGAGAGACCGACATTATTCCGCAGAACACCGCCAATACGTGCGCTCTTTCTCATCTGATTAAAATGCCTCCAAAACGACCCCGGATTATCAATTACCGAATCCTGAACAGATCTCAAGTAAGCACCATATGCATCCCTAATCTGTCGCTTCAAGCGTGATCTTAGTTCCTTAAACTCATTATAATCAGACACTACACCATACCTTCTACATTTCCTATGTAAAACCGCCTTCCGACGCACACCCCTCCTAATTTCGGGCGTGAACCAGGAAGGATACCTCGATCTCAGAACCCCAAAGCGAGGTACAAACTCATCAAAGATTTTATAAAGTTCGCAATAGAATGCATCACAGGCTGTGTCTATATTCTCTATGTTATGCAAAAAGTTCCAATTTACTGACTCAAGAGCATTATACAACCCATGAAAATCTGCCCTTCGGAAATTATATGAGCGTGACGAGGATCCGAGATCAAAGCGTTCCCTCCCACCACCCAATGATACTTCCATGGCCAATGACAAAGCCGGATGATGAGAATCTTCCTTGACCATGGGGCAGTTATCACGCACTACGGTGACATCAAAATTAGCTAAAACAAGGTCAAGCAAGCGTCCCCTCTCATTAACAATCGCATTACTCTGTGATAGGCTATTAGCTAACATGAAATCTCTAAGAAGCACAGATCTTGGGTCAGCAGCCGCTGAGTCATGAAAATGAGGTATATTAAAATCTCCCAGCAAAATCAGCTTAGAATCTCCAAGATTGAGCCGCTCAAACATATCAAGAAAATATTCAAAGTCTGCCAGTGGCACTGTCGGCGGAATATAAACACAAATTACATACAAGCTACATTTCTTAGATATAATTTTACAGCCAACAATATCCACTAATGGTAAGTTTGTTCTTACTTCAAACAAGTCTTGCTCGAGCTCAACACATTGAATTTCCCTGTTCACCGCTAATAACACTCCCCCACCACGCCCGGAACCCACAACATCACATTTACGATCCCCTCTGAAAACTCTGTAACATTCCGGAAAAAATTCACCATCAACATTCCCATCACACAACCATGTCTCAGACAAACCGATAATTTTGTATTCACAATCCGCGCACGCAGCGAAAAACTCTTGCGATTTTCCCCGTATACTCCGAGCATTCTGATAATACATATCCAAGGCAGTAAATCCGTTGGGTCCACTCAGTTTTCCTTCACGATCCTTGGTATACCGGAGACACGGCGTATTCTCAAATCATTCTCACCGTTGCGCCTTCTTTCGGCGAGCTGTTTTTTCATCTCACGGTACTCAGCCTGCTGCCGAGGTGTCTGATCAACAGATATGGACACATTTCTATAATTGGGGAGATTTCTTAACCTGTTAGAGTTCCTAAGTAGGCACCGAACATCATCCCCCAGACCCATCACCACCTTAACTGGTCTAGTTTTGTTCGGTGATCGAGCTCCCACCCTAGAGACCACAACCCGCTCCGTCAGACTGATACCACAGCCCAATGCGCCAAACAGATCAGTAACAAATCCTCGGTCAGAAGCTTTCCTCAGCTGCAGATCATCATGCGGCGACTCAGACACACCGAAAATAACTAAATTACGCTGGCGCCTTTGTCTCTCATTAAATTCCTCGAGTGCCAGATTGAAGGCCCTCTCACTCTCACGATGCGCCTGTTCCGAACATTGACCGCGTGGTGCATTTCTAAGTGAATCGTCAATCACTGACAACTTGTTCGCAATCTCGACAATCTGAGCTTCATGCCTACTGATGGACTCGGCATGAGTTGCAAGAGAAGCGCTGCAGAGATCCAAGGATCCACCCAATTGCGCCAATTTTATTTTGACTTCATCAGCAAAATCTGTATGGGTTTTCTTCATTGACGCTATGTCAGTCTGAATATTCACCTGAATCTCTCTAATAGATCTAAGCTCGCACAATATTGCACCCAATTTATCTGTTGGTGACTCGCCAGTAAATGATATGGAGGGATCCGGGGAAATGACCGATCCCACAGGTGAACCAGTTCCCAAATTCGTTGATGGGTCCACAGGAGGTGGCATCATGACATTAGTCAGCGGACCCGACTTTGTAGACGAATTACTTCTCAGGCGACGACCAGCCTTCAAACACATCGGACATTTCCAGCACTTCTTCTGAACCTGTAGATATCTCAAGTCATCCTCCTTTAAAAGTACGCAGCCTAGGTGGAAGGATCTGAGACATTCCTGACATTTAGCAGAAAGCCCCTCAAGGACCTTAGAGCAAATTCCACAGGTATCCATTGTGACAAGTAGAGTAAAAGCAGGAATCAGCTGTTATCTCTTCTATATCGCCGGGCTGCTTGTTTATTTACCTTTTTTTTTATTAATTTATATCCTCCTAATAAGATACGACGTCGACACGGTAGGACAATCAGTCGTGCGATAAAAGCATCAGCTGTGCGGTGATAACGAAAATGTTTTCCGCACAGAGATAAGCAGGTATAATTATAATATTCACTCAAGTACCAAGCAAATCAAACTTTATAACGCAACCAAAGCGATTACCTACGTAAAATCTACATTCCCAGGTGCAGAATCACTAGAACTACAACTCAACAAAAACTCGCGAATTAACAACTCACAGGACAGCAACAGTTAGATTAATTAAACAGCTCGAAATGAAACCGACCTTATCCTTTTACTTATCTTACTAAACCCCTAAATGTAAACTAAAATTTACATTGCCCCATCCGTTTTTCCTTTATAAGCAAAAAACCTAAAAAAGTGATATTTTCACAAAATGTTCAATTCAAAAAAAAAATTGTAAGCTCGAGTAGAAAAAAGTGAAGTTGGGATCTTGGGTGTATTCCGCGAGTGAAGGCACCGGCGATATACCGTTACTATTTTTGTGAAAAAAACAGCCCTATTTGCTTGATATTTAACAAGTCTTTGTCAGCTTTTTAATGCTTTTTATTTAAAACAAAGGGATCAATTTGATTATAAGAAAAATACTCCAAATTTAACCTTTTTGTTTTCAATACAAAATTGAATTTATAATAATAATAATAAAATAAATAAATAAAATAAATAATAAATGATATGAACTTCTTGCAGAAGTACTCTGCTTGAGGAGTATTATTAGATTGTCACATAGTATGTTTGTTCATCCACACGGCAGGAAATTTCGGTTTTTAATTTTTTTTTTAATACGACAGACGGCGTGACAAACATTGAAACCCGCCGCAGTATTTTCTAAATACAATCGTGTAGCATCCCCTAGAAGGAAATTCCGGCACGACGACTCTAAAGGTGGTTTCAACCTGGTAAAGTTCATCCACACGGCACCAAGGATATAAAATATCAAAAATACAATAATTAATTAGAAAAACTTGTCAAGAAGAATATAATTTGTAACAAATCTAAAGAATAAAGTTATGCGTTAATTTGGTGATTCAGTAGCTCATTTCATTCTCACGTCTCCTCACTCAGTTCATAATACAGTCCACTCTGCTCAGTCTCAGCAACTCGGCTCTTTCTAGGATTCACCAGAACTACTCCAATCAATGATCTACAAATCATATAATAATAAATAAAAACATGACTAGGTCTAGGACTTGCATAATCAATTTCGTTAGAGTGAAAAAACTAACGTGGAACAGTAACGACAACTGCTAAGCACGTGTGTTGCTGAGTTTATTACTAACTTTTGACACCTGTATTATAGCAGTAGCTTCTTAAGAGTTAACATTTTTGAACATATTTGACACTCTGTACTTAGTTCCTGTATGCGCGCTTGTTACTTTTGGTGTTACTTTTCGGAGATTTTGAGATTGATCGAATTTTTTTGCCCTGAATTTTCCGACACATGTTTTGAAAAAATGAAAAAAAATACAGTTTTTCTAGAAAACGGCTCACGTTAGCAATTATATTAAGGGTAGGTACCTTTCTTGTTTAAAAAATATTGGCGGTTAAAAATGAGCTTTTAAAACATCAATTTGCCCAGTGTGGTTGATATTAGGAGCATAAAAACCCACACAACCCTAAAATTACCGCCACTGGCATATGGAAAAAAAATAAAAAAAAAAAACATTAAAAACGTAGCTAATATCAATGATAAGATCTGTGCAAAAACTGAGTTCTGTATCTTATTTGGTTCCCGAGATACGTTCAAATACTGAAAAATAATCTTTTTTTTTACACCCTGTATCTCACAAACGGTGAGTTTGCGGACACATCTTAATGGGATAATATTTGTTTATTTTTGAACAAAGAATTTTCTTTTAATTTTTTTTTTTGCAATTTTAAAGATACACTCTCAGAAATGGTATACATATAGGTATAATACACAAAAATGCTTGAAACGGAAATTGTAGACATTTATATTTATAATTTACAATTTTTATGAGATTTTTCTGCCGCTCTATTATAGAACGCCGAAGCAAAAGTTGATTGATACCAATTGATAGCTTCTCCTCCCATATTCCGAGATTGAATACTAATTTGACTGGATTGCAACTGTACCGGGTGGGCAACTAAGAATGGACGCTAACCATATCTCAAGAACGGCTCGTCACACATCTTTAGGGTAAAAGTTTTTAGGAGGAAAGTGACCCCAAAAAATCTCCCCCCAAAAAAATAGAAAATATTTTTGAGCTTCTAAAACTACCGTTAGGGGCGTAATATTCATGGCAGAATGGAAAATTGGTAGTTTCTCCGTATTTTTCCAATAGTGAAAGCTTTTGAAATGATAAATTTTAATTTGCTAATAAAATGCTTTCCGGTCAAAGCCGTGAAATTATTAATAACGTATTGTATAAATATTTTCTTGATGAATCTAAAAAAAAAGTGGTCATATCTTAGTAGATCCTACCTTAGATAGTAGTGGAATCAAGAAAAATCATCGATGGCCAAAGTAATAAATTTAGTTCTCCTGGTTAAAAAAGAACTAAATTAGCAACAAGAACCAACTTGGATGACTTAGATCAATGTTTACTGCGTCGAATTATACACAATTTTCGTACAACCGAAAAAATAACTCCAACGCTGAAGAGAATAACTACAACCTTTACCGATGATAACGAGTACCTACAATGGATCAAGGGAAAGCGTGAGAAAGGTGCATTGAGAAAAACAAGATCTAATATAAAAATTTTGATGGAAAAGAAATACATACGATACTTGCGTCTTCAGTTTCTGAGGAGAATGAGAAAATATAGAGCCGAAGGTAGAAATACAGGGTGATTCAGGTTTTACCTAATTAACTCTAGGGAACGATAGAGAATCAAAAAATAATATGAGTTTGCTTCATGAACTATATTCGTGAAATGCTTCGTTAAGAAAATACAGGGTGTTAAAGTTTTAAGAAAAAATTAGTATTTTTGAAATATAAAAAAAATTGGCTGATTGAAATAATTTGAAATTTTGAACAGTAGTTGTGCTAATTGAAGTACATGATGTGATACTTCCGATGAAAAATTCTTCACTCCAGTGGCAGAGATCTGGGTGTGTTGTTACCTTTTTTATTAAATAATTTCTACGCCACTGACTTTAATGCAAATTGGTTATTTATGGTAGATACCTTGTTTTGTTTAGAGGAGAAAAGTCATGTTACGGTTTTTTGTAGAACGCACTCTTTTCAAGATATCCCACAATGTTGGCACTCGTGCAAGCTTTTTGTAATGCAATACGGTTCAAATAACGATCACAAAAATGACTAATTTCTGGGAAAACTCAATAGCATTGATTTTTAGGATATTTTACCTCCTACGGGTTCCTACATTATGAAGTATCTCGGAAACAGTGCGTCCTAGGACAAAAACCTACGATGTCTTTTCTTCTCTAAACAACATGAGGTTTCTAACAGAAATTACAAATTTGCATGAAAGTCAGTGGCGTGCAAATTATTTATTAAAAAAGGTAAAAACAATCCCAGATCTCCGCCACTGGGTTGAAGAATTTTTCATCGGAAAAATCAAATCATGTACTTCAATTAGCATAACTACTGTTCAAAATTTCAAATTATTTCAATCAGCCAATTTTTTTATATTTCAAAAATAGGAATTTTTTCTTAAAACTTTAACACCCTGTATTTTCTTAACGAATCATTTCACGAATATAGTTCATGGAGCAAACTCATATTATTTTTCGATTCTCCGTCGTTCCCTAGAGTTAAGTAGGTAAAACCTGAATCACCCTGTATAGTGTATGTACATGGATGAAACATATATCCATTCTTCTCATGTTCATCAAAAAGCGTGGAGCGACGCCAGTGGAGAAAGTTTGACGCAACCTGTCTCCAAAGGACAGCGGATGGGATTTGGTTAATCATTCACGCCGGTGGAGAAACTGGTTTAATTCCTAATGCTTACGAGAGATTCAAGTCGAAGACGAAGAGTTGATGGAGACTATCACGACGATGTCTCACTACAAAAATTGAATGGAGACAACTTATTCTAAATTTACCGCCTCACAGAGTGCTTATGATTGACAACGCCACATATCCTAATGTGCAGTTAAATAAACCACCTACCTCTGCTTCAAGAAAATCAGATATGCAGCCATGGTTGCAACAAAAGCAAATACCATTTATTAAGGATTTCCATAAACCTGAATTGTATATGCATAACCTCGTTAAATCGAATAATTTTAGCCAAATTTCAAGACTTACGAAATTGATGAAATTATGAGAAGACATGGACATGATGTTTTGCGACCACACAGATCTCCATCCTAACGAGTTGGTTTGGGCAGATATGAAGCACTATGTGGCAGACAGAAATATCACTGAAAAGTAGTTTGATAATTAACAGAATTTATGTGATGAGTTTTTTTTTTTTTGTTATACTGCCGAGCAAAGGAATGCCAAGTGTGACAATTCGAAAAAAATGAAGACCAAGTTCATGGCCAGAGAAGGAGCTATGGATATTATAGTGTAGTATATCACTATTACATCAATGAAAATTCCTAATGGTCTCCTTGTAACAATATTAGATATAAACTTTGATAAGAAACTAGTCGAATTTCTGCCTCAAACTCTCTTTTTTATTTTAGATTTCATATTTACTGAACGCAGGTAAATTAGTTCCCAGTTCATAATAATAGTTATTTATTATACAAGAGAAAAAAGTGATAGATTTTAGCTCGAGATGTTAGCGGAGGGGACAAACACATCGAGAGCTAAAATCGCACTTTTTTCTCGTGTTGTAATATACAATTTTTTTTCTGCGAGAAGAAATATCAGTGTTAGAATGTCGAAAAACGTAGTTAGATAACTGAAAATTATGTCGGAAAAATGATTTATGTTAAACTTGGATTTTCAAACTGTCTTATCGTAATTGACGTTGCCTGGGTAACGAAACGATTTAATTATTACATAAATGTCATATTAATGTAATTAAAATTGAAGACAGTTTTGCAAAGATTCTTGTTAGTTTTCGATGAGTGAATTTAATAATATGGATGGTGATTATTATGAAAATTCCCTTAATAATTGCCATTTAAATAATAAGGTAACTTTCCTTTACGTATATTTGATATAAATTTATTGATATCTGAGTGTTAATAGTAGCTATACCTAAGCCGCCATTTCGGGGAAATAAGTACTCATTTATTTCCCTGCTAATTCATTTATTTCCCCGATAAGATGCAGCTCATATAATGAGGCATTTTTCTACCTGTCAACGGGGAAAAAAGGTCAAACTTATAGCCCGTCGCAGAAAAAAATATTTTAAATGTCAAGTATCAATAATGTCAATACATTTTACAAAATTTATTAATTAGAATATACCAAAAAGTGGGGTAGTTTTCGCTCGCTTTCTACGGCCTCTCACTTCTGATTCATCGTCTAAGGTATTCCCTCGGGTATTCCTGTCGATCTGTAGACGATGTCTTTTAGTTTTCCGAATTGTAGAGAATTACCATGTAAATATCGACACTTATATCAAATATTCGCTCCTGTATAACTGTTTCAAAGGGTAATGTTATGGACCATTTATTGAGACTGAAAAGCTGCTTCTATTGAGCTGTAGTTACATTTAAGTCTGTTAAGGTCATCGTCATTTTCAAGAAAATTGGGAAAAAGATTTCAATATGACGCCATTTTCGTAATAGCCTGGACTTTAACAAATAAAAATAATGTCAGTGACGAAAATTACGTCACATCGAAATGAAAACAATGAAACAGACGTCACAAATTTGAATTTCATTTTAGATTTTCTCGAAAACAGACTTTAATAATTAATGTAACTTTCCCCGAAATCAAAAGATACAGTGTATACTAAATATTTGCCAGTATATAAATCTATTTTTTTGCTAAGGTCTTTCTTACTGAAGCATTCCGATTAAATCAGTTTGCGGATAAACTAATAATAACAAAAGTAAGTTTGATTTCCTGCCTTCTGTGATACTAATTTCTATAAATCTTTGGGCAGTTACGTTTTCTTTGAAGGACCTTGCACGTGATTGATTAGTTACGTATTAAGTGTATAAAAATCCATTATTTTACTAGCATACGAATATGGACTTAATTATCTTAATGGGAAGCTTAAATCCAGTAGCCGAAGGAATAAATAAAAGTTAAGAGTTTTATTATTAAGTATTTTAAGCCAGTGCCTACGTTAGCTAGGTACGAGTATATTATATACAATAGGTAGATATTTTAAAACTTTTAAAATAAATGCTAAAAATATGAAAACATTTCCATGAAATTTCATGCACCCAAAGCACCGTGCTGATAAGATCCCTCATAAAAACAACCTTATCAGCCTTTAATCTAGGCGCTTATCATGGCGGTGCTGCAATCAACCATTGCCATGAGGTTGCCGGTCATTTGGCAGTTTCACGTGTTCATTTTATTCACTTACTTACTTGTTCGGCTCGATATCAGCTTACCGGCTTGCTTTGCTAGATTAGACCGCGCCGGTAATGGCGATGATAAGGCACAAGAAGAGAACAAATGCATGTTAAACTACAGATTTGATAAGCTAGCCATGTCTGTTCTACGATAACAGTACAAGAAAACAGAGTTCGGTTTGAATTATAATCCAGTGTGCGCGGTTCCAACAGTGTTGCCATGTTCATATTTGTAATTTGGTGTGGAATAATAGATCTAAGTGTATTATAAAGTTCCACGTAATTTTGAAATTAATAATTATTCTCAGCAATTTTTATCATGCAACTAAACAATTTAACTATATTACTTACAAGGTGTGAAATTTTTGAAAAAGAGAGTATAGGAATGTATACCTACTCAACGATTCATAAATAAGGAATGAATGCAGGTCGAACGATTATAAAGCACATAAAGTGCAATTACTAGCTGTTACATAGGGTCGGAGTATTCCTCCATCACCCTAACATTTGTCCTACTGGCAGTGCCTAAAACTCAATCGAGAGAGCTTCCATCCAAACAACAACAGAGCCACCAGAGTACCAGAACCAGAACAACCACAGACATGTGTATCGCCCTATTGGGGTTCATCAGTGTGCTGCATTTGGAGTATCCGCGGAGGATGTTCTCGAATTTCTGAAAGCCCCCTAGGTCTTTAGCAAACCAGTTACACGGTTCTCCGTGTGGTTTAAGCAGAGCGACATCTAGCAGAGCGGCTCTCTCGATTGAGTTTCAGGCACTGCTAGTATGCAAAATGTTGAGGCGATGGAGAAATACTCTTTCTCCATATAACGTTTCCATATAACAGGCTAGTAATTGCACTTTATGTTGCTACTCATACGACCTGCATCCATTCCTTATTTATGAATCGTTGAGTATACATGCCTATTGTTTCTTTTTCATGATTGTCAATCATCGTTGGAATTGGTGGTGTCTGAAACTACAATAAATCTTGAAGTGAACTCACAATTAGTTCTTCGGACTGATCGCTAGATGTCGCTCTGCTTAAACCACACGGAGAACCGTGTAACGGGTTTGCTTAAGACCTAGGTGACTTTCAGAAATTCGACAACATCGTCCGGATACTCCAGATGTAGCACACTGATGAGCCCCAATTGGGCGAAACACGTCTCTGTACTTGTTCTGGTACTCTGGTGGCTCTGTTGTTGTTTTGATGGAAGCTCCGTCGATTGAGTTTCAGGCACTGCCAGTATGACAAATGTAAGGGCGTTGGAGGAATACTCTGACCCCATGTAACAGGCTAGTAATTGCACTTTATGTGTTTTATGCTCATACGACCTGCATTCATTCCTTATTTGTGAAATTTTTGGACTACATATCATCGTATTCTTGTAAACGGTATGATATGAGATACAGAATCGGTTAAGTTACAGAAAAGCTCCACAAGTTTATGCTTGATAAAAAAGTGAAAAAAGTTAGGATAAGTTATTGTTGCTGAAAGAAACTTTACATTGAAATTTCACGTTTTTTCTTATTGCAACTAAATTAATCATTTATTTACATAAGTCATGAAAGTTATACCTATATACCCATCTGACATATTACAAAAGCCGTCTAGATTAAAGTTTTCATGGTCAACGTTTCTTTTCCTTATGACCGCCATATTTATTTTTTTATGTCGTTCACAATAAAAAAAATAATGAAAAACAAAAATTTATAGAATTGAAAAATATAAAAAAGTTTTTTTTTTAATGACAACTTTTCACACCGAATATCACAAAAAAACCATAAGACAAGCAATATGTCTTCATGTTGACGAATTCGCTGAAAAAATGTTTGTTTTTTTTTTCAAAAAAGAGGAATAATTTTTTTTTTAATGTTAGAAATTTTCGGTTTCCATGATTTTTTTAAACCAAACAAAAAATAATAATTTGGCAGTCATAAAAAAAACAAAAGTTGACTATGAAAGCTCTAGAATCTACCTGGCTTTGAAAATTTTGGTAATGTCATCTGAATAGCTCCTTGACGTATGTAAACCTACAATAAATTTAGTCATCTTCAATATTGATAAAGATGTATGCAAAAAAAAGGAATTTCGATTATTCAGTTTGTTTCAGCATATTTCAGCAATGACTAAAAATATACTATTTTTCATATTATACCTATAACTACCACATTAAAATTAAAACCAAAATTAAACCGTCGTTTCGAAAACGTAAAGTTAGCTTAACTTTAACTTTACTGGTAAAGAATAGGGAAATAGCGAATAGGGAAATAAATACGAAAAAAAAACTGATCAAAATACAGCATAAATTTTATATGAAGGCGAGAGTTTGACGAGAATTGGTTAGTGTGCAGATACGCCTCCGAATCCATAAAAAATTGTTGTCCAATAACTCCAATATCAACATTGTTAGTCGATGTCCACGTTAAAAAAACAACCAACCAGATAAGTCTGATAAGAGTATCTCCGCCGTTCATCGAACGAGTGAATTCTTATTAGTGGCGGTGAGTAAAGCTCACAAGATGCGTAGTTCACGCCCAGCCTTCGCCTTCCTATAAAAATCAGGCAGTATTTCTTTATAAATAATTTACAAAAATTTGAATCTCCTGACGAATCTCTTCACACTTTGAGCTACCTGGTCTCTGACTGCTCGAGTGATTTTTCTAACGTTAATTTTTTATTTTTTTTGGCAACTTGGCCAGCTAAAATCACTATTAAGAGGATCAAGTGAGATAAAGCATGAGTCATGTGCCAGAACTGACAAACGAATTGTTGTGGTGTTTAAATCTTTGATTAATTTGGTTTGACCTTTTGTGTATGTTGAAGATTGACACGTCACAGAATCTTCAAAAAATTTATCTATGTGGTCTATAACTACTGTTAATACCGTACAGGAATTTAGCTTTTAATTCGCGGTAAATCAAATTCCAAGGGTATTTAAAATACGATTTAAAGATCTCCAGGTGTACAGGATGGGTATCTTTTTTTAATTTAGTAGTTTTTAGTTTTAATTTAGTAGGTTTGGTTTTTGTTTCTATTACTGTCTCTATCTAGTAGGTATTTTCTTTCACCTTTCCAGATTGCAGGTGTGGTTATTCAACGCGGATTTGAGAAGGTGGTAGGTTTTTTTTTTAATGAGAAATTATAATTCCTGTGATACATTATTTTAAAGTTCTCTTCGCATTCTCCAAACAAAAATGATTTTCTTTAAATTTCTTGCAGATATTAATATTAAAAATAAATTATTATTTTCATTATTATAAGATTTGGTTGCAGCGTGAACATGCACGCAAAATATCGCATGAAATATTTGCATTGTGTTATAAGTTTATTTCAATAATTATTTCATTTATTTTATTATTTATTATCATTTATACAGTCCATTTTTTAAATAAAATCAACCTGTGTACCTAACCTACGTAGTAATCACCGCCCACAGGCCCAACACTACTTACATAATTAAATTAAGTAGGTACATAGTCCTAGTAGACAATTATTATTGTTTTTGACGGAAAAAAATTAAAGAGTTTGGTGAGAGTATGGTACTTTTTCCAGTTACCTACATATGTTTATTTAATTACTTACCCTAAATGACATAATTTTGAATTCATAATGGTTCATTCAACATAATATACAATTTAAATATGTGATTGCATACAATAATAATAGGCAATTGTATATAATAAAATTGCAAAAATGAAAAATGTACCAGAATAGCATTGAACTTTAACTTTAAAATGTAGTACCAGCGTACCAGCAAAAATAAAATGTATCAAATGTGGTACAAATGTACCACCGCGGCAACACTGCACATCGAAATCTCTGGTCTGTGGCTAGAATCTTTGGTCCCGCCCCCACTGGGCGTTGACCTTCAAGTACAGAATGGGACCGTCTTAAATACAGGCAAAGTTGCTATTATACCTATCTCGCTCCAGCACATAGGCAAAGGCATCTTACTCTTTAAACCACGGTGGTCAACTGCTGCCTTGACCCACGTCCCAGATCCTCGCCACTATATTCCCGGGAATTACAAAAAAAAACAACTACCTATATAAGTAAAGTTAATTACTGGAATTATTACATAGTTATAATATAATTATTATTAGTTTTACTTTTTTACTTTATGATACAGTATAAAGTTACTTGAGTTGGTTAATTTATTTGGGAGGTCATTGACCAAATGACCTAATGGAGAAACCGCCACTGACTCACAGGGAAATTCACTACAACACACTACAAACTTAATTAGTATATAATAATTTTTAATTTTTCATGCTGTGAAGTACAAAAATCATGTATCTGGTGTAGGAGATGTTCACAATTTTCGCCTTGAACATCTTGGCAAAATGCTAATAAAAAAATTTTCAACGCATTTTTTTCAATAATTTTATTTTAATTTATTTTGTAATAAATCTGAAAACAATATCATTTTTGTATAGACAATGAACAGACTTTTTAAATGATGTAGGTATCACAGGACCTATTTCCTCACAAAAAAATCAAGATAGCGGCCGTCGTATTGTAAAATTATTCGGCAAAAAAATCTTTTTTTGTGTCAAAAGATGTGCAATGTTGTCTGATTTGACCCCTTAAACTTTCAGAACGATTATGTTAAACCGTTCTGGCAACAGAATCTTGGTTTCGTACTTAACAGCTACCTGTATACAGCGAATATAAAGAAGCCTGCTTTGAAAATAAAGAAATCCTTAGGAAAAATAGAATTTTGCCAGAGAACCCTGACATTGATGATAGGTAGCGCCAACAGAACTGTTTCTAGACAGGCAATACTTGTAATTGCCAGCCTGGTTCCAATACACTTGCTGGTGAGAGAAAGAACTGCATGAACATGAAATAGGAAACATTGCAGAAACTGACAGGTATATGACGCTAGAGAGACAACCCTGAGGGAGTGGTAGAGAAAATTGAGACCCAAAACGGTGGAAGAATGGACCAGACTCCTCATACGCAATGTGAGACCATGGTTAAAAAGGAAGTTTGGAAGTGTCGGATACTATGTGACGCAGTGACTAACTGAATGGACACGAATCATACGGGAAGTATATGCACAGAATCAGCAAGTGGGACTCGAGAAGTGCATATACCAGGACGCACAAGTAGACGAAGCAAACCACTCTTTTTTGTGCAGAAGATTCAAGAGCGAGAGAGAGAGGAATTGATGGGAGAAATGGGACGACAAATAAATGAGAGAATACTGTAAATATCATGCAGGAGAGCGAGAGGAACTGAAAAGTGGGGAAGCAGTCTATTGATACAATATTGACAATTAAGGAAATGGAAGAGCGAGGGAGAAAGTGGAAAAGATAAAGATATAGGAATTTATAAATAATGAAGAAGGTGGATCTGACGCAGACGTGTATTAAACACGGTACCGGATCCAACTTGAAGAACGGAAAGGATTTTAATTAGTGCGAGTCCCACAGTCCCCTGCGATTGAACTAGCGCAGAGGCTGCATACTGGATTTCTCCTTCAGCGGAAAAAAGGGTTTCCACAGAAGACTCACCGTTGGCTTCACACTTCAGATCAAAGGTATTTGAGTAGACAACATTCGTGCCAGATGCTAAATGTCCGCACCAACACCACGAAATTATATCTCAATTGGTTCCTGGAATATCCTGATAAAAAATGAAAATTGACTTTTTCAACCTCTTGTAGCTTTGGCTGATTCAAATTATGATTCAGGCATTTCTTTTGTCTTGTCTAATTTATAAGTTTGCCTGCAAAATTATAAATGCACTCCGAAATTTTCACAACCACAACGAGTTAAAATTCAATATTACCAAGATGACGGCACATTTAAAAAATGACCAAAGAAGACGCCATCTTTTTTTTGAGAAACCCGAAATATTATTATATTTAGGTACAAGCGACTGATGTGCAACCACCCTGTATTATTGTCATATAGCTTATTGTCATACAGCTATACATATTGTTATATTGTTACAGCTACACATTAGGATACCACAAAAAAATTTAAGATAGGGACGTGTAAGCCGTTTTCCGATGTTTTGCACCGTTATAGTTGTACGGTGTTTGAAAAATTGCAATTTTCACTAGCTCATAACTCATACCCTGCTCAATTTAAACTGCAACTATAAAGCCTTTGTCATTACAGTGAGAGAAAGTAATGCCGAGAGTCCAGGCGCTTCCATTCGACATCGTGCCCAAAAATTGAACATTATCAGATCCACTCTACAACGAATTTTGATAAGAGAGCAGCGTTTGCACGCGTACAAGGTTCAATTGACGCAAGAACGCAACCCAATGGACTTTGGGACTTGACGTCGTATATGATATATTTTTTCAATACGACTACGCCACCTGTCACATAGCACGCCAAACAATAGAGTTACTGAGGACGGAGTTTCCAGACCGTGTCATCTCTCAATTTGGCGATCAAAATTGGTCAGCATGATCGTGTGATTTAACGCCGATTGACTTCTTTCTTTGGGGCTACGTGAAGGGAAAGGTGTATGCGAACAAGGCAGAAACAGTTTTAACGCCTTAAAGAAGAAATACTGGCGAAATAGAGCCACAGTTATACAAAACTTTATCAAAAATTTTAAGAAAATAATGACCTGGGAAAATGTTTCCTTAAGAAAATACAATTTGTTTAAGTTTTAGGAAAAAAATTGTATTTCTAAAATCTCTTACATGATCTGATACCTCCCAATGAAAACTTTTTCAATCCAGTGGCGGAGATCTGGGTATGTAGTTACCTTTTTTTTAAATAATTTCTACGTCATTGATACTAATCCAAATATGACATTTTTAGTAGACGCCTCGTGTTGTTTGGAGGAGAAAAATCATCTTATGATTTGATGAATACTACAAAGGTATCATAACTTGTCAGGATCATCAAAAAAAAAAAAAACTCATTCTTAGATGAAACTTCAAAAACTTCTTGCGCGTCATGCGTCAGTCGCTAAATAAGTGTATGTTTTATTATTTCACCCAATTATAAATTTTTGGGTCAATTTTCTGCTTGCCGCTTCTACGAAATGTTTTTTTTTAGTAATGTCAGTTACTGATGACAACTATTTTGATAGAGGATTATAATAGTAATAGTATAGTATATTATTCAACAAGCGCATAATGATAGCTATTATCCACGAAGATGAAAATTGCAGCACGAGCCTCTGGCGAGTGCTGTAACATCTAAGTGAATAATAGCCATTATGCGCGAGTGGAATACTATACTTTATCTACGAGTATACTTGAATAAAAATTATTTTACTTACGGTAGAATTAAATTTTTATGTAAAAAAGTTTTATGGATTGCAGTTTCATTTATTAAAAAATATGGTTCTCTTTAAGTAAATATTTTGGTTATTAAATATTGCAAAAGAACAGAAAATATTATATACTTCACTGTCACTGAAAATTTGTAAAATAACTTTAAAAGGAGAAAAATTACAAAATCAGGGTGAAAGATTTCGTCGCCAATCGTATTTCACTTTTGATTTTGCAGGCAGTAAACCATTAATTGATGCATTTGTTGCTTTTCCCCTATTTATATCATGTGGCATATTATTCAAGATGTTATTTTCTTCGAAGAACATCCTGTATTATTCTGTTTATAATAATTTTAAGTTTAATTTTTATAATACAATAATTTGTATTGTAAAATTGAAACTAAACATAAACAAATGTGAATGTTAGGTTATCGTGATTATTAGCTGTCACTACTGTCAGTCGACTAAACCTATTGGCAGCGTTCCAAAGGCATCAGCTTTCAAAGATGTTGAATTGGGCTTTATAACTACGCACGGATACTAAAACATGTTCATTTTAGTATTATGATAAGTAGCTTCGTATGCTATAGTAGTTGAAAGATCAAAATCATCCTAATATTCTGCGACTTTCATATTTTTATAACATTTTATTAAACGTTTAGGGACTCTACTTTCACGTCAGTGGACCATTGACAGTGTAACGTTATAATAGCCCTGCTATTATAAGTTCCCTTCAGGAGCGTAATTTGAATTCAAACTAGTCAATCTTCGCGGGCGAACTTGACGTTGCAGCAGGCAGAGTTCGTGGTGGCTCGTTCTGTCCCGTGAGAAGCGATAGTGACGAGGAAAGGTGATGGGGTCGAATCGGTCATTCATACTTCAGACAAGCAAGCAAAATAACCTAAAATCAATGGCTGGCTAATTTTTATTTGTTCTCCTGTCCAAGCGGGTAAGTAATAGGCTTTTGTAGTAAATGACACCTATTTTGTGTTCAATTTATGATTCTTTGATATTTGATTTATGCCTCTAGCACCGTCAAACTTTGCGGATTAATCCTATCATCGGACGCAAAACAAAATGGCGTGATCTCACCTGTCACGTATAATTTAATTTTCATGTTATTAGTTGATTTTTATTACCTTTAATTTTCATACTGTTAGTTAATTTTTATTAACTGTTAATATTTAATTTGAGGTCCTCGGACTGGATTGGGGTTCAATCAAATTTGTTTCTGTTCTCTTGTGAACCACCTCCAGATCCGATGGCCTCTGCAAATCGCTTCAAAATACTAAGTACGTCATTTCTGTCGTAGCGGGATGAAACCCCCGTGATGAGGATGGCACTCCTGATGAGACCCGTGATGAGGATGGCACTCCTGATGAGACCCGTGATGAGACTCCGGACGGGACCTCTAATGGGAATCCTAATGGGACAATAAGCGGACAGTCCCCGCCGTCCCTCCTACACCACCGACCTGTCACCTGGAACTGCAGGAAAGGCCGAAACTCCGGGAGACGTCCTGACACCAGGGCCCCCGTTTCTGGTTGGACCCAACCACCACTGACTGTTTCCAGTCAGAAAATCATGACGTACTGATCGCCTCCATCTGCGAAATCTACCTCCAAGCTAAGTACAAGGCCTCGTATCATGATTTTGTGTAAATTGACCCTCCATCCAGGTCTGGGCGGAGTAGATTTTCTCAGTTCAAATTTATTCATTATTATTTAATTGTCCTTATCAATTGCTTAAGGAATTTGGGAACTTCATTCCACAAGATTTTACTTTAATAATTTAATTTTGCTTTGAAATTTCGATACTCAGCCTCACTGTTTCACAATTTTGATTTTTGCTTGTAACAAATAAATATTCTCTCCTGATCTGGCCATCGTCACCTTTTACATCATTTTTACATCAATGAAAGAATTTATGTCCATCGACTGTGATTTATTGTTTTTTTATTTATTACCTACCTATTTGTACCTAATTGTTTTGTTATCCATTTACAACTATTTATTGCAAATTTATCAATTGTTACTTATTAATAAAACATTGTTAAACTTATGTCGGGTTTCCCTTGCCCTGTGACGTCGCTCATATGTGTGTCTTTGCCAAGGTGGGTTAATTTTATCTGAGCTGCTGGCTGCTAAGTGTCTCCTACCGTCCTCTTGCTTTGCAGAAGGGTGGAAAGGGGGTTACAAATTATTACACCACTGAGAAGGAACTTCTCGCAGTTCTGATGTCCATCGAGAAATTTCGTTGCTATGTTGAGGGCACCAAATTCACGGTCATATCTGACCATTCCTCCCTGCAGTGGTTGTGGAACATGAAAAATCCATCTCCGCGGCTGGCAAGATGGCTTGTGAAACTCTCGCAGTTTGATTTCACGATTGTCCACCGTAAGGGATGTGAGATCCCAGTTGTTGATGCCTTGTCTCGATCCGGGGTGGATAGCTCTCCAGTGGCCGGTCAGGTTTCGGTTCTAGACTTGACTAGATTGACGCCCGATAGATGGTATAGGGAGATGTTGTCGAAGGTTAGGGGCGACCCTGATTTGTTTCCTTCCTTTAGAGTCGAAAACAACATTCTATACAAGCATGTCCTGACCAGAGATTTGTGTCCAGAATCAGTGTCTGACTGGAGGATTGTTGTTCCAACCAAGAACAGGCTGGAAATTTTAAGGATGTACCATGATGATCCCACCGCAGGTCACCTCGGTGTTTTCAAGACCCTCGCTCGGATTTCGGCCTTATACTACTGGCCTCACATGAGACAATCGGTCCGGATCTATGTGCGCTCATGCAAGGTTTGTTCCCAGTGCAAGCCTAGTAACTTGCCCCAGGCCGGTCTCATGGGAAAATACAGGGAGATCAGGTCCCCGTTTCAGATGATATCAGCTGATCTCTTGGGTCCCTATCCTAGGTCAAAGAAAGGAAATCGATATGTTTTAGTGGTATGTGATTGGTTCACCAAGTTTGTCTTGGTGCATCCCATGTCCCAGGCTACTTCAGCTGGCATCGTAAAGTTCATAGAGAACCAGGTATTTCTTTTGTTTGGTGTTCCCCAGGTGGTTGTAGTTGACAATGGATCCCAGTTTATTTCGAAAGAGTTCAAGTCACTAATGGACAACTACAAGGTTCAGAAAATCTGGTACACGGCTCGATATCATCCTCAAAGCAATCCTTGCGAGCGTGTAAACAGGACCATCACCACCGCCATAAGATCATATGTTAGGCAGGATCAAAGGACTTGGGACGAGTCCATCTTCAAGATTGCGCAGGCAATAAGGCTTGCTAGGCACGAGGTGACTGGATATTCTCCTAGTTTTTTGAATTTCTTGAGAACGGTTCCCGTTGATGGTTCCTTCTATGGTAAAATCCCCACCAATGTTGAGCCTGAAATTAAGATATCCGAGAGTGTTCTTGACCCCAACCTCATTCAGGAATTACCTGAACTTTATTGTAGGGTCCAGAAATGTCTGCGCCAATCGTATGAGGCAAACAAGAGTCGGTATAACTTACGTAGGAGAGATCTGAGGTTCTATAAGGGTGATAGGGTGTTGAAGCGAAATTTTGTTTTGTCTAAGGCATCTGATAATTTTGCAGCTAAGCTAGCCCCAAAATTTATCCCATGTATTGTCGATCAGGTGAAATCTCCACTGGTTTACTCACTCAAAGATTATGACGGCAATAAGCTGGGAGACTTTCATGTAAAGGACATAAAGCCCGACCCTTCTGGAATTAGCGAAGATGAAAGTTCCGAGTCAGACCACCCCTAGGAGTTGTGTCAACTCCTAAGGATGCCATTGCCATCGAGGTAAAACAATGCTGTCTGTGTCCTTCCTCTAGGGTAGAACATCTTCACCCTAAATATTCGTGTCAGGCCAGTTTTCCTGCTAAGGTAATCTGAGGTAAGACCTTACCGCCTGCGACAGCCCTCCTTTCTTCGCCATTCTTCTATCGTAGGTTTTCGTAGGTTGAAATACATGTTTATAATAGAAGCTTTACCCTTGCATGGCATTCCTATCGCAGTCATCATGCGATACCATGTAAGTTTCCTTTTTTGTTAGTGTAAGTGTGGACAAAATAGTTTAGAGTCTCACCACTGTGCAGTTTTCTTGTGATGGCCAATGAATAGCACTGTACAGCTTTAATTTTGTAGTAATAGTAATAGTAATTTAAAATGTAGCGTAGTAATTAGTTCGAGTTTTACCCCTACATTGTTTTTTTTTGTAGTCATTAGATGACACCTTGTAGGTTTTATTTATCTGTCGTAAGAGCAGAAATTTAGTTGAGTAAATAGTTGGAAACTATGTTTAGGATGCTTTGTCAGAATTTCCCTTGTACAGTCTTAATTCCTGTTTTAGTGCTTCATACCAGAACAGCTCTAGTCGGATCACTCTTCACACACTTTCTGGCTGAGGTTTCATCCTCATTTTCGACTTAATTCGTAATACTCTGCTGGCCTGTCGTCCGGCGTAGTCTTATTTGGTTGGTTGTCGATATGCTCCAGTGGGCGAGCTTCGAGATCAATTTGAGGCTGTCACATGGCAGGCTGCGGACCTGTTCGGATTTTTTTGGGCGCTCCCGGGCCTAGTATTGCTTCAATTGATTGTTATTTGTGTGGGTTTTCAGGAGCTTCCTATTCTTCTGAGTAGGAATTCTGGGACCAAGTTCAGTCATGAGGCGATGGTGCGGGACCAGCTTAGTTCGGACAGGAAATCTGTTGAAGGCTTTGTTCGGTATGCGTACTTATGCTTGATGTCGGTTATGTATACAGAGCGTTATACAAATTTGTGTATGCTGATCGTTCCTCGAGTTCATCTCTGGTGTGCCGATTAATGTTCTTTGAATTTATGAATTGGTCATATCCACCGTAGGTCTTCGACCTAATTCCAGATAAGTTTCTTTTGTGTGAGATCCACTCTGTTTATCGGATTAACCAATTAACCATGATTTGTGTCTTATCTTCTACTCCTTGCTCTTCTCCAAAACCCAATTTCTTTCTCTTCGGAAGCTCACAACTTCCTGGCGCCCATTCAATTTTCTGTAGATACCCACATTATGCTCATTTTTATGTAGGAAAATTTCCCTTGGTGAAATTTTTCATCTTATGGAGGGGCGTGTGTAACGTTATAATAGCCCTGCTATTATAAGTTCCCTTCAGGAGCGTAATTTGAATTCAAACTAGTCAATCTTCGCGGGCGAACTTGACGTTGCAGCAGGCAGAGTTCGTGGTGGCTCGTTCTGTCCCGTGAGAAGCGATAGTGACGAGGAAAGGTGATGGGGTCGAATCGGTCATTCATACTTCAGACAAGCAAGCAAAATAACCTAAAATCAATGGCTGGCTAATTTTTATTTGTTCTCCTGTCCAAGCGGGTAAGTAATAGGCTTTTGTAGTAAATGACACCTATTTTGTGTTCAATTTATGATTCTTTGATATTTGATTTATGCCTCTAGCACCGTCAAACTTTGCGGATTAATCCTATCATCGGACGCAAAACAAAATGGCGTGATCTCACCTGTCACGTATAATTTAATTTTCATGTTATTAGTTGATTTTTATTACCTTTAATTTTCATACTGTTAGTTAATTTTTATTAACTGTTAATATTTAATTTGAGGTCCTCGGACTGGATTGGGGTTCAATCAAATTTGTTTCTGTTCTCTTGTGAACCACCTCCAGATCCGATGGCCTCTGCAAATCGCTTCAAAATACTAAGTACGTCATTTCTGTCGTAGCGGGATGAAACCCCCGTGATGAGGATGGCACTCCTGATGAGACCCGTGATGAGGATGGCACTCCTGATGAGACCCGTGATGAGACTCCGGACGGGACCTCTAATGGGAATCCTAATGGGACAATAAGCGGACAGTCCCCGCCGTCCCTCCTACACCACCGACCTGTCACCTGGAACTGCAGGAAAGGCCGAAACTCCGGGAGACGTCCTGACACCAGGGCCCCCGTTTCTGGTTGGACCCAACCACCACTGACTGTTTCCAGTCAGAAAATCATGACGTACTGATCGCCTCCATCTGCGAAATCTACCTCCAAGCTAAGTACAAGGCCTCGTATCATGATTTTGTGTAAATTGACCCTCCATCCAGGTCTGGGCGGAGTAGATTTTCTCAGTTCAAATTTATTCATTATTATTTAATTGTCCTTATCAATTGCTTAAGGAATTTGGGAACTTCATTCCACAAGATTTTACTTTAATAATTTAATTTTGCTTTGATATTTCGATACTCAGCCTCACTGTTTCACAATTTTGATTTTTGCTTGTAACAAATAAATATTCTCTCCTGATCTGGCCATCGTCACCTTTTACATCATTTTTACATCAATGAAAGAATTTATGTCCATCGACTGTGATTTATTGTTTTTTTATTTATTACCTACCTATTTGTACCTAATTGTTTTGTTATCCATTTACAACTATTTATTGCAAATTTATCAATTGTTACTTATTAATAAAACATTGTTAAACTTATGTCGGGTTTCCCTTGCCCTGTGACGTCGCTCATATGTGTGTCTTTGCCAAGGTGGGTTAATTTTATCTGAGCTGCTGGCTGCTAAGTGTCTCCTACCGTCCTCTTGCTTTGCAGAAGGGTGGAAAGGGGGTTACAACAGTAGTCAGTAGTTTGAATCTGCCAAACGTACGACAGAATAGGGCGGTAAAGTTAAACAATTGACATTAACGATTGAATAATGAGCTCATTGTTCAATCGATCTGACACTATTATTCGATAGGGCAATAGTAATGCATGCCATTACTTCGTTAAAATTAGACTAATAATTGATTTGTTATCTAATAGGAGTAGATAAAATTTATTAATTAATATAGGTTTGGCAATTTTATTCCACAAATAGTTCCAAAATTGAGACCTGTAATCTGGAAGCAACGCTAGGGTTTACCAAACTTCCAGGGGTACCTGTATGGTCCACGTGACCTACCTATAGAAAATTTTTAGATACTATTGAAAAAACTCTGAAAAAATACCACCGGTTTCGAAATTTCACTTTTTCCCACTTTACATCATAAAAATATAAACTATTTTTTCGTTTTTTTTTTGTCGTCGTTTAGATCATTGTAATAAATATTCACGCTAACAGTTCTAACAATAAATAAGTTTTAAAAATACAATAGATGGGTAAAGAATAATAATAGATAGGTACACCGTGCGGCTTAAGCTTTGTCCACACCAAAGAAACACAGAGGAACATTTTGTTGCTGGTTGCCGCAACCTGTTTATGGAAACAGAAACAACAGCAAAAGTTCCGTAAACATTCTGTCCACACCAAGGTAATTCAGTTTTGTGAATGTTTCGTTGTGTTGCCGCAACAGGAAACGTTGTGTCTACACCAGTGCAGTATATGTTTCTAAACAATGTGGTACGACGAAGAAGATTTACAGGCAGCAGAAGCTGCAATTGTAATTATTTTACAAAAACACAAAAAACGAGTCCGTAAATGTTGGACTAGACGAAGTCTTTTAGACAGAAAGACACATGGTGTCATACGTCACATTATATTTTCTGTCGTCCATTTAAACGGCATTATTTTTAAATTAATTAATGTTTTTTTTATTATTATAATATACTGAACGAAGTCAAGGTATTAGCTGATGTTTTCGGCAACTACCCGACGGCCTCACGACGCAAGTTTCGAGTTTTGGGAACAAGCAACAACGTGTCCACACTGATAAAAATACCGTTGAGAAACAAAAAATGTTTACCAATGTTTCTATATTTTCTTTGATCTTTGCCGCTAAATATGGAAACAAGCAACTTATAGGAACTTTTGTTGCTGCAACCATAAACAATGAGGAACTTAAATAAACTTTTGGCAACATTCAGAAACAAGTTCCAGGAACAAGCAACATAAACAGAATGTTCCTATGTGTTGCTTTCGGTGTGGACAAGGCTTTTAGGTAAGTGTAATCAAATTGAAATTCGGGGAAGTTTGTTTACCCTGCACTTGTTTATGCGCCGGTGCTGGTCGTTTTTACGACTTCATTCATTCCTACTTCCAAAACGTGCATCTCTAAAAACGATTTGAAAATAATCAGAAATATAATGTAGATATAAAAAGTAAAACAAATTCTACAAAAAAAAATCTAATAAATATATCCAATTCATTTAGGGAAATCCCCCATAACAGGCAACATAGCAGCAGCGCAACAATCCATGAGTCACCGTCGTCCGCCGCTGTCCTGCCGGCTCTTGACGGCAGTCGCTCCGTGCCTGTCTAGTGAGCGCGTATCTACGTCGCCTTGCCGTCCCCAGTCGCGCTACACGCACGTTCTCTCACCTGACAGATCGCGCCCCGTCATGTCGCCACCTGGGGGTTAATTGTACTCACCGCTGTGCTCTCAGTGTTGCCGTTCTGCGTGCTTATTGTGCCTGTCAACTGTTGTTTGTTTGTCGATGTGTGCCATGTAATTGTCCCTCGTACAGCAGTCATGTCCAGGAGGAAGCAGAGCAACCCCAAACCTCTCAAAAGTACGTCAGTCACCCAACGCATTAGTTCTGATGATGAAATGATGATATTTTCTAGTAGATTCGCTGAGATACCTATAGATTGCAGATAGTTGTTACCTGCTGTCAGTCAGTTGTTTGGGTTTTGGAATTCCGGTCAAATGTCCGGTCAAATCTGTTCCGTCAATGTAAACAGTCTGTTTATGATACCAAGCACAACAAGTTCAATTTTGATTAGACTCTTCCACTTAGATCATTATTAACCTTTTTCCTACTGCTTGATCAAGACTCCTATAATACTAGGTATACATATACCTAGTGCTATTATAGTGCAAAACAAGTAAACAATTATTATTGCGATGGTGATTGGAATTTCTGTCGCGGTTGTAACGTGTGTGTGTGTAATTTTTACTTGCGAAGAAAGCTTTGCCGGTTGAATCAATCTAGGGAATTAAGTGAATTAACCTTGATGTATTCCTATATTATAGCAATGTAAAGACAAAAATAAGTTAGCTAAAGCAGGTTGTTTGGGATACTGCCCAACTTTGGAGAAAAGCAGTACTAGCAAAAAAAGTGCGAAATCGTCTTGTGCTAATTTATGGCTGAGGTTATTTTGTATCTTATTTCAACACAGAAAGATAGTAAACCATCCTATTGTATATGTTATTAAAACCAATACTTACTGCTTTTTATGAAATATTAATGTTTCCAACTACAAAAGCAGTAAGTAACTAGATTAGCAGTTACTCATCTGTTTACAATTAGTTAGCAGTCAGTGAATTTCTCCAAAGTAGGGTAGTATAATAGGTG
The DNA here is from genome assembly GCA_910589415.1 of Malachius bipustulatus. Lineage (NCBI taxonomy): Eukaryota > Metazoa > Arthropoda > Insecta > Coleoptera > Melyridae > Malachius > Malachius bipustulatus. The sequence goes on along the minus strand of OU342631.1, from coordinate 54,739,555 downwards.
TAGGGGGTTTCTTTATAATGGGGATTTACGTAAACAGATCTAGGATCGGTCATTATTTACATCAGGGTATCCTAGAGTTTCACTATGGCACCTATATAGGGGTGGAGGTCCAGTACTATAGTAACACCAGAAAGGTATTCATTTGCTTCGAAAATGCATGGTTAGCAAAAAAAAAAAACCGGCACTATAAATCGGTTTTGAGAGTCCGGTCCTGGCGACAATCGCTAATAAATACGCCGGGTCTCGGAAGTAACAACTTGACGACAATGCCAAGCACTTCGAAGCGTATAGAGCAAGATTGGCACCGGATATAGCTTTCTCATATCGTATTCAGACTATAGTGATCGATGTCACGCTTTTTGGAATGGAAATGCAAAATAAATGCAAATATCAAAATAAAAATCGTGTCACTGTTAATTTCGAAGATATTCCTTGCCTTGAAAGTGAAGAAAAAAATAGCAATCCGACCGTAGTGTCGAAGAAGCGTTAGTTGTGACCTTAATATTACATAGTAGTGTGCAATGGCTGTTTTTAGCTTCTTACCCATCCAGCACCCATTTCGCTCCTTGGTACCGAAAAAAATGATGGAACTTAGGATACGTGGATGTAAATATTTACCCCAGGATCAAATAATGGATCTTATTGCCCGAAAATGTTTATAGTATAACTTACAGGCTTCTATAAGTTGGTGTCATCGATTTAAGAGCAACTTTTGGGAACTTGTAATTATTTGATCTGGTAGGTAGGTACTTATACTAAAAATGGAATGATTCATGTGATTAATGAATATATTATTATTTTTTTTAGATATTATGTATAATTAAATGTGGTGATGCTATGTATTTCTAGTTAATAATTTAATAATAAACATGAACTAACTAGAAACTAAACTAAACACAAGACTAATAAAGCTACTAAGTTAACGAGTAGATAAGATGATAATATTATGAAACCCGAGATGAAACCTATCTAAATACGAAAAAAATCAATGTTTTCTAAATAATTTATCAAGTTCCTCTAAAGACTTGTTCGTTCTGGGGAGAGTTACTTACATGCATACCAGTTTTGTTTTTGTTTTTTTTTTATGACCGGTTGACAATGTCTCCCCTATCAGAGAGATATGGAAATTTCTTGTTTACAATGGTGTAACAATAGTTATGATGAAAATATTCTAAGAATATGTTCATAAATATACGCGCTTGCAATATGAAAGTAGTTCTCTCGTTAATCCTGCTGCATGTATTTTTCAATACAGGTATGTCGGAAAATGTCGCCTGCAGTCTCTTTCAAAATATTTTATATCGAGTAGGTACCCACCATAAATATATAATAATATGACGTACCAATTTACAGTCTTATTCTTTTGGTATTCCTCTTTTGTTAATTGTTTTTTCTAAAGTCAGTTTCATTTTATGTCAATTGTTTTTCCTATTTACGTAAGAGTGACTATAAACTTTAGAAAAGCATTTGGTATAAACGGCATCTAATTTGAAAAAGAGGAATTTAAATTGAAAAATCACACTGATGTTTGCGATAAATGGGAAAAGCCGAGGGAAAAGGATTTGACAAATTTGGAAGAGCAATTGACAAATTAATGACGACAATCAAAAGAAAAAGACTGTAGGTACCTAGAATTTAATACAAGCAAAGGCAAGAAGACTTTTCACAAGTATGTACATTAGAACACTGAAGTCTACTTTGATAAATATAATCTCCCACCTATTTCTATTATAACATAATGGAAAATAACATTGGCATCAAATATAGGGTGTTCGAAAACGAATCCGTATGGAGTAGGCCCTGACAGCGAAGAGGTTTGTCTTAACTGAATCCACTTTTAACAACTAATAGGAGGTATTGATTCTGTTGGGTTAGATCATTAATTCTAATTAACTTTCCATTTGTTTAAACTTTAGAAAAGCAGACTTCCCGTCATTGTACAAGAGCTCTTGCAGGAGTTTGATTGGTCGTTCTTCCATACCTGCCCTTGAACCAAATGCTTATCTCACATGTTCCGTAAACATCCCTAAGAAAAGAAAATATCCCCCGTGGTTTGATCGATCAGTAATTTCTTGTCTCAAACAAAAATGTACTATCGTCATAAATATAAAAGGAGCAAAGATGTTCGTGACTATGATCTTTTCAAGAATCTGGGAGCCGAATTTAAGAGAGATATTGACAGTAAAAGTTAGAAGCAAACTTCAAATCGAACCGAAAATAGGTACTTCTGGTTTTATGTGGGTAACAAAAGAAAAAAAAAAACGTTTCACTACCTAGCTGCATAAGATACAATGATGCCACACACATCGAGGAAGAGTCGGTGTTACAGCCCTAAAAAGGATAAAGCCGTCTTTCACATCGGGCCCTGACGACGTACCTTTTTGATTATTAAAATTGTGCAGCTGCATTTACTGTTCGACCTACACTAATTTTGTTTAATTTGTCTCTAAATGCAAGTACCTTTCCAGACGTATCGAAATCTTCTAAAATTCGTAATATATCTTCAAAAAAGTTGAAAGAGATTGTATAGGGAATTAAAGACCCATCGCTCATTATCTATCATCAGTAAACTTTTCGAAATATTCCGGGAGGACTCCGAGGAGGACTCTTTTCGTGAGCATGTGAAAAATCTTGTCCCATCTAACCAACAAGGCTTCTCGGCGTGTCGATCCACAGTCTCCAACCTTTTATGCTTTACTCATTATGCATGTGAAGTCCTTGACATGGGGGGCCAGACCGATGTAATTTACACGGATATGTCGAAGGCTTTTGATAACTCGACCACGGAATTCTCCTAAACAAGCTGCTCAACTTTGGGTTCCCCTCTAAGCTTTTAAATCTGCTCCGTACGTATTTCTCAGAGAGACAGCAGTTTGTTCTATATCGTGGGTTCATGTAAAAAATATTGTGGCTACATCTGGTGTTCCACAGGTAACAGTGTTCTAGGACCGCTGCTTTTTAATATTTAACCACAAGATTCCGTTTTGGGTCCATTATTATTTTTATGCTATATCACTGATCTAGGTACAGCATAAATACTATAGGAAGGCGAGACTTTGACGAGAATTGGTAAGTGCGCAGATACGCCTCCGAATCCGTAAAAATTTGTTGTCCAATAACTCCAATAACAACAATGTTAGTCGACGTCCACGTTAAAAAAAGTACCAATCAGATAAGGCTGATAAGAGTATCTCCGCCGTTCATCGAACGAGTAAATTCTTAGTGGCGGTGATTAAAGCTCGCAAGATGCGTAATTCACGCCCAGCCTTCGCCTTCCTATAAAAATCAGACAGTACCTACCTGGTTTCCACAGATTTATGATATTATGATATTTTAACGCAATTGACTTTTTGTTGCAAACTAAATAATATAGAAATAAATTTCCAAAAAACGAAAGGTATAAAATTTTCCAACAAAAGTAACAGTAATAGACAAACTTGTTTAAATATTAACTTCAATATCGAAATCATTAATTCATTCAAATTTTAAGAATTTTCTATAATAGATCAAAATTTAAATTTGAAACAACATTTAGAAAAATTTTTTCTAAAAAATTAATTAAAATTATGCTTCCAACTGGGATTTTAAAAAGATCAGGGTTCCAAAATAAATATATTACCATTAAGAACCTCAAGGGGGATTTTTTGGGTGGTCAGGCCATTCTGGAATCGTGAATTCCTGTAACGATTTCGAACTATTTGTCAATAATCAGTTTACTATAGTCCAATAAAGTCTAAAAAGTCATACGTATCGATTAAGAATACACATCCTTCTGATAGTTCGATTTATTTTGTTTCATATACGTGGTTTCTATAGTAACAGTCCAGTTTGTCTAAACAGTCCATCCCGCATAAATAAGTATACGTCAACATTGGTTTTGAATGAGAATTAAATGCACCACACAGAGGATAGAATGTCATTACGTGAATAAATTTTATGTAGTGGCTCTCAAACTGACGTAAGCGGTTCAATTCATTGTTTGAATGATTCCTTCAATAATTTACGCTCGTTCACAACTTGACAATTAACTGTTTGACATTTTCTGGTGAAATTAAAAATATTAATTCGGACGGTTAGTGTGACGGCACATCTGACTTTTTAAATTTAATCCTACTATTATAATTGACATTTTCATAAAATAGTCAAAAATATCAACCAATTAATTAAGGAAAGAGGCGAATCAAGTAACCTCCACCCGAGCCTCCACCCTCCTAGACACATTTTAGTGTACGGTTTCTAGCTTCACTAAGGGCACTTTGTAACACTTCGGCTATATGTATTGTTTATCTCGATGAACTTCTCCTCGATTCTGCGTCTTAACTTTGTCAAATCATTATAATTGGTTGTCATTATAATTGAATTTTTGATGTAAGGCCACAAAAACAAGTCACATGGCGTGAGGTCGCAGGATAATATAACGATAATTATGTGTTATGACTGTATTACGAATGATAAGTCGATCATCAAAATGCTCCCTCAGTAAATTGAGTGCTTCAATAGTGCAATGAGGTCTTGCAACGTCCTGCTGAAAATATCTTTCAGCCAGTTCATCGTCATGCAGCTGGTTTAAAAACGGCTAAAGAATTTCTTCCCTGTACTGCTGTGCAGTACAGGGATATGTTACTTTCATAAAAGATTGGTTCAAATAATCGACTTGTGCTAGTTGCTGCTCAAACACCAAATTTCTCAGGACAAAGTTGCTTTTCACTAAACTCATGTAGATTTTCAGCAATTTTGGGAATTGATATAACGTGATCTTTTTGAAACCATGCTTCATCTGTGAAGAAAGTCTTGCTCAACATTTCTTCATTATTTTGCTCAAGTTACGAAGACCATCGACAAAAATCAACCTCTCGGAGATGTTTCGAGGTAACAACTAATGCACCACCGTCACTCAATAAGGATACAAGTGAGCATATTTCCTAAGTATCTTATGGCAGGTTCCCAAAGAAACATCAATTTGATGAGCTAAATGATGAACTGATGTGTAAGGATCATTTTGCATAATATTGCGAGCGATTTCCACCTTTTCTTCAGTACGTATCTCTTGTCGGCCACTTCCTGTTTTCACAACATTTCCTGTGCCTCGAAAATTTGCAATGTATCGCTTAACCCCTTCCAGTCAGTGCAGGTATCCACATAATATGGATATTTCATGATGTCCATCAGAGTACATGTGGATATAATATATTTTTATTGTCTAATCTTTAAATACGGATGGTATATCACGTGAAAATTCATCACATTAGGTCGTTGCATGGCACAATAATTACCCCATCAAAATAGGTTGGTCTCATATGGCCGTTGTCGCGACAGGTTGCGTACAGTCTTAACATTCTAGGGTGCTCTATTTTTTTATTTTAACACTTTTTTCTGTCAGTCATACAAACAAGGTATGCTTGGGCAAAAATGTCGATACATCAAAATTATGATAATTTGAAAAAATATTATGTTCTTGATCCTAACTTGGCAGAATTTCTGCATACTGATGAATGATAAATAAAAACTAACGTTTTAAACTTCTATCTTCAGACATTATGTAAATGAGTATTAAAATTTATATGAATTATGAAACCTCTGTTGCCTCTGCATTATCAAAAAAAAATTTGCCTTAAAAATTTTAGGTGTAAGTGAGTTACGAGGTAATAATAAGTACCTATGTTTAACTCTTGCATGTGAAACTCTTGCCAAAGTTTAAGTCACAAATATTATTCCGGTACCCCCAAAAGACTGATGTCAAGTGTTACAGTTGATGATTCCGCATAAAGTTTCCTCAAGAGGTCCTCATGGCTTTGTCCTGATGCGTGTTCCTTCATCTTCAAAGTTTTTATTAACGAAAAAACAGACGATCTCACGTTCCATACCCTGTTTACGCAGGTGACCTAAAGTTGGTTACAAGGGTCAGATATTAGATCTGAGTCTGACGTATTCTTGTAGCAGGAGGGTCTTGATGCTTTGGGTGCAAGGTGTGATCGTTACAGACAGGATGTCAATATTGGTAAGCGCATCTTGGTTTAGTATTCTGGTAGGAGCAATAGTTCAAGTTGAAGTTCAAGTTTATTCACACCAATCAACAAGGATGATAAAATATGTTAAGCATCTGCGTTTTTGGCAGGTCAAACCCAATACCTCATTTATCTATAACCATATTCTTGTGGGCTTGTCTTTAGCACGTTCTTTTACTGTCAGCGGTCTTGGCGTCATTTTGGATTTAAGATCGCCGGAAGCACCTCAGCCTCATGGGCTTATTGTGCTTCCGTTTTCGGTTTAAACTCTGCATGCAGATTATATTGTTTCGGCGTCTCAACAGAATTGTTGAATTTTTCCTTAGGAATTTAAGGCATTTTGAGACTATTGAAGCCACACTGATACGATTAAAGTTATTCAGCGGATACTTCCTAAATACCTTGCTTATCATATTGATTCAAGGTACCCACTGAGGTTATTCTCAGTATCTGCGGCTTGGTGGGTTTTATGCTTAGAGCCCTGTCGGGTTGTGTCCTCTGATCTCCTCTAAATAATATAATATGATACATTGCAGAATTCACTGTTCTGCATAAGTTCTTACACTTATGCGTCTATCCTCGAAATTGCACTGCTGACTCGGCTGCTGATACGAGCTCTTTGGATATTTTCAATATGTACTGCAAGTTATAGTTATAGTAATTATAATTATTATTGTAGTTCTAACGCACGAGGTCACCTAGAAAAGATGTTTTCAAAGTCTAGACACCGTTTAATTTCTGACTACATTTATATGTACTTTCGTAAATCGATAAGTATATGTCTCTTATAAATCTAATCATTTGTAATTACAACATAACATTAAGTCCGACGGCTTGTTCTAGTTTAGTGGACACTCTGGACATTGCGCGAGACTGGTTTTGATAGCAAAGTTACTCATTGTAATCAAGCATGGTTTTACATAATCTAAGATTGTTATCAAACCTCATCAACGCTAGCCTTGTGAGATGCATTAAAATAAAACCTTGTGTGTTTAATTATACTTTTCATAGGTATGTTAACAGAAATATATCATATTAGGTGTATTATTATTATATATGTTACTTAACCATACAGGCCATAAACATAGGTACTTGGAATTTTATTTGAAATAATGAGTAATATTTAGAAAGGCCAGTTCTCTCTACACCACTTCTAGTAGAGTGTTCTTCTATTAGTAGAGTGCAGAATAGGGTGAAACGTGTCACCCTGTGGGCCTTTCAAGATTAAAAGCTGCGACCTGTGGCAAATGGAAGCTTATGTCATTAATATAGCCCAAAAAAATTCGTCCAGTAATCGTCCTGTGCAAAAGGGCGCTATCCAAAATTTTCGAGTTTTTTCTATAAATCGATAGTATAGAACTGATACAAATTTTTGGTATTTTTTCCACGCAATATTTTGTAGCCGTTTGCCTGTAAAAAAATGAAAACCGATCTTGAAAAGCGTTGGCTCTTATGGAGCCAGGCGGTCTTCAAGAAGCGATATCTCCGTTCGAAGTGGCTGAAAAATTAATTCAATTTTAATACTTCGGCTGTTTATCAACGATTATCTCAAAAGCGGCAACTCTGATCGAAAAATGATCTTATAAATAATTGTTGCTCCACTATTTGTGATTAATGTGGTCTTATTTTCATAATTTTATACCTAATAATTAATGAGAAAAGTTAATAATTGTAAAGCGATGCATAATCAAGACGCTCGAGTTCTCGCTCGAACTGTTGGCCAGCGCTCCAACTGCCGATCACCCTCTCTCACCCCGCACTTCCCCTTATCCTCGTAATACGCCAGGATAGGTGCATAATAAGCGCGGCAAGTAAACTTATTTGAAAATATTATGGCTCTGTTTAATATCCATGAAACGTTAGTTCTTGTAAATAATAGGTAAATATACAGGATCAATTAAATTTATTCCAGGTGTTTTCTCACAATGAAGATAATTTATTATACATATCCATAAATACCTACTATTTTCAGTAAAACAATGGAACAATCACTTCTAAATGCATGCAAAATTGGGGAGGAAGCATTGATAAATTTTACTTGCGGAAGAAGAAATGAGAAGAAGTATACATTATAAGGAAATTTTCAAACATGAGCTAGCAACTAACATATCCCATGTCGCTTGTTGCAAATGGTATGCTTAGCTACACCCTCAAATAAAAGTGCTTTAGGAGAAATAATCGAAAGCTACAGTACAGAAGAGAGAAACTACTTTTTACCGCTACTTTTAACAGCAGTAGCGGTGAAAAAATTTGTCACATATTTGATGGCATGTCTGTAGTTCAGAAACTGCGTAAGCCATAAATTCAAGAACATTTGGCGATTATTCCAAAATATTCGCAAAAATAATCTTCAAGCGTGACATAAAATCACAACGTATAGACCTCTTTCTAGTATTCGATCATTATGAAAAATATTCAGTCAAAAATGCAACTCGAATGAAGAGAGGTGGCACAGATTCAATAAATAAGATAATCGATACTGGAATAAGCGTTCCATTGCCTCATCAGTGAAATCTGTTTATCAATTCAACATTTAATAAAAAACAGTTGACCAATTTTCTGTCAAATGAGGCATTAAAACATTCAGCGAAAGAGAATATAGAGTTTGTAACAAGTGGTGGATTCTCTGATGTTTACCAATATAAAAGTAATAATTTTTTCTTGGATGATGACCTGTTGATCTCAAATCAGGAGAAAGCAGATACAAGAATTTTACTGCACATTCTGTCAGCAAAAAATGCTGGGTAACGATACTGATGTATTAGTATACTACTGGTACATTTCAGAGAACATTCAAGTCTTGAAATGTCGATGAAGGTTGGGAAAAAATGCGGTGTTCGGTTCAGTCCCATACACAAAATCAATTTAGACCAACGCCTGATTAAAAACCTCCCAGATTTACATGCACTGACAGGGTGCGATACAACCAGTCAATTTGCAGGTTTTGGGGAAAAAAACTTGCTGGAAAACGTACTTAACTTATGAGATTATCTTCTGGAAAATTTTGGAGGGACATGGAACAAAATAATTTTCTCAAATGTTCACAATTTTGTCTTGAAACTTTATACGAAAAACGAAAATATAACCTCTATAAATCATCTGCGAGGTTTATTAGCTGCTTCTAAAACTTTAGATAAACTCCCCCCAACAGAAGACAGCCTTTATCAACATTGCCTTCGTACATTTATTATCAAATCTACATTTGGTTAAATACTCTGTGACCTGTCCAGTACTTACCAGACTACACAGAATTCGCCGACAATCGAATCATTGTAGTCTTCCAAACATGAACAAGTTTTCCCAAAATGACATAATTTTTAACAACGTGTCAATGTAAAAAAGGTATGCAAACATAATAATAATATCATAATGCTTTTTTCTTAGTGACTGTGCTTATATTTCAGATTGTACAGCAAGGTGGTGTGGTTGTAAAAAAAAAACAAATTGACTTGCATAGGAAGGAGGTCTATACGTTGTGATTTTATGTCACGCTTGAAGATTATTTTTGCGAATATTTTGGAATAATCGCCAAATGTTCTTGAATTTATGGCTTACGCAGTTTCTGAACTACAGACATGCCATCAAATATGTGACAAATTTTTTCACCGCTACTGCTGTTAAAAGTAGCGGTAAAAAGTAGTTTCTCTCTTCTGTACTGTAGCTTTCGATTATTTCTCCTAAAGCACTTTTATTTGAGGGTGTAGCTAAACATGCCATTTGCAACAAGCGACATGGGATATGTTAGTTGCTAGCTCATGTTTGAAAATTTCCTTATAATGTATACTTCTTCTCATTTCTTCTTCCGCAAGTAAAATTTATCAATGCTTCCTCCCCAATTTTGCATGCATTTAGAAGTGATTGTTCCATTGTTTTACTGAAAATAGTAGGTATTTATGGATATGTATAATAAATTATCTTCATTGTGAGAAAACACCTGGAATAAATTTAATTGATCCTGTATATTTACCTATTATTTACAAGAACTAACGTTTCATGGATATTAAACAGAGCCATAATATTTTCAAATAAGTTTACTTGCCGCGCTTATTATGCACCTATCCTGGCGTATTACGAGGATAAGGTGAAGTGCGGGGTGAGAGAGGGTGATCGGCAGTTGGAGCGCTGGCCAACAGTTCGAGCGAGAACTCGAGCGTCTTGATTATGCATCGCTTTACAATTATTAACTTTTCTCATTAATTATTAGGTGTAAAATTATGAAAATAAGACCACATTAATCACAAATAGTGGAGCAACAATTATTTATAAGATCATTTTTCGATCAGAGTTGCCGCTTTTGAGATAATCGTTGATAAACAGCCGAAGTATTAAAATTGAATAAATTTTTCAGCCACTTCGAACGGAGATATCGCTTCTTGAAGAACGCCTGGCTCCATAAGAGCCAACGCTTTTCAAGATCGGTTTTCATTTTTTTACAGGCAAACGGCTACAAAATATTGCGTGGAAAAAATACCAAAAATTTGTATCAGTTCTATACTATCGATTTATAGAAAAAACTCGAAAATTTTGGATAGCGCCCTTTTGCACAGGACGATTACTGGACGAATTTTTTTGGGCTATATTAATGACATAAGCTTCCATTTGCCACAGGTCGCAGCTTTTAATCTTGAAAGGCCCACACATTTCATTTTTAAGCGACTTTTGAAGCTCCGAGCACTCTACTATATACACCACCGAGGTCTATGCCAAGAGGAGACAAGCCGTTAAATAGCCCGGAGACGCTGCAGCTTCACTATTGTTCTTATCTCACATCTCGTATCCCCTCCTCTCTTAGTAGAGTGCCAATCTAGCAATAAGTTGTCACCCTGTGGGCCTTTTAGTGTACAAGGCTGAAATTTTCAGGAATCGTAGCTTATGGCCTAAATAACTCAAATCCGAAGTCGTCAAAAAATCGTCCTGTGCAAAAAGGCACTATTCAAAATTTTCTACTTTTTTTACAGGATGTGGTAGTTCATTAGTGCAACTTTGTCGTGCCAATTTTTCAAAATGTTATCTGTGATGGTTAAGTTAAGAAAAAATCAAAACCGTTTTAGAAAAGCATTGCGCAAATGGGCCCATCGTAACTTTAAACAGCGATATCTCGCTTCGGTTTACGGCAAAAACTGCCTGCTCGGACTACTTTTTGCCACTTAACAACGGCTATCTCAAAAACGAAGCTCTTAATCGAAAATAGCATATCTTTAAAAATTATTCCCTGATCATTTCTGATTCCCACGGTGTCATTTTTATATTTTTATCTTTAATAATAAACTAGCAATAAATATAAATGTTAAACGATGCTAAAATGTGAATTGTGTCTGCCGCATCAAACGCTGGGAAACGTCGATCACCCTCTCTTGCTTCTCCATGCCCCTCACCCTTGGTTCAGCGGTCTGCATGCCGAGAATTTAAATCAAACGCCCGCTATAATAGGATACTATTTATTAGATATTAATTTTAATAATAATTATAAAAGTCAACAAAGTATTATACAAATACAAAATGCAAAGTAGGTATGCCAATAAAGTTATCCCTGATTTTTTAATTATTTAAGGAATTCCTGCATGTGCATGACCAGATATTGCAGTATGTATTATTATTTACACACCTAAATACCTACCTAACCTACCTACCTACCTCGTAAATATTTCTTGCAAAAATAGGAACAATAACAAACCTCTAAGATAAAAAAAATAACGTAATCATGAACTCATTTTGGATATTTTACATTTTTTGCTTTAGTAGTATTATTATGTTAAGCAGTATTATTATTTACACACCTAAACTAAATTTTATCAAGTAGGTACCTTGCAGGTCCATACCTACAAATTTTAGCGGAAGGCGAAAAGTTTTGAATGTTCTTACACTTTACAATACAATCGTGTCAACCAACCAGGTAAAAATGTCACCTGCTGTGCAGGGCTAATAATGTAAATTTTTATGGGTGTAATATAACTTTATAGAGCTTTAAAGAGGCTCATAGTTAGCCACCTACATTTTCGCCTGCAAATACTATAAAATTCATACTGCAGGTAGGTAGGTACTAACTACTTTTTCTTGGAACTGCTTCTTGGTGCCGTTCTGCTTTCTGCGAGGTATTCTAATTTCAAACTAATAAAGAGTATTTTTTTTTAGATTGTATTGCAAAATGGTGCAGTTGCAAGAAAAATAAAATCACCTGTATAGGTTCTTGTCGACGTATGGGTCAGAAATCTTGCCGAAATGTAATTACTGAGGCTCCTTCGAAAGAATCAATCATAAGACAGAAGAATTTCGAAGAGGATGGTGACGACAGCCAATAAAAGAAAAAATTAAAGCTGCTGCCATGTATAGGTATTTGTACATATTATTAGGTATACCTACTTATTGTTGGTTTTGAAAACGGTATAAGGTTTCGATCTTTTAATCACTTGAACAAAAAATGTAAAATAGGTATCCTAAATGAGTTCATGATTACGTTATTTTTTTTATCTTGGAGGTTTGTTATTCCTATTTTTGCAAGAAATATTTACGAGGTAGGTAGGTAGGTTAGGTAGGTATTTAGGTGTGTAAATAATAATACATACTGCAATATCTGGTCATGCACATGCAGGAATTCCTTAAATAATTAAAAAATCAGGGATAACTTTATTGGCATACCTACTTTGCATTTTGTATTTGTATAATACATTGTTGACTTTTATAATTATTATTAAAATTAATATCTAATAAATAGTATCCTATTATAGCGGGCGTTTGATTTAAATTCTCGGCATGCAGACCGCTGAACCAATGGTGAGGGGCATGGAGAAGCAAGAGAGGGTGATCGACGTTTCCCAGCGTTTGATGCGGCAGACACAATTCACATTTTAGCATCGTTTAACATTTATATTTATTGCTAGTTTATTATTAAAGATAAAAATATAAAAATGACACCGTGGGAATCAGAAATGCTCAGGGAATAATTTTTAAAGATATGCTATTTTCGATTAAGAGCTTCGTTTTTGAGATAGCCGTTGTTAAGTGGCAAAAAGTAGTCCGAGCAGGCAGTTTTTGCCGTAAACCGAAGCGAGATATCGCTGTTTAAAGTTACGATGGGCCCATTTGCGCAATGCTTTTCTAAAACGGTTTTGATATTTTTTCTTAACTTAACCATCACAGATAACATTTTGAAAAATTGGCACGACAAAGTTGCACTAATGAACTACCACATCCTGTAAAAAAAGTAGAAAATTTTGAATAGTGCCTTTTTGCACAGGACGATTTTTTGACGACTTCGGATTTGAGTTATTTAGACCATAAGCTACGATTCCTGAAAATTTCAGCCTTGTACACTAAAAGGCCCACAGAATCGTTTTTTAAGCGACTTTTATTCATTCTAGCACTCTACAAAAAGTTGAGCGAAAGTTAACACTTTTAAAATATAGCTGAATATCTTGAAATTTAAGGAAAACTTCGTGTTCCTAGCTAATTTCAACGAATATGTCGTTAATCTTAATTAATTTGCGTTATTATATTAGTTACAAAAGTGAGAAATGTAACGCGAACCGCGAACGCGTCAAAGTCGACGCGCGAGTATTAGTGGTTCAAACGATGCACTGGAAAAGAGCTATACGCGCGGTGAAACTTTTTAACTCTGGAAGCTAACTTTTTTACCAGGAAGCTAACTAAAATAAGCAACAAATGAAACAAATGCATCTCTAATTTTTTGGTCAGCTCCCAAAATTGCAGACTAGAAGTCACCTAAGAAAAACTAAATAGAAAATTGTATCAAAGTTTCTCGTCTTCCTAAGTTCGTGTGATTATACCTAACACCTCGTATTGCGAAGTTACAGTATTTTTCTCTTGGTTTTCCTCTTTTGTCAATTGCTTTTCACAGTATGTCAAATCATTTTCTTATTTTTCTATCTATTAATGACTATATTCATTGATCTGTCAATCAATTCCCCTTTATGTCAAATTATTTTCACTTCTTATCAATAATTGCCTTTTCCATTTACGTTCAGTGACAGTATTATAAATATTGGAGAAGTATTTCGTATAAAGGGAATCTTATTTGACAAAAGAAGAATTTAAATTGGAAAATGACACTAACCTTTGATAATCAGAAAATAATTTGACCAATTGGGAAACATAACTTGACAAAAGACGAAAACTAAAAGAGAGAGACCGCATGCGTCGTTTCAAATAAAAATCATAAATATTCAAATAAAAAATTTGACAAAGAACGTCAGTTTTATAATGCAATAAACAATAAACACAAGTGATTGCGAGGACATGATCTGGATTGCAAATCTGAATATACATAATATTTGCAAGGTCGCTGATAACAAACGTAAACTTCTTTATTTATATTGTCTTTGTGCTGTCCGTTTTGCAACGTCCAACAGTTTTCCAATTCTTATTTATGATGTTACTATTTAATTAGAATTAAATAAAGGGAACTGTTTCTATTTCTTCTTGAGCTGCAAATCATATTTTTTACCCATTAGTATATTAACCATCATAATTATTATTACTAGATACTAAGTAGCAAATTTAATTAAGGAAATAATAAAATAATCTTCTAACGGGTGAGTGAGAGAGTGCTTTAAATGGATAATATTATTCGGTCAATTACCGATGAAAAAGAGTGCATTCAACATAGGGCAGATAGCCATCGGCAATGTCACGGTTGCTACATCCTCCTCTCACAGGTGTGCGACTTCGAAACGGAAGGGCAACACTTTACGTCGACCTTTCTTCACTGTCAACAAAGGTAAATACTATTAGTTCAGGTGCATTCGAACGTCGGCTTTAGTTCTGTCTTTAATTGCTATTTCAGTTATGTCCATTGTTGTGGAACCAACGCCAGTTTGTGTTATCCTGAATATGTTACGTAATTAAGGAGACACAGAACACTGGTAGATACATTGACCGAATCGACCATAGCCCATCATTGGACCCCACATGTCTGAGGGAAAAGTAGCAAATTAAAGATGTTAAGGGTGTTCAAGAAACTGAATAACTAGAGCTATTTCGTTATGTCATTGTAATCAAGATATTTTTACTTCGATATTTTTCGAGGTCTATCTGTATTCTGTGTCCTATTGATTACTGTACAACTTGGACGAATTAAACTTTAGACATCAAACGCAAATTTTTTTATACATTTTGAATTTAAATACTTAACATATATGTATTTTTTTAATCATAAAGGGTGACTTAATTGTTAAACTTTGATCGAAATGTGACTTATTTAAGTCCATCGTACGGTACGGAACGACATACGTGTTACCTATAGCTTCTACTAGTAAGCTCAAATTTTGTATCATAATTTATAATACTAGATATAACTACCATCCCCAAAAACCGCCTATATCTTGTTATTGAGCAACTTTTTAAAAAATTGGCCCCACTTATTTAGAGAATTTATTGTCAAGTGAATACCTAAACATGTCGTACACATAAATATTTGTAATATTTTGTTGTTATTGAAATATAGCATGTAATAATGATAAGTTACATCCTGTTATACAGTCGAACACAGCATAATTATTATTATGTTATATGCATAATAAGGTTCATCTCGTCTCCCGCGGAGTGGATATACCTTTACCTTTTCGACTGATAACTGTCCTCGAGGTCCTACTGCTGGCCCAAAAATTGAATTTTATTGTTTGTGAGAGCCTTGCAGGCAGCACGAAGTTTGTCGCGCAGAAAACCAAAAGCATCATTGACCGTTAGAACTCTGTAAATCTCGCGTGGCAGTTCAAGAGTCTATTTCACGATATCCCAAGCTCTTTCTTCCGGGAACATGCCTCTGCCTTACGCTTGTAAGGTCGCTTTTTTGTTGAAAATGTACGCATGCACATAAAATTTATTTGTGCGGAAGAGTTATCCAAGTTTTTGAGAAGCACTCTTCGTCAAACGTACAACATGATGGTCATGCCAAAACATGTTTGCTTTTACGCTCACGCCAAGCAAGCGAAGAGATGGCGATTTAGCTTCATCACCATGTTTCTCCAAAACATTGGCCTTTTTGGAGAAAATTACTTTTTCATAAACAGCATGCGAAACATGGCTTGACAATTTACCTCATCATAAGGCACTTGTGTTTTTAAGTAATGAGATACACTTCCACCTGTTAGGATGGACAAACAAGCATGCAAAATATATCCTATTGGAGCGGTATGAATATCAGAGAAACTAATAAAAAAAACCTGATTCGGATAGGACCATAGTTTAGAATATTTTATTTATTATCGACAATATCATTAATAATGTACCTACTAATTCATTGGACTTTAAATTTGTGGGGAAGTGTCACCTGCGGCGGCGATCTTACAGTTGACAATTCGCGGCCTGGCACGACTGTCAGATTTAGATACCTACGATTTTTTCTTATGGGACCGATTATAACTATACTACGAAGGAGTCAACCTCGGAAATTGGCTACAAAAACGCAAAGACAGCAATGGTTGCCACATGCCAACTATATTCTTTTAATAACTATATAGTATCCCCATGTTGTCACTAGTTTTTATAAAAGAAAAAAATATTTGCCTTTGAAAACATTAATTTTCTCTATAAGTATTATAAGTACATTGAAATATAGGTATACATACATTCAAATTTTTATTATGGAGTATTATAAGTGACTCCTATCATGTAAGTAGAACACTTGCTAGCTGTACTAGTTTAAATTATCTTTGATTGTGTTTTCTTATATTAGCCCTTCAATCTGCATGCAAGTTCCGCAATAGTTGAAGTATGGAACGGCACTAGAGCATGGCATATTAGGTTTCACAAACACGACGTAAAAATGTTTAAATCAATGTAGATTACATAGTTGTTATTATTAGTTGGTGTGTTAGTGAGTTAGCAGGTGGCCTGTTCGCGTGTGGGCCTTGTTATTGTTGATGGCTCGGGTGCCACATTCCTACAAGAGATCCGAGATTAGGGGTTCGCGAACTTGCGGCGCTGGCCGTTATCTGTGGATCTCGCCAAGGTCTCTGATATGTATCTTTGACAAAACGTCACTTATTATGGATATAGCGTCGACCTACGACCGAATGCGACGATATTTAATAGCTCATAGTCTATTACCATAACGGCGTCGATAAGAACGAAGCGATAGTCGGCTCCACGATTGTGAATGTGTGTGCTTAATTATTGAGTCCTCGGCCCGGCCCGGTCCTGTATCTCGCACTACGGAGATCACCCCGGCGCCCCGGCCCCGCCTATGCGCCCAGGTACGATATGATAACGGCAAGGCCGTATCGCGCCCGCTAATGGTATAAATTATTCATGTCCGATAAGTAAATAGGTAAAACTCATTCCGTATCTGTAGATAGAGTGCGCCTGGCCACTTCGGACGGAAGGCATCACAGAGATTGGCTATCTCTGGCCGTTCGCTGATGGCTCCCTTATCTAGAGGTGCTCCTAAAACCAGTCACGCAAATCGATTACGGGGTTGATAATAAGGGAAATGCTAATGCATTCTATAAATCCTCCAGGTTATGTGATATAAGGAATGCAGAAATTTTATCATTGTAACGCTTGACTGAAATAAACCATCAGTGTGTATCAAGAGATCATAAAATAGCCCACACTAACACATATTTACCAAGTTGTATATACGAGTGAGTACTGGTATAATATTCAAGGCTGAAGATGCTATTGTCATCTGAGAGTAAATCACGAGGTAATTCGTTTATTCATTTAAAAACTCCCAAGAAACTCCTGAAGGTTCTGGAGGTCATTTGAAAAAAAAAAATTTTTATAACAATTACATGTGTTTTGTGACATTTCCATAGTTTACGAGTAAACTGTATTTAACATTTTCAACATCTTAGGCTCGATCTTTGGTAAATATTGTTTTCTTCAAATAACTTCAAGAATCCTCCTCTGTAAGGATTTGCGCAGAGTCAAATGTTCCCATGAAAATATATAAATATTATGGGTATTATAAATTATTAATTTTAGGATCAAGAGGATACCTTGAAATGTTTTCAAGTATGACTTATTTTGAGAATTAATGTATTATAAATGAGAATTATTTTTATTTCACGACTTTAGTTGGTGCTACACAAGACATTTTATTTTGTAATAAATAATTGAGTAGGTAATGGAAGTTATTTTTCGTTGTTTTGTGTGTCGTGTAAAGACAAATCACTTTGTTCCATCGATAATCACCAAGTAATAACTTATCATCCAATGATTCCATCACTGATTGATTCCATGAGGTCTTGCTGATGGATTTAAGAACACATCTTGATAGAGTTTTGCACGCTATGAATAACTATAAGCGAGTTTAATCTAGAAAATCGACATTTATAATAATGATACCTGTGGTACTTATATGTTTTTACTTCATTTTGATCTTGCTATGGCTCTGTTAATGGATTCATATTTTCGGTATCTCTTAACATAAAATAAAATGTAAATCAAATTGTGAATCCGGCGTCACAAGCTTCGCAACTGACTGAGCTCTGAAATAAATTTCGACAACCTTGCAAATTGCTACCTAGGTGGGTACTTACCTATCTTATAGAAATTAATAGTATCTTGCTTCGCCATAATTTTTAAAACACGAATGGGCTGGGCATGTTTGCTATAGTTTTGATTTTCTGTTGTTGTGTTTTTTTGAGTCGCTGAACACGAATTTGAAATTTTCATGCAAACTTTGGCCCGGAATTTTGTTTTTTGCACTTTTTGTCAAAATTTCAGCACTTTTTTCAGTCTTTGGCCTAAATCTCAGAAAGGAAGCATTTTTTCGACAGGCCCTCCATACAAAACTAAAGTAGACAAATATTTCTACATTTCTCATATATAAATTTATTTTCGGAAGACCGTTCCGCCGGTAGAGCGCGCCGAAACAACACATATTCCCGGACCCAGTATGCCTGACATGAATAGTGAATTAGGACAATAATTGAAAAAATAGAGAAAACCGAATGAAATGCTGTTATCATTAAAGTAGTTATGTAGGTACAGGGTGATTCATTACAATGTCGCACCCCTTTAACTTTGTTAATTCATGTGTCTCAAAAAAATTAAAAGTAGGGTTATGTAGGTGCTAAAAAAGACTTTTTTATACGTATAACAAAAATTTGAAAATAGATCAGTACCTATACAGGGAAAACCAAAAATTTAATTTTTTTTTCAATGGAACACCCTATATATGAATTTATTTTTCGATTCCTCGTAAAATTCTAAGCATAATTTATATAACATACCGTATACCTAAATTCAATAGTTTCTGAAATATTCGCATTTGAAACTATTTAAAAAACCGTGTGTATAACTACCAAATTGAAAACCTCGATCCTCTAAAAGATTTGATACGGATTAAAATTAATAATTTAAATTAAAATAACCCAGAATTCATAACAGATTCATTGGAGAAAATGCGAACAACCATTATATTATAGACCCTTATAAAATGTGTTGAAAAAAATGGAGGCCCAGTAGAGCATTTTATTGTTAGATTTCTTAATTTGCAACAGGTGTTTTATAAAATATTTGATGATGTTTCAAATGCGAATATTTCAGAAGCCTTTTAATTTAGGTATACGGTATGTTATATAAGTTATGCTTAGAATTTTACGAGGAATCGAAAAATAAATTCATATATAGGGTGATCCATTGAAAAAAAAATAAAATTTTTGGTTTTCCCTGTATATTGATCTACTTTCAAATTTTTGTTACACGTATAAAAAAGTATTTTTTAGCACCTACATAACCCCACTTTTAATTTTTTTGGGAAACATGAAATAACAAAGTTAAAGGGGGGCGACATTATAATGAATCACCCTGTACAGTGTACAATAGTCAGTATAATATTATACTCAAATCATTATAATGATAAATGTTGCGAATGACGAATATCGCTGCGGTCATAAATTGAACTATTCCAACCGACGAGGCGTGCCTCATGACAATCAACCCTCTCGTCAGCAACAATGCCTGTGCTCAGAGAAAATAAATTGGGCCTTTCTGAGAATTTGTAAGGTTCTAGTGTTCTTGCAACCACGCATAATGTACATCTTGGCACAATCCTTATCATCCCGAATAGATCTTGCACTTGATAGGTCATGATGTTGATGGGAGGTCTCAAATGTGGAACACTACAGTACAAGGAATGTACCACGGCATTCACTGTGGATTAAATATTCTAAGTTAATAAACTTTTTTCCCCAGCATGGCTTACCTAAAGAAGATATGAACAATTTTGTGGGAAAAAAGTTACAACATTTCACTCGATACACTCCTTAAAGCAGAAAAGTATTGTCTAATGCCCGTATTCACAAACGATAATTTTCTAAATAATTACGTAATTATTTAAATGAGTGAGATGGAGATATGCAGTTTTTTTGCAATAGAATGAGATGGGGATAATTGATTACGTAATTATTTAGGAAATTATCGTTTGTGAATACGTGCATATAAAGAGCTGATTGGTGTGGGTTACTCAGGTGTCATTTTATATCAAGAAGTAGTAAAAGTAGCTAACAACTGGACTTATAAAAAGAATGGCTTAAGCTGCTCAGAATGGAGAGATTGCCTTAAATGACATGCAATGTAGCAGCAGTTCGCAGTATTCCCGGACGCAGTATCCACACAAACCACTGCAGACATTGCAGTGAGTATGAAACCCTTGCACATGTGTTAGGATACTGTCATTACGGAGAAACTTTACGAATTAAAAGTCATATATGACAGAGGCAAAAACCAATCTTATTTTCTCTTCTCAGACAATCTTAAAATGCAATAACATAGGAGCATTCCATTTAAAAAAACACAACTTTGATATGCCACTGTCATATATGGGACACTCTGTATAGTCCAAAATAATTTTAAATTATGGCCATTTTCATTCTGTACTTGAATTTTCAAAAAGTTTTTTGAAAAAGTTCATCGTTTGGCCTACAGAGACCGATTCGAATGAACTGGAACACTCTATATAAGGATAAACCTGTAGAATCTTTACTCAAGTAAGTATATTTTATTATGTTTTAAGCAATCGTTGTTACGGATATATTAAACTTTAAGAAATTGTATGTAAATAAACAAATGTGTCTTACGGTTCATTAAATTAGGATAATAATCAGAATATGAATTAGCATCTAGATCAATTTCTTCCAGAAATTAATTAAAAATCAAGATGTAGTAGCAATCAATCACGTCTAATAAAGTTTGAGTGTTGTTCAACTATTATATGTGTGTTTTGACCCTTCGCACCCTTCCGCCCTTCCTGTTCATCACACGGGGACCCTACCATTGTTCTAAGTTTATCAAACTGTATACAAAAATAATTATTCTATATCTATCTACTACTAAGATCTGTTTTTTTTTTACTTTAGCTAGAGTTATTTGGATTCGCCTGGCTCAGCTCAACACTGTTTCTGGTAGCGATGATCTATCAGATATATATCTACTGCTACACGGGTAGTCTATAATACCCAGAAAGTTGTTACCATAGGATATGAAGTGACAAGCCCAACAAAGTTTCAAAAAATTATCGTTGCGGGGAAACATATACGACGATATTATTAAAAATCGGTTTTATATCCATTGTTATTGTTATCTCCCAATTTGCAGAACGATGCCACATTGACAAATTTTATTGAACTCAAGGAGTCGCTACAATTTCAATGTCTATAATTCCATTACCGGTAATAAAAAAAGTATAAAACATAAACACTATCGTAATAGTTATGTGAAAACAGTTGGTGTTTTGCCATTGAAAGTTATTTAAATTTGACTGCCATGTTGATTTAAATTCTTGAAAAAGGAAACCTTATATCACGGTAACGAAGCTGAGGAAACAATAATTTTTGTTTTAAATTTACACTGTTTCTCAACATCCTCTACAACACCCTGCCCGTGTACACCGTGTCCGGCATTTCGGAATTACCCTGTATGGAAAAACGGAAAAAATGTAAAAATTATACCGGGCCTAATTTTTGCCAGCAAACTTCAAATTCGTGGCAGTAACGCCAATCAAAACTATAAAAAAACTTTCCTCTGATTCCCCATTTTATTCTTAATATGCCTATATGTATAGTCTAAAAATATATATTGGGGAAAATCCCTAGCAGAAGTTTACATGGTAACTATCGTCGGTAAAAATTCCTGTTCTCGAACCCCAGAATTGCCGTTTTGGTGTAGGTATTCGTAAAGCATCTATGAGTTAGCGATATCATGGATGTCATTGATACTCTTCGAGAGAACTGAAAATAATAGAACGCACGCCAAGTTAGGCGCCGTGGCAGATCTCTACAATCAAACTAAGTAAGTTATCTAAAACGAATATTATATTATGTTCAAGATGTCATTGTCACCATTTTCTTACTTGGGAACTTTTTAAATGACAGATCTTTTGTTGTGAGAGCCAAGAGCCAATCGGACATTTTCAGATCATTACAAAATCATGATGCTTTAATAAGGTTACCTATACTGAACCTCACTACTCCCTTCGTTGCTTTTAGCAGTATTTTGAATGGAAGCGAAAAACCTCAACGAGTTCAGTGTTGATCTTATACGTTGCCGAGTGAAGACTGACTAATTTCTAAAAATCAGGAGATTCTTCTAATGGCTGTTTTTGAGTTTTCTCAAAATTATTCAACGAATACCTCAGTTATTAAGACACAGTTATTGAAACACCTTATGGCTGTATCATAAATATATACCTACCCACAAAATTTTAGGGGTAGTAGCGCGCGTCAAAACAAACATTGTTTCTCGGAAACATTTGTCAAAAAACGCTTCGTTTTCGCGATACAGGGTGTTAAAAAAATAATAATCGTTTTTTATGATTATTTCAAACATTCTTTTGAAATTTTGTTGAAATGTGTCAGTGTTATTTGTAGTAGGTAATAAGGAACTCCTTTAACCACAAGTACATTTTTATATTATCAAGCGTAGTAGTGGTGTCTAGGCGGACACCCCACCAATGTTATTGCAAGGAAAAATGTACGCCACTGACTTTTTTAATTTTGTTGTTTCTTTTTACACATTCAACAACTAAAGAGAAAACTTTTATATCTCTTGTTATCTTTTCGTTTTCTTCGTTTGATATCTTACTTTTCGTTAGAAAACTTCATTCTTACTTCATCTTAGTTCATTTTATAAAAATTGAATAAATCCGCTTCGTGAATGTTGAAAAATTGATAAAATAAATCCATTGAAATCAGAATCAGTTTTTCGACATGCATTGAAACGCTTTTATTTAATTTCTCGGAAACGAAGTAAGATACGAAAGGATATCAAGAGATATAAAAGTTTTATTTTTAGTAGCTGAATCTGAAAAAAAAACATCAAAATATAAGTCAATGCCGGACATTTTTGTTTGTAATAATATTCCTAAGGGTGCCCCCCCCCCCCCTCCTTAATAACTTAAATCTACTTGGGGCTCCTTATAATTACAAATAACACTGCCAAATTTCAACAAAATCGGTGAAAGAATGTGTGAGATATTAATAATAATAAAGAAAACCTATAAAAAAAGTTAACATATCTTCGTTCGTATCTCATAAGTTCCTATCTCGAAAACGAACCGTTTTTGGATAAATGTTCACGAGAAAAAAATGTTTGTTTTGACGCCTCCTATTACCCCTAAAAGTTTGTCGGTGTATTTATGATATTACATCATGTATACTTAAGTGCTTTTAGAACTAGTTCGGTATCGACTTCTTCGTAGGAGACTTCAATCGAGAATATGGAGAACTATCGCCAAACAAAGCTGAGGTATACTATGATTTTTATAGGAAGGCAAGAGTCTGGGCGTGAACTACGCATCTTGCCGGCTTTAATTGTTCCACCCATAGAACTGATAAACGCTGTTTCACCATATCAGACTAGAAATCACATCAGTGGCGCCGCGCACATAAAAATAATTCGCCGGCTTCGTGCTGATATAACCTCTCGTTTATTCATTAAGTATAAATATATCTTTTAATGTAGGTACTTAAATACTTGGTCAGTCAAACAAGTGATCTTCGCTTTTTTACCAATTTTACACGAAAAGCCAATAATAGAGGTCACGACACGATGACAGAAACTCTACCTGTTTCAAATAAATACTACACGAGATAAACAGTACCACCAAATACACTAGACTATAATACGTCCAACTCCGGCAATTTTACATGCATTTTGAAGGCAGCCGCTGTGGCAGCGCCATCTATTTTCGCGAGTTGTAACTAACACACTGCACCATAGTGATGTGCAACAGAATATAACAGTATCGAGTAGATATTGATACATTAGTCACAAGTATCTGATACGTTGAGTTGATTACTTGATTACTTTTGCTTGCTTGATACTTAATCATTATACCCAGACCCCGGACCCGATATTTCTCTATGGGATCGTTGAGTACCTACTGACTAGTTATGCAAGGCTACTTCGGTCCTCTAAGAAAATTAAAAAAAGTAAAAATTTCAAGCCAGAAAACAAAAAAGGAATAATTATAGGTATACTTGACTCTTTAAAAATTATAAGTAATAACATAATAATTATCAAATAAAAATGTAAATATGTAACTGTATTACATATAACGAAAAAATTCTTGAGATGGAATGTGAAATAAGCAAAAAAAAATTTTTTTCATTTACTTCAGTCTTGTAAGAAAAAAAAAATGAAGATACCTACATAGGTATACGTACCGAACCGAAGTACGGACAGAGATGCAATACAAGATACAAGGCCATATGGGCTAAAACATCACGTGGAACAAGGAACTATGATTATACATAATTCAGTTCCAGCACTCCAGGAGCAGGAGTTTATAGTAGAGATACCGTTCCGAGGGTCAGGGTATGCGTGTCGCGATTACGGCTCCGCTCCAGTCGGCGATGTGGCTATAGCTAAACAGTTCCAAAATACCGGTATTTTGTCGCGGTATTTTTCTGTCGCGGTACCAGTTGGATTGGAACGGTCGTACTCTTCGGTAACAGTATTTCCCATCTCTATTCCGGGCCCAGTAGAACAACTGTAGCCGTCCTCGAGCCGCCAGGTTCGCTAGTGTCGCCTCGCTGCCGGTTTTCAGTCGAAGTTGGACGTATAGTCTAGCGTATTTGGTACCACCAATGATTTTTTACCTGTTCGATGAACGGCGGAGTTACTCTTATCAGCCTTATCTGGTTGGTTGTTTTTTTTACGCGGACAGCGACTAGCATTGTTGATATTGGACAATAAACATTTATGGATTCGGATGCCGATCTGCGCACTAACCAATTCTCGTCAAACTCTCGCCTTCCTTTAAAAGTCATACAGTACCAAATGCTGTCGATAGGTATACCATGGCAAAATCTCACTGCTAAAACATTAATCCAATGTTTTTGCCGTTTTCAAAATTTACTCAATTGAACAGGTTCGACTTTGCTCGGCCTCTGCGTAAATCACCGTAAAAGTGGATAAACTTCACCTTATCTAAACAGTCTTCTTGTTTTCTTTAAGTCTTATTAAGTCTTCATTGTTTCAGTGTATGTTTAATTAAAAAAATACTTCACGAAAAACACCCAAAATCATAAAAAATGTCCATCGATCCTGACACTAGGTCATCGCGAAAAAAGTGGTTTTCCCAAATTCCCTAGGTTTTCCCACAGCATTTATTGAGGTTAGGAATTCTTTTCAAAAGTTTATTTACTTTTATCTCCAGCATGGCTTCCGTAAGCATTTATGACTTTTTTTGAAAAAAGTTTCAACTCTACACCCGATAGAAATAAAAGTCATGTGTAGGTTTATATTCTGATAAATATATACAATATAAATATATTGTACTGGAGGAGTAGGTAGACTATTTAACACCCGGTAATACTCAATATATACAGGGTATTAATATTAAGTATTAAAATATGAAAAATTAAAATTTCATCGAAGTATACAGGTCGATTTAAAAGTTAGAGCCAAAAAAGTAAATCGTTGGTAGCCTTTTGGGACTCTGTATCCCCGTTTAGGGATTCTGTATCCCCGTTTAGGGATACAGAGACATACGTAGACACTTTCGGAAATATTTTTTTATGACAGACTAGGTTTATTTTGACCTTCCCCATAACTAATATCAACTATTACGGTAGTGTTTTTTTTTTTTTTGAAACGCAATTACAGGCATTCAAATTCCACCTATTCCTTGAGTTCGACAAAATTTGTGTGTGGCATCATTATTCGAATTTTAACTTAACAATGGAACTAAGACAGATTTTGAATAATATTACCGGAAATGTATCCCCGCAACCATACTTGTAAAACTTTGTCATTGTCAGTGGACTTGTCATTTCATAATAAGTTTCCATGCCAACATTTTTTTGGGTATTATAATAGACCTACATACTATTTTTCCCAAAAGAAGTGTATCCAGTGCAGTGTTGTCACTTTTTTTCCTCAAAATTGGTCATATCTTCTTAACTTTCTGCTGGAGAAAAAAGTAAATGAACTTAGGATTCCTAATTCACAATGAATGCTGTGGTGCTATCCGTGTCATCCATTTCGAGATCTCCTGTATAACGAGGACGTGAATAAGTTTATGATTATTAATAAGCCTAACCGAATAATAAATAATCCAATTTCCCAAGGAAATTTAAAACATATTCGATTGGTAACGCTACGCGAAATAATAATCGAGATATAACACTGAGTACGCAACTCTTAAACGACATAGAAGAGCTACTTACTACTAAATAATTCAAATCTCTGTCTGAGGCACATCAATCTTGCTCTCTCTAGTCGGCATCTCTTTCGTCTGATGAATAGCGAGTAGCTCTCTCCCGGTGGACTCATCAGGAGCTAATAACCGCGTCTCCTGGACCATGAGCGCTTCCATCATCAGTCACCGTCCCGTTCCGTCCCTCTCGCTCGATCCAGGTCCGTGTGAATATGCAGATTGGCCATCGGAACGGAAGGCCCGCGTCTGTAGATGCTCCTCTCCTCAAACCCGTCGTCGCCTGATTAATGGTCCTCCCTGCACCAGGAAATTACCTCGTCGGCGCCGCTTTTCACTACCATACGATAGTTCATCTGTTAATAATATTCCCACCTACCAATTCCGATCCGGTATATCGAACCAGGAATAAATAGAATTATGAGTAATATAAATGGAAGGAGGAAAGGAGCAGCGCTTTACTTTGAATATTCCCGACGACGAGAACGAGCGTCTGTATGGATGTAATAAGAAGAGAATTTGTGCTCAAGACGCGGATATAGTATAAAGGTCTGCATCGGCGGGCTTGCTTATCTTTATCTCGTGCGGAAGTTCTAATCGCATAAATATTATCAAATGGTGAACTTGGTAACTTGGATATCCGGGCAATGCTTCCACTATGCTATCTTGGAACCAGAAAACTTTAAATTTCGATAAACATATCTAAATAATTCACTAGTAAGTTTTTGTTGATTGTGTTTACTCAATTAAATTTTCAATCAATATAATAGTAGTTATCCTATGGTAATTTAAGAAAATATATCGTTCGTTATGATTTGATTAGTCACATTTTCGCTATGGGCTTATTAAATAATGTGAAAGTGTCTATTTTTAAAGACCTCAATTTGTATGAAACAAATTGAATAATAATAAATTATTATATCAATTACAGCAATCCGATTGTTGAAAAACAATAATGCTTTCTGAACGACACACTTACTCCAACGGTATGGTGAAGACAGAGACATCGATGTTTCAATGGTTATTTCCATCTCATCAGTCTGTCACATCACCACCACTAGAGAAGTGTGTCGATCAGAAAGAAAATCAAAAGCTTTAAGCAAAATGATTTGTCGGAAACATAGTGACTTGCATGGCAAATGCCATCTGATGACTGAAAAGTACAACTTTCAATGTGTCAATCAGAGATTCTCCCAGAGAAATCTGCAATTTTTCAGTGAACTGTCAGCGTTGGTAGTGAAAAATTGCAGATTTCTCTGGGAGAATCTCTGATTGACACATTGAAAGTTGTACTTTTCACAGATATTCGAAAATGAATCTGAAAAGTAAAGCGGGCCGAGGTGAGTTTCGAACCCGCGATCTATGGCTTCGTGAGCCAGCGGAGAACTACTTGGCCATGCAAGTCACTTGGTCAAACAATGAACAATGATTGTCTGACTTTTAAGAGACTCAGGTATGATACTAATACAATAAATTGATGATTTGGAAGCTCCGTAACGATGTGAGAGCTGTGTCTAAAAGTTAAATGGAAGGGAACTTCTGGAGTCTTTGGACTTCCCTTGAAGTACCGAGTCGTCTATAGTAGTCTGTAGTAGGGGTTAATCTTCTGACAGTCAGCGTTTTAGGCTTTGCTGGGGTTGTTTTTCTCTTCGCTGCCGCTTGAAAAGTCGGTGGACTCGCGTTATGGACATATACTCGCAATATTTTTAAATCATTTTAAACTGACATCGTAGTCATTAACTACCTATTCCACAGAAAAATAAAGTAAAAGAAATACTAACTAGGCTACTACTAACCTGAGAAATCTAAAAACTTAAAGTGTAAAATACATTATACCTAATAGTTAATGTGAGATTCGAAACAACATGTTCTGGTTACCAGATCTACCTCTATTATACACAGCAATTCCGATGAGGAAATGCACAAGAATGCTTATCTCACGATTTCTTCACTTGCAATAATAAGAAGAGACATTTATAACATAGAGGGGTTCAGTTTTCTGTAGGGTGCCATGCAGATCCCTGTATTACTTCGGGCAACGAATTACTCACCCTCTGAAACAAACCGGATGATTACGGAGCTATTTATACTCATTTTTAAATTTGGTCTAAGGGAAACGGCCAAATATAAATGATCTTAAATGCGCACTTTTTAAAAATGTAATTATTTCTCCCATTTTTCCCCTGCTAAGCCGGCTATACCTGGAGGGCGGCGATATTTCACACTTATCGGAGTGATATAAAGTAGTGTAATTTTTACATGAAATTTTCTGCTACAGTTTTCCATTAATCTGGAGTTTTATCTTAATGATTCTTAGACTGGAGTTGGACGGAGTTTTTAAAACCTCCGATGTTATCGCTCTCTTATCTGAAGGAGACTCTGTTTACCTAACTCATGCCTTTATGTGGCCCCGTTATATTAAACATCCTTCCCGCTCTAAATGGAGTTTTTGTTTTACTGCCTTGACTTGAATTCCGGTTAAAATCATATCACATTCTTTTTTAACTTTCTTTCTTTTTCCTATGATAGATTTATCTTCTAAAATAATCTTTTATGCCGTAAAGTCACCGGACCTGGCATAGTAGAGACGCGATAATGTATCTATACTCGTTCTGATGGGCCACCTTATCCAGTTTGTTCAGTTAATTCTTCAACGTGAATAATATCTACATCATAAAAAGAAGAAAAAGTTAAATCCTGTAAGATTTGAATCTTTATTCGCTAGACGGTTACTTTATATTTTTTGTTTTGTTTTAAACTCCTTGATCAGCAGATTTTCTAGCACTTATTATTTTTGGTAGGTGAGAAAGAGAGTACATTCTGTTTAATCAATATTCCAATCAGGCTAAAAATAATTTTTGTCGTGAAAAGTTTTAAGGACATCTTTAGAAACATACAAGTTTTTTTGTCTCCAAATACGAAATTCAGAATTAAATTCCAGGATAGTTGACACTTTCTTGTCCATAAATAAATTTGCCCTTCTCATCTCTATTTTCATGTTGGAATTGAAAATGTATTGCATTCAAATCATCGACCCATTAACGGCGTGCCGCAGGACTCAGCACTTCTGTTTTATTTTTACCTTATTTATTTGATTTATTTGAAAGTCACGACTAAAGAGTGCGGACACACGAGGCGGTTTCCGCCGAGTCGGCGGCCGAGTCGGCGGCCGACTCGGCGCATGGTTTCATGAAACTATATGAGACTGAACACACGGGGCGGCAGGCAACAAGCGCGCCGAGCGGTAGCTGGTCCAGACGATGTGCCGCGCGCGGTTTTATAGCTTCAAGCGTACCCTGGGCTTTGGTGTTTATATGAAAGTGTTCACACGAGAAGCGGTTTTTTGGCTGCGAGCACTATGCATGGTTGTACAATTTATTATTTTACTTAATTATTAGGTATATCTTATTATTTTTACTGAGCTTGGGTGGGCGGACATGTTATTTTCTAAAGTGTATTTTTAGTATTTTAGGTACCAAACCTAAACATGCCTCTAGTAAATAATTTAGGTGTGGAAAGACTTATAAGAGAAATCCAAGCAAGACCACCCATTTGGGACATGAGGGATGATGATTATTCCCACAAAATAAAAAACGAAACTGAGATATTTGCATTCAAAATAGGTAATAATAATAATAATTATTATTATTAAACTGTTTAAACTTGAATAAATGAAATCATATTTTTAGGCATACCTCGACTTATACTAAAAAAGAAAAACTCTATTTTACTATAATGAAATTATTTGTAAATGTACTCGGTCCGCTTTTAATGATATTACAAAAAATTTCCCTCTGAGCACTTGACCGTTATTTCAATCACTTCACACTCTTCTGTTTTAATAATACGTAATAATCTGGCAACACACGACTGACTGAGTTTCGCGCGTTGATTATGTGTCGACTCGTGTGTTTGCTGCCGACTCGGCCGCCGACTCGGCCGCCGACTCGGCGAAAACCGCCCCGTGTGTCCGCACTCTAAAAGTCTTTTCAACGATGATATGAACTTGACACATAAACAAGTGAAAGTAGGTAAGTATTCAGTATTAATCTCGATTTAAAAAAAATATTAAATATTGACATTAATCACTTTTCATCACATTATCGAAAACCCATGGTAAAAAAGGGGAGTATACCTATACATATCAGTTTGTTGAGTTAAGTTCTAAAGCTTTCTGTACCTATTGAAAATAATTTATTCTCTATCAAAAGTGTAAAAAATAAGGAATTCACTATTTGGCAACTGTGAGGCTGTTTTAGGTGTTATTTCAGTGAAATCGAATTGTCCGAATGGATGACGGTGTATATTTTATCGATATGGATACAAGACATAAGGTTAATGTAGATTTTATAGGAACATTTGCCTGATTGCAAACACTGATGTTGGGGTTAGGTTACAGTTGTTGTCAGACAGGCAGACTACACTACAAGTGTCAACAAGTATTAGGTACTAGTGATCAAAAGCAGGATGGGTCATCGACGGCAACAGACCTAATAATTTACCACTGTAACCAACATCCCAAGAGCTACTATTGTATCCTAACGTAGCATAAATTTCATCCGTACAAAATTCATTTAGTACACATGAACTGAATGAGGATGATTTGGATCTACGACAGGAGTTTTGCGAATTTATGACCGAAAGAATAGGTGTTGAGGCAAATTTTCTTTTAAACATTTGTTTTTCTGACGAGTGTACATTTTTCTTAAATTCAATAATAATTGTGAATCGCCATAACTATCGATACTAGACGTGAATCCAAGGATTTTCTATGAAGTTCATACTCAACATCCTCAAAAACTAAATGTCTGGGCCGGTATTTTTGGAAACACCATAATTTTGTATTGCATAATAATTGAATGCGATGATATAAAAATAATTAATTACAAATAAAAAAAAAACGATAAAAAGAAAATCAATATTGTAAATAAATGATGTGTTGTCATTAGGAATGATTTATTAAGCATTAACATACCCACAAAATTTGTATGTATGTATACGAAAGTTTAGAGTGATAAACATGAGAAGCACACCTCCGGACATTTAGGCCGAATAAGTGGTCCTTTAATGGACCTAGTTAATGATATGGGCTTTTTCGGTGTTTTAATTTACATACAAATAGCTGGAAGGTGCTATTTTCCTGCTCAAACTTGTTTAGCGCCATCCGGCTAATTAGTCAATGATTGGCTGCCTTGGTGCAAAATGGGCTATACCTGCTCAGATAGCAACTAGAGCATTTGAAAATTATTCATTTAATTCATTTAAATTTGGACCTTTGGAAACATACTAACACACGTCTTTCTCGTATAGACTTATTTGCAGGAAAATCGAAAATATTCTACATCCGTTAGATAGTTCTAGAGAGAGTGAGCCATCAGCAAACTAATAAATTTTATAGAGCTTCATCACTGACCGTAAATTAAAATTGAAGATTGGAGATGTGAACCCTCGTAGATGAAAATTTTTTGAATTATCACAATTGGAACATCATTATGAGACTGTTTTGTATGCTTTCCAACATTCCCGCCTCCCTTCGTCTTATAATGATGTTCCTGTCAAGTGATAATATATCCTTAGTATCTATAAGTAAAGTGCTCATATTAACCTACTTAGCACAAATTGGACAATAATTGTGCTGGGAGGTAAAATTTGACAAAAGGCGAACGACATATCGCAAAACAATATGCCATTCATTGATGTTACTCTGTGAGTCAGGGGGTGGAAATTGTAGACCCGTGTTTCGTCCTTATTGGGACTCTTCAGTACAATGTATCGTGCTAACACACAGCGCAACCTTAGCCACTTAATAGTGAGAAAGATGATGACAATAAATGGAAGAAAAAATTTCCGGTGGGTTCGGCTTGCGATGCACCCCAGGCAACCAAAACGCATGCCAACATGTTTTAAAAATGACTTTGCAGATCTCATTTACTTGCAAAGGAGCACTCAATACAGAAAACCTCTCAGCTGGTTCTCTTATAGACATGCAACGGTGGTGCAAGAAGTCTGGTATCAAATTCTCTTTTAGTCTTTAAAACACATTGCGTTTGTTTCAGAAAGGGTAGAAAGGGTCCCCGCTTCTCCGGCTGCCTGACAGAAGCATCAAATTTTCTGATCACGACCTCAGTATAAAGTTCGACAGCAAGTTGAACTGGAGCGGCGCTTTTTCGGTCAGATCAAAAGAGGCTGATTTAAGAGGCTGATAAGAGTTTTTCATGTCACATGGGGTAGCCGACACCTACACGCTTCTTCTCTGTATCATCCGATCCCAACTGGACCATGGAATCATTACCTACTCTCTCAAGATAGAACTTTAAAACAAAAACTAATTTGTCAAATGTCAAAGAAGATTTTGCAGTCACTATCGACTTCAAAATGTTGAGGGAAAGGGGGGGGGGGGTCGTGTGAGACCTCATTTTAAACGTATTTGAATTATACAGGGTGTCCAGGTATGAGTGTAAAAGCTACACGTGGCGACCTTCCTTGGACTATTTTGAGTAAAAAATCTTAATACAATAATGCTCTACCATGCTTCAGAGACCATCAGGAGCCACTAGAAGAAATTTACATCTGGCAACACTGAATCACACAGGTATCATGTAACCACATGTTACTAAGCAGAACGCAAGGAAATCGTTATGTCATATTAATTTAATTAATCAAATTAATTAATGAAATTTGGCAGTGTTGACAAATGTAAAAATAAAAAAAGCACTTTACGAAATGTTAAAAAAGTTAATAATTGCCCTGTTACGAAAATTAAATGAAATAAGACTTTGCAAAAGTCTTTGAAAATGTTAACCGTAACTGCAAAAGGAAATAGAAGTTCAATAATGTGCATATTTGTGACCCAGAATTTCTAACTTTGATGACCTCGTGTGGCACCGTGAAGAGGTTTAGAGCATTATTGTATTAAGATTTTTCACTCAAAATAGTCCAAGGAAGGTCGCCACGTGTAGCTTTTACACTCATGCCTGGACACCCTGTATACACAAAAATTATGTAAGATTTAAATTTATGACACCTCAATTCAAAATTTAAAGAGGGTGGGGAAGGCTATAAATGTCGTCAACAAAGAAAAAAAATCAAAATTATAAGTTAACATAATTTGTTAGATAATTGAAATACCTTTAAAATGAGGTCTCCCACGCCCTCCCGCCATTCCTCTCAAAATTTTGAAGTTGACAGCAACTGCAACTTCATCTTTGACATTTGACAGAGGGGAAGGGGCACTACAAACATCCTTAGTGACACAACGACGGGCAGTTATGGTAGGAGAAAATACGGCTCACAGAATTGCTATAATATACATAGATTACATTAGATTCACCATGAGTGGGCCATTGTGACATCTCCACTACGACTCTAGGTCTATTGTGACTCACATCATCTAGTCATGCTACATTAACCCCATCAGGTCAGCCTCTTTAGGCCGATCGCATACTTATACGACATTTTTGTTTTCGATATATCGACGAACATGTTGCAGACACATCATGACATTTAAAATGTCATATTTTTTTTTACTTCGCTCATTTACAATAATACAACAAATCGTCGCATTAAGACGCAATAGTATTGTATATACCTACATACGACCTCTTCTTTGCAGCCGTTGAAATGTCGCTTGAGAGCAGAAATGTCCTTAAACATTTCTGGGAGACAAATCTCTTCCACAGGGTGTCTGCTTGGATGTGAATCGTCATTGTAATCCTTATGTTGTAAAAGGGGCAACATGTCGTCGACACGTCTAAAACAAAATGTCGTATAAGTATGCGATCGGCCTTAAGGAAGCTGACTGTATTGACTGTTGCTAATGTATCCAGGTCCTCCGATGTCAGAAAGTCTCTCCCGAAGGCTCGTAATATGGTTATTCGTCTTCCTTTTTATCAGGGGAGGTTTGTTTCTCCTAGTGGTCCAGAGGAATCGAGCTGTTTTTTGGAGTCGGATTAGAACCGATCTCCACAGCTTCTTCGGTTGCATGGAGATCGAGGTTTTGGCTTTCCTTGTCAGAGGTGCGAGGTGCGCCCGGTGTCCCGAGATTATGTATATACCCCACAATCATGCATCTCTTGAGATTGGGAAGGTTTTCATAATGGTGCCTCATCCACGCAGTCTGGACGGTTAAGTCAAGACCCACATCCCACATATCACTCTGTGCGCGAGACATGCCCACGACACAGAGTGATATACGGTTGAATGGAGGCCCACATTAGGACATTCTCCGTCGTCGTTGCCCCTAGTGTAGACCGTTAGTCACGACAGTAACATACACAAAAGTTTGTCAGGTATTACACCTAGACGAACCCTATTTTCAAAAGGATTGGATAGGAAAATAGTTTTACTCGTTTTCTAACCATGTTGTTATTTTTTTTTTTCGAAGTTTGCGCTTTCCACTCGCTACCTACGCCTATGGCCAAGTGTGCCAAAAATATGACATCCAGATGTTCAAACATCTCTATTAGTCAAATTTGCACTTTGAATGGGAACGATCTCCGGTGATTGTTTAATTTACATGAACTGAGAATAGCCCCCCAGATAACCTCATCCTGGCTCTCTCGTACAACTAGACTCATCATCCCCCATATCATATTTACATGTAAAAATTTTCAACTACTGCCAACTGAAGATTATAATCGTGGCCTCTGGTGACATCCTCGTCGACCCCTGTTTTTTTCAATCCTATAGTTGACTTCCTTAAGGAAGGACTCCGGCCGTTATTAACTGATCTAGTCTATTGACCTATCTTCTAATAACCCACAGAGGTTGACGAATCAGAAGCCAATAAATGAAATGTGTCTCGTAGGTTTAGATTTAACGAAAATAACGAGGAAAATCATAAAAGATTCCAATATCTCATGGAGAGGCTGGATACCTACATTGTAACTTTATTGTAACATTGATAAATAATCGAAGGTTTTATGAGTGGCAACGAAATCAAAGGCGAAGCTTCCACGATTCAATGTTAAATAGCTCGACAATGATGATTGTTAAACTCATGTGAAATATCAGTAAAGCATAGTAATATAAATGACAAGAGAGGAAGTACAAATATTTAAAGACTGCTCATTTTTAACTGTTAGTGATTTTGTTATACTGATTATACTTATATAGACTGGCTTCTCCCGCGATTGCAGTTAACTGTTTTGTTATAGTTACCATCACAAAATTACTGGAATATGAAAAGTGAATCTCACATCCTCTCTATCAAGCACCCCCACACGCAACATCCTCTAGTACACAACAGCCACGACGCTTGTCAGCGTTTAGCAATAATTGGCAAAACCATAACCCTAATATGGCTTCCATCACACGTAGGCATACCTGGAAACGAGGCGGCCGATCGAGTAGCTAAAGAAGCCTCGCAAGTAACGGAACCCACAACAAAACTTCAGATCTACAGGGATTTAAAATCCCTCTTAGCTCGAAGGACCCGCCAGTCCTGGCAGATTCATTGGGACGAAACACGCACAAAACTACATGAGATCCAGCCCTCAACTGACCATCTTAGAATACCAACGACTCTCACTAGAAGGGAGACGACAGTCATTCGCAGGCTCCGAATTGGTCACACTCGACTAACTCATAAATATCTAATGGACTCTGAAAACCCTCCAGAATGCCCAAAATGTGACGCCCCTCTCTCGGTGAAGCATATCCTGGTTGAATGTGTGCATTACATAGACGCACGACAAAACTGCCAGTTAAAAGAAAACCTGAAAGAACTCCTCAGCGTACCTGACCAATTACCAGCCCTGATAAAGTACCTCAAGGACATCGAGATGTACCACGAAATTTAGACACTTACCCTAACTTGTAAAAAAATGAACCATATACCAATTAATGTAGCCCTGATGTATCTGTGTCAATGACCATCGCTGTCAAGACACGTTAATTTGAATTTGAAACAAAGTTTTGAAAAAAAAACACCTATTTATAGTTGGACCAGAGATATAACGAAACGACTTCTGTCATTTTATCAATTTTTGGATTATTGAAATATTGTTGAAGTCATAAAATATGACAGTTTAACAATTAGATTTTTTCGTTATATCTCTTGGTCCACAATACATACTTATATAAGTAATTAGGTCCAAATTAACAGAAAAGAATAAAATATTTTATTCCTATAACCAACAAAGTGTGTTTACAGTGGCCCGTAAATCTTCTTGTCACTACATCATGAGACTCTTATTTTATGCGGCATCTTTCCCGTGGCTGTCGGACTTTTGTTGGTCATCGCCGCCGTCGCCCGCCCACCGAAAATTTTCAATTAGCACATGCTGTGATTCAATTATCTCACATCTCTATCTCCGATCATCTGTTACGATGGACCATGGCACGAAAGCGTCAAATCCTTTCAACCATTCTCGTCAAAACAAGAATTTTATTAAAAATTGAACTCTCGAAGACCTTTAATCAGAGACTTAATCAAAATCTTGATTCATACTTCATAAATGGTAAATCGACTCGAGGTTGTTCCGTAGGTCCGAAGGACAGGGGTTGAATGAGTGTCGCAACAACCGATTCGCGTGCATGTGGTTGATTTACAGTTCGAGAACAGCGGGGGCGGCGGCTGTTGCTCGGACGGCGGCAGGAAATGAGACGCTGGCCGCCGCCTCGATCCGACGCTCACTTATCGTCATCTCAGCCACTCGGTTTCAATTTATTTTAATAAATCTGCTGGAATACATCAGCCGGTCGGGCGATAAGTACGGCCGTCCCCCCGTCCCGATATCCGCTACCGCACCCGTCGCCGTCGCCGTACCAACTCGATTCCCCGCCCCTTTTATCTGCGTGTGTAATCCTGCTGTGTGGATCTGTGCTCGGGTTCATTAAATGCATTTATGCAGAAGATACTGCCAACGCTATTTCGCCATTCAGCATTGGCCTTTATTTGCTTGTATAGTCTATTATTGCTTACTGTTGCATTTATGGAAGATTCGTATCGCTATCACTATTATTATTATTATTGTAATAATAATTCTAAGAGCCGACGTGAGAACTCACATGGAGTTTTAAACATTTATGACTTGTGAAAACTTTCTAATACTGACTGACTGATCTACGTTGAATATTTCAAATCTTATACCAAGTGATCTTTGATGATTGACGCAACTTACATTTGACTTGTTGTCAATGACTGTATTAGTAGGTGCTTATTTTTTTGGATATAGTAACTGAAATTGGTTGCCTCGAGTAATAATGAATCTACAAATGTGTTCTTATACCTCGTACCTACCATTATACAGAGTGTCCGAGAAAATGTGGGAAATCTCTCGGAATTGGATAGAACATTAAAAAAAAGATGACAAGTTCTCAAAACTTATTCAAGAAAAATTGATTTTCAATGGCGTCCCTTAGGAGGCCGTATCTCCGTAGGGAGGGCCGTTAGGAAACAAATTAAGGAAACTTGTCATCTTTTTTTTAATGTTCTTTCTGATTCTGAGAGATTTCCCACATTTTCCCGGACACCCTGTAAATAAATAATGGTACCATGGACCAGCCAGGATTTGGTCTTGAAATCTGTCTACACACCGTGACCTGAGCTGACAATTTCAACAGGGCGCACAAAGTGAAACATAATGGAACTCACGCAATGCATTCTGATCAAGATCAACCACTTTGGACGTTATTTAGTCATGTTGAATTTAGACACATACGATCTGCTTTAATCTATATGCAGGAGCCGCACAAAGATGAACATTTCTATGTTTTTGGAGTCAATTTTGTGACGGCCTATGCGTCTTCTAACAAATCTATGGAGAGACCAAGAAATACAGAGAAAGCATTAAAACATAATTATACCATGTTCGCTGAAATATGCTGGGCACGGTATTCCTTAAGTGGACAGGGAAAAAATATCAGAGCACATATAAACATAAAAACAGGCGATAGATATCCCAGACGAACTGCCCGCCCGCCAAGTTTTAATACCTGTCAATTTTTCATTCTTTATTTGTCGTGACAGTAGTTGCAAATTGTTGTCGCTTCGCTGGCTGCCATATCAACATAACGACATGCGGATTCTCCATCCTGTCTTATTAATGCTTATCACCCCGATATTTTCTCCATGCCTAACATAAGTCAGGCAAGACACAGTTTATTGCAATTTGTTTATAAAAAGCTGATAAAGTACTATATCGATACTCGCGATCCATATAGGCGCATCGGAGCCTGAAGCCCTTGTAGCACGAATACTCTGCGCACGGTGGCGAGCGCAGATGCTTTATCAATCAGTGCTTATGTCGATGCAGGACAAAATGATAAATATTTCGCCAGAGTATAACCCGAACTAAGCCAGTGCCCGTCTGTCGTAAGGCGCTACCATATGTGACGCGCTGGAGATGTTTCCTCCCTGCTCTCTGGAATAAAAATTATAATAATCGTCGCCTCACGGAGTCACAGTGTGACTTCTAAGAGTTCATCAAATGAGATGATTAACTTATTGATGTCTTACATCTTTCTTGTATTCTTACGTTGACATACTCTTTCTTGTGGGTCTTCCATTCCATAGTTTCCCTTCTTCTCTCTTATCCACCTTTTTCTTTTCGAGTATTCTCCTAATGAGCCTCTTGGTCCGCACCTAATTTAATTCCTCCCAGTTTAGTTTCTGTTTTCTCTCTGAGTTCCGTTTTCTACATCGGGACAGGGTGTGCTTTGGTGTATCCTCTGCCTGATATTCGTAGAACTAGCACTCTGGGATACATCGATGTTACCACCAGTTAGCCCTCTGTGGAGATAGACCTGAAAGCCGTTCCTACTATACTATACTATGAATGAGATCTTCCTTTCTGCGCTCAGTAGTAGTTGTTTATTTACCTATTTATTACTATTAATATTTATTTATTACTATTTATTACTGTTTAGTATTACCTAATTATTTATTACATATTTACGCTCCATAGAGGAGGATCGTGGTGACGACCGAAGATAAGAATCGTCTTCTACTCTCTCTGGGGCCACCCATATTGGGCAGTAGTGCGTTAATTGTCGCGATGCTCTTTATCGTTCTCGTAATTACCAAAGGTCCACTAATCGCGGCTACTAAGGAATGGACCCAAAAAGGCTTAAAGAAATATTGCGAGTCAGTACCGCAGACAGGCCAGAGAATTTCATATACACGATCTGGACAAAAACATTTTTGCGAAGATGATCAAACTGAACCGGAGAGAGTTGAGACTACTAGTTCACAAGTTACAACAGTCTGAACATCAGGCACTTGCACCTATAGAGGTGAAGGAGGACCTAACCCGTCCTAAATTCGGAATGTATTGTATAGCGGCTATTCTGCTCTAATTTAATAAACTCTATGTTGCTTATTTGAGTTGAGATTTTGTATTTGAGAATAATAGTAAAAATATACAATAAAACCGTAGGTACTTGTATAGGAATATTTTAGAAAAATCACTGAAAATAAGTTTCAGTGGATTGTTATAAAATATGTATTCACTTCATGCTGCCATCAGTAAATGTTGAAATAGTTCTTGGTGACACAATTGTCATTACTTCGCGGTATTACTACTTTTATTATTGTAGATGGAAAGTTTTATTCGCGGCGTTTGTTTTTACATCCTGTATACTTGTTCCCGAATCTAGACTGATATATAGCCTACTTCGTAGGTACAAGTAGGTACAATGTGCTCAATAAAACGACAACTAAATGGGATTTATTAATGCTCTCCAGGAACAGACGCCACCCTTTGATAAGTTTCTGTTCAGTTACTTCCATAGCTGCTATTAAGAGTTCTAAACAGTTTGTCTATTCAATTGCTTGAAGTTAAATAACGTTTGTTAATATGCAATGCATGATGAGAGTTATCATGTAAAATACATCACGTCACTACAAACGATTTCCTAAATTTAAATCAGAGTTATTCCACACGATTCAACTTATCAGTTCAGCCATGACTAGATGTATCATCTTTTGGACTCCTTCCCTGGTAAAACGAGAGGTGGAGGCGGGCGAGGATTTGACGGGGTGAAAGGGGCTGATCGAGAGCCGGAGGCTGCGGCCTTAGCGCTTCGCCTGGAGGAAATGAACTGCCGCCGAGCCCCGTCGTGGTCCGCATACGTTATGCACGGGGCTATATTGGGGATGAAGGGGCTGGTTTGGACTCCCCCACTTTCTATCTCGTATCTCTTATTCCTTGTCAGTATGATTACTATAGCTAGGAGTTTATAAATGCTCGTCATGTCTAAGGTGAAACTTCCTGAGATGTTTAGTATCTATTCGTTATCATGGTAACTTATTTGATAACTGATACCTGTACGTGACGTTACAAATTGACGCTCTTTTATCGGTGTATTTATTGTACGAGTGAGTACGTAGATCTATGTTGGTTTCGATTATGGGCAGCAATTTATGTACTAGTAGGTATAATAAGTAATAACAAATGAGAGTATCGCGGTACGATGACCAGTGGGGGCCGGGCCTTAATGGAAATATGCTGCGATAGCATCTCGAACCTAATTACCTTCCTATAAATAATATAACCCAATCACTGCAGATTAGAAATCTCTAGATCGGACATCCAAGAGTAAACCAGGCTCTGTTGCCGTCCAGTGCCAAGCTTATCTCGTCAATATCGTTCCGATCAGCGACTTCATAGCGGATGTCGAAAAAATTGTATATAGAATAGTAACCATGGTTGGTTGCTCCATGGTATGGAGTTGATACCTACTTTATGGTCGCGGTTCGTCACTATTATGTATATTGCGATTTCATGTTATTAGTTATCCATATCGTCCACGAATACGAGTCGATACCTGGTCATAATCGACTGAAAATCCTGAAACACAGACCGAATGATTAAGAGGGTGCGGTAAATAATCTTCAAATAAAATCAACCAGATAGTACTTACCCAGGTAGCATACCCATCGGACTTTCAAATTTGTACCTTTTCTGCGAAAACCTGAAACAAAGTCAGCACATTATTGAGTCCTAACGAAACGGGAAACGTAAGGAAGTAGAACAGGATCATAATATGCAGGTTGACTTGTTTTTATGTTCAATTCGGCAGTACGAATAGAATAGATCTTCTGGTCCCAGCAGCTGTCAAATTCCAAATTGTTTGCTTTTGATGCAATATCATCCATCGATAATGCTGTCGTATTTGCCGAAATTTTTAGACACTGAGAGATGGAGAACTTGAATTCGTGAGGTCGCCTTTCGAAAGGAATAATTGCTCAGTCAGTGAGTAGGTACTACACTTCTGTTATAAATAAATCATTGTTTGAGGACTTCTTCACAAATCCACACTCAGCTCGTGTAGAGTGATAGAGCCAGTTATAAAAATATGTTCTCGGAAAAACGCGATGAGAACATCATCGAAAAGTAATATTTACGAAATTAACAAAATTGTTTCAATAAGTGCTTCTCTGGAAAAAGTTTGGTTTCTAGCCTCAATCTTAATATAAAGCCAAAGCAAGAATGATTTTAAAGGTAACTAAAGGAACAAGAAATTGTAAATTATGTCTTTTAGGAAATGACCAAGTTATAATAGAATTATTTTATTCTGATTGCACCTTGAAGCATTATATTATGAATCTAATTAGGATAATTATCATAGATAAGGTAATTATTCAATTACTGTAAAGTGGAAACAAAAGATCGTACATGAAGATTATGGTTACCACAGCGCTTTGTATCAATGCAATCTCTATTATTAATATTACGATATTATTGATTATTTTTGATTAATCGATGCGAGCGAAACCACACTTAGAAAGAGAGGCCGAGACATATAGATATTATGCAAGTAAAGTGAATCACAGTATGCAATTTTAGCTACTAATAAAAGTACTAAATCGATGATGCAACCCTCAAACATCAAACATCTATCAAATGACAAATAAGTAGGTACTTATAACATTTGAAGACAACTTCAACGTCTTAATCCATCACAGTTCTTTCCTGTAGAGCTCTACTTGTTAATTTGACGAAGTCGATAAAGAACAGGTGGACTTGACTTTTATCACTAAGAGACCAACTGAAGAATAAAAGGTCCCAACAACACATCATCTGACTAGAAACAGTTCCACACATCTCCCGAAAAAATAATTTCGGCGGTTAAACGACGGAGAATAAATCCACAAACCACATAAAACTCATGTAGGTAATAGGTGTTGCTTGTACTAAATTTGTGAACTGTTTTACTGTTTATTACCAGGAAGCTGACAGAATCGTCAGATCTTAAGACGATCTTCAACTCGTACGCAGTGACTTGGAGAAAGTAAATATATCCAACGTTTGAGGAGGTAGCTTGCAAATTTATAAAGGCAGCTGTTGCTCTTTCAGGCCAATCGGTGTTACCCTACAGCGAGTTTGTAAACCGAAATTGAAAAGTGCGAAAAAGGCGAACATAAAATATATCATGATCTTTCCATTGGGAAGAAGAATATTAATCTAGA
Organism: Malachius bipustulatus; assembly: GCA_910589415.1. Classification (NCBI taxonomy): domain Eukaryota; kingdom Metazoa; phylum Arthropoda; class Insecta; order Coleoptera; family Melyridae; genus Malachius; species Malachius bipustulatus. The sequence goes on along the minus strand of OU342631.1, from coordinate 54,696,513 downwards.
ATACGTAATCAATATCTACCACTTGATAACTAAATTATTTTTTCAGATGATGCGATTGAGAAACTCCCGTTGGACTATCGAAAAGAAAGCGAGGCAACACAAGGTATGTACTTGAAATGCCTTATTATTTTTTTTTTATCTTGCACCTCTAGCTCATGTATAGGTTGCTTTTGAAAACTACTTTATGAGACTCCTCATATTCCAACCCATTATTCCTAGAAACGAAGAGAGGAGTAGAATTAACGTGTGTAGATGATGTGGCCTTGATCAATAAAACCATAAGAGACAAACACCTCGAATCGCTGACCTTCTGGACAGATCAGGTCAGGTCAGATCAAATCAGATCACTAATTTTTCAGTAGTTGGGATCTCGATTCCGGGTAGCAACAAATTCTCGTTGATGAAGAGTAAGTCTCAGAAACACGATTCGATGATCCAGATGGGGCCACTCGGAAAATATTTAAAAATATCCTTCGGTTCAACTAGTTCTGGGGTATCAGTTCGTTTCACATCATATGCTCTGACCATATCTAGATCATAGGCCGATATGTGTTTACATTTTTGTAACCAATATGCTCTACTTTAAACAAATGTGATTTCTGACATAATCTTCTTGCATAACGTGCTTGATCACCTCCCACTAATTATTGGGGTGATTCTTTTCGCCATCATAATTGCCTCGAAAGAAGACGCGAATTATAATGACGATAGCCAGTGGTCCAGTGGAGTGTTCAGTGGGTAAGGATAAACTCTATAACAAAGGGAAGCCCGTGGAGAAGCTTCTTGGTTATAAGCCATGAGGAATAAATTATGTTTTGATTATGTTCTATGAAGATTTTGAATGAAGCTGAAAAGTTCGATCAGATGCCGCTCAAAATTCTGAGGTAACTGAAAAGGTCTAAAAAATATTTTTGATAACAGATAAGTATGCAAAAACTAGAAGCCCATCGTTGAAAAAAAGGTCCTATTTCTATTTCTTCTAAGCCCGTGTTCATATTGGACAGCGATAGCTGTAAGCATTCTACGGTAAGCTGTAATTAGATATGCAAGAAGGTCAAAATTCAATCCAATTTAACTGTGGTGGTGGCATTACCGCTTGTCGGCACAGCTCAACGCTCGATTCAGTGTGCAGAGAAATGTAATGATTTTTAAATCTGTTTGAATTGTAACGTTGCATCGCTCATCGCTCAACGCACAACGCTATACTACTGTCGCTGTTCAATGTGGACGGGGTAGTGTTCTGATGATATATTGAACCCTAAGCCAATTTTTAAGTAGTAATATCACAAATGATTATTGAATTTTCACGATAAGTGTGTCGATTTATTTCTAAACTAAATAACTAAGTTGTTTAAAGAAAACACTACGAGTCCTCAGGACGAGGGTGGTTCACGTCGTTGAAAAGATCAAGCTAATAGACCAGCCAGAGTTGAAAGACAGCGTTGATGTGTTCGCGATAATCAGAAGCCGTCTTTGGTTTGTGATTGGTCAGATTATGTAAAAATTTTACTATGAATGAACTAGTCAAGGCGAGATCGTTCTATTCCATATTTTGTTCATTATTGACTTCAATTTAGTGTGTCTTGCGTCGTTGATCTTTTCATTAATAATGTTAAATAGTTTCTTCAACACCATGCATATTGCTAACCGATTTTATTGAAAAACTCTAAAGGCTATATGAGACTGCAGGGTACGTAGACATGACAATTCGTAAAGCTCGGGCGAGGTCATTTGGTTAGAAAGAGTGTACCGGAGACGACTATCTGGGGGGACAATCGGAGCGGCGATTACATCGCAGCGTATGAATTCAAATGCCCGACGATCTTTATCGTACCAAGGCCAGCAGCCGATACAATCAGATGCTAATAACAGCCGTAATTGCATGTATTATTTATACACGGCTGCCTATGTTATCGCACTATCTATGGTGTTTGAATGTATGTGTGTTTGTATGTTGTGTGTGAGCGATAATGTATTTGCATGTATTGCACTGTGCGGGTAATGTCCACGACACCCACCGCATTACCTCACCTTAAATTCATTATTATGTTGAAGATTCGTTTAGATTATTCTGCATTAGGATTGTATACTGAATCTGAATGATTAATTAAGTGGTAAAAAATTAGTTTTTCAGTTCTATTTTCACAAACATACATTAATGAACTCGCTTAGTTCAAATCAATAGAAAATGCGTTTCGGCCTTGCAAGCAGTTCCTAAAACTAACCTTAGAAACTGTCAGCGTAATGGTAGGCGTCTTTTCAATATCATTAGTTAACGTAATCCTTAGATTAATTAAATCAATTATGAAAACGCTTCAACGTATTCTTCAATCCCTAGTTACTTGCTCCAGAGACTCAAGAAAACTCCAGTTACTTGCAGGGTCGAACTCAAGCAGTGGAATTGATTGGGTCAGATGGCCGAGTGACCAGGTCCCTCTTTGCTCCTGTCTCGTCTGGAGTTCCACAGGGCAGTGTCCTTGGTCCACTCCTGTTCCTCATTTTCATCAACGAATTAGGTCCCAAAATAACATCTTCAAATTCCATCTGTGTCAACTATGCAGACGATACAACCATTCTCATTAAGATAAAGACAAGCGACATTTCGGAAATTATATCAACCGTTCAAGACCCACTGGAAAAAGCCTCTACATGGCTTAGAGTCAATAGACTAAAACTGAACTTGACAAAAACTGAATTGATAGACTTTCATTCTTCCGGATCACGTCTACCACCCCTACCTGACATCCCGAATGAAAATTCCCTGATTAAGCCCAGAGGGTCGTGAAATTTTTAGGCATTCACATCGATCAAAATCTAAACTGGGCAGCTCACACAGACCTCTTATGCCACCGACTAGCTAGCTCCTGTTTCCTTTTGAGACGACTCCAACACACTGTCTCCCATAATATTCTGCTCTCTGCATATTATGGACATTTTTATAGTCACGTAGCCTATGGCATCGCCGTCTGGGGCAGCACTGAGAAGTCCCTCAGTAAAGTCTTCCTTCTTCAGAAGAGGGCTCTCAGGATCCTGGCAGACTTATCCATCCGCGAGTCTTGCAGGGGACAATTCAGACGACTTGGTATACTAACATTGCCCGCCCTGTATGTTTTCTCCCTCCTCAAACTTATTTACAAAAATCAGGCTAAGCTTGATCCTTTCCGATTCTCACACAACTATCATACTCGATTCAATCTATTTAAACTACCAACCCACCACCTCTCGTCCTCTGAAAAGACGTTTACATACGCGTCTATAAAATACCTAAACCATTTCCGACTTGACCCTTCAACCGTCAGATTCTCTCAGTTCAAGTTATATCTGCGGAAACATCTCACAGAGCTTGAACCATATACTACCATGGACATACTGTCTTCCACCCCCCCCCCCCCTTCCTTCCCGACTTAAACACTTGAAAATATAGATACTTTCGTTTGCTAGTATCTAGTCAATTCGACTTAATATGACGATATAGTATTAGGTACTATTTATAGATAGATTAATGTTTTAATGTACACTTTTTGCTATGTTCAAGCTTTCTTTGTTCAATCGCGTGCGTACCACCATTTGAATACGCATGCGATTTGTTTGGATTAGTTCGTTGTTTGTTTTCACGACATTTTACTCTATTTAACACTATTGTACTGATGCAATGATTGTTGTAATTTTACGTACAATAAAGAGAGATATTATTATTATTATTATTATTACTGCTACTTAGATGACTTAAACGACACTTAAGGGTCCTGGGATTATATTTTAAAAGTACGAGTATTTCTCTGAGTTCGAGTAAATTTAAAAAAAGACTACAAAAAATAACACAATTTTTTAATTTCTGTCACAACATTCATGTCATTCTTCTAGTGCGATTGTAATAGAAGAAACTTGAAGTAGTAAGCGATGAGAGGTAGGATCCATGGTATGACATGGTGGGAAGAAGTTATGCACCCCTAGCGATGAATCCAGAAAGGGTCTTTTTACTCATTCCCATACCATGGTGGAACTGCAACTCAAACCTTCCGGACCTTTTTATTGGGGCCAAGGAGATCCTTCCTGAGAAGGGAATTTTATCTGTTCGTCATTGTAGTGCTTAGTGCTTCTGATCCAAAGAATTGATTCCAAGGCTACAGTATACCTACCATACCGTAATACACACCTAGGCAGCAGTCGTCTGTTCCACATTTTGGACGGATTGAGTCTTCCCTCACCTACATAAGTTGGAAGTGCCTTTTCAGACTATTGTGAGTGACCTATGAGCACTCCAATTAGTAGTATCAGCTTCCTTTCAGTCAGCTTGATCGTGTTTGCAGGTCTGTTTTCTCTCCAGACCGTCTATGAGCCATCTGGCCTGTCTGCAGCATGGTGGAGCATCCCAATACTAAACCCTTTTTTTCCGCCCAAGCTACCGGCTCGGGTTAACAAAAGTTTTACTCATTCTTAATCTTTGTATAGTGATAAGCTAGCTCGTTACCGGTAATTCGTCAATGTCCAGGAATTATTGCAATCTGTACCATTTCCCTGTCAGCCATCCTGTCTAGCACCTCGGTGCATCATGGGATGAGCGGGGAGCTAATCCTGATGATCCTAGTGCTTTTGGGTTAGCCTAACTATCTATTCTGTTCACACTGCATTTATACCGTGTGTCCCCGGATAGGTGAAACGACTCTTATAAAAGACAAAAATTTTTTTATTTTAATTTTAATTTTTTAGGGTTCAGCCCTGCTTGGCTAAAGAATAATTTCTAACAAAATTTTAGTTTTAAAAAATCAAGCATGCCTTGGAAATTTCCAAGAAACCGATTTTTCTGTTGAGTAAAGTGCCTTTTATGTGGCAAAAACGACAAAATGTTATTTGAAAAAGTTGTTCAGAATCAACATTTAGGTCCGTATACCAAATTTCAAAATCATAGGCCAACTTTGATCTTTTACATTTATTTTTATGTTTATTTCACAAATCAAAGAATTTCATTGTAACAAAGACTGATATTGACAAATTGCTATTGCTATGGGTACAATTTGGTTTTTCCATGGCAGTCATTGTTACAAAATGAAATTCTTTGATTTGTGAAATAAACATAAAAATAAATGTAAAAGATAAAAGTTGGCCTATGATTTTGAAATTTGGTATACGGACCTAAATGTTGATTCTGAATAACTTTTTCAAATAACATTTTGTCGATTTTGCCACATAAAAGGCACTTTACTCAACAGAAAAACCGGTTTCTTGGATATTTCCAAGGCATGCTTGATTTTTCAAAACTAAAATTTTGTTAGAAATTATTCTTTAGCCAAGCAGGGCTGAACCCCAAAAAATTAAAATTAAAATCAAGAAAATTTTGTCTTTTATAAGAGTCGTTTCACCTATCCGGGGACACACGGTATAAATTGTCTGTTCGGCGACCTAGAGAGGTCACCAAGTAGATAACAGGTGGAAGAGGTAATAGTATCTCTTTAATTGCAGCTGCTTGCAGGATGCCGTGAAAAACTGCTTGGTGTGGTATACGGTATACTGCATATATTTTGTGGCACAATGTCGATGCGTTAGCTGAGCTGCTCCGTTCCCTTTACATCTGCATTATTAGGTACCGCTTAACTAAGATTGCTATTTTTATTGCGATAAAAATAAAAATCAATTCCCTCCTAAATCATTCAGCTCAGCGGCGGTTGTGGGGGCCCGGTCGAAAAGTAATTGAGTGATCAGCAACGCTGTATATTGTCACCCTTAATAAGTAAAATGTAATTTTCATTGGTCTCAATTTAAGAGCCTAATTGACTTCTCAAATTGATTTCTCAAATGTTGGTATATCAACAGGTTCTAACTACATCGCCATACAAATCACAACTAAACATAAATAAGTGAAAAGGGCTGAACCGAGGGCGGAACCTCAGGTGCTAAAAGGAACGAAAATAAGAAAATGTTTCAAAAATTTCTATTGCATGGATATAAAAAATTCCTAATACTTACTCGGTGACGGAAAAATTCGTATCTTGGTCAGTCTGTATTATCAGTTACTCGATGTACCCGGTTTTATACTCTGAATAATGTTTGAACATGATGCAGAATTTTTTTATCTTTCATTTGTCTGTTTCACCTCTTTAGGTAAGAATAGGAAGCAGCAGTTTGAAAATTTATTGCTTCCCATGCATTGTCTTATGGCGACTCTTGAAAGTGGTGACCCTCAGCAACATTACATTTAACTGTGTTTTACCACATTAAAAACCAATCCATATCCCCTCGGCTATCCCAATAAAAAAATGTATGTAAACTTGCTTTTTTCACTGTAAAAGGTTGTGAAATCTAATCATGTATTGCGCAGCCAAATTTAACAGCATCAACAAGCTCTTTTTATATATTTTTATTTATTTCATTCTTTTTTAATTCGCCCATCCAGTTTAATTTAACATATGTATCATTCAATTTGTATGGTAAGAAATCATTGCTCGCAATCTCAAGGTTCTGTTCGTAACACAAAACTTGAAGATTACTTTCAGTGTTTGACCCGCCAGAAGACATTAGCGTTACAAGCGACTGACTGATTATGTATCAAAAAATTGCTAATAATTACCAGATCTGCCACGGTCAGTCTGGCGTCGTTCTCATTAGTTAGACAGGAGGATTTCATCCTTGTGATGAATTCAGGTTCTATGGACCAAGCAAAGATTACTATCAGGACGCTTATGGTCGAGCCGAGTTGACAGATTATGCAAAGCCTGATGATGCAATCTAGCTTCAAGCCTTGATTCTTGCATGAAAGAAATTACCACTGCATTTTCTATGTAATATAAACAAAGATTATTGCAATGCCTCAAACATATAAGACACGTTTGTGCGTTATTGTTTCGACTTATTATGGAAGAAGACGAAAAGAAATGATATTTTTCAATGCAATAATAATTAGTAGGTACTGTGCAGTATTTTTTTTTTTTTTTTTTAAGATAGACCGTTTTGCAATATTTGGAGGACATATACTGCTTTTAAAATGAAAAATTACGATTTTGACCTGTTTATAACTCAATTTAAACTGCAATTTTAAAAATCATTATTGTTGGACTTTCTCAAGAAATACGAATACCTATCATGATAACAGGGTGTTATTTAATTGAATGTCAATATTTAAGGGGGTGATTTTTGGGTCCATTTTAAGAAGAAAACTTCATAAGAACGTATGTCCTAAGAGCCTTAACTTTTGAGATACAGGGTGGTAAAGTTTTATTAAAATAAATCCTTTTTTCGTAATATCTGTAATACCGCTCTGGATATTTTAATGAAATTTCGTATACAGGTATTACCCATCAAGGGGCATTTTTTCAGGTACCACGTTTCATTTTATTTCCACTAGTGACGATGGTGCACGATCGTGCAGAATTTTACCGGCGTATTTTAGCAGACATTGATGGTACTCCACTGATTTATGTTCAAATAGAAATCATTTTTTAGATCCCCATTCATTTCCAAGCAAATTTGATCGATTGTTTATTTTCAGTCCGATGCACGGTTTTCGCCTAAAAAAATAAAATCTGTTTCTATACATGGTCACAAGATTGTCGTTAAAATGACAATAAAAAATATAAAATTATGCAGGTAAAATTCTGCACGATAGTCACTAGTGGAGATAAAACGAAATGTGGTACATGAAAAAATGCCTCTTGATGAGTAATACCTGTCTATTAAATTTCATTAAAATATACAGAACGGTATTACAGATATTATGAAAAAATTATTTATTTTTAAAAACTTTACCACCCTGTATCTCAAAAGTTAAGAGTTTTAGGACATACGTTCTTATGAAGTTTTCTTCTTAAAATAAACTCAAAAATCACCCCCTTAAATATTGACATTAAATTACAAAACACCCTGTATAATGGGTACCTATCCTATTTAAAAAAAATACACAATGTCGTCATTACTCAGTATAGAAAAAAATTACGTCAACAGAAAATAAATTAAATTAAAACATTTATCTGTTTTTGCCTTTTTTTTTATTTAAAATTCCATTGACTGTACATTTTTCAACACCCGATGTACGTATACCTATATAATATTAGATATATGTATAGCGAGGAGTAAATAATCAAATCTAGATAACTAATGCTCATAATAAAGAAGCCATTAGACATGACATGAACGTGCACAAGCTGGAAGTGAAATCGAATTGGCACATAAATGTCAGCGTAATCAAAAACATGACGTTGCTACATACTTCTCCCAGGAAACAAAGCAACTTTTGCTGCATAATAACTATGCTCAGTCAGTACAACTCAGTATGACCATGCAAAAATCACTGTGTGCAATGTTGATTGAATTTTCAGTTGTCTAATTCTAGGTATTTGTATGTGTTCTTTTTTTGCTTGAATGTTGTATTCTAAAATATTATTATTTATGAATATGTAAAAGGTTAGTGATAGAGATAAAAAAAAAAACATTATATAATTAAAAATAAACGAAATGTAGCAATGCTAAATTACCGGTAGTTTACTACATTTTTTATTTTCCTTCCCGGGTGGCTCTGTTAGGGTGACTTTTTTTCACCTTGTATATTAAACGGTTTTCGCACAAAGGTGCCGCATTTTTCAGCGGTTATAAATATTCTTACATTAAAGGTGATTCTAAAATATTCAACATTCAAGGGAACTTCTCTAAGAAGTTCTGTAATAAGAAACCAAATATAAATAATTATTTAAATAAAAATTATTTATTTATGATTTATGATCTAAGTTGTAACACTTAAATAGGTGGGTACAGCAAAAGTGCTATTAGTAGCCAACTAGATAAATAAATAAACATTAAACTGAAATAAAAGTAATCCACTTCTATTAAAGCAGTGCACACAAACATGGATGGGAATCACATGGGTAAGAGAGAGTAAAAAAAAGTGGAATAAATACCCATTACAGGTCGGAAAATACGAGTGCCTGCATTGTTAGAGTTAAAAAACACCCTGCGGGGCCACTCAAGAAAATTAACAGGCACACTACCCAAACATACACATATGGGGTGAGGGATGAAAACTATATTGATAATTATTTATTTGACCCCACGTAACAGGCTAGTCATTGCACTTTATGTGCTTTATACTCATGCGACCTGCATCCATTTCTTATTTATGATAATTGTTTGGTGGACTGAGCTCTACATTACTTCGTGGAACTTCTGGATAACTGCTTTCGTCAACTCTTGCCCCGACCGCGGCCGTTCTTCACGCTAAAACGTCCTGTTCTCCTGGATGCGAATGGAGGTCGAATGCAGGTTGATGTGGATGGAGCTGAATGCGCTACGTCATACCGATGTTGATTACTGCATGGTTTGAATATTTTCCTGCAGGCTTCTCTGGAACGACTCGCCGAAGGGTCCTGTTTAGGGCTTCTGCATAAGACTTCTGTCTATGAGGCGAGTCTCCTCGACTCTGAAGCTGGTGATAAACGGTTTTTTAGCTGCCACAAATAATTTCATTGCAATTACAATATTTGAATAAGTCTGATATAGAAGAGAGCCCACCGTTCAATCCTTTATAAAAGCCAGGGGTGAGAGGTAGCGAACGAGTCAACAAAAAACGTCAAACAGTCAAACAATTCCAGTCGAGCTCTTCGTCGTTGTCGCAACGCATCACCCACGCAGAGATTCGGTCGAGCAAACAACCACGTCCTTAGTGACAGTGTACTGTAAACATAATCTAACAAGATTAGAAGCAAAAATAGTGCACCAGTGACCATCCTGAATAAATCCAAGCGTAAATACCGGTACCTCGGTGAAAGCGAGGTACCGGCAGTGAAATATTCAAGACATGCCTATAGAAAACAAATTAATCAAAAAGTTGAACCAACTGGAAAAATTAAAACTCCACCTGATGTCGGGTCGAAATTCAAAAATCAACAGACAACACCAAATTCACCACCGAATAAACCCGAAAACAAGAAAATGCCGCCAATTGTGATAACAAGTCCCATCGAAGACTTTCGCATCTTCCACAGCTACGTTAAAAACACGCTAAAGGAAAAATTTACAGTCAACTACCTCAAGAAGGAAACCAAGGTATTCACTACTTCAGAAGAAGACTTCCAAGTACTACAAAGAATCCTCAAGTCTAACAACGTGATATTCTAGACACATACACCCAGAGGAAGCCAGTTGAAGAAAGTAGTGTTGAAAGCAGCACCATTCATCACAGACATCGAAATAAAACAACAACTCCAGCAACTCAATGTCAAAATAGAAGACTGCCGCAAACTTCCCAGCAAAAGTGGAACCACTCCAAATCCTACCTCATCACGATGCCCAAAGAAACAAACCTCAAAAATGTCAAAGAAGTCACCGAAATCGACGGAGCAAGTATCCAATGGCAAAAATATGCCAAGAAATCCAAAGTAGCCCAATGCCACCGTTGCCAGATGTTCGGCCATGGTTCATCTAACTGTCACCAAACTCCCCGCTGTGTAAAGTGTCCGGAATTCCATCTGACCCAAGACTGCAAAATAAAGGAACGCCAATATAAGGTAATTTGTTGCAATTATAACGAGAACCATCCCGAAAATTATTCGGGTTGCTCTTACTACCTTGAATACATAACTAAAAACTCACAAACCAAAAATAAACCCACCCACACGCAAAGAACACCTTCTCCAAATCTACAGGGGTGTATGATCTTAAATGAAAGCATTATTTGAAAATAACTACCAAGCTAGGTAAATTACGTGGAACGTTTGATTGAACCGCTTCAAAGTGTTCATGAGTCATCGATGTTTTGGTCGAGGAATGGATTTGTCGATTCGGTGTACCATTGGAGCTTCACTCGGATCAGGGTAGGAATTTTGAGTCCAACCTATTCCAGAACATCTGCAGACTCTTGGGGATACGTAAGACCAGGACAACTACTTTGCACTCGCAATCCGATGGAGCGCACCAACAGGACCGTGAATATGTCCCGTGAAGAGGTAGTCTCTGACCATCAAAGAGACTGGGATTGTTATCTGCACCTGTTCCTATTAGCCTACAAATCGGCCGTACATGAGACTACAAGCCAGACACCGGCGAGGACAGTGATGTACTGCGAGGACAGAAGTAGTTGAAATACATGAGCAAGTACGAGCGCATATACAAGATACTAGTGACAGAATGAAAGAGACCTACGACATCAAGGCCCAGGAAGGCGGGTACAAACCTGGAGACCAACCTGGAGATTTGGATCCGTAATCAGAAACGACGTCGAGGCCTATCTCCAAAACTTCATCATTTTGGGAGGAGCCGTGTCAAGTTCTGGAGCGGATCAACGATGTAGTATCAGAAACCAGAAGTAGTCCAGGGGAAACCAAGAATTGTCCACTTCAACCGATTGACACCTTACGCTGGAAACAATGACGATCCAACAGCAGCCAGGGAAATCGAATCAGAAGAAGATGAAGATTGTTTTTTCTAACACTTCATGGCCTTGCATGCAGGCACGTACAACTCCCGGTTTGACGTGGTGCGAGAAAAACAGCGCGACCTCTTGTAGAACCCTCTGGTAACCGCATAGGTCACTGCATTTCTAAAGACCTGGTGATGTCGCGAGGAATCACCACACTGTCTTCAGGTATAAATTTGGCCAACTTGACGAATTACGAAGACGTCATCCGCAGTTAGGAAACACGCAACAAATTGAGTAAAGGGAAGGTGAATTAAGAAGAAGCATTGACTACCTAATTACCAAGGAGAAGCAAAGAAAGCCTACCTACTTAGACATATGTGATGCCTTTACCAAACTCCGAGAAGTACCCAGAATCAGACGAAAATATGGATATAAAACGTTGCTCTTTGCTAGGGTATTCAGGGTTAGTTGACAGTTCCAGACCGAGTTCCAGACAAACTTGGACTTGCAGTGGTTGGAGCTCAGAGCTTTTAGAGCCGCTTGGCTGTCTGAAAATATCTTTATTGACGTGCTTTGTGTCAGTGCATCTTTTCCTGTAACTGCGCACAGAGCTCTATGGCATAGATTTCTGCCTGTAAAGTGGTTGCGTGAAGTTCCAGGCTCGAGAAGACTATATTCTTCGAGTCTTACAAAGGTTTCTCAAAAGCTATGTGAAATTTCTTTTTTGGGATAACGACTGACTACTTGAGGCTTAAATTGATGGGAAAATTGATAAGGCGTAACTTAATCTTCGAAATCGGAATCGAAATCGGGACGGGACTTGTTACAAAAGGTCGATTCTTGACAGAAGCTGAAATATAAAATTGTTTTTTTCTTAACTGGTATTGATATTGCGAGGAAATGGCTCTGTGAAAAGCCCCTGGGCATGACGTCCACGAGCTTTTTAGTAGCACTATTTCAAATTTGTTCTTTGGTTAACGGTCCATTTCTCTAAGATTTTCCTTGATCGTATAGCTTGTTTCCAGATGCGATAGTCACCTGATATGTGACAAAAGGAATGATGTTAGTAGGAACTTTAACTAAAAACATGTTACTCTAGTAAAAGGTCTCCTATGATATTTTTTCTATCTTATTGATGGATTCAAAGATTTTATTACAACAGACGCAAGTGAACCTCATTCTGTGGAGTTTTCATTCCGTAATTACTGCCATCATAATAATTAACAGAAGGAAATATTACGCTGCTGGCTTGCATTTTGACACAAGATAAAGATAATCAATTCTCATTGCTCCAAGAACGGAACTTAACATCAACTGCAATATCAGAATAATTATTAATGTATAATTATACCAGTTAACATTCTCTCCCATTACCTTGTAGTCGATATGAAACTTAGGCCAGTCTTACCAATTAATATCCAATTAACCATCAAAAGATCGAAAAGTCGATTTGCTTGCAATTTAAAACAAAAAGTCGACTTTTTCTTGAACTCGTGCACGAAGACTATAATAAGATGTCTTTTGTTGGAATCGCATATGCAGATACAGAAATACTTAATTGGTGCCATTCAAAGGTACTGTTAATTTTACGATCTGCCCTTCTAAACAAACCAGTAATTCGTCATGCGAAAGCAGAGCTTTTACAGTTTGATCTTTCGTGACGAAGTAATTCCGTAAAGTTCTGGTCCAAAGAGACTGGCCTATGCCGTGTTCTGGAATAGATGCATATAAATGGCAGATTAATTAATTTGAAAAGCTACCTGGCTTATCTCTTTTATATCTGACGGCGATACCGAGTTTAATTGGGTTATTATAATAGATATGGTGATTGTTGGGCTCTAAATATGTAGATTATGAGAATTATTATGCACATAACAGAGATGTTGCAAAGATCGCGAAACCATTTCCATGTTTCAGGAAATACAACCATAATATAATGTATTTTTGTACATATACATTATAGTGTAATATTTGCATGTCAGTGCAGTCTGACTGATCACACCATCTGATTTTAGTGTGAGCAAGCCTTGAAACTGAACGGAGTTATTTTAGAGCGCAAATCCATTCCGGTTCTTCATCTGTTTATATTTTACAATTACATTTTTAATTGTGGACTCAAGGTTTCGTCTCTTTTGTCAATTACACTTTTCGTAGTTCAAAATTATTATTATTATTATTATGCATCAGTGACTTGCGTGGCCTAGTGGTACTCCGCTGGCTCACGAAGCCATAGATCGCGGGTTCGAAACTCACCTCGGCCCGCTTTACTTTTCAGATTCATTTTCGAATGTCTGTGAAAAGTAAAACAAGCGATCGAAGGTTTTAAAGGCAAATATTATTTAAAGTGTGTGTGGCTAAAGAGTTCGTGCTCAAAGCCAAATTACCAGAGTGGAGCGACTATGTCTTACCTACACAGTTAAGACCGATGCTTCCTCTTTAAAAAAAAAAAAAAAAAAATTATTATGCATCAGTGATTGAACAACTCTACAAAGTAAAGGTTAACAACTAAATCTTTTTTTACACATTTTTTTACACTTTTAAACCTAAAATTCTGTATCATAGTGCATACAGAAAAAAGGTTAGATTTTTGTCGATTTAATGCAAGTATTATTGAATATTATTCTACTACGCAAGGTGATTCCGTCATGGAGTCCAGGAAGAAAACCATCCCATGGATAACATCATGAAGTTAAACTTCTTCCAAAGAACAACATTTTCCTTTTCCAAAATGACTTCTTTCAAAACCAACAACTCTCGTGAAAATTTTGTTTGTTTGTATTTTTTTAATTTTTAGTTTTTTTTATGTGAATAATGGTAATAATCGTTAAATGACGCCTGGATTTTTCAGCGAAGAGGATAACCATCCAGGGAACTTTGGGAATCTCTTCGGAAAGTCGCCTATCATAAATTATGATAATAGGAGAGGAGATTCTAGTCTAGATTTGTCAACCCTTTCTTCGGCTAGGCGGTTTCAAGAACTACGTTATACCGTGTGTCCCCGGATAGGTGAAACGACTCTTATAAAAGACAAAAATTTTTTGATTTCAATTTTCATGTTTTGGGGTTCAGCCCTGCTTGGCTCTTTAGTAATTTCTAACAAAATATTAGTTTTGAAAAATGAAGCATGCCTTGGAAATTTCCAAGAAACCGGTTTTTCGGTTGAGTAAAGTGCCTTTTATGTGGCAAATACGACAAAATGTTATTTGAAAAAGTTGTTCAGAATCAACATTTAGGTCCCTATACCAAATTTTAAAATCATAGGCCAACTTTTATTTTTTTCATTTATTTTTATGTTTTATTCCACAAATCAAAGAATTTCATTTTGTAACAAAGACTGCCATGGAAAAACCAAATTGTACCCATAGCAATAGGAATCTGTCAATATAAGTCTTTGTTACAAATGAAATTCTTTGATTTGTGAAATTAACATAAAAAAAATGTAAAAGATCAAAGTTGGCCTATGATTTTGAAATTTGGTATAGGGACCTAAATGTTGATTCTGAACAACTTTTTCAAATAACATTTTTTCGTATTTGCTACATAAAAGGCACTTTACTCAACCGAAAAACAGGTTTCTTGGAAATTTCCAAGGCATGCTTGATTTTTCAAAACTAAAATTTGGTTAGAAATTACTCCTTAGCCAAGCAGGGCTGAACCCCAAAACATGAAAATTGAAATCAAAAAATTTTTGTGTTTTATAAGAGTCGTTTCACCTATCCGGGGACACACGGTATGTTAGACCGTCCTAGATTATGCTACAACAAAAATGTATAGTAAAACATATCTCAGGTATGAAATTGAATCATCTGTTAAAAATTAAAAATTCCGTGACCGATCGTGCTCCGGGAGGTACGTTAAAAAGGGGGTCCCGGCTGCTTCACAGCAGTCGTTAAGTTACATCAGAGGCCCTTGAGGCTACTTGAAAACTTCTGACACTTGGGCTTTACCACAGCCATAAGATATTTATTTAATGGAATTCAGAATCACGTACTTAGTAGTGTCGATAATTAATCCGCGTCACAAGGAACGCTTCATTAGATATAATACTTACTCAAAGGCTTTTGAGCCTTTGACCATTTTTTGCCTTTTGAGGCTTTTGACCATTACTTTTGGCCTAAGGCAACATTGGGGTTAATTTTTAATATAAGAAACAAGAGGATATGCACAGGATGGGTCACTGAAATCTAAAGTTTTCTGCACGGATAGTTTGCAAACATTTTTTGAAGGGACGGAGAGTAGAGCAAGTAATTATTCAAACGATCAGGCTCTGCCAGCCTTTCCAACTACTTTGCGATGTTAATTTGACTTATGTTCTTGAAATTAGGGAAAATAGACGCTGTGAATGAAAAATTATTAAGTCCCAGTCTACACTACTATAGTCAGAACCCGTGACGCGCCCTTTTTATGTGATACAAGGCTATAAGCTATAAGATAGGTAATTTCTCTTTAATAAGTGTGAAAAATAGGTCAAAATTGCGCAAAAAATGGAAAATTATAGACAGATCTGTAATCTCAAAAAAACCTCTGTAGAGATTTTCGAGGGATGATAATGTATGTAGCTTTCTACGTTACCTAAGCGAGGGCGTAATGTCTAACCCCACATTACAACCTCTCTGTACCTACTTTTCATCTCAAACATCTTCTTGTTCTTGTGGTGAGAAATTCAGGCCGCCTGCTACTTAAATGTTATGTTGACATGAAGTATTCTTTTGGTGTCGCTATATAAAGAGCTACGTAAAGATATCTTATGACTCGCAACATATAGCATATCACTTTTTATACGCATGCTTCTTCGAGTCTTCCAATCCCCTACTCTGGGGAAATTGTCTGAACTCTTATGACATTTTCCCTAATTCCCTAACTCGGCTTTGCACCAAAGCTGGCAGTAAAATGAAGACCGACTCAGGTTTAATCTGATCAAGAAATGTTTTTTTTTTAAGAGCGAACATCGATCTTATAACCATGTAGTTAAGACACAGTCAACCACAGACAAATTTTTAACCACAGAAAAAGTTTTATAGACGAACACAACACCCAAGACACGAGAGGGATTTGAACCCATGTGGTGTCAGCGTCAACGGATTAGTAGACTGCTCTTCTAACCCGCTGAGCTACCGCACGCTCCTACAAGAAAAAATGTAAGTGTTGAGGAGAAATTATGCCAAGGAGATTGAAAGCGACGTCCTGTATTATTCCTACTTGTCTACTCCTGAAAAATGTCTTATAAACTCATTAAATAAATTTCAGTATTTCCTTTAAATACAGGGTAAGTCATTGATATGGGAAAGCTCGATTACACCTATACCATTAAAGATATCGAAATGAACCAAAAAGTGCTGTAAATGGGAGGGTAAAGTGCAGTTTGTAAAATTATTTTCAGATACACAGGATGGCCCAATATCGCTGTACGCCATACAACTTTGTAATTTTAAATAGGACACCCTCTATATTATTACCTTTTCAGATTATTTGAGAAAAGTAAAAAATAATGGTTTGTAAAGTTGAAGTTTGTAATGAGCGATTTATGAGTTATAAACAAATGAAAATCGCGATTTTCCATTTTCAAAGCAGCTTATATTGAAAACGGCTCGAGATATGGCAAAACGGCTTACATGTCCCTATCTTAACTTTTCAAGCGGTATCCTATTGGATGGATGAAATTTTTATACAGAGTGGTAGAAAATTTGATTATTTTCATCACTCAGTATAAAAATTTAAGCTGCATGATAGGATACCAAATGAAAAATTAAGATAGGAACATGTAAGCCGTTTTCCTCTATCTTGAGCTGTTTTTAAGAAAAGCTGCTTTGAAAATGGAAAATCGCGATTTTCATTTGTTTATAACTCATAAATTGCTCATTACAAACTTCAACTTTACAAACCATTCTTTTTTACTTTTCTCAAATAATCTAAATATGTAATAATATAGAGGGTGTCCTATTTAAAATAACAAAGTTGTATGGCGTACAGCGATATTGGGCCATCCTGTGTATCTGAAAATAATTTTACAAACTGCACTTTACCCTCCCATTTACAGCACTTTTTGGTTCATTTCGATATCTTTAATGGTATAGGTGTAATCGAGCTTTCCCATATCAATGACTTACCCTGTATATCAATAATTAAAAACAAAAAAAAAAAAAATAGAAAAAGTTCCTTTTTATTATATAAGAATCAATTTTTAAAAAGACATAATTTCGTTGCTCCAATTTTTGTAATTTTAGAAAAATTTTAATTATCAAAACTCACAAAAATTAAAAGTAGAAACTACTACTTCAAAGCCAAAAACTTGTCAGTAATTGCAAAAAAATTATTAACTCAATATTCTACAAAAACAACTGTATTTTCTACCCATAAATGAGAAATAGTATCCACGTGTCGCCACTGGATTCTGGGATAGCCAGGACTCGCTATCGCGCGATGCAGACTCGGGGAAGCATGGGGGATGGCGGGGCCATCTGTCACCGCTGGGTGGCCGCGCGGCCGCCCCTGACGGGGGACATGTGGGATGTATTCAATCTGGGCGCTGGCGATAAGCGACGCCGCGATGACACCCGTCTCCTGTCACCACCACCGCTGTCGGTGCCTCCACCCCACGGCTCTCGCCTCTCAAAGCTGTTTTAGGACAACCGCAGGTGCTCGCATAGAAAGTGCATATTGAAGTGTTCAATCGAAATCATATCATTCTTATGCGTGTTAAGTGTAAAGGTAAATAAACATAAATAATAATTACATATTATTATTATAAAAATGAGCAATAAATGGGTAATAATTCTGGCAAAGCATATAAACATTCAACTAGATAAGGGACATTACTGCAGGAGAGAGATAGGGGTTTATGACTAGCGGGAGCCAAGAAGGAAAGAGTAGGAAGCTATAGCTGACATGACGATGAAGAACGATCCCAGCACCTGGTTACGAGCGGGAAGAAGGACGGAAAGTAGAGGAACAGTACTGACGGGTCTTCATCCCGGGGGCTCAACAGGGGCGGTGTTATCGACACCCGACACGATAAAGCTTATCTCCCGCGCACAGGAACCTCGATGTGCACTCCCTATTCCTACCTTCATAGCACCGGGAATCCGATCATTTATACACACTTAAATCATTCTCAACTCTCGATTCCTGCGCCCAGTGAAAGACAGATGTGTCAATGTCAAATTTGGAGATATTATAGCAAGAAGTTTGATTCGATGTAATCCTAATCATAATAATTCCATGGGATACCTATCAGAAGCGTTTTATCTTCCTGCATATCGCATGACATTTTTCTGACTTTCTTTAAAGTTTATCATGCAAGCGGTAGGTATGCAAGTTTTATGCGAAGCTTGGAAGTTGCTCGAAAGTAAATTGCCTATTTCATGCAATTGCATGCTTTTCCGAACGTTCGAATAGGTACAAGGTCTTTAACCTTTATCTTTAAAAGAATCTTTAAAAAGAATTGAGAGAATTATCATAAGTTTGTCAGCTCGATATTTCAATCAAAATGCATTCTAATTAGAAAAAAATAAATAAATAACAATGATTCTTTATCATAAATATTAATTCCATATTGTGCACACTTTTGTCTTAATATGGAATAGTTGAGTCCCTAATATGGAATAGTTAAATTTGTAATACATAATATATTAACAGACATTTATTTCTTACATTTTTTTTTAAATCAAACAGTCCAGCATTTATGTTTCTTTCTTTGAAAACCAGCACAGGAATCGTGGGCCCATCTCTTACAAGCTCGACACCTGACCCAATCTCCTGAACCCGCACTTTTTGACCACAGTTTTTAACAATAAAGGCACTCGGAGTCTTCATCAGATTCGGAATCATCCTGTAGTCCACCTCCACTGCTCGATGGTATTTCAGAAGAGTCTTCTTTTCTGGGCGTGTAATTTGGTTTTGAAGAGATGTTCCCTTTAACCGCCTTTAAGGCATTAAGCAATGTTGAGGGTCTGCTGCAAATCGTTTCCTCTAGTTCTTCTTTGTTCGGCGTGCTTGTTAAGATTTTCGCTTTACCTTTTTTTCTACCGCGAGAAGTTTGCTGACTCCGATATTTTGGGAGAGAACAGATACTTTGTATTAACTTCGCTGACTGACTCCGATATTTTGGGATAGAATAGATATTTTGTATTAACTTCGCTGATGTATCGCAGATTGGTTCTTGCTGTTCCACTAGTGTTTCTGAGACATCTGGTTCTTTAGAAACGTGATGAAGTCGTGTTCATGCGGAAAACATTCCTGTCAAATGGATGGATTCCAGTTTTTCTGAATCCATTAATTGCAACTTCCATTGTCTAAAACTACCAATAAATGCGGATATCTGGTAATGTGTGATTGGTCTTATACAGGATCTCTGTGCTTGGCTAACCATGTTCTTACTTCTTCATCATAATAAGCTTTGAATTATCGCATGTTATCGCATGAAAGCGACGTCCACTGACTGGATCTTTTGGGAACAATGAGAAGGTAGGCAAATTATGGTAATGGATGAAGCACGAGCAAGTAGAATGACGTCCAAATTTCTGGTATGAAAGGAGTGTCCATCTTTTGTGCTTGGCTTAACAAAAGTAACAAAATGCTTGAACCACGTATTTCCATTTGGATCCATCCAGATTTGTGACAGGAGAAAATTGATCCGGGTGGTGCCCCATCCATCAGTTCATTTTTCATTCTTTTACGTGGAAAAATGATTAACGGGGGTACATATGTTCCTCCAGAACTCATACAGGTTACAACAGTTACCAGACTATCTCGCTCAGCTGAACTTAGGCTGCCAACCTGTTTTTTCCCTTTAATGGCCAGAATTTTTGGTTGAGTACCTGGTACAATAGTAACCCATGTTTCGTCACAGTTAAGTACTCTATTTAGTGGAAAGTTATGCTTTGAGTAAGCATTTTCCAAGACATTATAAAACTCCGCGACACTTTCTCTTTTAAACCCTTTGACTCTACAAATCGAAGTTGCTTCGGGCGTTCGCAAATAAATTTTGCTGGTTGCGACGTAGAAAATTTTAAAACCATTTCCTACCAGCTACTTTATTATCACAATTGAATGGGATGGAAGCTTTTTTCGACTCAGCTAACTGGAATGCAATTCTTACCACCTCACGCTTAGTCAGTCCGAAATATTGTCTCTCCATTTCAAGACATAGGCAGCTAGCTCCCTTTCGAGGTCCAATGAAAAAACTAAAGCAAACCTCTACATCCTGTTTAATCTTATAGCTAAGACTGAAGTTTTTCCGACAATATGGAAGCGGGCCTGGATAACTCCCATCCTAAAAAAAAGGGGATGCAGCCGATGTTATCAACTATCGACCCATTTCACTTCTGTGTAAAGAGTTTTATTTCGCCAGTATAACAGCACGGATTCGTCACAATGCGATCGACTCTAACCAATTTGGCCACTTTCTGTCAGTTTACATCCGAAGTCATCGATATCAAAGGTCAAGTAGACGTGGTCTATTCTGACTTCCAGAAGGTATTTGATCGAGTAGATCATTACGTCCTGCTGGAGAAACTAAAGCTCCATGAACTCGCTCCATCTCTTGTTTCGCTAATTACATCATATCTTCTCGAAAGGAGACCAGTGTGTTAGGTATCGGAATTTCACATCCTCTACATTTATTCCCACATCAGGAGTGCCTCAGGGCTCAAATTTGGGTCATCTCCTGTTTTTGCTGTTAATTAATGTTCTTCCACCGTTACTCAACTGCAACGCCCTTCTGTACGCTGACGATATTAAAATGTAAGCAAGCATTAATTTTATAAACGATTTTCTGGTTCTGCAACAGAATGTCGATGTTCTTGTTTCGTGGTGTGGGAAACACCGACTACTGCTAAATATATCCAAGTGCAGCGTCATGTCTTTCTCCGGGAAGCAGAACACGATAGTCTTTGACTATTCTATTGATAACTGCATCTTAAATGGACTTGTGACAACTAGGGACTTAGGCGTGCTGTTTGACGACCAACTTACGTTTGCATGTCATATTTCCGATATAGTCTCAAAGGCTCATAAACTCTACGGTTTCATTTACCGTAATTGTAATTGTAGGAGCTTTGAAAACATCAATGCACTAACATTTTATAATTTAATAAGATCGAGACTTGAGTACGCTTGCATGATTTGGTTTCCCATTAATAAACAACATATCACTCACTTGGAGTCTGTTCAGAGGAAGCTTTTGAAATTTCTATTCCTTGCCGAACGTGGTGCTTAGTCTGAGAGAAGTTTTGATCATGGTGTGCTTCTGAGAATGTTTGACTTCATTTCTTTTGAGACAAGACCGTGTATTTGCAGCTGTTCGTTTTATATATGGTATACTTAACCAAGGTGCGTTTCTGTTGGGCCGAATACACTTTTTGGTTCCTCGTCATATCGCTAGGCAGCACACTTTTTTGTACTCTCCGTCGTTCAGGACTAATGTGATGAAGTAATCCCCAACTAATATCATGTGTTATTATTTTATTATTATTTCGGAGCGATGTGATGTGCATTTTGACAGTCATACAGCATCTTGAACATGGCATTGAACTGTTTTACCTATGATATTTAGCTACTATTATTATGTGGGTGTTTGGTTTCATTTTTGTAATTATTGTTATAATAAGGTACACTTGCTGTATTTTATGGTGTAATTTCTGTTTGTTTTTCCTCTATTTCCTGTAATTGGGTGCTTGGAAATAAACATTGTTATTGTTATTATTGTTAACGAAACTGTACAGGGTTACTCTCGGAATCTCTAAAGTTGTTTGGGCTTTAGGATAGCATATTTCGCCAGATATGATGGTCTCTATAGCTTCCTTAAGGTTCTCTTTCGACCATTTACGCCTTTGCGGTGATTTAGACGACATGCTATACAAGCAGGTGTCCAGGTATGAGTGTAAGAGCTACACGTGGCGACCTTCCTTGGACTATTTTGAGTAAAAAATCTTAATAAAATAATGCTCTAAACGTCTTCACGGTGCCACAGGAGGTCATCAAAGCTAGAAATTCTGGGCCACAAATATGCATATTATTGAACTTCTATTTCCTTTTGCAGTTACGGTTAACATTTTCAAAGACTATTGCAAAGTCTTATTTCTTTTAATTTTCGTAACAGTGCAATTATTAACTTTTTAAACATTTCTAAAAAAAAAATAGAAAATGTTTAGAAAAGAGATTTAGAGCATTATTGTATTAAGATTTTTTACTCAAAATAGTCCAAGGAAGGTCGCCACGTGTAGCTCTTACACTCATATCTGGACACCCTGTATAAAAGAAACAAAAATTATTAATACATCGACATGTACCTAATATGGAATATTCCAATTAAAGAACTTTAAAGTATTCCAAATTATGACCAACCATGCTTTCGATTGAAAAACCACATAATTTCTTTACTTGTTAAATTAAGCAGTTCTGCAATTAACACTTTATATCTGTGATGTATAGTAATTACACTGACAAATAACTATGGGTGTAATTTACCTTATAGTATGTATAAAAACCTTAGACTATATTAATAAATATGGACCACGCCTTCCCTATCTTAGCTTGAACTCAGTTTTGGTTTGTTGATATTCTCTCTCGCACTCATATGCTGATTCTGGCGGGGTAAGGGGAACGACGTAAAACGTAAACAAACAGAACGCAACGGCAGTGGCGCGCTCGAGTTCAGTTATAGGAAATGTAATAATTACATAAATTATAATAATGATCATAATATTCATAATATTATTATTTTATTTGCAGTTTTTGTTACAAAAAACATAAATTATGGGAATACTAATAGATATTAAATTAAGAAAATATATACTTATACCTACCTATACAAAATAAAAGGTACAAAAAGGTAATAACAATTTAGCAAATAAAAAATCGATAGGAAAGTCGGAAAGCAATATACATCAGTAGGTACCTAAAATATTTTTTCAATTTCTTACATATTTAGTTGATTTTATTCTA
The DNA here is from genome assembly GCA_910589415.1 of Malachius bipustulatus. Taxonomy (NCBI): domain Eukaryota; kingdom Metazoa; phylum Arthropoda; class Insecta; order Coleoptera; family Melyridae; genus Malachius; species Malachius bipustulatus. Next base: position 54,673,229 of record OU342631.1, on the reverse strand, counting down.
AAAATAAATTAAACGAACCTAATTGAAAATATGTCAGATAGCTAATCACTAATTTTAAAATGCCCTGTATTACTAAAGTTTTGTTCTGATATTGCTGGGAGTGAATTCGTCGCAATTTAAGAAGAATTAATTGCCGATAAAAAATGAAATATCAGGGAAAAAGTTCACCACATTTTAAAATTTGCACCTTAAAATTAGTAATAATCTGAAATTTTTTTAACGTTCGTGCAACCGGGTCAAAGTCTTCTATTTCATATTCTTTGATGATATTGTTTGAATATTATTCCCCCTCTCCATATTCTGATTATCTTAAATTAGAGGTTGACAATAATAATAGGTAATATACTTTCAAAAAGTCAGTATTTTTTATTTATTTAAATGGAATAATTTTTCCAAGTTGCATTTTTCAAAGTATTCAGTAGGTATTCAGTATGCTTTCGAAAATGAAAAAAAACTGTCAAACAATAATTGTTTTCACAAATTAAAAGATAAAACACTTACACTACGCTACGCCCATGACCATGTATGCTTTGTTTTGATTGACGGCTTTGCGTTGCTTACGTAGGAAACTGATAGACTTACCTTCTTTCGAAGTTTTCTCAAAAACAGAACACGTTTTCGCCACTTTTTTAAACTTAATTGAAAAATTAATTATTAAAGCTTAAAACGAGTGAAAGCTAGAGCTGAAAATATAAATAACAAGGAACTTACAACTGTTTGAAAAACACGAACTCTTATTATGGTTTTATGTAAACAAACGGTCTGACAGGATGTAAACATTCATGTTGCCAGATGTAGCAAAGTAAAACGGGTATAAGGGTATCGATGTTTCATTATTGATCTGGCATTCATTGTTTTGAACAGTCTTGTTTGGAGAGAGAGGGATGTCGGAACACTTTTTCAGTGTTTATGTCTTGGTCCATATTTATTAATATAGTCTAAGGTAAAAACAATTCCAATCTCTCATTGAAATAAACTCAGTCATTCACAGAAATTACTGCCGGCGGTAACTATACTAAACAAACTCCACAACGTTATTTCCCATAATGTCACGTTGCAAAATGCTATGTTACAATGCGTCGAATCAACAGTGCAGGGCAGCGAATTCTTCTTGTTAAATGTGGCTATTCCAAATTAGGGACGTATTCCATATTAGCTACCTTTACCCAATTATGCAGCGGAATATTCGATTGTCAGGTGCATGGGACTTCAATGCCGTCTTTTAATTTATAAGAATACTCTTGTATATTTTGATGGAATTCGGGCTTTTATTTCTGTAAGGAAACATGAAAAACCGTGTCGTCAACATTCGTATCTTTGTAGTTTTTTCCTACATAGACGCCAAATCGTCAACCCTCCAATGGTTATGTAAATAATGAAAACAATCAAGAAAAAATTGAATTCTATGTAAGTACTTGTCTTCAGATTAGCTCAACAATGTGCAATATGTGCAATACAAAACCTTTTATTGCACATAATTTGATAAAAGAACTTGCAACTTCAAACTAGTAGCTGATATAAGTATACCTATATATATATTTTGACCGATTTTTTCCCTACTGAGTAGGTGGCTGGGATTATATCAATCACGTGCTTTCGTTACACTGGCATGACACGGGCAGATAGCGCGACCACTCGTGAGGCCATCAGCGTCTCCATATCTGTCCATCCATAACTCGTGGGCGCCGCACACTCGAGCTGCCGCCTCACACATGGCTGCTCCTCAATGGCCCTTCCCGTTCCCGACCAGACGTAAGGGACGGGCGCTGTGGCAGAAAGATAACTCCAAGATGCACACTCCACTGGACATTGTCAGGGGATGAGGAGACCTGCCACTGCTACCCTTCACGTCGCGCACTTGTGTGATGGTCGAGAGATCGTTCAGCTTGTCGCTATTAGTATTGTTTATCAGTTTAGACATTTTATGGTATTTTAATCGTTTAATTCATTTTATGAATAACGGAAAAAATCACATGGTGTTTAGATTAGACGTCAAATGGTTTTATTAAGGTAAATAAGTTTCCTAACGAATTATCACTAGAGATATTATTTCCCTAGAAATATTTAAGAGGTTATAAACTAACAGAAAATTTTTTCCCTTAGAGTGTTATAATATTATGTTTTATTATTTTTTCTCATTGTTTCCTACAACAACAGGTAACAGTTGCATAGCGCCATAACTTATTTTATACAAAAACGAACAGTAATATACATAATTATTGCAGTACAGGTACTTTTTCTGGGAACTTTAACCGAGGAAACTGTAATTTTACATGTAGGTTTTTTTATAGAAAATCTTTATTCTCAATTTACAGCGAGATTTACAGGGTAAAGTAACCCCATTAACTTCGGCGCCATCTTGAATCAAAGGGTCGAATCGGTTTGAGTGCAGTAAAATTTTCGGAAATTTTTTCGCGACCTGACCTGCAAAGCGTCTGGTAGAAATTAAAGCCAACGGTAATAAGTGTCTGGCCATATTGATTATTAATTTCTAACATTATTCAACAAAACATAAATATAAAATTTGGCACTCAGAATTTAAGAAAAGCTAGTTACTTACAATACTCGTAGTAAGTTATTGTTTATACGTACCTTTAGCACCCTGTACCTGAAAATTGGGCGTCGGCACAAGTTAGCAGGTATGCGTACGTTTATGGTACATATTAACACTACCCTCTCCCACATAATATTTTGTTAATTAGAAAATAAATAAAGTTCCTCGGCTCTGGGTTCTTGTTATGGTTTAAAAAAATTTTACAAGATCCGTAGATCCGTTACATGTTTTCACAAGAAACACAGGGAAATGCAACTCATGACGACATCTAGTGAGAGAGATAGTAAAGGGAACATTCCGTCATTTTTTTGTTGATTGGAAAAAATTGAAAACTTTAATAATCTTTTATAGTCTTTTGTAGTGTATGACGAGCACTTTCCATTGTGACATACTGACGAGTCATGAGTACTGACGAGACATGAGTAGCACGAAACGTCGACGTCAATGTCTGGATCTTGTTTTGTATGCTTTGCAAAAGACTAGAATTTCTATGATGAGCCCTAAAACCTTATTTTCATTCCTTATTCCTTATTTTCATTAAAATAAGGAAACTCGCTTTTTCAGCTTTTTTGCAGGATATTTCAGCAACGACTGAAGTTTCAATATTTGTTTCAGATTCTTAATAAGCCTGAAACTGTATAACTAAACTCTAATTCAACCGATTTTCGTTTTTTGGGTGCCACTATGGGGATCTCGCTTACCTTAAGAGATACGAAGTTGGTTAAATTAGGGCAAAGTAGCGTATTTTTGCGCTGATTGATAATCTGAAAAGAAATTTGAGCTGTCATTATTAGTTGTCAAAATATTTCAATAAAACTGAAATTTTCAATTTTTGTTTTTATTTTTTTATTCAAAAACCAATCAAGCAAGCCATTTTTAACTGAAACATTGTCAAGACACTTTTCAACAAGGAACCCAAAAATAATTTTACAATAGCTCTAGCTATTGAAGAAAATCGATGGTCAGCTTTGGTTTTTCTTATGGGCGCCATATTGGATTTTTCCATTTTTAGATTACGTTAATTATTTTTCTCTTTACAACGATGTATCGCACATGTTATTTCATTATTGAATGTTTGGCGAAAATAAAATTTCTTATCTTGTGTCCAGAGTGCTTTGAAGAAATGTCAAGGGTCTTTTATTTTCAACAAAACTTTGACGATTCGACCAGTCGTCTGCGTCGACACTGAATTATTAATCGAGGAAAAAGCCACTTTTCAAATAAAGCAGGATGGGGCACCGCCTCATAATGCTGGTAGAGTGAGAGAATTCTTGTCAGAAATGTTTCCTAACCAAGTAATTGCAAATAATGGCGACGAACGCTGGCCAGCACGGTCACCTGACTTGTCCCCATTGGACTATTTTTTGTGGGGGCCAATGAAAAATAAGATTTATAAAACATTGCCAGCCGACGTCGATGAACTTCGACAACGAATTGTTACCACACTCAGGCACGGCATTAGAAGGAGAGACGTGTTGAGAGCTGTAGCGAATCTTAGGAAAAGGGTGCAATTGTGCTTGCAATTAGTTAAGGAGAGATTTTTGAACACATGCTGTGAACACATTACCAGTTGTTAATTTATTCGTCTTTGTTAACCATTGTTTAATTAATAATTTTATTTGAGAAGTGGCTTTTTCCTCGATTAATAATTCAATGTCGACGCAGACGACTGGTCGAATCGTCAAAGTTTTGTTGAAAACAAAAGACCCTTGACATTTCTTCAAAGCACTCTGGACACAAGATAAGAAATTTTATTTTCGCCAAACATTCAATAATGAAATAACATGTGTGATACATCGTTGTAAAGAGAAAAATTAACGTAATCTAAAAATGGAAAAATCCAATATGGCGCCCATAAGAAAAAACAAAGCTGACCATCGATTTTCTTCTATCTCAAGTGCTAGAGCTATTGTAAAATTATTTTTGGGTTCCTTGTTGAAAAGTGTCTTAACAATGTTTCAGTTAAAAATGGCTTGCTTGATTGATTTTTGAATAAAAAAATAAAAACAAAAATTGAAAATTTCAGTTTTTTTGAAATATTTTGACAACTAATAATGACAGCTCAAATTTCTTTTCAGATTATCAATCAGCTCAAAAATGCGCTACTTTGCCCCAATTTAACCAACTTCGTATGTCTTAAGATAAGCGAGATCCACATAGTGGCACGCGAAAAACGGACAGTCTGTATATCTCTGACCGTGTCCAAGTTCCCCATGCACTGGAGCCATTTTAACTGGATACCCTGTATAGATAGAATTTCAAAATAACATCAGATAGATCATTTCTCAAAAAATGCCCTTACAATATTTTTTCGATCTTATCTATTCAAAAATAGAGCATAAGTTTAGAGAATAGATTTCAATGTCAACAGCCAAATATTTTCAAATCACCCGGTATATAAGTTAGTCAACTCTAAAAGATTGCTAATGGTGTAAAATCCCAGTAAAAACTATGTGTGTTAATTAGTAGGAGAAAAAATATAAGCGAGATTAAACAGTAAGTGACTAATAGATATTCAGATATCTAACACGCCATGTTACGAAGAATTCATATAATTATTCTTTTTCTTTTAAATAATCTCTATGATTTGCATACGCAGTGTTTATTAACAGCCGATATTATAAACGCTGGTTAAGTAGAAAGTTAGTTATCTGGCAGATAACACTAACTCGGAGTTAAGTTTCCGCGTGCGTATTATAAAGCAAGATATCCCCGAGCCTAGCTCGCGGTTACCTATCGCCGGAAGTCGGACATATTTAACTCTACGTTGGCGACGAGCCTACACGAACTTCGAACGAAGCGCTATTCGGGTGACATTCCAGGGAATTAAATATAAGATCTGACAGTAGTGACAGTTCTGAATTTAATTCGTTTCGTTCGTATAATGACAAGGTTAGGTTTTAGAAAATAAACATTATCAAATCTGCATTTATTACTGTCTACCGTTATTTTATTGTTTGTAATAATGGATATTCATTCTCGGCACACGGCGAGTGATAATAATAAGTGAAAATTGAATCGTGAAAAATGGACTGCGACACATAAGTAATAAAACCAGTGAGCGTTTTCCAGTTACAAGCTAATCAAATCAATCAAAACACTCAACAACGGCCAACGGAAGACTGAAGATAGCATAAAATAATAATAATTCGTAAATGTCAGGCGAAAAGGGACGACCGGGGCTCTCGCCTTAACCAGTCCAGTGTCCCAGACCAAGAGCAATGCCCCCTTAATGCCCCAGTCCCAGTACTCCAGTCCAGTCCAGTGCTCCAGTGTTCGTCGGTCCGTCGGCCGCCGCTTCCATTTCAGAGCAGCGCTATTCGTAGTCAAAAATGAATAAAATGAAGTACCTACCTAAGTACCTACATAAAGTAAACTAGCTTGGTTGAGACTGAGAGCAGTCAGAACCTAATACCTAATAAGTATTTATTTATAAAACTTAATTTTTATTCCACATTATGAGACATCGAAGAATACATATGGAAAGAAGGGTTTATAAAATGTACCTACCTACCTATACCTATTTGTTGATCAGTGTATTTTTTTTTATTAACTGAATAAATGTATGGCTTACAATTTTCTGTTCTTTTATTGTTGAATAGATTAAAGAAGTGTCTAGTCTTTCATTTTCATACCTGAATATCGTTTTTTTATGAATCATTTACCTACACCTACCCTTTAGTTAAAGTGATAATACCTAATTGTGAAATTGTAACTTGGCTTTTTATTAAAAAGGGCAGTGTTTACTTATATTTTCATACCTACCTATCGTAAAATTCATAAATAAAAAAAAAATTAAAATAAATATTAATTTAGGTAAGTACCTACCAATGAAATGCATCTATATACTTATTATTATTATTATTATGTACTTATTAAAAGTTGGTTTACAAGTTAACATTGAAATTATTTCATTATTAGAAAACTCACACTCAAAATTTTATCAATTAGGGAGGATGTAAACCTATAAAAACTAAGATCCAATAAGAATTATCTTGATATTCAACAAAATAATATGCCAGTTTACCACTTTAACCGGCGGAAATCTGACGGTTAACTTTATCGGCCAGATAGGCAAACATAACCGGCTACTTTAACCTAACCAAGCTAAAAATAGCTTTATAAAACCGAATAGTAAGGTTATCCATGCAAACTACGAGTTAAAGTTATCTGGCAGTTAAAAAGTTAACCTTGAGAGCTGAAAAAAGCTTTATAATACACCTGTTGCTTATTTAACTGGCAGATAGGGACTAACTCCGAGTTATCTTCCTTAACCAGCGTTTATAATATTGGCTGTTAGTTTTTTATCTTTACGCTTTGAAACATTGAACCAATATACTGGGTGGCTGACCATTAAACCTCTGTACATAGGACATCAAGGATACCTACTTGTTAATTAACAATACGTCAAAATACTTTTTCAACAGGTTAACAATCAATTTCGTTAACATGGAAACTATTTTGTATTATTAGACAATGTTCTAATTATTATGTTGAAACGAACTATTGACGTTGGGCGTCACTTGAAACGAATTATTTTACCCTTAGAGGGGAAAATAACCATTGAGAGCATGAGACAAATAAAAGACAACAAGGGTCGTGGATTGAGTTGCTAATCTAAGAGGGTCAACAATAACAAGCGGGTCAGCAAAACAACAGGTACTCTTTATTAAAAAAAATCACAGTTTGTTACTATCACAATGCAATCTTGAGCATGGTTAACAAATCAAATAAACACGAGCGTTGAGATCAGCCGAATGAAATGGTTTGATAAAAATGGGTCAGCGAAGGCACTTATCTTCGTATGGATTCTCCCGTTGGAAGATGGAGGGTTTCAGCCGGGGGTACTGGACTGCACAGGTTCGGCTGCTAATAGGTTAGCTGCTACGGTGGTAAAATCGGCAGCTCCGGTAGTACAGTTGTATCTCAATGGATAAGATGGCCTTCGGTAGACAAAGCTTGTCCAGTCGGACAAATGTTCTCAGGTACGAAAAGCGTGCTCCGGTAAGAAAAGTGTGTCTAGTCGGAAAAGATGTGCTCCCGTAGGAAAAGTTGGTCTAGTAGGAAAAGATGTGCTCCCGTAGGAAAAGCTGAAATTTCATTACGTATCAGAGACACTCTTGATTGTATTAACGGTCCGATCGAGTCTGGCCTACCAAGGGTACATCAAATTATGTCCCACCCTCAAGATAAGTAAAATCAAAATGTGATCGACAAATTTTACATGCGGGTAGCCATGAGCGAAACTCGATCGGATTATCACTCACCAAGCCAAAAACGCAGACGATGTTTCTGATATTTGAACGGGAAATTCAAGACGCCATTACAGGTGAATTATTAGCGACAGGTGTTTGGGGGAAACGGCCTTCCTTTCGCAATTTCCAGGAGAGAAAGAATTCGACAATTAAAAGTAGCATCTCAGGTATCGGCGTACTCGACCTCCTCGACTATCGAGGGTCGAAGTTCGACACTCGAGGTTGACGAAACTCGAGGGATCCAGCCAGGCGCGTTCGCAACGCCGTCGACCGACCGAACTAAAGGCCACCATCACTCACTCATGCGACGCGCGCAACGCGGTTGTCTACGGGTCGCTGGCATTTAGCCAGTAAGTACAAAATGTACATTACAATGTACAAAGATATTATTGTCAGCCACTCGGTACAACGTGGTGCAAATATTCCCGCACAATATTCATAATTATTTTATTTAGCTTTTTTTAAATCAACCATCACTTTTTCTGTCACAAATCAATTTTCCTCTTTTCCATTAATCTCTCAACGATACGACACACACCATATAATAGTTTATTGCTATCCGCTGACCACACACATGCTGTTTTGTTACAAATACATATTAATTTAGAAACGTTTTAGTTTAAAATAGTGACTTAATTGAGTTTTTTTAACATTCCATTCTATAATCAATATTGTCCAAATTATCTGCCAAGATCTTCTTGATACTGTCCGCCACTAGTGTAAACGCTTTCTATCACACGCTGAATAACATCGAGAGCGGTACTTCCATTTCTATGCGAATTTGATGTTATAAATCTTCTAAATCGTTAGTGTACCCTTGAGTTTTAGTACCCCCTAAGAAAAAATCTATGGATGTTGTATTAAGTGAGAGCGCTGGTCGTTTCGTCGCCCTATCCGCCCACCAGAAAATACGTTATTAAGAAATAGCATTAAACTAGCACCAAAATGAGGAAGAGCTCCATCTTGTTGAAGCCAGACTCTGTCGTAGAGCACATTGTTATTGTCGTAGTTGGGAAAAGTTAAAGTCAGTAGCGCATTTAAAAACTAGTGTTTGTTGTAGCAGAGTAGATAAAGCTTCTCGTCAACACATTTAGATAATTTCTCCAGATGAACTTCGGGAAACAGGGAGAGCTAGTTGGGGTGTTATCGCCGGTATACTCGTATAAGCAAGATTGAGTAATGGATGCAGTCCGTGCGCGAGGATCGGAACTACAGGCATCCCCAAGGCCCCAGTCAGCTAGCTCATCGGCATTCTGACGGACGCCTCCCGATATGGGTGCGGGGGTGGGTTAGTACTAGGTAGTGCATGGGGATTGCCTCATCTGCATTATCGTGCCATTAGAATAGCTGGTAGGCAATGACGTGCGAATGTTAGATATGAAAGGATTTTGAGGGATGGATCCATTACCATAATAGTACATAATCGAGCTTTAGCGGGCTTAACTCTATCTATGTACTATAGTACAATTATTTTGTTTGTATTACGAAATGATTATTACCTGTGCGTTTCTTAATCACAGAAAATGTGTATCTTCCATTGTTACATTCATTGCTTATGAAGCGAAAGAGTAAAGCAAAACGGATATTTGTAAGTTACGCATTCTTATAAAATAGTCAGAAAGGATTTTACTCGGTAACACATGCAATTTCACTATTTTTGTTTGATTTCTTCTATTTCCTAATTTTTATTCGTTAATTTATTTAATTTAACTCTCGTCCGTTCACGTAGGATACAAAATAAATGAAGGAAATTCGAAAGATACCCCTCTCCCCTCAATTTTACAGTTTGTTCAGAAGAATCAAAACCGTAGGTATGCTCGACCGTTATTAAGGAATAGTTAAAAATTTTAGTAGAAAAAAGTAGCTGACCAGGCTGTTTTAGAGATAGTTTGATCCCACCTAGAACAAGGCAGGGCAGAAATACACGTCAATAATAAATCCAAAAACACGTAAAATACAAATACACTCTTTGAAATTCTAAAGGCAAACAAATTCAACACTAATTTATCGATAATATCAGTAATTTTATTTTCGATTTTATGTCGTAAATTTCTCCCAATATTTTAAATTCCAGATCAAAGTTCATTAGTTCCTAATCAGCCTGCATGGACGATATTACAACATAATATCAAACCAAGCAAGTTTAAGCATTTTGACGGAGTCGAAATGAATAGGGGTAGCCCTCCTCCTGACGTGACAGAGTTCACCTCCATACCTCCAGGCAGTGATATCCCCTTATCTGGTCATGCGACTTTGATTCGGATAGTTCTTCTTCCTCAGATGCTGGTACCGCTATCACAACCTTCCTCACATACAGCGAATAGATCATAGATGATAAACTCTATCTAGTCCTTGACAACCTTATAATAGATAGCTTTGCAATATCTCTAATCTCCAACTAATAGCTAAGTACTGAAATCGAAAAGCTTGTGAATTATTTAATCTAAGAACTAGCATTTGGCTTTTGTATTCTGCATTAAGAATTTATTGACATTAATTTGCACATATTTCTAATGTGCAGAAACATGACAGGCGCGCTAGAAAATATCCTTTATTTTGAAGCAACATATTTTTTACAGTGAATATTAATACCCAATCATTCTTAAATGATTGGGTATTAATATTCAATTTTTTTTTTTTTTAATAATGAATCTCTGACTTCAAACAATTTCTTCAAACATTTTCGATCAAAACAAAAAACATAGCAATATGCATAAAATTTTTAGATATGCACACAATATGCTTTTAACATTATGCATATATTTTTATTATTTCACGTTAAATGAAGAATATGCTATATATAATTCACTATAAATAAGAACAACTCATATAGAGATTTATGTTTTCAACCCCTACTTTGTAGAATTTCTGCATACTGATTGATGATAAATAAAACACTAATGTTTAAAAAAAAATCTACTGTACATTGATGGATAATAATATAAACGTTACGCGTATTTCGCTACTTTTAAAGTAGCATCTTCAGACGTCTGATGCTTTCCCCTTGATTCTCTGGTCTCTAAACCAAAGTGATCAAATAATAGAGGGTGTCTCATAAGCAACCCCCAATTTGGGCAGTGCATGTGCTCGTAAGATAAAAAATATATAAGTCCAATAAACCTATAGGAAAATACTGACCGATACTGAGATATTGTTACAAGTATTTTTTAACTAAGAGAAATATAATGTATATTGTAATGCATATATGAAAAAAAGTTATATTTTCACCCGTTAGGGGTTTCAGAATTGGTACCAATGTCATCGGGCCTCACAGTTCTTACGAATGTCTGAAATCATCAATTTACAAAACAAACACAAAAGTGCTCAGAAGAGAGGGCACTACTTGATCGAATTACCAACTGCGACTCAACAGAGATTCTTCAACAAGCAACTAACTTAAACACAAACGAGCTGCCGCATGCATTCAGTAGGAATGGTAGTATTTTATTTTATTGTTTAATTTAATCCGCTGGTTTATTTTTTATGTATTGTAAAAAAAATAAAGCCTTTTCTATAATAATGTACTTATGACTATAAAATAACTAATTTTTTCTAACAATTGCCCCTAACATACTGTTCACATTTGGTGGAGTTCCTCTCGGAACACCTGTATATATATAACCGGGTGTCCCATTAGTGCGGGATTCTTCTCTGGCAGCTTCACTTTTGAAGCTATAAAAAAAGATGAGGGAGAAAAATTGTATGGTTTGAAGAGACCTTCAACCTAAAATAATTTTCAGCTACACAGGATGGCCCAATATCGCTGTACGCCTTACAACTTTGTTATTTTAAATAGGACGCCCTATACACCGTGTTTTATATTAAGTCGGCACTATTGCTAACTTCGTTATTATTTGAGCTAGAAAGTCGGTTAAATTAGCAAACTAGTAGTATTTTTTCTCCTGAATAAAATGGCGAAAACAGAAAAAACAATTGAACATCGCGTTTTCGAGATATTTAAAAAAATCAATATTTTTTAATGGAACAACCTGTATATTTTTAGATGGATCGGTTGCAAATTTTTTTTTAAAGGAAAAAGTCTCAATGAACTATGATCCTAAAATAATAAAGTTTTACAACACAAACAAGTTCTTTTATTTGTTTATTGAAAATTAAATCCTTTTCAAGATAATAACTCTTATTTTTAGTGTATTTTTTAATTAAAAAATACACTATTGAGGACGACATAATTTTTTTACCTTACATTACGTAGGTACACTAAATTACAATAATTGTCGCAGCCTACTTTGGGAGTAATAAAATAATGAATAACTAATGAATTTATTATTTTAGGATCATAGTGCATAGAGACTTTTTCCTTTAAAAAAAATTTGCAACCGATCCATCTAAAAATATATAGGGTGTTCCATTAAAAAATTTACATTTTTTTAAATATCTCGAAAACGCGATGTTCAATTGTTTTTCTGCTTTCGTAATTTTATTCAAGAGAAAAAATACTACCAGTTTGCTAATTTAACCGACTTTCTAGGTTAAATAATAACGAAGTTAGCAATAGTGCCGACTTAATATAAAACACGGTGTATATTATTACATTTTCAGATTATCTGAAAAAAATCAGTAAGAATGGTTTTCACAGTTTCAGTATAATGTGAATAGTTTTTGAGTTATAAACAAGTGAAAATTGCCATTTTCCATTTTCAAAGCAGCTTACAATGAAAACGGCTCAAGACAGCAGAAAAAGGGGTAATTGTTTACATCCGCGGCTCCTAAGTTTCATCAATTTTTTCGGGACCGAGGAGCGAAATAGGGGTGCTGGGTGGGTAAGAAAGTAAAAACAGCCATGGCAAACTAATATTAAGGTCACAACTAAGGCCTCTTTGGCACTACGGTCGAATTTCTATTTTTTTTTTCACTTTCAGGGCAAGGAAAATCTTCGAAAATAACAGTACCACGATTTTTATTTTGAATTTTGCATTTATTTTGAATTTATAATCCGAAAATCATTGCATCAATCCCTGTGCGGACTGAACACGTAATGAAAGCGGATATATCGCTCAGTCCGCCTCTGTGAACCTCTAACACAGAATAGAATGCTTGGCAATTATGGTGAAGTGGTTTTATCCGGGATCGCGGCATCTAATCGGTGCCTCTTGTCAGGACCGCACTCCCTCCGCACTCTCAAAGCCATTTTTTTACACCGTTTTGTGGCTTTCCCTTTCATTTGCCCAGCAAATGAATACCTTCCTGGTGTTACTATAGGTATGTTCTCCACCCCTATATAAGTTCCATAGTGAAACTGTAGGAGCCGCAGATGTAAATAATGACCGAAAAAGGTTTACATGTCCCTATCTTAACTTTTTACAAGGTATCCTATGATGTGGATGAAATTGTTATACAGGGTGATGAAAATTTTCAGATTTTTCATCACCCTGTATAACAATTTCATCCACATCATAGGATACCTTGTAAAAAGTTAAGATAGGGACATGTAAACCTTTTTCTGCTGTCTTGAGCCATTTTCATTGTAAGCTGCTTTGAAAATGGAAAATGGCAATTTTCACTTGTTTATAACTCAAAAACTATTCACATTATACTGAAACTGTGAAAACCATTCTTACTGATTTTTTTCAGATAATCTGAAAATGTAATAATATATAGGGCGTCCTATTTAAAATAACAAAGTTGTAAGGCGTACAGCGATATTGGGCCATCCTGTGTAGCTGAAAATTATTTTAGGTTGAAGGTCTCTTCAAACCATACAATTTTTCTCCCTCATCTTTTTTTATAGCTTCAAAAGTGAAGCTGCCAGAGAAGAAACCCGCACTAATGGGACACCCGGTATATATATTGAAATGACCGGAGTACTTTTTCGTCGAGGCCATTGCCAGCAGCACCAGGGTTGGGATAGATCGTTTGTGTCGATGTAGGTAACTTAGCAGCAAAGGTATCGACAGAAGGAAAGTTCCAATTTTTTTATTTTCTTACCATCCAAGAGATTTCTAGTAGCCATGCACCTGGTATGTTCCCCTCAGAAAGAGAACAACTACCTAATTCGCTTCAGAGTACTTATATAGAAGGGATTTCGATGACAGACAAAGATCCACGGAAACTGCTCTACACGCAGTGACTAGAGAAATTGAAAAAGCGCTGCATCACGGGAACTGGGCCTTGGCCATTTTCTTTGATGTGGAAGGCGCTTTTGACAAGGCAAGAACAAGAACCATATGCACAGAGCTGCAATCCAGGGGTACCCCCCCGGTCCTGATTAACTGGATTGCTTCAGCGATCGAAAGCAGGCAGGTGTCGTCGGGTGCGGGAGAAGTTCGAGTGGGCATTGCGGTGAGTGGTGGATGCCCCCAAGGCAGCTGCCTATCACCTCACCTGTGGTGCCTGATCATGGACGGCCTCCTAAAGCGCCTGACAGATGACGGACTGTATGCACAGGCATACGCTGACGACGGGCTGGTTCTAGTAACCGGCCAATTCCTAAGCGTGGTCTGCGATCGCATGCAGAGTGCATGTAAGATAATTGAAAAATGGTGTGAAGAGGCGGGGCTGACCATCAACCCCGAAAAGACCGACATGGTCCTCTTCACAAGGAAAAGGGAAAAAAGAGAATTCAAACCACCCAGGCTGTTTGGCAAACTCCTAACTCTTAGTGGGGAGGCCAAATACCTTGGAATGGTACTAGACGAAAAGCTGACCTGGAAGCCACAGATTGACAGAATAGTCACAAAAACTGTGTCATCTCTATGGCAGCTAAGAGGGACAATAGGCAAGGTGTGGGGGCTAAAACCGAAGATAATGCACTGGTTATACACGGCCATCATCAGACCGAGAATCAGTTATGGTTCGGTGGTCTGGTGGAAAACAACCACAAGCAATACCGTTGCAAACAGGCTAGCTAAACTCCAACGGCTCGCCAGTTTGCTAATAACAAGTGCAATGAGAACCACCCCGTCAGCAGCCCTGAATGTCATTCTGGAGCTGCCACCGCTTCCCATTTGGATAAAAGGGGAGGCCATGGCGGCCCACCTAAGAATGCGTGATTCGGGACTATGGAAAGGCGGAGGTTACAAAGGACACATAGAGATAGCCAAGGTTGCCGAGATGGAGATACCAATCTCAAACCTTATGTCTACCTCAAAAACAAGAAACAACAGAGAAAACAAGAAATTTACCCTGCAAATTCCTGAAAAGGAAAAGTGGGAAAAAAGGGAGGTAGCCTTCGAACCAGGAGGACTAGTCTGTTTCACAGACGGCTCCAGGAACAAAAATGGCCACGTAGGAGCGGGGCTCTACCTGGCTGGACGGAAATTGGGAAGATCCTACCCTCTTGGGTCCACCGCAACCGTCTTCCAGGCGGAGATTTATGCCATCCTGCAAGCAGCTAGACTGGAGCAGATAACAGAAGCCGGGGAACTGACGATATACATATGCACGGATAGTCAGGCCGCCGCAAAAGCGCTGGGCACACACGGAACCAGCTCCCCACTGGTCCAGGAGTGTGTCGAGGCGCTGAACAGACTGGCGGACAGAAAATCGGTGCATATCGTGTGGGTTCCCGCACACTCAGGTGTACCAGGTAATGAGCTAGCAGATCAATACGCGAAGCTCGGGACCAGGGAAACCTTTTGTGGGCCGGAGCCCGTCCTGGGTCTGACCAAAAATCTTCTCAAAGAATCTATAAAAGAATGGACTCGCAAGGGTTTAGAGAACCACTGGGAAACAGCACCAGGCTGCAGACAGGCCAGGCTGTTTCTGGCTGGTCCGATCGGAAACAGATGGACCAGCATGTCCAGAATGAACCGAAAGGAACTCAGACTACTAGTCGGGGTTCTCACCGGTCACAGCAGTCTGAACAGACACCTGCAAGTGATGGGGGTCACTCGGGACCCGGTCTGCCCTAAATGCGGAATGGATGACGAGGACTCCCACCATTATGTGGGCGTATGCGAGGTATACAGTAACCTCAGGCTCAACATCTTTGGGTCTGAGGAGCTACAAGAGGAAGAAATGAAACTCCTCTCATACAACAACCTCCTGGCCTTTATTAAAAGGTCGGGGAGGTTCGAGTAGGAGTTTCACCATGGTTCGGGTAAGGCGAAAAGGGCCCTCGGTGGCCTAGTCGCTTGGGGTGTACCACCCCTACCCACCATACTACTACTACTACTACTCGATGACAGACAAAGCACGATGAATCGAATCATTCACAGTGGCATGTAGAGGAAGGAGGCCAGCACTTCAACAAAAGAAACCATGAAGTGGTTTCCATCTACGATTTACCGATATCTAGCCCCCATTACAACTGGAAATTGAATGAATAAAGGCCTTAATTCATAAAGGCAGACCTTTTTTAAAGGCAGATAATTTTACAAGTAGGCGACCATGAGATTCAGGATCAAGTTTTTAAGGCTTTGCCAGGAGTAAAAAATTACAGATTCATCTCCAGCATTTTGAGAAGTTTTTGTTTTCTCTGAGACTTGTTTTTAAATTCGATAGGTAATTAAATAGATAACCAAGCTTTTTGGGAGAGATTACTCTCTACAAGATTCAATTCAAATTCTTTATTCTTTATATAAATTATGTTCAAATTCTGAAAATAGGGTTGATCCCTTCCAATATGGTGAATATCGTAAGAAATATGTTGCAAGCAGGATTGAAAGAGGTTCTAAAAGATAAAAAACTGAATATGATTATAGTTCCATTAACCTAGACAAGAAAGGCTTTAAAAATGTATTGTAGAATAGAGTTTAAAGCCTCATCAGAAAGTGCAGCTCATGAAAGACAAGCTTCATTGTGTTGACAATATTTGGCCTGACCTGACCTGACCTGGTGTACATTCATCAGAAGACGGTGGATGTTGTTTGCCTAGATGAATTGTTCGCATTTGGAAAAATGTAGGTGAAGGCCAAATATCTGCTTTGACTTGAATATACATATAGTATTCTAGAGCAAGTCAAATATTATCTGAAGTGTCAACTATTGAGTCATCGACCAAATAGTAAATATTAAGTTGTGTTGAAATGCTTCTGACAACGGATTGTGAAGCAATAGAAAAGTGTCCGCTTGTTGCATCCACAACAAGGAACAATTATCTGGTCTTGAAGAAATAAGTAACGGTCCATCGAGTATCCTTGAGTTTTCCATAATAAGCGACAGCGACGAGAGACGGCGACAAGCGAAGGAGACACTCGACCGCGGCAACACCGGTGTAACTGAATTCAATACGAAACCGTTTAATGAACGAGAGCAGCGAGAAGATTCCTGAACTACTAGTGTCGTTGTCGCCGTCGTTTGTCAGTTCTCCTCGATCTGACGAATCACGAAAAAGTTGGCTGAAGGAATTGCTTGAGTCAATTTAAGGAAGTTTTGTTGAAGGATGTGCAGCAGAGAAGTGTCTCGTGTGCTGCAATTTCTACGCTTTCAGAAACAGCAACACTAATCTATCTCCAGCCGAGCCGGAACATAATAAAATAATTGCAGTGGGATTATTTTCTTCTATTTAAGATTAAGACACACTTGATGTCATAGAAGAATGATCAGTGAAATTTACTGAGTTGGATAGGAGGGATATTTGTCATAGAGAGCAGAAAATTTGTTGCGATGCTGAGAGTATAGTCAGCCATCAGCAGACGAACAGCACCACTTATGTCTCCATTAGACAATTAATCTTCTTTACGTCTTTTTGTTGTACTTTAGATTATGGTAGTTTATAAAGACCGACATTGAGAAATATTGTTTTTTATTCATGTTTTGATAATATTGCGTATTTTAAGTTGAGCGATTTTGGAGGAAGATGAAAAAGATCAGGAGATTCATTCGCAATCCAGGTTATTTGAATACATAACAGATGTTAAAATCTAGACTTTAGGGATTCGACAAGGCAGCGTACTAATGAATCAATATGTGCAACACAAATTTATCAAGACTGCTTAGTTGGTCTTTATCTGACGATGGACCGATGGACTGTTTGAATTTGGCCAGTCGTGGCGATTTTCGTGAACATACCTGAAGCATATCTAATCTAGTCTTCAGCTGCACTTCTTCAGCGACTGAATGCTAAAACTAAAATCAATATCGCATTCTCATTCTAATCACAAACATATTTTTCGTCTTTTCTGAAAGTATTATAACGACTCTTCTGCGACAGATAGTATAGGATATAAGCTTTGTTGGTATGTGTTCACAAAGCTGAAATCTTTCTGATATGTGTAGGTTTTCTGTCACTCATACACATTAAAGCACAGTATGTGTAGGTATGTATATAATCCTTTTACTGATATCAAGATATTATGAGTTTCCAAGAGTATAGTAACACATAGTACAGGGCAGTCTTTGTATTCCGTACGTCGATCACTGGTCGAGCAGATGCCGGGTAAAAGAGTACACAATACACCATGTATATAACGCAATGTTGCCGCGTTATCGGACGATCTTTAATTACATATTCTGCTTATCTGCATCGTATCCGGCATTGCGACCCGCCTGATGACCCGCGATGCTGTGAGAAGATAACCATGCGTCCCGATTACCAGGACTGAAATAAATGTCGAATCTGGTAGCTAGATTAGAGCATCCCCCAATCGGGAGATAGTTGGTGGTACTAAGCTTCTAGGAAAAAAAAATAATTAAAATTAGAATTATTCATCCAACTATCGGATGATTTTTTCGAACGATAGAGTTTTCAATAGGGAATTATAAATCGATGTACCCGATCACAGTTCGAGCTGTCAAGGTAACAAATGGTGTTTTGGCTAACGAGCTCACTATCTGCGTCGATCTACTGAAGGCCTAAAGTGTGCAGAGAGACTGTCAGAGATAATCATCACATAACCTGCTATCATATCTGCATCTTGGGCTGAAGCACTCGCTCTGTGAAAGGCTACAAGAAATTCCTCTGCCTACAACCCAAACTTTTTATTTTTATAATACTTAGAAACTTTTATCGGAGATCAAAAACGGATCCATCCATAAATCGAACGAGTATCCATAAACAATTCAATATATTGTTAAATTACACGAGTTGTAATCTATGAATTATCTGAATAACAATGCTCTACGTATATAATTTAAGAGACTAATTATTTAAATTTCTGTTGTTATCGTGATGATATCTGTTAAAATGAAATGTTTATTATTCAGACATTAGCTGCTTATCTGAAATAAAATTTAAACTTTGTATTTCTATAGTAATATGAAAATATTCCCGGTCTAAATTTAGCATGCTATCTGGCGATGATCAGTCTGTGCGGGTCCGGTATCAAGAAGCCGCAACCTTCTGGCCTGGCATCAGTTATCATCGCTTATCGGCGGCCTGGCAGCAGCGAGATAATACCGGACCGGAGCACCGATATCACTCTCCCCGATAATGGCCCTCTATCTGCTGGACTACGCAGACCTTATCCATATAACTGCCATTGGTTGCTTATCTTCATGGAACTTTATTATCACTTTCATCATTCATCAACAGACAGCAGCCTCAATCAACAACTATTGTAATACTCAATAGAACTATGTTTACTTCATCAATAAAACAGAGTAAAATAAATCAGGCTTATCGTTTGTACATTTTCAAGATACGACGTAATGTTATTTAAAAACATACAAAAAGATCGAATGCAAACATCCATCAGTTACGAATAACCAACCCTACCAGGTAGATATTGTAGTTATTGTTTAATTATAGACAAATTAAACTTCATGCGTAATATATTGGATGTATAACGCGCGCTCCTGCTTCATTTATTAAGGAATTACAACTCTGATAAAAAATGCTGTTAATAGTGAAAAAAACGCTATTTTAGTGAATAAAAAAAAGATGCAACTGTTTGGGCTACTCCCAATTTATCCCAATCATCAAATAATTAGTTTAAAAAATGATGCCCTGACTGAAAGACCATGAAAAAATTCACCTGGTTACGGTATACAGGATCAACATGAACTTACAAAACTAGACATGTACTAAAATATGACTGGAATACAAAACAATTCTGAAAAAATAACTTTAGAATTTTTTTGCTCCTTAATTTAGCATTTCCGTCTTTTTCGTCTCACATTTATCTTAAATACCGTTGACAATACGTGTAAAAATTGTTAAGCGTACCGACAGGTACGTCAGTGAAGTAAAATCGCACCTTTTTTTTTGTTAACGTTCGCTCTCTCTGATATAGAAATTTTACTAGGAACTGAGACTAAGTACTTAAATCTATTGTTATTGTTCTCTAGTGCTACGAAATATTTTAGGGAGATTTGAGTGAGATTAGTGAAAAAATTATTATTTTCACTTGTTTGACTATCTCAGTCGTAAACTCTTTAATAATTTGAACTACAATTATTGCGAAAACTACCTGTATTCGATTTGAATGTTATCTATTTAAAAAACAAAGTAACCTTGAACTTTCAGTGTAACCGGAAGTCTCGTCATTTTGAAAATATTTTTATTCGATAGATTCTTAGGCCGTAATGGCCGACACCAATATTTGAGATCTCTAGCTTGTATTTGGTTCTCCATGTACTTCTAAAGTCACTTGAAAAAAGTTAGAAATAATACGAGAAGGATAATATCTGATCGCAGTGAGTATATTTCGCTGTATAAGCTTAAGAAATCATCATTGAATAGTTTATCTGATTCTCCTAAAACGAGTTTTTTTAGAATTTATTTTCTACACAACGGAGCATCAGCACAGAGCTTTTGCCACTAAACAGATCATGCGCATTGAATATTTATAACCAACCAAATACAAATTATTTTTCTTCTTTAAGGTGATACATTTGAAATGTCTGAATGTGCCCCCCGTCCGTACTTGTCTCACTCTCCCTACTTACGGGACGAGCTGTCCCTGATTGAATAAACGTAGCCGTCGACGTCGTTCGTACATTCTGTATTTATCACTACTCTATCACTCCGACAGAAGGGTTCAGGTCCAATCACTTTATATGTACACGGAGTTCTTATCGCTCTATGTACATTGTACAAGACTCTTATCAGGAGATACGTGGCAATTTTGCTGTTCTTGCCCTGCATGAACCAACATGCAACTTCAATTATCCCGCATCGACGCTCGCTATCACTAGCCGATCAACAGTCGCTAGTCGCTACACACATGGCACAGATTCTGAAAGTATATTGACGTAAAATTCTAACACAATGCTACTTCACTAACTTAATTAATTTTATATCAGTTTATCCCTTTATACAATATTTCTTTACAAGTAGTGTCCCAATGAAAAATTTAGAGTTGCGGAAGATTGTGACGTTTACCTGTTTCAAATATTTTAAGCTTAATCTTGGCCTAGTCATGTACCTATACTAAGTATACAGGTAGGTATTTAACCCATAGTCTTAGGACTTGCTGATGTGATGGGGCACTGCTCATCATAAGTTTATGTAGGTATACGGACTTTTTTTGTAGAAATCTTAAGAACTAATTTCCTCTGTAGTAAGTTACTATGGTTGCCTGTTTCCATTTTATCGTATCACTATATTGTAGCTGAGCACTTCGAAAAATATCTTGTAGCACTTTGCCACAGATTTTCCTCGGGAAACATTCCTTGGGAAACTTGTAATAATTAGACTTTTTCCTTGCTCTTTTTTCAAACTCTCATTTTTTTTCGTTTAAACTCTTATTATTTGGCTTCTACTTTTAGTTTAAAAACATTTTAAGTTTTCATTTCTTGGGTGGTATCTCGATCCTGACCTGTAATACAGTGGTTATTTTTCCTATAGGATAAAATTTATTGACATCGAAATATGGCTAAAAATTTAAAACTAATGCAGCTTGGTCTCTCTGGACTCTTAATATTAAAAAGAAGATTTCAAAATACAGTGTCATCCGAAAAATAATAGGCACCAAACAGGAATTATTTTATTAATAAGATTTAAAAAAATAAACTGCCCAGAAGTTTGTGCATTCAAAACTTACTTGTACTTGTTTTAAGCTACGATGCACAGCATACAGGGTAGGACGAAAAATATATTTTTCTACCCTGTACACTGAAGTACCTAACATCTGCATGTAAAGCTGTAAGTAACAACTAGTTTTGACTCCTGTACTAAATTTATACTTTTTAAATTTTTTTTGTGTATGGATTATTTTTACTTCAATTTTTATTTTAGTTTCAAAAATGCTTGAGTGAAAAAAATGTTACTTAAATGTTAAACGGTAAAAAATTCGTTAAAAACAAAATTCAAAGCTTACTAACAGTGTTGTAACAGTTTGTTGTGCAAGGCAGAATGTAGTGTAAAAAGTAAAAATAAAAAAATAAAAAAACTTATAAAGCAACTTAAAAATCTAAAACAAGTTTTCCCAATACATTGTTTTAATATCTTCATAAGCAAGCGCATTCACTTTTATGA